>CM049842.1:26356826-27556826 GCA_027422415.1 Schizothorax lantsangensis | reverse complement strand
CGTGTTTGACTTCTGCCCGTGTTTCCTGGATTTACCCTTAGCCTAGCCCTTTGGACTCTGTTTGCACCTCATTTGGATTATTGCTGTTTACCTGGATTATCTCTCTTTGCCTTGCCCCTGTTGGATATTGTTCGCCGATCGTCGACCCACACTTGCCCTAAGGATTACTCTGTGTCTTGCCCCTGCCATACCTGTTTGCTGTTTATTGACCCTGCCTGAATATGACCATGTTTTATAATAAAGCTTCGCAAATGGATCCGCACGTCTCACGTCTCGTCGTTCCTGTAACAAAAGTAATCAAATGTAATCAGTTACATTACTTTAATAAAGTAATTGAAAAGTTACACTACTTATTACATTTTAAGCAAGGTAACTTGCTTTTCAAAATTTCAAAAGTAACCTTCCCAACACTGACACAGTGTGATGCACTGTTGGAGAAACTAACTAGTTGCGACTGTTTCCGAAAAACACAGTAACATGGTCACATCGCTGTTTTTTGAACCCTGTTGGTTCAGCAATATAGAACTGTTGTAAATGATGTGACTCACAGGTGGAGTAATAAATTCGGTAACACTTTAGAATAGGGAACACTTATTCACTATTAACTATGACTTCCCTCAATAAATTCCTAATTTGCTGATTATTAATAGTTAGTAAGGTAGTTGTTAAATGTAGGTATTGGGTAGGATTAGGGATGTAGAAAAAGGTCATGTAGAATATGTGCTTAATTAGTACTAATAAATGGCTAATATTCTAGTAATATGCATGCTAATAAGCAACTAGTTAAGAGACCCTAAAATAAAGTGTTACCATCAATTCTGATAATTAATCGATTTAACATTGCAATTAATGTCAGATTATTACTGTTCATTTATACAAAATAACAAAGCTGTTCATTTTTTTTAATCATGTTAACATGCAGTATGTACAATAACTAGCATACACTTTTCACTCAAAAAAAGATTTTTTAATGCTTGTTCAAATTACTCTTAAAATGAGCAGAAACAATTTATTTCCATATATTCAGTCCACTTCAAATTGTACATTTTAAGTGAACTTAATAATTTTATTGTTCGGAGTGTCTATTTGCACTACACTCTTAAAAGTAAAGGTGCTTCAAAAGGTTCTTCACAGCGATGCCATAGAAGAACCATTTTTGGTTCCACAAAGAACAATTCAGTCAAAGGTTCTTTAAAGAACCATCTCTTCCTTACATTTTTATAATCTGAAGAACCTTCTTTCGCCACAAAGAACCTTTTGTGAAACTGAAAGGTTCTTCAGATGTTAAAGGTGTTTTATGGAACCATTTAGACAAAAAGGTTTTTCTATGGCATCGTGAAGCACCTTTATTTTTAAGAGTGTAAGTGCAAATAGCCCGTCTTGTTGGTAGAGGCTATTTACACTAACTCCGCCCACCAACGTGTGATTGGGACAGTCAACACTGAAAAAAGGCACTCATTAAATGTCAGTTTCAGTGGTGTAGATGTTAGGCGCGTGCTTTATGACACAATCGACCCGAGTTCGAACCAACTTTTTGCCAAACTTTTTTTTCTGCCTTTTCAAATCTCATATCGCATCGGAAAGGCATTTATTTTCAATAAAAATCAAGGAAATAATATAAAAGTTGAAAATAAAGTATCGGGTAGGGTTAGGGTTAGGGTAGGTGTAGGAAGGGCTTTATTGACCCAAAAGGAGGCATCCATTTAATAATTTGAATTAAAATTATAATTTACACTCAATACGTTATTATTGCGTACTGTTTTATAATGTACTACAATACTGAGGTGCAGATAATTGCCACTATTTGCAATAAGTAGTATAAATAGCAGAACATCTTGCTAATTTAACATAGTATAGAATCTATAGCTATTTACACTTAGTGTAAATAGCATCTATAGCTATTTACCATTTTAAGTGTTTTTAATTAAAGAAAATTATGTTAGAGTTCTTATGCATGTAATGGCGAGTTATTTGGGATATTTAGAAGAGGTTTGGAGTTTAGAAAAAGTTTTGAGGTTACCACTGTGCAGAAGAGTAGCGCTCATGCTTAGGGTACTAGCGGCTTCATTGACACTGAAACCCTGCAACAACAGGCAGTCCAGATGAAAGCCTAAGGGATGACCCTTTCAGCCACTGCAAGAGAAGTTGGTCATTGGAAATCTGTGATTTCTAGAATATCACAGCTTTACAATGACACTAAAATCTTGCATCCAAACATGATAATGCACCTCCTCTAAGTTCTGTGTGTGTTCTGTGTCTGGGGTCACATCACAGAGGCTGGCCGTGGAATCGCTCACTGTCTCTCTCTGTCTGTCTGAGCAGTATGTTGGAATATGCTAGTGCCCTGGGCCACCGGAGCTCTGGCTTTGCCCCACTAATGCCCCTGCTCTGTCTCATTTCATTAGTTAGCTGGGGTGCATACGGAAGGAAGGAAAGAGGGAGAGGAGGAAAGGAGAGAATGAAAGGAAAAGAGAGGAGCGATGATGATAGGAAAAGAAATGAGAGATGGAGTACATCAATATCTTTCACAGACTCTGATTCAATTGAAAAACAATTAAAATAATTAAAAACTTTTTACAAATTTAAAACAAGCATTTCTTCATCAATAAAACATAACACTTCCTGAAAACACCAATTTTCGACTCAAGCACTGATATTCATCATGTAATTTTTACACCCTTAAACATGACTTTAGGAATCACTAAAAAGCCATTTTGAAGAGATAAAAGAGGAGAGGAGAGGAGAGGAGAAGAGCTCTTCTTTCTTGGTTCTTGCCAGGGGATTTCTTGTGTTATACAGGCCTTACGCTTGGCTGCTCAACTCCAAACTCTTCCTTTGAGGTGTTTTTTTCTGCATGACTAAGGCCAGTTTGAACATAAGTGGTATCAATGAGAGTTTCATGCCCTTCTTGGTGGCTGATTCACTCTCAAGAGGCCTGATTAATTACTTTTATAAAGCCTGAATTCAAAAGGCCATAGCAGGCTGGTCTTACATAAACTTAAAGTAATGAAGCACCATCAAGCATCACACTTTATTTATTTAACCAAGAGGCAATTTTACCTTCAAAAGCTAGCTAGGTAATTTAGCACAAATATATTCAGGCAGGCAATTCACTGACAATGCCTGTTTCACAGGAGGTGCACTAAAATATTCAGACCCAGATGAGAAATACTCAAGGGAAGCGTAAACAACTAATCTTCAATTGTAAATTGGCTTTAGATTGACATGCTGGAAATCACAACCATTCAATAATATAACAACTCCACTCAGCCGATCTCTGCAGACTGTTTTTAATTTTCTCTCTAACAGACAGAAAACTGTTACTCAGGACAAGGTGGGAAGCTGTCAGCAAAAGATGTATCAGTAAAGTGAAATTTGCTGTGAATCCTGTAAACTAATCGCAGACTATTTCACTTTTTCCAACATAATCTCATGAGAAATATGACCATGTTTTTTTTTTTTTAGAAAAACCTTAAAAATTTGGCCATCAAATACTGCTGCAGTTTCCAGGTGAGTTTTATTTTCTGCAGCATAGATGAGGCTTTAATTCGATTAAAAAACCTGAACCTGTCTCCAAATAATGTTCCATCGACTTTTTAAATCAACCAACAGAAATACATTTTTATCTAGGTCTGGACCCCTAACCCTAAACCTATCCCTACCTGGATTCAAATCTAATTTTAGATCTGAAATTCAACCTCAGAGGAGAGCACAGCATTTTCTGATGCATTTAAGCCACTTACAGAGCATTCAAGGTTCGTTCTGTGATCTGGGAGTCAAAGTCATGGCCTTGTTGTTGGTAGTGCTATGCTCCATTAGTACAGCTACAGGATGCCCTTAAAAAAGGTTCACAACAACATATGTATACGGGGATAGTTCACACTATCATCCGCTCAGCCTCAGGCTGCTCTTTTTCATATGACTTGCATGCTATTTCTAGGTTTTATGAATCCATATGATAGCTTTTGAGTATTTACTTTGTCTTTTTCTATTATTATTATACAAAGTTGTTACTAACTAAAAATCTTCCCATAATCTTGATGATCTCAATCAGAATTGTCCTCAGTTTTCAGCACCACTAGTTGTCATTTCAAATGAAAACTGCCAGCCCGATCTCACGGCAATTCGTACATATTTTACAAGGTGGCTAATTCGTACGAATTCGTACGACCTCAGTCGTACAAATTCATATGATTTTTGCTAAATCGTACGTATTTTACGAGTTGCCAATTCGTATGAATTAGTACAAATGACCTACACCTAACCCCGCCCCTATACCTACATGTCACTGGGGTTTAGACAAATCGTACTAAATCGTACGAGTGAGGTTGTACGAATTCATATGAATTAGCCACCTCGTAAAATATGTACGAATTGCCGTGAGATAGCGTTGAAACTGCAGCAATTTGTACCTGCAGCAATGTATTTTATGTATTTCCCCTATAATAGTAAAAATTGATCTGTAGTATGTGTTACCTTGTCCGACACACAAACTTTTACCTCAACAAGAATGTATCCTTATATAGAAGGTCACCAAACAGATTAACCTTGACTCTGGACATTTCATTGTGCCTTAAGTTATATCAGTGTTGACATTGTCAGGTTCTGTATTAGTGACATCTAGTAATCTGCACTGAGTCTACCCCAGATTCACTAGTCATAGTCTCAACGTATATGTTAACAAAGCATTAAATTATTCACTCTTTTGTTTTGTACAATCTGAATACCAGTACCTGTAAAATTCCACAGTTATTGATACCAATTTTGGTACCATAGTAAAAACTATTCTAAAACGATTTTATTTTGATATAAATATTTCAAAATAAATATATTATATAATTAAAATGTTTTAATTTAATTTGTTATTAATTATTATTTAGCATGTAGCCTTCAAATATTGTTCAATTATGTAAACATTCCATTAAAAATATAAAATAAAAGTAATAAAACAAACTGAGTAAAAAATCTGCCTTCAGTCAACAACCAATCAATAACTGGTGTATAGAACCAAGTCCTCACCCTACATTTCTTCCTATTCTTTGATAATCTGTTACTCTCTGATATTTGTCACAATACGCAAGAAAAGATATTTCGCTACTTCTATTTCATTGTGACTTTAAAGCTCATAAGTAAGGTTTTCTTTATTGTTATTAATATTAACAACAACAAATTACCAATATCATATATGTATTTGTAATGCAACAATCCCAGGTAAATATAATGTATTATTTTTGTGTGCTTCCTTTTCTTTTACCCTGATATTGCCACAGGTTTGCTGCTCTTGCATGTTTTAAGACTCATGTTGAAGTTTATTTGGTTCCGTTGTATCTGTTTTTAAGTGTTTTCAATTAATAACCAGATGATTTATTAAAGCAGCAGACATTTAGATTGTATAATAGGATAATAATGGAATAATGGGACAATAATAATTACAAGCTTGACAGCCCCCGTTCACCATCTTTATATGGAAAAGAGCAGCATAAACATTCTGCTAGACTTCGCCTTTTGTGTTTTTTTGGATAAAATAAAGCTATTTGCACCCTAACAAACTGACTTCAATGATCTGCAGTACATTTCAGTTTTATATAAAGCTAGATATGAATGGGGGCTATCATTACTACAAAATCAATAAGCAATTTTCTTAATCTTTGAGTATAAAAACATCCTTATAAATTGTGTATGGTAAGTGTAGAGTTTCTGAAAAACGACTGACAGCACTATTTCCCCTGTATGTCCTATGGTGGATTAAGTTACCAGTCCATTCAATATTTAAGGCTTTTGACTGACAGTGTTTCCCATTGAAATGACAAGGCTTTGCTAAATTCACCGTATCGAGATACGCGGATAAATCTGCAGGTGCTAAACCTTGATGAGGGATCAGGGGTGATAGGTTTTCCTGCGTTTAGCTGATACACTTTGTACCTCAAACACACAAACACACAGATATATATATATATATATATATATAAAAAGTCTGTACACAGATACTTGATTTCACTCCAAAAGTCTGTGTACAAAAAATAAACATACATAAGGATACATACTTCAAAAACAACCTAGAAAATGAGAAAAAGTGGGAGGAGGTCTTACATTTCAAGAAAAATATAAAATATATTGCACCCTTACTAGAAATATATGACGAGACACAATACAATAGAAATGGATATTGAAAATGGCCCCTTTCAGCCTATTGATATTGAAATTAAATTTGAAAAACCACCTGAACCTCTGACATCAGATCATACCTATTGCATCTGTACAAGAAGTATGGCTGCATTCAAGCTGCTGGATGAATTCATCCTATAGACATATTCCGAATGTATCTTTCACTGCTACTGTTGAACAAGGAGATGCACCTGGATCTACAACGAAGCACCGTGACCTGTGTGAAAGGTGGAAATCTCTTAACATTTAACCATAACCAGTCAGTTTGATTCAATATAAGAGATGTCACCTCTGCTGCTGACCCTGCACGTTGCACTGAGACATAATGACTCTCCAGTTCTCTGCTTTCATGGGATCTTGAGGTGAATTGTTTTCTGAAATGGTTGAGAAATTGCCAGATACACCCCAGCAACCTCGACTCAGAAGGTTAATGTTAATGGCTTTTTCATTTAACAAGCTATTGGTAGTCTGAGATTATAATAATGGGCATTGTGCCATGATATTTACATGCATTTTTAAAAAATAATAATAATAATCAGTGAGGCACCATCAATGGTTAAGATACTGTACACCTATACAAGGGTTTTAATAATACTTTAAAAAACACATATTTTGTCCAACTAAACTATGCTGTAAAAAGTACTAAAAAAGTATTATCGTTACATTAAAAGCTATTTATTCCTGATTTAACACATTCAAAATTAGATCAAATTGATGTATATAGGTTGGATCAGTGATTTTAAGTAATATCCAATTTGATATTAAGTAACAGTGATTTTGAGTAATATCCAATTTTTAATTCAATTTGCCATGTTTTTGTTCAACAGTCCAAAAGTAGTCAAATAAAGCGCCTGCATCCATAATAAAACATGCCTCACATGGCTCCGGGGGGTGAATAAAGGCCTCCTGTAGCATATCAATGCATTTTTGTAAGAAAAATATCCATATTTAAAATGTTATAAATACTTTTTTCTCACTTCTGCTGACTGTCATACATGCAAGCTGTTCCGGGTGGATGACGTAGGACGTATGCGTTTTATGGATGCGTACGCTTTATTTGACTACTTTTGGACTGTTGAACAAAAACACCCACCTACTCCCATTCTAAAATTGGAAGAGCAAGGATTTTTGGTTATATAACTCCGATTGGATTCGTCCGAAAGAAGAAAGTCATATACACCTAGGATGGTTTGAGGGTGAGTAAATCATGGGCTAATTTTCATTTTTGGGTGAACTAACCCGTTAATCTCTGTTAACAACCCTGCTAAATCACATACCAGACTGTATTTGTATAACTGTACAACTGACCTTCTAAACTTTATGTTGTCAGTTTATCTTAAAAAAGCATGTAAGCTAGATAAACATGCACTATAAGTGCTGAAAAATATAAATCAATAAGCAATTTTCTTCTGAGCTTAAAAACTTCAATATAAATACTGTATGGGCAGCAGAGTGCTTCTGAGAAAGAAAAAAACAACACTGACCACACTATTTCCCCTGTGTGTCCTAGCTGGATTAAGTTACTAGCACAGAAAATATCGTGCTTTGCCGTATTCAATCCAGCAACCTTGATATGGAGGTTAAAATAAATGTATTTTCATTGAACAGGCTGTTGGAAGCATGAGATTATGATAATGGTCATTGTGCAATATTATCATGCATTTTTTTGAAATACATTAGCAGGGCACCATCAATTTAAAACACAGATTTTATCTAACATACTGACATGAAAAAATATTTAAATGATACTGATGATAATGTAATTTTAAGGTACAGGTAGATTGTAGAGTGGGGTAAGATACATAAGTTGAGCCACAGGGAAATATTGCATTTTTAAGCCCATTTATATTTCAGGATATCCCCTATAAATGGAAATTATAAACAAACATCTCAAACATAGGGTAATTTAAATGTTCCCCAAAAATGCTGCACATTCTTTACAGAAATGTACTATAGTAACCTTAATTTCTGTAAAAACTACTACATTTATTACAGATAAAAACAAAATGTAAAAATATTAGAATGTAAATTTTTAGTAAAACACACACACACACACAAAACAACAACACAGGGATGCATTTTTAATTACATTGCAATTGCTATGTTCTATTTGTGAATCCTGTAGATTTCCATCATAAAACTGTACTTAATTCCAATAAAGATGACAAATGACATATAAACAGTTGTGAAACAGTATTAAATGTTTAGTAACTTTCATCTTACTTCACACTCTTTCACTGCCAAAACTGAAGCACCACGCTGGAGTTTGTGATCAGTTTCTGTAAATAGTAATTTATTTAAAAAATGTTTGGTAACACTTTATTTTAAGGTGTCCTTGTAACACGTCTTACATGTACTTACTATTATAATAACAGTAAATTATGCACAATTACATGCAAGTAACCCTAAGCCAAACCCTAATCCTAACCCTAACCATATAATATTACTCGGTATTTAAATGTATAATTACACTGTAACAAGGACACCTTAAAATAAAGTGTAACCAAATTTTCAAATATCAAATATTGGGGGGATGATGTGTCTAGTAATTATAGTGGTTACAACTCAATTAGGCTCAATTTAATATCAAACTATTTTTATAGTGTGTCAAGAGATTTGACAAATATGGAAAGTCTAAAAACAAATTTCCAGAAAAAAATCCTATAAATTACTTTAATCTTAAAGAAATTATATTTAAAGAAACATTTGCAGTTTATAGTTTTACAAAAACTCAATTCTGAGCTTTTGTAAAAAGCAAAAAAATGCAATAAAAAAGTCATTATCTTTGGACATAATTGAAAATTAACTTTCAAGGTTTTGTGATTTAATTTTTATGCTTTGGTTTAAAATTACTACTTTGGCATTTCATGATGAAACAAATCAATTTATCCCAAAGGCCACAGTGTCTGCACGACCCTCAGGTAATCAAAGGTTTAATGGAACGAAGGAGGCACTTCTCCACGTAATCTGAATTAAATAAACACGCAGAGCAACACTGTGTTTGTTAGATAACATCGATGTGTGTCAAACCTACATTATTTCAGTGTTCCAGTTCTGTCTTTTCCAGCACTCACTCATTCTGAAGCAACCATTAGGGAAACTGTAGATATGTCTGCTTCTTGGAGAGCAGCAGTGGAGAAGCACTATAACAAGCCTCAGATGAGCTCATTAGGACTGTGTGCCCATGCTGTATCCTAACAACCATGTCTCGAAGCAGCCCCTGCATGTTTCCCATATAGGAGGGTGTCTTCTAGCCTCAAGGGTCAAGCAAGACCTCTCCTGCTGCAGGAGTGTATGGGAAACAGCATGAAACGAATGATGATGTGGGGCTGGAACACCCCTGACGACTTCTTGGCCAGTGTTTTGGGGAGATTTTTTTTCTTTTTTTTTTTTTCACGGGTAAAGCAACTTGATCTATTTATAAAAACAATTTTTGTACAGCATGTAAAATTACCAAGGCCAAAGGCAGCGTTTGTTCATCCAGGGCAGGCAGTGTGTAAAGTTAATCCATATTAAAAGCATGAGGACATGATGATGAATGCATCCTAAGCTAATTAGCTACATGCCATTAACATGTAACAGATGTGACACATTAATCAAGTATTTAGTGGACACATATGTATGAAGCATTTTTCTTCTGTGTCAAGTTTGTTAGTTAAAGGTCATATTCAAATCTGATCAGTGCTTTCCCTAACGACTGGACAAAAGACCAAACAACTTGTTTATTTGCACCCACTTCCAGATTACACAGTACAAAGTGGAATAAATGCAGTTTTCACTCAACATTAAGGTGAGTAGTAATGATAACAGGTATTCTCTTTACCCTTAAAGGCATAGTTCACCCAAAAATGAAAATTCTGTCATCATTTTCTCACCCTCATGTCGTTCCAAAAACTTTTGCTTGTTACGCATGTTTGTGCTTCTGTTTACCATATTTGATGTGCTCTATGTATGCGTGTTGATCAGTGTTTGTGTGAACAAAATCCTAAATTAAATCTTTTAAATGAGTTTCTTCAGTACAATTAAATAAAACTGCTCAATGGATTACTTGTACGATGCCTTTGTGTACTTTTGGAAGTTTCAAAATGTTGATTACATGCAGTAGAGGGGATGAGAGAATATTATCTTAAAATATCTTAATTTGTATTAGCAAGATGAGCGAAGTCTTGTGGATTTGGAATAACATGAGAGTGAATAAATTATGATAGAATTTTCATTTTTGATTGAATAAACTCAATAAGGAATAAGTGATAGTTACCCAAAATAACCATTAAATATGAAAGATAAATTAAGGGTTTGTCTCTTGAAACAAACCCTTTTGTTTCGAGACATTTGTCTCTCGAAACACACCATGAAATTAGTTCAAAGTCAAATTCAGCCAAAAGTTAAGTACAGTTGCATGATGGAAATATTTTCTCTATTTACATATAGAACATAGCAGCTGTAATGTACAATGTCAGTAAATACAGTACATACAGTAAATACTGCAAGACATTTGCAAATTTGAGCCTTTCTAAAATGTACTGTAAAATAATAATATATTAATATGAAATCTTTTTAAACAGTGTAATTTATTTTCTGTATTGTAATTTTTTATTGTAAATGTAATTTTGTAATTTTGTAAACCTGAACTCTGGAGAAGTTTCTTCCAGAAATGTGCATCTTAGTTTTGAGTTTAACATGGTTGTAAAATGTCTGAATGACTCTCCAGCTGGGCCTGCACTTGCTGAAGCATGCACATTTTAGAGACAGCATTTATTTAAGTTTGCCCATGGTTATGATCCATAACATTAGTCATGGTCTAAAGCCCCTTATGTCTCTGCCCTGTCCTCTAAATTAAACAAAATCACATAGTGGACAGAAAGGTAAACAGAAAGCTAGAAATGTCATGAAAGATTTTGTCTGAGTCAAAAATGGCTATTAAAATGTTTTTTTCTATGAATTAGATGTCATACTCAGAGGTATAAAGGTAGTCTTACATAACACTTTGACTCTCGTTCATTTTAGTCCTTAAATTGCAATCTACTGTGAACTGTACAGTTATAACCAAATCACAGTGGTGGCATTTCCAGGACACCAATTTTCTGAGATGCCTTGTGTTCAGCATTACTAATGTCTATTCCACCATCTGCTACCAAATATATTTAGACCATAATGTGCTTTTTTCACAATGGGCTGTCTGAGTTCACTACTTCCAAAGAAAGAACAATAAAATGAGAGACATTTATTTGCTTGCCTCTCATAAAATTTGAGAAATCCATGGGTGTATTTTCAGTCTGTGCACTAAAACCCAATACTAAATGTTGCTGTCAGAGCCCAGCATCTGGCATGGAGATACACAACACGGCCAACAGCCTCTGCTATCTGTTGCCATCTCTTTAATTCTAGCTGAACCTTGCATCCACGCCAGGAACATTTTTGATCAATATAACTAATTGTCAGATTAATGCGGTTCATTACCTGTGTTTTTTTTTGTTCTCAATGGTTTAAAATTATCTAATTTAAAGCTGTTGTGAAACACTGCCCCCTGTTCTACAAGCCCCTAAAAACAGGCTCTGTTAAATAACAAAAGGGCAGTCTGTGGTGTCTGCCTCTTCCTCCATGGAAATGTCAAGAAAATGCTCTCAGGGCCACACCTCTCCAAGCAAGAAGCCCCAGGGGAGATAGACTCCCATAGACATTTTAAGTCACTTTCATTGTTCCACATACAAAAGTAATTCTCGTATGCTTTATGCTTATTTTGAATTCTTCAATGCATGGCTGTTCTAACTGAGAGGTCAATTTTTGTAGCAGAGGCAGACCATTACATTCATCATATTTTCTTCCTCTTGTCAAACAGTGTCAGTTTCACACATTCCTCTCTTGCAGAGAAGAATATTACAGAAAATCAGCAGGTACAACAGAATACTATTACGATCTGTACACAGACCAGCATTCCGTGAACACCATCTCTCCTACTGACTGGATGTAAATGATTTAGCACAGATTATTCTGGGCAGCCAATGGACTCTCTTTGCCAACTGTTTAAGATTATGTGACTTGGTAGATTAGTAAAAGAAGGATATCAAGACACATAGACACATTGATTGTCTTTCCATGTTCTCTTTAAAGGGTCCAAAATGAAAAAAAGCATGAACTAAAATAGTGCCATAATGTGTTTGTGGTTTATATAGAGAGATACTTAACAAGTGATTATGTAATTGAATAAATCAATAAACAGCAGATTTCAGAATGTGCACCCCCCCTCCCCCTCCCCCTGGAAAACCTCTTGGAATATTGCCTGGGTTCACATCCTGCTCTTCACCCCTTATTAAACTGTTTAATCTATGCTCTACTCACACATCCATTTACTCAATACCTCAGTCATTCTACTATGTGCTTAATACACTGTTAAATAAAAAAAATTCTGTTAAAACGTTAATGTGAAACATATATCAAAAGACAATAAATGGAATTTTACTGTTAAATACAATAAAGAACCGTTTTTTGAAGTATAAAGTATGAATTATATAATTTACTGTGGAAATATATAATACATTCAAAAGGTAATACATAGTTTTTTTAAGCAAAAAATATGAGTAGTCTTATAATCTATAGTGAAACGCAAAATGATTCTGATTTTCATCTGATCTGATATTAATATTTATGTTTATTGTTTTCTTGTAAAATTGGGTGTTTAAGTTACATTTTATGAGGTTTAGTTGGTCTTCAATACATTATTTTAATGCTGTTATTGTATAATACTACTGTGTTTAGCAATATATTTTAAAATACAAACAGATTTTTGTAGTTCGGGTAGGTTGGAATATAAACACTGTTTGTTATATATTGTGAACTTTAAAATATACAGGCACAAAATGGCAAACAATAATTTCTGAATTTCTGGCAACCACCTCTGTTTTTCCCAGTAAATTTGACATTAGTACATTCGCACAGTCTAGCCTACTTCAGTTGCTTAGTAATCAGAAAACGCATTTTTATGTATTACAATCAATTTAATTATGTATAAATAGTTGCGCTATACTAATATTTTTGTAAAAAACAGAAGCAATGGAAAGCAGGAGTCTGAAAAGGTAATCATCTCTTTGACAATTTTAAACAAGCAGTGTTTGTTTTAGAGGAAAAACATGCAGTTTAATCAAGCAGTGTTGTTTAAAACATGCACATTACCTTCAAGCCATAGGATATTAGGAATGTGCTCTGTTCTTCTGTCCGTTTATATCCACAACTTCTTGATGTTTAGCATCGTTTCCCCGCACAGTCTGAAACTGTCCATAGCCTACTCGTTTGTGCCAGAACGTTCAGTGCTCTCGAACTATTAAGATGCTAAAGAGTTTCACTTGACTGAATCAAACGTGAGTGTCTTTTTTATTCTGGCCAAAGTGTATTAGATTTCTAGTCTTACATCTAACTTTAAAATCCAGTTTTCAATAGTTATATGAAGTGCGTGCTGTCAGCAGAAGAGCGCGAATGCCGGCGCAGCGCCGCTCTCTGATCCAGCAGTAACTGTGAGCGCGTGGCAGGTAGGAGGCGGAGTTGACTGATCTCAACACGAGCGCATGTTGAAATGCCCAGAGGATCCAATGACAGACGAACACAAGGTACAATACAAACCCGGTTCCGGAGGGGGGGAAAAACCCTCAAACTTCCAAATTGTTCGGACACCTAAAGTACACTTAAAATGCATGAATGTTATTAGGTAAAATCAAACCATGTAACAGCTATTGTAAAAGTAGACTACACTCTCAGAAATAAAGGTACAAAATCTGTCTCTGAGGCTAAAATGTACCATTTAGGCTATATGCAAATAATATATTAGTACAAACACCCTTTTCTACACTCTCAGAAATAAAGGTACAAAAGCTGTCTCAGAGGCTAAAATGTACCTATTAGGCAGAGCTGGGTAGTAACTGATTACATGTAATCTGGATTACATAATCAGATCAAGTACTTGTAATTAGAGTAAATTACATTTTAAAATATCCATCATCAGACTACAGTTACTTTTTTATAGATTACATGATTAGCCTACATATTATTCACACAATAGCAATAAATTATTTGTATTTTATTGATTCTCCCCAATTCCTCTTATCATCTTTGAAATTTTCCTTTCTAAAATAGCCTGCCGCTTATATACACTCAGAAAGTCGAGTTTTGTGGACATTCACACAGAGATCAGTCCTTAGTCAGGTGGCTACACAGCATGTGACCTTTGGATTTACAGAAATCATTTCAGGTTTAAGAAGTGTTTCAACATTGCATCAGCTACTGATGAACACATTCACTTTTACTTGAATTATCAATCAAATTATTTAACCATATATTATTATGTATTATTGAAAGGTTTTTGTCTTTCAAACTCATTATTTATATGTAATGCACACATTCCCAAACTTTTTGTCATCTGAACCTCTTTCACCTAATGTATTTACTTTAAAGGGTGGTCAACCAGCTATTTTCGAAGGCTTGATTGTGTTTATGGGGGCACTGTAACACATGTTCATGCTTCGTTTTCCAAAAAAAAATCCATAATTTTATATTTTACCACTGTTTCACCACTTCATGTTGTTAATTACAATGAATTTAATATATTGTCTTACTCTTTGTATTTTTACATCATTATGGTACAAGATTGTCCTATTTAATTCAATGTGATAAACGAGTTAGGACAAAAGTAATCTAAAAGTTATCAAGAAGTAGTCTGATTACATTACAATTTTTGTCATGTAATTTGGAATCAGTAACGGATTACAATTTGTAAGTAATTACTCTGCATTTAGGTTACATGCAAATAAGGTAAATTAGGTGCACACACACACACACACACACACACAGAAATTATTACTTGCACTATCAAAAAAGAGAAAGAAGGAAACCAAATACAATTCTGTTTTGTGTAATTATGTTATTAATGTTTTATTTATAAAATCAAGTATAAATCTCATTAAGTTAGCATGTTTAGGCATTTTAAGCATCACATTCATTCTCAAGGCAGTAACAATTTAAACCAGGGGTGCCCAACCCTGTTCCTGGAGATCTACCTTCCTGCAGCCCTGTTTGATCAGGGTTGGAACTGAACTCTGCAGGAAGGTAGATCTCCAGGAACAGGGTTGGGCACCTCTGATTTAAACTATATTTTATTTATGAACTGGGTTTCATCTGTTATTTTTAACAGTCAGCTAATTTTCCGACCATCAGTCATGATCACAGACACTGATCACAGACACAGCCTAATTTCTCCAAGCTGATTGCTCACTAAAAATCCCACAGATCATGTGTTTAGGCTATTTCAAGTTTTATTTTAAAGTGACAAAGTTGTGATATACAGTATGATAAGGTGAGTTGTTGACTTAACCTTTAATTAGTCTTAGTCCCATTAATGCCATCATTTTGTTAATTCAGGGGGCGTTTACACAGGACACCATTTTCAAAAAAAAAAAAAAAACTTTTGAAAACGAGTTTCAAAGTACAAGTGTTTGAAAACGATAAGCTATTGTTATCGTCTCCATGTAGAAATATGTAAATGTGCATAGTGTTTCTTTTCAAAGTGACATCGCCAACAACTGGGTTCTGAAAAATTAACCTGACTACATTAGATCAGACTAATTCAAAATAATTGTTACAGGTTAGATCAAGCACAAAGGATCATTAAGGAACCGACTGAATATTAGCATTTTGCACGTAGCAGTACGTAATCAACAGTATGCCAGTATATACAGTCTCTGCATTTTTTTCTGTTAAAATGAATGAAGCCTGGGGGACCACGTGACCCTTCGACTTCGATGCACGCGTAGTCTTTCGCTCTGCTGACTTTGTCAAATATTTTATAATCCTGTCAGTAAATTTTGAACCACTTTGCATCGGACTCATCATGAGTGCTTCAACAGTCAAAGGCAATCGGAAAAGAGAGATTGGGCAGTCGCCAATAAAGAAAAGATTCAGGGATTCCACCATCTCCAGAGAGGATATCGACGTTGCTATTGCTAACGGTATCAAGTTAGCATTTAAAGAGCAGCAAAGCACTTTGGATTCGGTTGTGACTTCGGCAGTAAGAGATGCTGTGGACTCTGTGCTGATTCCAGCATTACGTAAACTGCGTGAGGACATACAAGCGACTAACAATTCTGTTAAAGAGCTAAGAGAGGAGTTTGAGGCCATGGCTGCCGCGGCGAAGCAGACACGTGACCGCGTTGATTCTGTTCATGCAACTGCACGTGAGGATAGGAGTGGTCACAGACTTAAGAAATCAGCTAGAGCGACTCACCGAGAAGATGACGGATATGGAGGATAAAAGCAGAAGAAATGGAGGATAAAAGCAGAAGAAATGGTGGGGTTACGTGAGGCAGAGGGGCTGGTGGGGTTACTCAGAGGGGCGATGTGGCTCCGATTTCCTCAGTGGCTGGTTTCCTCAGAGTTAATCTCTCCAAGTGGATTCCTTCCCTGAAAGGTCGTAACATCGAGATTGACCGGGCACACCGCGTATATGATGGAAGGAAAAACTCTGATCGGCCGCGTACTCTCATCTTCCGTGTGCTAAGATGGCATGACAGATCGGAGATCCTGAAAGGTGATTGGCAGGCTTATCCGGTGAAATGCACGCAGGACAATGTCACGCTACTATTTTTTCCTGACTTTAGTCCAGTTACAGCCGCCAAGAGAAAAAGCTTGGTTCCGGTTTTGAGGTCGATGACGGCGCTTGGTCTGCAGCCCTTCCTCGCTTATCCGGCGGTAATTAAGCTATGGCACGGGGGTGAACAGAGAAGCTTCGATTCTTTTCGGAAAACGGAGGATTTTGTCAGCTCCTTGTCAAAGAATGGGACATTTGCTGCGGATCCACAGGGCAGCGGGAGGGCGGCGGCCCCCCTCTCTTCAGCCCGGCGGGAGGGGCTTGGTGGCCGGGATGGAGGAGATGCCGGCTGCCCGGAAGAAGATGGTGGCGGGAGGGATATGGATGCTCGCTAGATCTCTTTTTTTCTTTTTTCTTCTTTCCTCTCTCCTCCTGGGATAGTGTTTATATTTATTCAATACAATTGTCCCTTTGCTGGTAAGACTAACAACCCCTTTTTTCTTTCTTTTTTTTCTGGAGGGGACTAATGGAGAGCAGGTTTCATTAAAATATTTTTTTGGTTATGTGAGCCTTTTGGGAGGCTCGTTGTGGGCTGAAGTGGATCGGTCACGGATCATCACAATTTTTTGTTGCTCAATCAGACCTACAGTATGTTCTTGGTAACGTGCGGCCTGAGTTGTTTTTTGTCTATAGTTGTTGGTCATCTCTGTCTGTGTTGCTTTTATTTTTTACAACAGATATTCATGCTTTTATTTACTTTACCTTGTTTCTAAGGGGATTTTTCATCTAGGTGTTTTGATATCTAGAACGCACACTAACGTTTACATGTCATTTACAGAATGGGAGTGCTTTTACTTTTCTTCATTTATTGAATACAATTTTGGGATTATGAATATTTAATGTATACTCTAAATATTTTATTACTGAATGTGACTGGCTTAAATTCTGCTGTTAAACGAACATGTGTGTTATAATATTTACACCGTAAATCTATTTCTGGTGCCCTGAAATGTAACGCTACGTCATCGAGTTGTTTTTTTCTTCATGTGTTTTGGGGGTGTCATGTTGTCATGGATCTATGGACGCATGTAAACCTGGTTTTGTCCTCCTCACTGCGGACTAATTGTTTTGCTAATACCAGTGTGTGTCTTCTTGATGTTGATTACTGGTCTCTCTATAGGCTTAATACAGGGGAGAGGGCTGTTTGCTGGTTTTGCGGCTGCGAGGAGGACGATGATGTAGAACTGGTGTGCGCCGCACGTGTGTGGAGAGGCATATTGGATTGCATATTATTATTACTTAATTTCAATTTTTTTTTCTTTTTTTTTTCTCTAACATATGTGATTATATAAAGGAAGGACCTGTTTTGTTGTTACTTTTTCCCTCCCTCTCTCTCTCCCCTTTGATTGGACCTTTAAAATATGGAGTATGTGTCTGTTGTTTAGTTTTGTTTGTTTTGAATGGATGTTATGTTGTGATGTTGTGTGTGAAAAAAAATGTAGATAACAAAAAAAAATGAATGAAGCCTCACTCTTACTCTTTTTCAGTGACGTTCAAGTTGAAAAGATTCACTATGGTATCTTTGCAGATTATTGAAATATAATGGCACTTCATTGGCATCATCACTCTTTTTTTGCAAAACTGCCTACCTTTAGAACAATTTCCTCCCCCTTACCCACATAATTGCTTTGCCTTAAGGGGCTGTGAATCAGTTCTCACAGTCAGCAGTACGCCCCCATGTGATGTGTCAATACCTTCCATAACATGCACACAAAAATTGTGATTCATTATATTGTGGTCTAGCTATCAACAGACAGGGGAGGTACAGTGCCTTGAGGGGAGTGTTAGAGACAACACCATAAACACAGCCCTGTGTCTTTTTTAACAAAAGTGCACTGGTGCTTATATCACATCTAGAGAGCACGCTTTGCATTCACGGAATGTGTTATTGTGTAGGATGATTGCTGAATACATTTTGATTGTATTCATCCACAGCATGTCCGGAATGTAAACAGGGATCATGCAGTGTTCCCATCCATCATGCAAAATTCATATTATGCGCATATTGTGTATCCAAGCCATATAGCTTCCCCTGAACCCCTCTATGGATCACTGAAATTGTTGTTCTTTGTTCTTGCTATATCTGATAACCTATCATCAGAAAAAAATACCATTCAGTATCACATACTGCAGTTCTGCCAGAAGGTAATATTTAATTACAGTGTCCTATTTTTTTTTTTTTTTTTTTTTACTGTAAATAGGCTATTTAATTGTCTCGGATCCTCCCATATTTCTTGCTCATCTACTTAACATTTCAGTTTTTTTTTCTTCTGTTATTGCTTTTAGCTTGCTGACTGGGAAGTTGGAAAGCACTATTCTTTGTCAAGCTGTTTTGGAACAATATGTATTTTGAAAACCACTGTGCAAAAATTGCATTGAACTGAATTAATTATACAAGTTTAATCCTTACTTACATTTTAAGCAGGCTACTTTATTTTAAAGGAAATTATACAGAGAATCCGGCATACGTATATACCAAAAGATCAAAAGACCATTTTGATTTATTCATTAAGCCAGCTGAGAAAAGACCACTATAATAAGATTCACAGCATGACACCCATGATATTCACATCACAAAACAGGCTTCAGGGTCAAACTTTTCTACTATAGTAACAGTTTGCCGCAGCTGGAATATTGGCTTGAGTGGACATCCTTTCACCATTTCCTCTTTGTCTAGCACTCGGAAATCCCCAGGGTGCAATTTTGTGTGGAGAAAAATAGCTTCAAAATTAACCTTGTATCGTATCAAATTAAAAGATGAATGAGACTCCTGTCAGATGCTAAAACTGTTCAAGGTTGTTCGGCATCAAGAGAGGAAAACAAGTGCATGGTAATTTTGGATGAGTCAATGTCATTTAATGTGTCACTCTAATTTAGAGACTGTTAATGCTTCTCATGGGACACCATGTTCTGCATCTTCACGTCTGGGCATGCCCTTGCTTAGGACTGTCCTAAAGAGGTTAAAACAGGTGAGAATGATAGAGATATGTTTTTTATACTTTCTTTTTTTTCACTTTTACACAGGTAAACTTTAAATGTTAAAATCAATTGCAAAATTTTCCAATTGCGAGTTGGTCTGTTCCTCAAGAAAGAAATAAGACAAAGCTACAAACTAAAAGTCCAAATGGAACAAAAGAACCACAAACTGTGATATAATCCTCCCTATTTAAATGGTGACTCATAATGCTCATGATGCCACAAAGAACAACAATATATATAAGCAGTATTCAGGAAGGAAAAGGTGTTAGAGATATGTAGTAAGAGGAAAGACAGACAAGGGTGATGACCATCTCAGTCATGTCTTGAAACTCTCTGTGAACATGATGAGGAGTTCGGAAGCAGACTCCACCACCTCAGTGAAAGATGCAGCGATGCTACCACCTGAGGGAAGGTGAGAGCCAGAGGAATCTAGCGTGGAAATGTGTGGACATTTCATCAAAGACAGGTTAAGGACTATCACTGGGCTAAGAACTCTCAGGACCACCAAAGCAGTAACTATCAAGCTAGGGATGTCCGGGATCACCAGACTAGGGAGTATACCAGTCTCGCAATGCCAGACCTTTGCCTGACAACGAAAGGTCTGGGCACTATAGCTACTGAACACATCTGTTTTAAATTCAACTACATTCAAAACACTTGAATGTCTTTTAAAAGCTGTGAACTTCACTAACTTTTTTTTTTGTTTTAATCCAGCATTTACAGTAGTTGCTCCTCTTAAGCTCTCACTGATGACATCCTGGAAATTGCTTTTCTTACCTGGTGGACTTTTAAAGATCGTTGCACAACAGACTGCCTGAAAACCTTTAAAAATCAGCCAATTAGATTTGATTCAACATTAGTTTTCCCAGACACTCAGTAAAAAGAGCGTGGTCAGCCCATTAGTGTGATGTGTGAGACTAGAGATCAGCAGGCTAAGACCTCCAGGACCACCAGAGCAGGGACCTCAAGACTTTTCCACATTTAATGGTGAAAGAAATGCATCACTTTTGTTATAGCTATTGTACTTTTTTAACATAAATGTTAATGAACTAAATTAGAAATTGCACCCTTTTCCCACTATTTAAAAAAAATAAAATTGAATTGATGAAGACAAATCAATAATTATAAAAGTCACAGCTTGTTTTTTTTAATAACCAGGCAGGAGTAATGTCTATTCACAATAAGAAAGATAGAAAGTAAGAAAATTAAAAATGTACCACCCAGACATTTAAAGATCAAATATCTTTGCAGGAATGTGAACCATGCACTTTAATTGGTAAAGGTACAGTTCTCCCAAAAGTGAAAAATCTGTCATTAATTATTCACCCTCATGCCGTTCCAAATCCGTAAGACCTTCATTCATCTTTGGAACACAAAAAATAGCTTTATTCAACAATATCTTCTCCTCTGTATCAGTCTTTGATGCACATTCATGAGAGTACCATGACACTGCTAATGTGCTGCTAATGCAGGAGCGGGCGCTCTGACGTTGAACCTGGATGTGATGTGTCTTGTTTACAAGCAGAGGAATGCACACACATGTGTCATAGTACTCTTGTGAAGGTGTGTCGAACACGGAAGAGAAGAGATTGCTGAGAAAGCCCTTATTTTTATTTTCTTTGCACACAAAAAGTATTCTCATAGCTTTATAAAATTACAGTTGAACCACTAATGTCACATGGACTATTTTAAGGATGTCCTTACTACCTTTCTGGGCCTTGGATGTGTCAGTTGTGTTGCTGTCTATGCAGGGTCAGAAAGCTCTTGGATTTCATCAAGAATATCTTAATTTGTGTTCTGAAGAAGAAGATGACATGAGGGTGAGTAATTAATGACAGAATTTTCATTTTTGGGTAAACTAACCCTTTAAAATGGATGCTAATGGGAATGTGCCATAGATAATGGCAGTTTGAACATGCAGGAGAAGAGAAATATTCACAGCATACCCTGTTATAACTGTAATTGGTCTACTCTACCTTGATTTTTTTTTGGAGCTCAAAATTCACTTTAATTTTATGAATACTTCTCCTTTTGTGTTCAACTGAACAAATAAAGTAATACAGGTTTGTAAAAACATGATTGCGAGGAAATGATGACAGAATTTTCCAATTTCTGGTTGAACTATCCCTTGAAGGTATAGTCATGCCAAAAGTCATTGTATTCAGCACCATGGACAGCATTTGTATGAAGTAGTTGAAACGCAAGTGCAAACAAAAGACTCCAAGATAAGATCAAGTCTCCCAATGACATCAAAATATAAATAAAAAAATAAGTGCTTAAAGTAGTGCACATATTTACTCTCTCTTTTCTCATTATTATTTTTCTTTCTTTTCTTCTTTTTTTGTTGTTGTTGTTTTTGTTTACAGATGCAACACCTGCAGCAAATCCTTGTGGAAAAGAAGTACACTTCAGAATACTTTTTAAAAGAATGCTTATTACAGAAATTATATACTTTAACTAGATGAACCTAAGAGTGCCTTTTTTAACCACTGATATAGGACTTAAGTACATCTTTATATGTATTTTCATAATTACTTATATTATCTTTAAAATGTGGCTATAAAGTGCACTTTTTAAAAGTGTTTTAAAAAATATATTGATGAAAGTGTGCTCTTTAAGTACACTTAAGTGGCCTTTATTTAGTTCATATTATATTATTATCTGCAAGTACAATTTTTTTTAAATGTACTTTTAGTATTTGAAATACACAACACGTGCACATTCATTACAATTAAGCACATTTCTTTTTCACAAGGTTGTGACCTAGAATGTTTTCGTCATTCCCCACATCCTTTTACACCTGATTAGCTCCAGTGACATGTCAGTTGTAATTTGTCCTTGACCTCAGCCAATACAAAGCATATGTTGAAAGTAACAGCACCCTTTCATGTCAAACAGGTGATATCAAAAGTTCTGAAGAATACAGTAGAAATATATGGGTCAAGCCGAAATGTCTTCATTGTCACTAAAGGTGAAGTGAATATACTGAATATTCCACTGAACTGTTTTAGACTTGGTCAGATGGTTTTCTTTCAGTAATAGAACCCTTTTTAATTGATTTAATTAAATGTAATAGGACGTTTAAGATGATATCAGATGTTTTTGCAGTAATGAGAAGTGTACTGTCACTGAAGAGGTTAAAAAATTGTTGTTTTTTTTGCCTAGTTTTAAAAACTCTGTTGAGCAAACTACTGTGGAATACTAACCATGATATGATAGACAGGGAACAACCAATAGGTAATTAAAATTGAAATGGTGAAATACTAAAATCCATGCATAATTGTTGGCTATTAAATGTTTTATCATAATGGACAGCAGTGACGTACACAGACTTCCGGAGGGGCAGGGGACAAGCAACGTTACAAGGACAAAATCTATATCAAGTGGGGGGGGGGGGTAGAAATGCATAGATTGAATAGATTGGTCCAAATAATTATGTGGTTTCAAAACATGCAGGTGCTACTGAACTATATAAACAAAACTATGTTTGTTAATAGTTTGTAGAATCATAGCTGTGTTTTTGCAGGGGTGAGAATCAATCTCAGACATGTTTGTTGATCTCTTGAATGCAATGGCCAATCAGAGGTGTCTGAAGTTAGAATCCACTCACCGCTCAAAACGCCTGAGTTTTTGTTCAGTGCGAAGTTATACACACTCTCGCGAATCCTCTCTCATTAACAAACAATGACACAATGTAAGTAAGAGATTCATTATGCAGAGTAGACTAGTTTATTGATTTCAGTGTAGTGTTGTAACTGAGATGAGTGACAGCTTTTTAGTGATTGTAAAGTGAGCAGACTTTCGCACTTTCAAGGCTATATAGCAATAATCCGTTGAATAAACGTATTGTTTTTCATGCTGCTAAGAGGACCGACAGTCAAGTTTTGGAAGTGACATCTACATATAACTGTGATTCACTATGAAGCTGCAACTGACATAGTGATTCAATCATGGGACAAAAATATGGCATGTCAAAATAGATAAGATTATTATTATTTTTTTTTTTTTTTACACGCAATGTGAATGCAAACTAATAGATTACTAGAAAAATATTTGTATCAATATATATTTTTATATTCCATTCCAATTATTTGTAAAAGTAATGCCTTGTAAACAAACTTTAAAATTGCTATTCTTTTTATGGAGCCGCTGCATACACATCACATCTGCACTTTATTAGAAAACCATCACTAATTTCAGATACTAAGTTTACTTTGATTCTTATTTGTCCATCTAACAGTAAAATTAAAATGTTGTTTTAGTAAACTTGAAGCTAAAGTTTTCAAGTAAATATTTATTTGTCCATCTCACAGTAAAATTAAAATATATGACTCTCCAAATCCATTTAAATAATATACAACAACTGCTATATTATTTAAATGTTGTTTTTTATGATGCATAAATCTCAGTTTTAACAAAAAGATAATATACAGGCAGTGACGCATGTGCAACAACAATGTGCATAGTTCTCATCTACTGTCTTATACATAATATACATATAACATATTATAATTTATTCTTAATCATAATATGGTTAGTTTCTATTAATATCAAAGGCTTTATGCTTAATATCAGAATCAGAATCAGAATCAGAAACTTTATTTGTCATACCAGCTCACATTTACATGTTATGGTACGAAATTAGAACTCAGGTCCCGGTTTAAGCCACAAAAAGAAAGTATTATGAATACTTCATAAATACTCATGTACAAGAGGAAATAATCCAAAGGAGGTAATCCGTAATATTGCACCTATAATGAATGAAGTATTACCCTTAAAGTGTTTTTAGTACAGGTCAGTCTGCTGTGTGTATATGTGTGCGCGCATGCGCGCATTCGGAGGGGGAAGGAGTGCCTATAGAGCATGGCTAGGTTCAACAGTCTAACAGCTCAGGGAAGAAGCTGTTTCTGAGCCTGGTGGTCTTGCTCCGGATACTCCTCAGCCGCCTGCCTGAGGGGAGGGGTTGAAAGAGTCCATGTGCGGGGTGAGTGGATCCTTCATGATGCGGAGGGCCCTCCCCCTACATTGTGCTGTGTAGAGGTCTTGATGGTGGGAAGCCTGCTCCCTACGGTCCTCTGTGCAGCCCTCACCACCCTCTGAGAGCCCTCTTCTCAGAGCAGTGCAGTGCCGTGCCACACAGTGATACAGTGCAGAGGACACTCTCCACCGCGCAGTGATAGAAGCTCCTCAGGACTGAGCTTCCAAGTCCAGCTCGCCGCAACTTCCTGAGGAAGTAAAGACGCTGGTGGGCCTTCCTAACCAACCGGGTAGTGTTGGCGCTCCAGGTGAGATCCTCGGCTATATACACACCCAGGTACCTGAAGCTAGAGACCACTTCCACAGCTATCCTCCGATGTACAGGGGAAGAAGAGGGCGCCTGTCCCTTCTGAAGTCCACCACCATCTCCTTGGTCTTCTTTACATTGATGCAGAGGTTGTTACCTCTGCACCACTGCACCAGATGTTCCACCTCCTCTCTGTATTCCGACTCATCATTGTCAATGATGCGTCCCACTACTGCTGTGTCGTCCGCAAACTTCATATATGGCAGCTGGGATGTCTCGCCGAGCAGTCTCGTCAGCAGAGTGAACAAGAGGGGGCTCAGCACACAGCCCTGTGGTGAGCCAGTGCTGAGGGTGATGGAGGAGGAGATGGTATTGTGGATCCTGACAGTCTGAGGTCTATTAGTCAGGAAGTCCAGGACCCAGTTCCCCAGTGTGGGACTCAGACCAAGGGAGGAGAGCTTCTGCACCAGGATCTATGGGATGATGGTATTGAAGGCCGATGAGAAGTCCAGGAAGAGCAGACGAACATAGGAGTTTCTGCTCTCCAGGTGGGTGAGGGCTGTATGAACCACTGATGAATGGCATCATCCGTGGAGCGATTTTTCTTGTAGGCATACTGGTGGGGTCCACAGTGACGTCGTGGAATCTTTAATGTGGGCCATGACCAGCCTCTCGAAGCACTTCATGACTACCGGAGTCAGAGCTATAGGTCGATAGTCATTCAGGCCTGTCACTGTGGAGCACTTTGGGACAGGGACAATGGTGGCAGTCTTTAAACAGGTGGGACAGTGCCAGTAACAATGAAGTTTAAAGATATCTGTGAACACCTCAGACAGCTGGTATGCAAGTCCCTCATACCCGCCCTGGGATGTTGTCGGGGCCTGCAGCTTTGCGGGGGTTAATTCCTTTAAGGGTCCTCCTCACGTCAGCTATGCTATATGTAGCTCTGCTTGACACATTTTGTAACGGGGGTCCCTGCTCCCTGCTATCTGTCGCACAAGGGGTCTCTGTAAGAAGTGTTCTTATGGATTATGGACTTGTATTTTGGCCAGAAGTGATGGTTTTGTTTCTTACAAGCTTTTTGCTTCATAACACATAAATTGATGGACTGGAGCCGTGTTGGTTACTTTTGGATTATTGTTAAGTTTTTATCAGCTGTTTGGACTCTCATTCTGACGGCACCCATTCCCTGCAAAGGATCAAATGGTGAGCAAGTGATGTAATGCTAAATTTTTCCAAATCCGTTCTGATGAAGAAACAAACTCATCTACCTGCCTGAAGGTGAGTTCAGTTTTTAGGAGAAATGTTCCTTTAACACAGTATTCCAGTGAAGCACCACTTGAATTGCCTGTTGCTGCCTTCAAAACCTTCTGCATTTCTGTTGGCTTCAAAAAACATTCAGTATTGGGTTGCAATGTACAACCCTTAATCTTTGAGAGTTCATTCTTGAGCTGCCATACTGAAGTCATTCCCATGATAACACTTCTGTCTACATGATGAATTACATTCTATTTATCTGGATTCTTTCTTTTTCCAATTTCAAAGCAGTCAAAACAGTAAATCGTAGTTAATCTCTGACTGTACTGCTCAAAATGACTTTTATTGAATTCTGGAAGACCTCAGAAAAAAGATAATCATGAAACGTGTCACTGGAAATGGAAACTTTCTCAAGCTGTAAAGCATGTTTGTTTTCAGTATGATGAAGATACATTTTGACTCTTAACATCAATACATTATGCCATTATTCACATGATTTTTTGTTCTACAGCAAGTAAACAGATTCTGTAAGTAGGCGGATAAAGAAATGGATCAAAACTGGTGACACTACTCATTTAAATGTTAGCAGTCAATAAATGTTTTCGGGGGGAAAAAGTATAACCTTTGATTATTGAACTGTGGAAGAAAAAAAAAACTCAGACAGAGTGAATATGAGAAAGTTTAAAGGTGTGCACCACCAACAAATATTGTACTAAGAGTAAAATTATCATGAATCTCTCAGCTCTTGCTTTTCCTATAATTTCTCTGTTGGCATAAACATATTCTATTAGAGCTAATGAAACAGATGGGTATTAGAAGTTGACATGTAACTCCATTTGAAATGACAGCTTGGCATTGTGAGAAACTGTAATAACCAAGACTTCATAGCATTCTGACCATGAGGGACAAAACAACAGGTGTCACAGTATCACTCGAATTGTAGTTTTGTCAGTTTCATTTATTTCAGTAATAACTGTGAAGGGATTATTTAGATGTTTCAAATTTGAAGACAGATATGCATGTTGTGGGATTAGGCTTTTTGTCACTGACCATATTTCTATTATATGTACACACACACACAGAGAGAAAGACAGTCAGAGACACGTTCCAAAAATGGCTTTTGCTTTTACTGAATGTATTTAAATATCAAGATTAAATGCACAGTAAACAGTGTGATATGACCATAATGAGAAATGTATATATTAGCTGACTCTTACGTATTATGGATAGAAAAGGTCCTTCACAGGGACCTTCACAGAACACATTATTTTCATAACATTAATATGTCCTAGAAAAACAACAAGATAATTACAGTAATTATAATAAAAACAGGCAGCGGAACAAGAACGGGAACAAAGAACTAGATCAGAGATGTGGTGACAGCAGACCATCACACATTAAAGGGAAGAGTGAGTCATTAGAATGTGTCGTTTAAAAAAAATAAAAAATGCAAATTACAAAGTTTACAGTTACTAATACTAAAATATGTCATATTAAATTGAAGTGGGAAGATCTTTTTACTTTCATGTCATGAGTCACAACGAGTGGCAAGTGTTTGTTTTTTGCTATTTTGCTTAGAGCTGGTGTATTTTAGTATGGCTTTTATAAGACATGTCATGGACCGAAACAAATAGTTATCCTGCAATCTTTGCATGTGAAACCAGATGTAGTTTACTGTGTGTTGTTCATTCCCTGTTAAAGTTCCTGAGTTCAGGCTGCTGGAAGCAGCTTTACAACCTCTATCTGTCTGTATTCTCTCCTATTCTATTTGTCAAAATGAAGCATCCTGACACAAATAAAAAGGTGTCTTGGTATGAAATGTCTTGTGTTTAGAATCAATCCACGGGGAATTCTCCAAAATGAAGCAGAACAGAAATGACACAAGATCCCACTGTGCATTACAAGTACAACAGAGCAACAGGCAAAGACACATTTCACAGCATTTCAAAGACAATCATTTTTATAGGCTAGCCTTTTACAAGCAGTACTAGTCCATTTCTCAGAATTAAGCAAGTTGCAATATGTGTATAAGTGTGTCATGTCCCATCTGAATATGCAGAGACCATAATGTAACAAGGAAACTTTTGGTAGATTGATTCCCTGGTAATTGTAAACACCGTGGCCCTATCAAACATTGCTCTGTTTGTTTGAGCATCAATCTAGACTGACAGAGCAATATTGACTCTGACAATATTGACAATTTTGGGGCAGTGCTATCTTCACAAATTTCCAAACAGCAGTGACTAACTGGTTTATTGCTAATTTGCATTTGCCTGAAGCCAGGCTTCAAGGTGCAACTAGTTAAATAACAACAACAATAATAATGTACTAATATGATAATGTATTCTCCAGCATTTAACTTAATTTCTTTATCCAAGTCATGATCATCTTCAGGTTTTTGACCTTGAGTGTAATAGATTTTTAAAAGAGCTGAAAACAGAGCCATAGAGAGTAACTGCAGAGACTGATAAAAATAACTTTTCCTGCTTCCGATCCCCTTGGCAGACAGTTTTAACTGATTCTGTTTCCAGAGCATATTTATTCCTATCTCAATCGATAGACCTCTGAAAATGGTATATAGAAATAAAAGTCAGACATCACTGTTCAAAAATGTGAAGAACACATTTTGAAATGTAAGTTGTTTTGACCAACTATACACTTCTCTTTATGTCTATACAACTTTTTTGTGTCTGACCCTGAGAATGTCATTAGAGCAATAATACAAGAACAACAATGTTTTGCAATTTTTTTTAACAATTTTTGCAATTTATGTATAGTTACAAAAACTGTACAGGAGCAATACATAAAAGTATTACCATGACATACACTGAACAGAAACATTCACACTGTACATTCATTAAATTTTCTATTTTTTTTTTAATTGTTTTGTGCATGACCATATCATAGCAGACCCACCTATTGAGAAACACATTGAGAAATTCAAGTATCAATTTGCAGGTGTTCCCAAAAGGATTTTAGACTTAGCATATAGACTAAAATGAAGACACTCTGATAGTAAGGTAAGGATAGTTGGTGAACATTCTCCTCTCAACATGTATTTTTCCATAAGTCTGACAGGATGTGAACTGTATATCTTCTGTAAAACATCTGCGTAATACAGTATATTTACTGTTTCCCCTTAAGTCTCCTACAAGCTATGTTGGCCTTCAAAACCACAAAGACTACTCCGCTCACAGAGCAGATCAATCATGTCGGACAGCAGGAGCTCAGGGAATATCTTAAAACAAAAAAAGCAGCCGTGTCTAAGATGGTTAATATAGTGTAAAGACTCTTTGGCTGTAGTTCAGCTTGATGTAATGACAGGTAAAGAGCAAAATGAGATATCGTTGTTGATAGATTCGGATGACGGCTTGAGTAAATCTTGGGGGTTTTGTTAATGGAAAACATAGACGAGTGAATAATGATGAACAGAGATAACCTCAGCCTTGTCAGTAAGCTCATTGTTGAGCCAGAGAGAAACCTGGAGATCAGTTCAAAGACATGAATTCAGATCTGAATAAAGTGGAAAAAATACACAGTCAAAATTCATTAAAATGGATAGTTCATCCTAAATTAAAATTATGTTTATTTCCTTACCTTTATGACGTTCCAATATGCTGTTGTGTTCCACAGAAGAAGAAAAAAAAGTTGAAGAATCTTCAAGCTTCACTTTTCCATAAACAACAGTTCATAGAGGGTGGGCCTTATTTAAATTTATTTATATGAACATATAAACACTAAAATAAATAAATAAAAAACACTAAAATAAAGATTCAGCTGCATTAAACTGACAAATTTAGTAAAAGAGGCACATACGGTATCATCTTAGATAGGATGAATATTATATCAATATTCAAAGACCTTAGATAAATATGTATTGGACAAAGGGAAATCAAAAACGGTGATAACCACTTCTCTGTACACTCTAAAAAGTCATTCAAATTTAGTGACTTGTACAGTAAATGTCACAATAATAAATTAATATAATACAATAAATGAAATTATTTTTCTAAAATTTTGGACAAGAAGTTTAAAGTTTAAAGGTTTTAAAAGTTTTTTCATGAAAACAATGTAGTATTTGACTTACAAATTATATTTTTAAGATTATTGCATTTTTAAGGTACATTGTGTGTACAGTATTGTTTTTTTTTATTGCACTTCTGTCAGGTTAACTAAATGTTTTAGAATTTATTTTCAACTTGATTTTTCTAGCTCTGTGCTTAAGCTGACTAATTTCAAATTATTCTAAAATTTAGACAGAGGTAATTATCATTTTAATTCAGTTTTTTTAATTTGGATATCTGAATATTCTAGTTATTTACTCTTATTTACTAGTTATTTACCTTACTCTTCACTTATTTGTTCATCAGTGACCTGATATTACAAAGAGTCCCATGCTGACCAAGTCATGGATCTCACAGTCACAAACTTGCCAGCTCCAATCTTAGTAATAGAATACATAGTTAACTAATACCTTTAAGTTGGCCGCCAAATGCTTGCTTATAAAATAATATGTAGTTTGCTTTTTCCTGTTCATACAACTTGATAAGTCAGTGTTGTTAGACAAAAATCAAAAGGTCAAGATTATGTGCCACATGCTCCATTCATTCATTCAGTTTGACTTATCTTGAATGCAGATTTGCAGTAACACTAGACAACAAATAATCTACTATAAATAATGATTTCAGAAGAATACAGAAGAAATCAAATACACCTTTTTATTTGAATCTGCAAAAAAAAAAATACTTTTAGGGGGTCCACTACTTGTCACTGAGGCAGTATCCTCAAAGGGGCACATCTTTACTCCTAAACTAGAGTGCGTATTAGTACCTCAGAGTAGTAAAATGTACTCTTGTGTATCATGCCAATTACACAATAATGAGAAGCCAGTGCAGAAATTATAAAAACATAACATCAATTGCTCAGTGAGGAGATGCATACCTAACAGCAGAGAGATACACAGCAGTGTGTGAGTGTTCTGAGTGCAGATCACCAGAGACTCACACAACACTGCACAGGATTTTTCTGCTTACAGAATCCCAATGACTCTTTTGACAATCCCCTTTAAATAACCAAGCCTGAACAAAAGAGCTGTAAATAATGACTATACAAGTATTTTTGTAATTGCGTTGGGCTTATTCATGTGCCCCAAAGGGTTGTACCTAGAGAACAGATTTCTATTCAGTTTTAAATGTTCTTCAAGATACTAATCTTCTGCTTATTGATAGTAAGTAAATTAGTTGTTGTAGTAGTTACTGTATGTTTAGGTATGGGGTAGGTTTAATGGGTCTAAAATATGGTAATGCAGAATAAGGCATTAATATGTGCCTTATACTGTAAGTACTAATTAACAGCCAATATGCATGCCTATAAGCAACTAGTTAATAGTTTATAGTGTTCCCTAATCTAAAGTGTTACCTGACTTCTAAGCAGCTACATAAATATGGGCTGCTTGTTTTCTATCCTATAGTGGAATGAAAAACAAGTAACACATTACACAGTCTAAAGAGTACTAAACCAAAGATGGCAAGTTTAACAAACAACAAAATCAGCTAATAAAAGTCAGCCAGCATGAATAAAAAAAAACATCCCTGACTATAGAATCAAATAAATTGGACAAAACACAGACATAGATGCTAAGAAAACGGGTGCAATTTATACGTACAGCCAGTGATCTTTTACTGCTTTTATATTGGCTTTGAAATACAGTGGCTAAATCTCATAAAATAAAACAGCTCTTCACTTACTGCTTGCATAAAATAGATTGCACAGTTGTAATATTGTGTGAAAAAGCTCTTTTGGATTCTCCGCACAGGCCGTGGCTGGAACATCTGGCCTGGGGAACATGATCAGATACTCACCGAGCCCTCTATAATGAAAGGCATTATCTGTTGATCACAACATGTTCTGGATGGAGGGACAGCGCCTACACATACCCCATCTCTCAGGGTGTCTTAGCAACTGGGATTGCATCCAAGTCACATGACACATTTTTTTAAAAAAGGCAGTGGGCTGATGTCATTCATCCAGTCAAACTCAACTGCACAGCTTGAAAGCCAGGATCTTCTTTAAATATTTGAAACAATTTTAGGATTATCAAGGTTTTCCTTAATTCTCTTAATCTCCTTACTGTCACCATTTGCAATATAACAGCAATGTTTACTTGGTTTTATACACACACACTTGGTACTTTTTCAGCACTATGATGCTTTTGCAATTAAATCTTTTATGTAATTTTCCACATTTTCATATTTGACTCCAAGTGTTTGATAATTGTAGAAAAACAAATGCAATCTACCTGTTCTAGCATCTATTAGTTTCATGCTAAATGGGCCACAATCATGTTACCTTATTTTCCTAATGTTATTTGATTTGATAAATCATTTATTGATTGGATAATATTTTCAAATTCTGATATATTTCTGGTTACAGCATTTTTGAGTGTAACCTGCCATTAAAGAAATATTTTGTATGTATTTTGAAATAATTTGTTTCATTATTTCTATTAAAATTGAGCACCCCCCCCAAAAAAAAATCTTATTACCATAATGCAAAAATGTATAATGTGAGAAATAGTTATGTTTTATTTTTCTAATTTATTAAAGCAGTATTTCTGCATTTATTAACTTTAATTCATGCAGATTTTAATTATTTTTAGTACTTTTTACTGTGATTTTACTCCCAATAATCCTAAAATTAAAATTTTATTTATGCTAAATATACATTATTCTTCATTTATTTCTTTGTAATTCTTATTTTGTCTGGGTGTGTTTTTTTGAGGCATTTGCATTACGAATGAGTTGCTTTTTACTGCAAAAATATTGTAATATAAACTACTGGAGAGTTTTCAGAATCTGGATTATCCACAAAGTGATGTTTCATATTTCACAGACAATGCTGAGTATGGCTTTGTGTCATTAAAAATTTAAACTCTTATTATTATCAGTAACTGTCCACTCGGGCAAATTACCATAATGAAGTCAGCTGGAATGAGAGGTTATGACTCAGCATTAACTTTCCTACTGTTCACCTTCCACAGTATGTGTTGCCCCAGCCCAATTCACAGGAACACACCAGGACTAGGTACAGAGGTGAGAAAATGTGGAGACAGCATCAGTGCTCAGGCCAAAAGTCATGTTATAAGCAGATGGTTTACTCCCAACTCACACAGCACAGTGTGAACATAACTTTTTTTTAAATGACTTTAATAATTGTCATCAAAGTGATGAGTCAATGTATACAAGGACAGGCTCCAAGCAGTGAAAGGGGAGCTCATATTTTTAAATGCCTGCGATGCACTGGATCAAACCGACTCCTGAATAGGACCGTTGTATGAATGCTAAGGATAGATGAATCAGCAGGAGCTGCATAGGGACAGCTTGTTGGAACATATTGTTCTGAAATTTTTATCAGGATTGTTTAACACTGTTATCTCATTTTGATTTTCACCGAATTACAAAGAGCTGCCAAACAGCTGCTGTTTTGTTTTCAATTTACTTTGCAGTCATCAAGAAAACCCTCCAGGAAACACTTTAATTGACTTAGAAGTTTGTTTTGGCTTAGGAGAGCTGATTTACTGCTTTGCAGTTGCAGATAATTCATGTTGTTCTCCCAAAGCCAAAATACAAAAAGTGCCACTGTGAATTAATGATGATTTTTATATGATACGTGTCCTGGAACTCTGAGATTTTCAAGATGAATGCGGACTATAAACCAGACCAAGCAGGGTAGCTACAAGAACACTGGCGAGCACAACAGGGGTTCTGAACAAACAAGAAGAGAAGCTTTAATAATACATTCATGGGTACGCAGTGCATGTGACAATACAATCAAATGTGATGAAACACAAAGAGGCCTCTCCTGAGAGCTCAATCCGTATAAGATGTAACATTGTAAAATTTAAAACATGGTAAGCATGCAGTAAGTTCCCAAGCATACAGTATTTGTATATTTTTCTTGCGCTTTCATATTGAGATAATTTCAAATAACTCTTACTTTTGCAATTACAGCATGCTAAATTGATTGCAGTCATGCTGTGAGTCTTTATCAAGTTTGTTTATTACTTTCAATTTAATAAGAAATTCACTTGAATCTTCCAGCAGCCTTATAATAGAATCAGAATGAGCTTTATTCGCCAAGTGTGCACAAACACACAAGGAATTTGTTGTGGTTTTTAAGGAGCTCTTGGTACCTACATACATACATATGATCATACATGTATGACATGAGAATAGTAGAACATTTAAATAAGTAAATAATGCTACTACTCTTACAATACACAGATTGCTGCCCTAAATGTCTACAAAATTACGAAGTTAGAAAGAGTTTTTCATTAAACAATAATAATGGACACAAGGCTACAACATCATAATTATTCAGTACAATGACAAAGCTCCCAGTTGCCCGAAAGATGGAAGAACCAAGTGCTTTCAAAAAAGAAGCCTTCCAGCACTGTGATGATGAAAGAAATTCAGTTTAAAGTCATAATTTATGAGCCAGAGGACAGAGATATTTGGAAAAAGAAAGTTACATCAGTACGATTTGCTAATACTAATGATTTCATCCACTCAGAAAAGGTTTGACAGGTCATAAAAACTTTTCACAAAAACCAAAAGCTAGTGAGTAGCCTTACTTTCAGCTACGTAGAAAGGCATCTGCCTTGTAAGGTTGCATGCTAACCATCATATAACCTAATATGTGACCAATTTAGCATGCATTTCTATAGGCAGCAACTCTACACAACACAGAAATAACACTCCTCACAAAAGACTCGACTCATTGATTGATATTAGTATGTTGCTAAGCCAACAGTGTAACACTCTAATGTTCAAATAAATACTTGCACTTAACTAAGTATTTAAAATGTTTACTTAAAAGGTAAAATATACATTTATTTACACTGAACTATTTTCTGTATAAACTTTTCATTATTAAATGGCATATATGTATATGCCTAATCAATATTTTTTCTTGCTTTAGTCACCATCCTGGATTTATTTTTCCACTGAACCCATCTAAGTGAATTCTGGACCTCCATTATTGCAATTGAGTAGAATTAGACTAAAACTAAGTATTATAATTGGCTAAGCTAGGCATTTTAAGTTTTAGGTATTTTATCAGCATAATTTAGTTGCCTACTTTTGCAATATCCTTCAAGTTGGGCGTGAATATACAGTACTGGTCAAAAGGTTGGAATAATTAAGATTTCCTCATGTTTTTAAAAGAAGTCTCTCTGCAAGTATTGATCAAAAATACAATAAAGACAGTAATATTGTTCAATATTTTTTACTTAACACAGTATTATAATTGTTTTTTATTTGAAAATACTTTCAAATGTTATTTATTCCTGTGATAGCAAAGCTGAATTTTTACATTAAAATGATTTCTTAAGGAATCTTATTGGAATACTATTTCACAATATTATTGTTTTTACTGTATTTTGATTAAATAAAAATTTTGTTGAGCATAAGAGACCTCTTTCAAAAATCCAAACTTTGTCTGGTATTGTAAAATGTCTTAAAACGATGATCAAGTAGGAAGGTAACTGAGTTATAGGACAGAGCAATGGTGGCAGTTTAGGATATAAAATCTAACTAAGAACAGAAAAAAAAAGTAATTTCATAAAAAAAATATATACAGGTGCATCTCAATGAATTAGAATGTCGTGAAAAAGTTCATTTTTTCTTGTAAGTTATTTCAAAAAGTGAAACTTTCATATATTTTAGATTCATTGCATGTAAAGTAAAACATTTCAAAAGTTTTTTTGTTTTATTTTTTATGATTAGAGCTTACAGCTCATGAAAGTCAAAAATCAGTATCTCAAAATATTAGAATATTTACATTTGAGTTTCAATTAATGACCATCCCTACAGTATAAATTTCGGGTATCTCTTGTTCTTTGAAACCACAATAATGGAGAAACTGCTGAGTTGGCAATGATCCAGAAGATGAACATTCATGCCCTCCACAAAGAGGGTAAGTCACAGAGGGTCATTACTGAAAGGTGTGGCTGTTTACAGAGTGCTGTATCAAAGCATATTGAATGCAAAGTTGACTGGAAGGAAGAATTTGGGTAGGAAAAGGTGCACAAGCAACAGGGATGACTGCAAGCTTGAGAATACTGTCAAGCAAAGCTGATTCAAACACTTGTGAGAGCTTCACAAGGAGTGGACTGAAGCTGGAGTCAGTGCATCAAGAGTCACCACGCTCAGACGTCTTCAGGAAAAGGGCTACCAAGCCACTTCTGAACCAGAGACAACATCAGAAGCGTCTTACCTGGGCTGTGGAGAAAAATAACTCAGTGGTCCAAAGTCCTCTTTTCAGATGAAAGTCAATTTTGCATTTCATTTGGAAATCAAAGTCCCAGAGTCTGGAGGAAGAGTGGAGAGGCACAGAATCCATGTTGCTTGAAGTCCAGTGTGAAGTTTCCACAGTCAGTGATGATTTGGGCTGCCATGTCATCTGCTGGTGTTGGTCCACTGTGTTTTCTGAGTCCACAGTCAACGCAGCCATCTACCAGGAAATTTTAGAGCACTTCCATGCTTCCTTCTGCTGACAAGCTTTATGGAGATGCTGATTTCATTTTCCAGCAGGACTTGGCACCTGCCCACACTGCCAAAGGTACCAAAAGCTGGTTCAATGACCATGGTGTTACTGTGCTTGATTGGCCAGCAAACTCACCAGACCTGAACCCCATAGAGAATCTATCGGGTATTGTCAAGAGGAAGATGAGAGACACCAGTCCCAACAATGCAGATGAGCTGAAGGCCACTGTCAAAGAAACCTGGGCTTCCATACCACCTCAGCAGTGCCACAAACTGATCACCTCCATGCCACGCCGAATTGAGGCAGTAATTAAAGCAAAAGGAGCCCCTACCAAGTATTGAGTACATATACAGTAAATTAACATACTTTCCAGAAGGCCAACAATTCACTAAAAATGTTTTTTTAATTGGTCTTATGAAGTATTCTAATTTGTTGAGATAGTGAATTGGTGGGTTTGTGTTAAATGTGAGCCTAAATCATCACAATTAAAAGAACCAAAGACTTAAACTACTTCAGTCTGTGTGCATTGAATTTATTTAATACACAAGTTTCACAATTTGAGTTGAATTACTGAAATAAATGAACTTTTCCACGACATTCTAATTTATTGAGATGCACCTGTATATACAGCGATGCACCTCATGGCTACCTGCCCTCTCTTCAGCCTTGACCTGAAGGCAAGAGAAATGCAAAAATGACGAATGACGAAAGAAGGAATGTTTCTTATTATAACCTCTATACAATAGCAGCTGTTGGATGCTCTCATTATTTGACCTGGAATTAATTATTTTTCTTAAAAAAGTAAATAAATAATAATCCCAAATCACTTTAAAATATTTGCACGATTCAAAATATTTTCTTCTCACCACTGCACAGCACCTTCAAGGAAATTAAAACTCAATCATTCTGGAAAATGAAGGCTGTCTGACCTTCTATTATATGCTGTCTTTCATTCTCTTCAAAGTTCTCTCACTCCTGATGACTAAGGCTGTGGTGACAGAGACATTACTGGATTACAATGAAGGTCAATGAATATCTCTTCTGCTCAGCTCAGTCTATTGTTATGTATCTTAGCACAAATCCACCAAGTAAGATTTATTCAATATATACAGTAGAGTGACTTGTAGTGGACTTCTGAAATAAGGGGGCAAAAATCTCCTCTCTTTTTTTGTCCATTTTCAACTTGTGCACCATTTTCATCTGATGTTCCATTTCCAGTTTTCATGTTCAAGGCATATGGGAAATGTACCTTTCTTTATGAACAAGCAACCAATGCTTTAATATGTTTGTATGTTAACATATTTATTATTAAAAACACAGTCAAGTTAGTACAAAATTTATAAAGTATGATTAATATAACTGTTTAATATAATATTAGTTTGCATTCTTTTCGATTGTTTCCATTTTAACTTGGTGTGTTCATTTCCTGAGTTTATTATAGTTATCAATTAGTCTCACCTTTAGTTCCTTTTTACTCTGTGTACTTATGTCCCCTTCAAGTAAAGTTGGAAATGTTGTATTACATGAATGTTCAGGAATGCCCATGCAAAGCATATTTACAAGTGGGAAACTCTGATATCTATATGATACAAGTTGTTAAGTTCAGTTAAAACAACGTACGGTTAGTTAAAATGCTTAATGATGGATTTTTTTGTGATGTTTCTCACAAATAAACAGCTTTTGACTTCACAAGACATTAATTGATGGACTGTAGTCTTGTGGATTATTGTGATGATTTGATCAGCTTGTTTGGACTCTCATTCTGATGGCACCCATTCACTGCAGAGGATCCACTGGTGAGCAAGGGATGTAATGCTAAATTTCTCCAAATCTGTTCCCATGAAGAAACAAACTCATCTACATCTTGGATGGCCTGAGAGTGAAGAAAAGTGAAGAAATTTCAGCAAATTGTAATTTTGGGTGAATTATTACTTTATTTAACAAAGACGCTTAGTAGTTACACCGTATATAAATAGTAAGTGTTAGAAATGTATGTATGTATGCATGTATGTATTTATTTATTTGTTTTACTTTAGGCTTCATCCATGCCATGTTTCCGACTTGAATGTGTGACATTTAAAAGACAAATATTCAGTAATATTATTGATTTGACTGCACTGAAAATATCAGACAGGAACAAAACCTGAACTGAACTGTGTTGTCTTCTGCAGAGCTTTCCGACTCGGAGGTGCGAGTTTACAACTGTCGGTGTACTTGAAAGAGGCAGAAAATGCCCTTAATACTACCTGCAAACCTCCTGTTCTTGTTTCTGCAGTAGAGTTCCACATAGCTTTGGGCCTATACTTGGGAAGTAGCTGTTGCCCCATTTCCAGAAACCCAGAAAACAGAAAGGGTTATGTATCCATTTTCACCCCATTTTTCAGTCTTACATGATTCACTGTTAGCTCAGATAAAAATACTATCATGTACCCACGGCAAGGTTAATTCATTGTTCTGTTGAAACTAAAGTGACCAGAGGAAGGATGTTGCAAGGGCAGATCTTTGTGCATATACCTTGTAATCTTTGGTTCAGATTTCAGATGTCAGCATCTTCTAAGGCCACTCAACATGCTTCGCCACCATAGTAATAAAACCATCATATTACATTCCTGCAAACTTGCACAATTTGTGTCTCCAGAGACATGCTCGACTTCAGGGAGTAAACAAGAGTGACAAGTTCAAAGCCATTGAGCTTTTCTGCATAAAAAAGCACTGAAGAGTTTAGAAGATGACAAATGTGAAATCCCTTTACATTGATAGGAAATCTCCTAGATTTCGCTTTCTGTTTTCCATATTTCTGTCTAGTTATATACCTGATGCCTCTTGAAATGAAATGGAAGAATGTCAAACAAGCACATTCAAAGAAAAACAGCCAGCGTCAGACATCCTTTAAGCATGTGCTTTAGATCTGAGGTGGTTCTTGTTCGCAGGAATAAATGTGATTCATTTGGCCACTGCTGAGAGAAACTGACCCCTGAGAGCAGAACTGTTCCTTCTGCTGCCCTGCTGGATGATAACTTCATTTTTATTGACCTCTAATGAGCTTCTGTATCCCACTCCAATGAGTCACAGGCCTATCACTCCTTTAGAAGTGCCATTTTAATGGTGGCCAGCCCACATGTTTGCTTTCCTGATTAAGGACTCTTGTGCATAGTTGTTTACAATGAATGACAAATCATTTAAAAATATAATACATCACATAGTTGCCTTCTGTTGTCTTCAGTTCTTTCAATGAAGATCAGCTGTATTGCACTGTACCCATTTTAAAATGCCCACAACTATTTGAAAAGGAAAATCTTTTCCAAATGACAACAAACATCAATCTCTCTGCCTTTCACGGGTCCAGGCAACACCATTTCATGCAATGGAGGCAGAGAAATCAAAGAATAATTGACCAGGACTGGTCCATTTATTGGGAAAAGGCTGTAGCATGTCTGTTTGAATAACTATTAGGTTTTTATTGACTCAAGGAGAAAGCCGAGCTCCATCTGCTTCAGTTCTATAATGCATGAATTCCACAGAGATTGAGATTAAATTTATTTATTTGACTTTGATTCGTGGAATTAAATTTTTAAGCTAATTCCTATTGTGTGATATTCCTTTAATAGGTTTGGTTCCCTAGGATGGAAAATTATCCTGCATGTCACACAGTTCAGAGGTTTTCAACTGGCTTTGCTTCATGACCCCAATTTTAAATTGGATCAAGTGGCAACTCAGTGCAGTATCACAACTGTTGACACTATTTAATTTATAAATGTTGCTGGACTTATTGAGAGTGATTCATTTGTGTATTTTATTCCAAGGAAAACCATAACCTTTGTAATCTTCAAACAAAACTGAGTAACTTACCTTTTTTAACTTTTTGTATTATTTTTTTTTATTATTAATTAAATTTTTATAACCTTTTATTTAACCACACTATGACAGACAAGACCGGGGGACAGAGAAAACAAGAGAGAGAAAGAAGAAAGAAAAAAAAAAAAAAAAAGTCTAAAGTCATCAGCTTAGAAGGGATAGTTCAGAAATTACAAATTTGCTTCGATCTATCACCTAGAGACCAGCAAGGGCATCCAAGATGTAGGTGTCTTTTTTTTAAATGTTATTGAGCTTAACTAATATTACAAAATAGTTTTGAAGCAACAGCAGATCCAATGCGTTCTGTGAGCACCTGTTTTTAGGTCAAACTGTTCTAGTCTGTGTGTATGAGCAGTCATATAATGGCAGGTTTATAGTGTGTGTGGGGCACTGTCTCTATAAGATAAAGCAGGAAAAAGAACATGCACAGAGAAATCCAAATTAAACAATTCCCAGTCATCGCCCCAGGGTAACTACACATTGGGCCCGGATGGCCTAAGACACGAAACGAGCGGTTTGTGTGAGAAATGACGAACAGTATTTATATCGTTTTTTACCTCTTGTACACAACCATGTCCAAGTGATCTGAGTGCGCACACGCATCTGGTGAGTGACGTGTGTGTGCGCGCACTCTGGCTCACGCTGCATTCACACGGGCGTCGGCGTCAACGGCTTGACGGAGGGCGTGTCTGAAGCGTGGTGCTGACGCGCCGTCATAGTTACAACAACCAATCACATACTTCTCTGGTGTTGCATGAACGGGGGGATTGGGTATAGGCACCCCCGTTGCATCTGAGCCCGGGGCGGCCCAGCAGACCCCACAGCAGAGGAAAAACTTGGCTGACTCCTCCGTTGGCGCTTGAAATAGTTGCGTCAGCACCACGCTTCAGACACGCCCTCCGTCAAGCGTTGACGCCGACGCCCTGTGTGAATGCAGCGTGAGCCAGAGCGCGCGCACACACACGTCACACACCGGATGCGTGTGCGCACTCAGATCACTTGGACATGGTTGTGTACAAGAGGTAAAAAACGATATAAATACTGTTCGTTTTCTCACACAAACCGCTCGTTTCGTGTCTTAGGCCATCAATGTGTAGTTACGATGGGGAATTGTTTAATTTGGATTTCTCTGTGCATGTTCTTTTTCCCTCTTATAGAGACAGTGACCTATACCTGCCATTATATGACTGACAGACTAGAACGGTTTGACCTAAAAACATCAAAATTGGATCTACTGAAGAAAAAAAGACACCTACATCTTGGATGCCCTTGGGGTAAGCTGATAGATACCAAATTTTAATTTCAAAGTGAACTATCCCTTTAATCAAAACTTTGCAGAAAACCTGTTGTAAACTATATTTTACATGCTTTCTGATTAATAGTTAAAATACTTTTCTAGTAAGTAATGCCAACCTTCTGGTTGCAGTACATGTGTCTATTTGCTATAAAATCTTTTTACAGATCTCTTGCTCTCTCTCTATGCATTTTAATATGTATTATATTACAATATATATATTAGGGCTGTCAACCGATTAAAAAAATGAATCGTGATTAATCGCATGACTGTCATGAGTTAACTCGCAATTAATCGCAATTAATCACACATTTTTATTTGTTCTAAATGTACCTTAAATCAATACTTTTCACATTTTTAATACTCTAATCAACATGGGCATGGACAAATATGGATGCTTTATGCAAATGTACACTATATTGCCTAAAGTATTTGGTCGCAATAAGGCAAGGTTCAAAAAGAAAATTATTGATTGAGTCAGTGTGGAAGAACTTGACTGGTCTGCATAAAACCAAGTCCTAATCCCAGTTTAACACCTCTGGTGTGACTGTAAATGCAGACCTTGAGCCAAAAACTCATCACCAAACACCAATGACTTGTACATACACTATATTGACAAAAGTATTGGGACACCCCCTTCTTTAGAACAGAAAAATGCACTTCCAAATCTGTGGCAACAACGATGGGAACATAATTCATGTATTTAAAAATTGTATTTCCATCTCTGTTGCAACAGTTCTGGAAGTGTCTAAAATGACTGAACCCATATGTACAAGTCATTGGTGTTTGGTGATGAGTTTTTGGCTCAAGGTCTGCATTTACAGTCACACCAGAGGTGTTAAACTGGGATTAGGACTTGGTTTTATGCAGACCAGTCAAGTTCTTCCACACTGACTCAATCAATAATTTTCTTTTTGAACCTTGCCTTATACACAGAGGCATTGTCATGTTAGAATAGAAAAGGGTCCTGTCCAAACTGTTGCTATAATATTAGAAGCACACAATTTCCTAGAATATCATTATATGCTTTAACATTAAGATTTGTACTCATGGAAATTACTAAAGTAGTCAAACCTGTTCATTAGAAGGGGGCGACCCAATACTTTTGGCAATATAGTGTATATATATATATGTCATGTCCACAATTTCAGAATAACACTTGTTAATACTTATCCCAGAAGTGCAGTCAGAACATAAATGTGGCTTCAAACTAGATAGAACTTTAAATAAAACAAGATTTTTAGTCAGTTCAATCAGTTCAGAAAACATTATGTTCCATTTAAATTAGGAAGAAAACAAAGTTTTACCAAAAACTATTCTGCCCTACCTGTCACCCAACAAAATGAGAAAATCCCAAATTTAAGGCTGTAATAAAGTTGGTTTAAACGACTGTCCAAATTCTAGTCATTTATTAGCACTAAATTAATTTCTGTTCTGGTGTAGTTTAAGGCAATGGCATTTGGTTTATGTTCCATTTTTTTACAGCTCCATTTGGAATAAAGAAAGGTGGGCTATTCATCTTGTTTTTCTGCTCAGTGCTGAATGTTCATACATATTATGTAAACTATCCCTGACAGTCAGGTTGACCTGTGCAACAACCTAAATACCTTACAGATATTTTTTGAGCTTGAACAAATTCAATATTGAAAGGATTCCTTGAACGAAATTACATGAAATAGCCCACTCCCCAAGAGGATTTACCTTTGAAAGCTTGTTTTGGGAATTAGCATAAATTATTTCTTTAGACCATCTTCCACAGACAAAACCATTATTTTGTTATAAAAATACATAAGACAATGTAGGGCTGTCAGGGGACTAAGCATTCTCTGGTTCTTTGGTGCTAGCAAGCATTAAGATTAGATTAAGATTATTTTTATTTGTCACATACACAATTACATAGAGAGTATATAACCAGTAGTGAAATGTATTCTCTGCATTTAACCCATCCTAAGTGAACACACACCCGGAGCAGTGGGCAGCCATGTTACAGCACCCGGGGAGCAGTTGGGGGCTCGGTGCCTTGCTCAAGGACACCTCAGTCGTGGTATTGAAGGAGGATACTCCCCCCACCAACAATCCCTGCCGGACCTGAGATTCGAACCCACAACCTTACGCTTACAAGTCCGACTCGCTATCCATTAGGCCACGACTGCCCCTGCATGGGTTAGGTTTTGTTTTTGTTAATACAATTGACTAATTACAATATTTGTTGACTTTTTTTATTACATTCTTTTACTGTTTAAAATTTGCTGGATGATGACAAAAATAAATAAATAAACACCATAGTACTTTGATGAAAAGGTAAGGATTTTGACATCAAAAATCCAACTCCAAGGAACAACCAACATGGGAATGTGACCTAAATGTGCCTGTACAGTTTCACACAATGTGTAACACCTGCAGCAAGTTTTGATGTGAACTGTTTGTATATCACAAGGTCTGTGAGTGTAGCATCAGGGGAAACACTGCTAAAGTTTGTCCTGTGTAATTTATGCTTGCACTAGCAATAAACACACAGGAGCACTGTGTTTTAATGTTTTATTCAGCATTTCAGTTCAGCAAAGGTTCAAGCGATAAGACCCAGTTAGTAGAGATTCAGGGTGTGAGCACATCTGCACTTAAGATAAGCTCTTCAAGGTGATTCAGTTATTGCCTTCTGCAAAATCATTCGATATAGAGGTCACGTTAAGAGTCTGTAGGCATTTCTTGATATGGACATAATATTCAATGCCTAACCCAGAATTAAGCAATATGTACGAAATATATAATGTTAAACACCTACAGTGATGACTGCATTCTAGAAGTATATCTCTGCTCTTGTTTACTGAAAGAGGACACTCGTTTCATTAATACTACAGTTTTAGATTTCTTAGATTTCATTTCTTCTTAATGCCTAGAAAGTCTTTATTTCTTTCCAACTATGGACACTTTTCTTCCTACATGTTATTTTTTGTTAAATACATACATCAAATATTTATTTTATTTTTATATTTGATATTCTAAAGTATGAAAACTAATCATAAACTTTAATATTTATTGTGTTAAAATTAGTGCTGTCAAAGTTAATAACGCGTTAACGCAAATTCATTTTAACGGCACTCATTTTTTTAATGCGCGATTAACGCAGCGCGTATTTTCTGTTTGACCTGTGGCCCAACCCGTAGTTGGAGAAATGGAGATGCACAGTGTTGCCAACTTAGCAACATTGCAGACCACTTTAGAGACTTTTTTTCCCTTCAAAAAAGCACCCAAATCTAGTTTCTGAGTACTGCCGCGCGAGCGCGAGGTCTTGCACTCCCAGCGCGCGCACACACCTCTCTTCTCTCTCTCTCTGCGTCTGCTCAGTTTCTCTTCAGCGCGCGGCGGAGGAGCAGCGCTTTAATTCAGTTAAACACAGATATTATGTTGCTTCTCTAATTTTGCATGCAAGTATAGCCGAAATCACAGCACAGCTATTGTCTTTATCTTATGTGTATTTGATTTCATCAGACGACGGTGCGATTATCAAGATTTTTGTGCAGATTAACATCTTGGAAGGGAGAGCTGGTTATGTCTTAATGGGTCGCGTTTCAGTCACTATTTCATATTCATTCTGTTGTCTGACAACAGAAACAGTAAAATATGCCAATGAAAACAGTTTTATTCAGAATTTAGCTGCATCAAAATACAGTATGTGGGCACAGAGAGGCAAACAAATGAAATAATAAATAATAAATGTACATTTTGCATGTTCAGAAGAAGAGCTGCCCTGTGTGCAAAAATGTAAACAGGTTTATGTAAGTAAATTGCTCAGTGCAAAGAAAGAGAAGTGATGGGAACCTGGTATTTCTTTTTTCATGTGTCTAATAGACATGAACAAGTTCTTTGAAAAACATCTATGACCTTTGAAACATGTCGTCTTCATGCTCTATGTTGACTATGGTTTCAATAATAATAAACATACACTATATTGTCAAAAGTATTGGGTCGCCCCCTTCTAATGAACAGGTTTTACTACTTTAGTAATTTCTATGAGTACAAATCTTAATGTTAAAGCATATAATGATATTCTAGGAAATTGTGTGCTTCTAATATTATAGCAACAGTTTGGACAGGACCAAAAACTCATCACCAAACACCAATGACTTGTACATACAATATATAGACAAAAGTATTGGGACACCCCCTTCTTTAGAACAGAAAAATGCACTTCCAAATCTGTGGCAACAACGATTGGAACATAATTCATGTATTTAAAAATTGTATTTCCATCTCTGTTGCAACAGTTTTGGAAGTGTCTAAAATGACTGTACCCATATGTACAAGTCATTGGTGTTTGGTGATGAGTTTTTGGCTCAAGGTCTGCATTTACAGTCACACCAGAGGTGTTAAACTGGGATTAGGACTTGGTTTTATGCAGACCAGTCAAGTTCTTCCACACTGACTGAATCAATCATTTTCTTTTTTAACCTTGTCTTATACACAGAGGCATTGTCATGTTAGAATAGAAAAGGGTCCTGTCCAAACTGTTGCTATAATATTAGAAGCACACAATTTCCTAGAATATCATTATATGCTTTAACATTAAGATTTGTACTCATAGAAATTACTAAAGTAGTAAAACCTGTTCATTAGAAGGGGGCGACCCAATACTTTTGGCAATATAGTGTACATTTGTATAAAGCATCCATATTTGTCCATGCCCATGTTGATTAGAGTATTAAAAATTTGAAAAGTATTAATTTAAGGTACATTTAGAACAAATAAAAATGTGCGATTAATTGCGATTAATCACGAGTTAACTCATGACAATCATGCGATTAATCGTGATTAAAAACAGAAACAAAAAAAAATCGATTGACAGCCCTAGTTAAAATGTGAAACAACTATGAGACATCAAATACGAGGGAGATTTTATGAGGGAAAAATTAAGGTAGATAATCAAAGTAAAAATTAAGTTGTACATTTTATTCTAAAAATGTGTTCCCCTTCGGGAACTCACACTGTGTCGGAAAACGCTTTGGGAACGCTTCTGTGAGACCACACTCTGAATCACGTCTGTAATCATTCCAACGGAATGGCGTAACGACCAGGAAGTATAAAAATACGTGCAGTGGAGACAGCGGCAGATTCTGTTGTTCAGTAAGCAGTCTATGTGTGTCACATCATATTTTTTGTTGTATGCCCTGTTTCATACTCATTATGGCAAAGCCTGGCAAGAGTAAAGAGTCTGACAAGCAGCGTTTCAGGCTGTGTGTTCCTCCCTGCCATCGTTTCATTATGGGTGGGGATACACACTGTTTGTGCGTTGCTTGCCTGGGAGCGGAGCACGCTCGGTCAGCTCTCAAGGGAGCTGACTGTCCGCATTCGTCTCTCAATGTGGACGCTCCACTCCCGGAGAGCACTCTTTGAGGAGGGTGCCTTTACCAGTGTTCCCCGCGGTTCGGGTCCCACCTCTACCGAGGCAGAGCGGCGCCTTAAATCGTGGGGTTCGCAGATGGATCTGGCAGAGAGAATGGAGACGGGCATGTCCCTTTCTTCTTCTTCACCTGCCAGATCTAGCACTCTCTTTCAGGGGACGGAAGCACATTCTGAAACGGTTTCTTCCGCCCCGGAAGAGGGCTTGACACTCATGTTGTCTTCCTCTGAGGAGGAGGCTGATGTCCACAGTCTGTCTTGTTTGAGGAGATGTTGGAGGTGGTGACTAGGGCGGTGGCTAAATTAAATATCCCGATGTTTCCCGCTATGCTAATATGATAGGGCTGAATGAGTGCGGTTATGGAAAGATCCCCCAGGTTGAGGATACGCTTGCGGGGCTATCTTCCTCCTGGCGGTGCATCTTCACTTAAGGCCTTGGTATTACCCACAAAGCGGCTTAGTAGGACTTCTTCGGCTTTGGTGGGTAAAGCGTACATGGCGGCAGGTCAGACTGGAGCTTGCTTGCACACTATGGTGGTGTTGCAGGCATACCAGGCTGACCTGCTAAAAGGGATGGATGAGGGAGAAGAAATAAAGAATGATGACATAGCAGAACTATGTTGGGCCACATATCTGTCACTCCAGGCCACCAAGGAGACCACCAGAGCTATTGGGCGGTCTATGGCACCCCTGGTGGCTACGGAGAGACATTTGTGGCTTACCCTGTCTCAGATGAGAGATAAAGAGGGTATTTCTCCTGGATGTCCCGCTAGCGCCTTCTGGACTGTTCGGCGACACTGTAAACACAGTCGGCGACAGGTTCCAGGAGGCCAAGAAACAAGCGGCGAAGTTCCAGCGATTTCTCCCTTGCCGCTCTCATGGGGCTGATAGGTGGGATCAGCCCCAGCCGTGTACCAGCTCCTCTTATCGAGAAGTCCAAAAACCGTTGCCACTCGCACTCCCCCTCACAAAGAAAGGCGGGGGGGGGGGCACTTCAGGTCGAAGTCTTCAAAAGAGATGATGGGTCTGAGGACCGTTGTTTTCAATAAAAAGGCTTCGGCCAAGAGGTCCTGACATGAGGGTGTCAGGACATCTGAGGGCAAGCCCCTCTGGGGAAGAGCGGTTCACACCTCAGCATATGGTGCCCATCTCTCCTCGGTGCCCTCAGGAGATCGTCTCGTTAACCCTGCCACCCCCGGTGCTTCAGGGCACAGTAATCTCCAGCGAGTGTATCTCACAGCTTCCACCTGGAAACGTAGCGGTCTTGAGAGGCTCGCTACTCCAAGGAGGTTTCTAGAGCAGCTAGATCGGCCCTCTCCTGCCGGTCCTCCGCTTCAGGGCACCGAGCCAGCAGCTCTAAATACACCAGAGGCCAGTCTCGAGAGACTGGTTGCCTTAGTACATCATCTGGCTGCATGGAAGCTTCTGCCAAATGTGTCTCATTCTACTGCACACTGTAGAAAGAGGCTACAAGATTCAGTTCAGGTTGCTTCCGCCTCTATTCAACAGGGTGTTTCCCACTCTGGTGGGCCCCGAGCAGGCTCTGGTCATGGAACAAGAAGTAAACACTCTCTTGAGGAAGGAGGCCATTGAGGTGGTCCCTCTTCTCAACAGAGAGTTCAGGTTCTACAGCCGGTTCTTCATCATTCCGAAGAAGGATTGGGGGGGGGGGGTTACGTCTGATTCTAGATCTGCGTTTGTTGAACCACTCAGTCATGCGACTCAACTTAAAAATGCTCACGATCAAACAGGCCATGTCTCAAATCAGGTCCAAGGACTTGTTTGTTACGCGAGTTACAAGTGAATCCCCTAATGTCGTCACGACATAACGTCTCCTTTCCCTCCATCAGGGAACGGGGGTTACGTACATAACCGAGACGTTTTTTCACTATATTTTGGATTTTAATATCCAGTGCAGAGTTGATGTTATACGGCTCGTTAAAATAATCGCTGGCCGACTCAGTGATCAGCCGTAAAACAGTGATTCTGTCCAGATTCCCTATAAAATCATAAATGATTCCCTTTGAGCTAAATTGACCTGTTTCCCTTACAACTTGATGCCACTCCTGGCTCCTCAGTTCTCTCAGTCTAGCTGTGCCGTTCCACACTAGGCATGGATTTGTCATTATGGGGGCATGGGCATACTCATTCCCAAAGCGTTTTCTGATGCTGTGTGAGTTCCCAAAGGGGAAAGTCCCAGGTTACATATGTAACCATGGTTCCCAGAGGGAACAAGATGCTGCGTCTCTTTGCCATACTTCCTGCATCCCTGCGAGCACTTCCTTCTCAAATCAGAAGCTGCCGCTGTCTCGACCGCACATGCTTTTATACTTCCTGGTCGTTACGTCACGCCCGCCAATGACAACATGCCTTTCCGTTGGACTGATTACACACGTGATTCAGGGCGTGGTCTCGCAGAGGCGTTCCCAAAGCGTTTTCCGATGCAGCGTCTCGTTCCCTCGGGAACCATGGTTACATACGTAACCTGGGACGTTATTTGAGATATGATGGAAATTGTGATATTTGTGAAAACAGACAGAAATGACACAATTCTCCTCTGATGCATGTAAATCCACTTCTGGACATTGCAAGTAGGTAAACTAAATAAACTAGTTATAATGTTTACCTTTAAGAGAGTTTGCATTCTAAAGTCCACAGGGCCAGAAGTGCCCATAGTCATAACATCCATGTATCAGAACTTCTTGGCTAATTTGGCTGATGTAGTGTATCCTGAGAGAATCCACCTTGTAATATCAACATTATTGCAGCACCAGATTCCCCAAACAATCTCAGCGAAATAAACATGCCTGGGTGATTCTTTATATGTTAATCTGGACAGAAATTGAGTCGAGAATTGAGAAGAAGAAAATGAAACATATAGTAACATTATAACATGGTAAGCTGAGAGAATTGCAATACAAACAGATCAGATTAGGTTTTCAGAGGACAGAGGTACAGAGATCACTCATATATGTAATTGTTTTTCCCCCAAACACATTCCCAAAGCAATCTTACCATGCTTTCCTCTACACTGTCAATCTTCCACTGATTATCAAATCAAAAACAAACAGTCCTGTGCCAAACACACACCATCTGTTGAGCCATAACACTGGCTCAATGATGACACTAATCAAATGGTCAAATAAAAAGAACAATGTTTCAAAAGTGCTACATTAATATTACAGAATGGCTACTGCGCTTGTTTTTGCCTTTTAAAATCACTCAGGAGTGTTTTAAAAAAAATTAACTTCATATTCAATTAAATTCTTTTTCTCTTTTTTTTTTTTTTTTTTTTGGCCTGTCAGTAGCACAGATAACACATGACAGTACATATGCATGGCTATACTATCATCATTCACAGCTTTTTTTCTTTTTTTTTTTTTTTTTTAATTAAATTTATATTTATTTATTTATTTATTTATTTTTTATATTAATTAATTAATTTAATTTTATATACCCTTTTACTTAACCACACTGTGACAGACAAGACCAGGGGACAGAGAAAACAAGAGAGAGAAAGAAGAAAGAAGAAAGGAAAAAAAAAAGAAAAAAAAGAAAAAAAAAAAAAAAAAAAAAAAAAAAGGGTGTGGGGAAAGTCAACAAAGAAGGGAAGAGAGAGAGAGAAAAAAAGGAGAATGGGGGATAGAGAGAGAGAGGGAGAAAAAGCAAAAACAAAAAAAAAACAGACAATTTGCTTCAATACTGCTGACAAAAAGAGAAAACAACCGAAGACACAACATCAAAGAGACTGCAGCAACAACCAACATCTGTATAAATCACAATAAATTCTAAATGTTAAATGTTATTGAGCAGCACACATAACTAATATTACAAAATAAGTTTTGAAGCAACAGCAGATCAAGACAATGTGTGTCTGTGAGCACCTGTTTTTACACCAATGTGAATGCTTGAGTGTACACCTGTGTGTGTGAGCGCGCTTGTGTTCATAAGGTTCCTCCATGTAAATGTTTAATAGTGTGTGTGGGGAACAACAGCCCCATCCCGCAAGGCATGAAGCAGGCACGGAAAAGACCCGGGCCCCAAACATCCGGAGGCCCCCAGGGCACGGGACCCCCAGGAGAACCACCAGCAGGGACAACCGCGGCCTCCACCCAAAAAAAGGGCAGAGGAGAGCCCGAAGGCGGGACCTCCGACAGCCACAGTGTAGGCGCCCCAGGGTGCCGTGGCGGCAAGCCCGCAGGCTCCACCGGCAGCCGACCACACCAGGGCGGACCGGGCCCTGGGCTCGGAGACCCAAAGGCCCCCCACCCCACAATCGGGGCCCAGCAAGGCCAGTAAGGCCAGGCCCCGCCAATCGCGACCGCCGAGAGTGGGGGCCGGGCGCTCGCCCGAGCATCCTGCCCCGGCGCGAGAAATCACCAATGCAAACCGGCGCATCCCCCTCCAACCGGCCAGGCATGGTGGTGGGGTGGGGGGGTCGACTAAGATGATGAGTTGAAGCGGAGTCTAAGGCCCCGACCTGACACATAGACGTAGACGACAAGCACACATATACACAAGCATATGTTCCCAACCCTCATGCACGCAAACAAATATTCCACACCTCGCCCCACACATGTAGACACACAAAATGAACAAGGTACCCACACTCACACTCCCCATATGCACTCTATACTCCTAGGTCTAGGCAACCACCACCCCCAAGGGTAGCCAGCGCCCGATACCCGGAGCTAAACACCCCCTTCGCTCCGCGTGTGGGACAGGAAGACCACCCCGGTCCCCGCAGCAGCAGAGAAATCAACAGCCCGACCCCGACCGGGCGGCCAGCTCATCCTCACATTCCCGGCCCAGACAGAGAACAGAGAAACAGGGGTGTGAGTGAGAAAAAAAAAAAAAAAAAAAAAGAGACCCCATGCTTCACCCCACCCGCTCCAAATGTAGTGTTGGTGTGTGTTTTGTTCTAAGGTGCATTAAAAACAGGGGTGCTTTAAAACAGGGGAGGGGGCACCCTCCACAAGCTTGTGTCAGCTCGTCCCCTCCCTAGAGCCCTCAATGTCTATGTGCAACTTAAAATTGAGAAGTGGGCATTGGCACCAGAGGGAAGGCTGAATGAACAGACCGCCCTCCGGATGCCATTCAGTGTGCCCACCCCAGGCCCTATATGTATGTGTCATGTGACAGTAAGTAATGAGAATGGTCTAAGCTGTAATGTGTAATCGAGATGCAGGCGGCCACGAGGAGACAGAGGAGTACCACCTCCCCCGCATCCCATTAAAATTAATTTAATCGCATTCAATTAAATTCAAGTTTATTTGTATAGCGCCTTTTACGATACAATCGTTGCAAAGCAGCTTTACAGGAAATAAAGTTTCTACAATATATTAATATATTGTAGAAACTTAATATATTTAACTATATATTTAAATATATTTATAAAAATTTGGTAATTCTGTATGTTGTCTGAGGGTTGGCATCCTCTGAGGTCCTCTGAGGGGTTGGCATCATTCTCTTTTCTGGTGTTTGGTCATCTCAGATCATTTTAAGGGTTGGATCCAGACTGAAGCTTGTGTAATTGTGGATGTTAATCCCATGCAAAACAAGAAACAAATAAAGACATAATTTAGCGTAGCTGTTGTTCCATCCAAGCATAAATTCTTTGTTCAAACCAAAGCTAAAGAATAATAATGTGCGTTTGATCAGATATAACTACAGTACAAGATTATGAGATGCATTATATGAATGTATTATATGAATGCTTGCTAAAGAAATGTGTTCTTTAATCTAGAATTAACAAGAGAGTGGTGGCTATTCCAGAGTTTGGGAGCCGAATATGAAAAAGCTCCTACCCTCCTTTAGTACCTTAGGGAGCGGGTTGGATTGTAAGCGTTATAGAAGACTAGTTAGCTATCAGGAGCTAAACTTATAGGCCTTATAGAAGGTAATAATATTTTGTAACTGATACGGAACTTAATAGGTAGCCAGTGCAGAGACTGTAAAATTGGGGTAATATGATCATATTTTCTTGACCTGGTAAGGACTCTAGCCGCTGCATTTTGTACCATCTGTAGCTTGTTTATTGAAGATGCAGGATAAACAAGATTTCTGTCATATAATTACATAAAAAGTTATATAATAATTAAAATTAAAAATATACAACTCCCAATTAATTCAGTTTGTCAACATGCTTCCAGAGCTCTGAAATGAGGCGGATGTTATTTATTAATTTTATCTATATAAAAAAAATGGGTTGGTTTATGTTTTTAAATTGGCCTGCAGGAAGCACTTTGAATAAAAACTTTTCGTATAAACTTTCTTTTTAATTGCTCTCTGTGCTGACATAAATCCCCTATTACAAGTAACACACACACCACACACACACACAAACACTATCAGAGATAAACACAACCGTGTCCCACGGTTGAGCAGGAATCCAGAATAAGCCTATGAGAGTTACTCCCGCTGTGCCACGAGTCACGACATATTGAGCTGTGCCTGTGGCAGTCCTTCTTTGGGAGAAATCGCAGAGAAAAGAGAAAGTGCTCTCACTCCAATTATGTCCCTGTCTAGCTCCTCTCTCACCTCTTCGCCCCCACATGTAAACACAAAATGAACAAGTACCCACACTCACACTCCCCATATGCACTCTATACTCCTAGGTCTAGGCACCACCACCCCCAGAGGGGTAGCCAGCGCGACCCGATCCCCGAGAGCTAAACCCCTTCGCTCCGGCGTGGGGACAGGAAGACCACCCCGTCCCCGCAGCAGCAGAGAAAATCAACAGCCAGACCCGACCGGGCGGCCAGCTCATCCTCACATCCCCCGGCCCCAGACAGAGAACAGAGAACAGGGGTGTGAGAAAAAAAAAAAAAAAAAAAGAGACCCCATGCTTCACCCCACCCGCTCAAATGTAGTGTTGGTGTGTGTTGTTCTAAGGTGCTTTAAAACAGGGGTGCTTTAAAACAGGGGAGGGGCACCCTCCACAAGCTTGTGTCAGCTCGTCCCCTCCCTAGAGCCCTCAATGTCTATGTGCAACTTAAAATTGAGAAGTGGGCATTGGCACCAGAGGGAAGGCTGAATGAACAGACCGCCCTCCGGATGCCATTCAGTGTGCCCACCCCCAAGGCCCTATATGTATGTGTCATGTGACAGTAAGTAATGAGAATGTCTAAGCTGTAATGTGTAATCGAGATGCAGGCGGCCACGAGGAGACAGAGGAGTACCACCTCCCCCGCATCCCATTAAAATTAATTTAATCGCATTCAATTAAATTCAAGTTTATTTGTATAGCGCCTTTTACGATACAATCGTTGCAAAGCAGCTTTACAGGAAATAAAGTTTCTACAATATATTTATATATTGTAGAAACTTAATATATTTAACTATATATTTAAATATATTTATAAAATTTGGTAATTCTGTATGTTGTCTGAGGGTTGGCATCCTCTGAGGTCCTCTGAGGGGTTGGCATCATCTCTTTTCTGGTGTTTGGTCATCTCAGATCATTTAAGGGTTGGATCCAGACTGAAGCTTGTGTAATTGTGGGATGTTAATCCCATGGCAGAAACAAGGAAACAAATAAAGACATAATTAGCGTAGCTGTTGTTCCATCCAAGCATAAATTCTTTGTTCAACCAAAGCTAAAGAATAATAATGTGCGTTTGATCAGATATAACTACAGTACAAGATTATGAGATGCATTATATGAATGTATTATATGAATGCTTGGCTAAAGAAATGTGTCTTTAATCTAGATTTAAACAGAGAGAGTGTGGCTATTCCAGAGTTTGGGAGCCGAATATGAAAAAGCTCTACCTCCTTTAGTACCTTAGGGAGCGGGTTGGATTGTAGCGTTATAGAAGACTAGTTAGGTACGCAGGAGCTAAACCATATAGGGCCTTATAGGTAAGTAATAATATTTTGTAACTGATACGGAACTTAATAGGTAGCCAGTGCAGAGACTGTAAAATTGGGGTAATATGATCATATTTTCTTGACCTGGTAAGGACTCTAGCCGCTGCATTTTGTACCATCTGTAGCTTGTTTATTGAAGATGCAGGATAAACAAGATTTCTGTCATATAATTACATAAAAAGTTATATAATAATTAAAATTAAAAATATACAACTCCAATTAATTCAGTTTGTCAACATGCTTCCAGAGCTCTGAAATGAGGCGGATGTTATTTATTAATTTTATCTATATAAAAAAAATGGGTTGGTTTATGTTTTTAAATTGGCCTGCAGGAAGCACTTTGAATAAAAACTTTTCGTATAAACTTTCTTTTTAATTGCTCTCTGTGCTGACATAAATCCCCTATTACAAGTAAACACACACACACACACACTATCAGAGATAAACACAACCGTGTCCCACGGTTGAGCAGGAATCCAGAATAAGCCTATGAGAGTTACTCCGCTGTGCCACGAGTCACGACATATTGAGCTGTGCCTGTGGCAGTCCTTCTTTGGGAGAAATCGCAGAAAAGAGAAAGTGCTCTCACCTCCAATTATGTCCCTGTCTAGCTCCTCTCTCACTGGCTCAACTCCATCTGTCTGTCTTTTTCTGATTTCATACCTCCAGGTCATTGAGTGATACCTGAGGAATAGATTTAGTCCAGTCTGGTTGAGCAAACAGTCTCTAAATATGGCACAGGGACATTATTTGCTCTTTGTGCTACAGCCTCCCCTGCTATGGTGAGGGAGCAGTGGGTTATGGCATTGTTTAGGCATTGGGGTTGTCGGGTCATTTTCTACATTATTTTTTGCTCAGGGGCAGATGAGCCAGGTGACCTGAAAGTGCTGCATTGGCTAGAACAAACGGGAACAAGAAGAAACTTGTCGACACCAGACTGAAAGAAACGATGAGTCACAACAAAAAAATTGCTATGTCATGGCAGCATTTTGACCAAATCAAATAATAATGTCAACCCAGTCTCATTAGAAATACATGACTCTTTTTACACCATTTTAGTTTGCCTCTACAAGTCTTTTTTCATGACTTATGTTTCACAGGACTCATACTGTACATGCATGCTCTGCATCGCAAGTGCAATGATGTACCGGGTGAGCTACAGAGCAAGTTTACTATGTCATAAAAGCCATGGAGCTGGTCATTGATGCAAACATCAAAATATATTTGTGTTTACAAATAACATACTATTGTGCAAGGAAGCACACACACAAAAAAAACCTTTAATAATTAAATTAATGCAAATCTGTATGAATTTGTACTAATTTTTGTAATAATCTACTCTCATTTTCCTAAAGGTTACACTCAAAAAAATATTTAGGCCCAATTCTTAAGATTTATGTATTTCAATTGCATATAAAATTTCCATCCATTTTGATTGCATACTTTTAACTTAAACTAATAAACTTTATGTGATGCAAATTTGCCAACCTTATGTAAATGAAACAAGTAAGTAATAAGTAACTTATAACTTATGTAATAGTAACCATAAATCCAATTTGTTTTAAATGCATAAGAAACATGTATATGTATTATTAGGTAATAAACCCAATGTACTTAAAATGCATCAGATTTACATATTTTTTTATCATAAACCCAATGTATTTCATATATTTAATTCTACCCCACCCAATCACACTGTGCTACAACAAAATCTAACTACACACAAACAACAGCAAGACCACCCTGTTACATTATATCAATTTATTAATGCTTCAAAGCATTTGGCTATATGAGCTATCAAGACATATTACACAGTGTTCATACACTTGTGTGCAACAACAAGAAACAAAAAGTGCCTTCATAGTTACATGCATATTAAGATTAAACACTATTTTCAAACATTTTTGCCACAATCAACCATACTGCAGAAATAAATGCAAAAAAATAAATAAAACAACAACAACAAAAAACAACTTTAACAGAAAAAAATAACAGTTTTAACCATTTTTAACAGAGTGCAGAAATAAGATCAGTTTCCTCAAGAACTTTGCAAATTTGAGGTAGACAAATACATGAGGTAAATTGATGATAACAGTACTGCTTACGTTGCACTAACATTTAAAAAAAAAAAAAATCTGTGACATGCAATAATTTAGAACAATAGGATAATGGTCAGAAAAAAATGCCATAAGGCTCAGGGGTTGAGTGGCTCTGCACCACCACACTTTCCATGCATATTTAATTACATGTTAGGAGTACATGAGTACGAAAGGAACATTCTACATCTACATTATAAACTTTTAACACTTAAATGGACTCAAGTACAAAAATTTGACGTCTCAAAAATGACATAAAAAATGACATTATCATTACGAGTTCTTTGGTGACAGCTTGGTTGTATCCAGGATTTTCTTCAAACGTGCACTTGAGTTCCGTTGTGTAGCTTCAGTTAAGCACATAAATCAGTCCAAAAAGCATCAAACACCCAAGAGTGACACTGCAGAACTTTCACACCAACATCTGTAGGTTGGTCTCCAGGACCAACACCAGCACCCTCTGAACGAAAGATGTACATGCCCACTGTTGTCTGCGCAATTCCAGACTCAGCCTCTGCACTTTCACAGTCCTGGAGGATAAACAAAGAGAATGAGTTGTGTTCCAATGCCAGTCACAGTGTCATATTCAGAAATTTTGAGGGCACATTGTTTACAAACTCTGACATTTTGGATATGTAGACTCATTTAAATGTACACTGCCTGGTCCAAAAAAAAAAAAAAGTCACCATTTGTATTTAAATAAGCAAATACTGAAGAGTCTAGAATTGGATGATTATTGCAGTGATTTTTATGTTTCCGGCTTGTTGTATTTTGGCAATAATTCTTTTAACCCAAACTGATGCAGTGTGTAGCTTTTCATTTCTTAAATTACCATGTCGGAGGACGTATCAATGTACACATTCCAGCATGACAATAACAAAATTCATCAGGCTCAATTTGTGAAATAGTGTTTCAGTGAGCACGATGAATCATTTTCATGTATGAATTGATCACCAGTCCTGAGCTTAACTCTACTGAATGTCTTGAGGATGTGCTGGAGTTGACTTTACAGAGTGGCTAGACTCTCCCATTGTCAATACAAGATCCAGGCCAAAAATAACTGCAACTCTTGATGGAAATGTTGTGATGTTGCATAATGTTGTTTAAACAATGTCACAACAAAGCACAATGTTATGAAAGCTATAGGTGGTCCAATGAAATATTAGAGTGTGCAACTCCTTTTTGGACAGGCTATGTAAAGTCGACTATAGCACATCCTAAAGACTTTCAATAGGGATTAGGTCAGGACTCTGTGGTGGACGATCTTTCACAGTTTGAGCCTGATGACTCTTGACATTGTTATCCTGGAATATAGACATGGGTACGACTTCCGACCTGGTTGTTTGAGAAATAAAAGTCTACACACTGCATCACTTAGGGCTAAAAGAATTGTTGCCAAACACTCAACATGCCAAAAACATATTAATCACTTCAAGTAATGAGTCAATCCTTAAATATCAAGTATTTATTCAATTAAATCCAGACAGCGACCTTTTTCGGCCTGGCAGTATAAAATAAGAATTAAATGTATAGCCAGTTATTTTATTTAAATTTATAAAATAAATTTAATATTTAATAATTGTATTAAATAATTTATTTCTTATAAAATAAGAATTAAATGTATAGCCAGTTATTTTGAACTATACTACCTTAAGGAGAAGAGAATTCTGATGAAACTGGACACAGCCAAGCATAAAAACATGAGCACTCGTGTTGTTCCAGGACGGTCAAGTGGCTTGATATCACTTGCACTGCATAAAAAAAGGAAAAAAAAAGCATTAAACATTGAGTACATTTTACAAGAAAACACCATTTCAGTGTTTTACTTCAAAATGTCATATTTTTTTAATTTATTAATCAATCTTTCTTTGTAATTATTTGCACTTAAACTTTACTCTGCATTGCCATTTGTAACAGCTGCAAATTAACTGTAGAGAACAAGCTTGTTAAGAAAATTGTTTTGAATTCAATGTACTTAAATCTTTAAGTTGACTGAACTTGTAAAAGAGTTACCAATACTCAAGTTTTCATACTAACTTCTAGTTACCTCTACTAATAGATATACCCCCGGTTTCACAGACAAGGCTTAATCTAGTTCCAGACTAAAATGCATGTTTGAGCTGTCTCAACTGAAAATATCTTGCTCTGACATATCTTAAAATATGTCAGTGGCATTGTTCTGTTTCAAGATGCACACCTGTAATGTCTTCTTCTAAGGCATTTTTGTAAACGTTGCTTAAATATCTTAATTTAACTAAGGCCTAGTCCTGACTTAAGCTAAGCCCCATTTGTGAAACTGGGCCAGCGAGTTTTATCAAATCAAAAAGAAGCTAATTTGCTGCATACTGGCGATTACTGGCATACTGCATACATGGGCAAAGCGAGACTGTGATGCCAATAAAAAAATTAACATAACTATCAATGTAAATATATCCAATAAATATATAGCAGGTTGACATACACTTACCACATATTCTTTAATGAGTGTCTCCATGTCTTCATTGAGGTAGATACTTGGGCTCCTCGGGATGTAATCGCAGTTGATTTTTGTCTTCATTCTCAAACACGCAGAACAAGAAGATCCCAAAAACACGATATTAGTCATTGATTTACTCAGACATAAAGCTAAAGCTGAGTTAAAAATCTCGCTCAACTAATGCTGCAACTATACAATAAACCCTGTCAATTGGTACATTAGTATATTACAGCGATTTGTAAAGAAATATTTAAATTGCATGCAAGGCTGTTTTTATATTATTATTTTTTAAATAATATTTCTTTAATTCCCCTTTAATGTTTAGTATTAGCTTTTATTATTACATTTTATTTAAAAAAAATCATAATTTTGTGACATTGTAATGTTTTATTAGAATTTTTTTTTGTATTCATTCGTTATTTATTAAAACTCCAAAAGTCATGCAAGTCATATTTGTGGGCTTTCTCACATTTATTAGACAGGACAGTAGGACAAAGGCAGGAAACAGTGAGAGAGTAAGGAGGGGAACAGGACTGGGAAAAGACCTCAAGCCGACACTCAAACTGGGATCACCCAGGCTACAGCTGCACCATATGTTGGAGCGTTGCACATAAGGTTATGGCTCTGACATTATAAGATAGCTTTGTGTGAGGAACAGACCCTGATTTAAGTTGATATTCACAAATAATCCAGTGAGCTGTCGAGGAGTTGAAGTGGAATCAATGAACAAATCATTCTTTTGAGCTTGTTCTTTTTGGTTAATTCATTTACAAACTAAAGTCCAACTGTCTCAATGATCCGGTCTGAAGAGAAGAACTGTATATTATACAATTATCATATGGATTCATAAAACTAGAAATAAAGAATCTTATGGAACACTTTTATGGTGCTTTTTCATTTTTTACACCTTATTTTCCACAGAGGAAAGTAAGTCATACAGGGTTTGAATGACACGAGAGAGAGTAAATGATGACAGAAATTTTATTCTTGGGGATCACGTGACCCTTCGACGGTGATGCAGGCTTAGTCTTTCGCTCTGCTCATTTTGCCACATATTTTATGATCCTGTCAGTAAAATTTGAACCACTCTGCATTGGACCCATCATGAGTACTAAGGCAGACAAAGGGGATCAGAAAAGAGAGATTGAGCAATCGCCAATGAAGAAAAAATTCAGAGATTCAGCCATCTCCAGAGAAGACCTCGACGATGCTATTGCTAACCGCATTGAACTAGCATTTAAAGAGCAGCAAAGCACTTTGAATTCGGTTGTAAATTCGGCAGTAAGAGATGCGATGGACTCGGTGCTGATTCCAGCATTGCGCGAACTGCGTGAGGACATACAAGCGACCAACAAGTCTGTTAAAGAGCTAAGAGAGGAATTTAAGGCATAGCTACCGAGACGAAGCAGACATGTGACCGCGTTGATTCTGTTCAGGCAGATGCACGTGAGGATAGGAGGACAGTCAAAGACTTAAAAAATCAGCTGGAGCGACTCACCGAGAAGATGACGGATATGGAGGACAGGTGCAGGAGGAACAACGTAAGACTGGTGGGTCTACCAGAAGGCGTGGAGGGTCCCGACGTGGTTGGTTTTCTCAGAGTTAATCTTTCCAAGTGGATTCCTTCCTTGAGGGGCCGTGACATTGAGATTGATCGGGCACACCGCGTGTATGACGGAGGGAGGGGCTCCAATCGGCCGCGCACTCTCATCTTCCGTGTACTAAGATGGCATGACAGATCGGAAATCCTGAAAGGTGCTCGGCAGGCTTATCCAGTGAAATGCGCACAGAACAATGTCACACTGCTATTTTTTCCCGACTTTAGTCCAGCTACAGCGATCAGGAGAAAGGCATTTGGTCCGGTTTTGAAGAAGATGACAGCGCTTGGTCTCCAGCCCTTCCTCATCTATCCGGCGGTAATCAAACTACGGCACAAGGGTGAGCAGGAAAGCTTTGATTCCCCTCAGAAAGCGGAGGATTTTATCAGCTCCCTGTCTCAGCAGCAGACGTATGCCGCGGCTCTGCGGGGAGGGGGCGGGGGAACAGCGGCCACTATCTCTCCAGCCCGGCGGGAGGAGCTTAATGGCCGGAATGGACATGGTCCTAGCTTCCCAGGAGGGGAGGATGGGAGGATAGACATGGACGCTGGCTAAACCTATTTTTGCTTTCTCTTCTCTCCTCTCTCCTACTGGGATACTGTCCCTATGTATCCGGTACAATGATCTCTTTGCTGGTAAGACTGACACTCCTTTTTTTCTTTTTTGGATGGGACTAATGGAGAGTAGGTTTAATTAAAATATTTTTTTTTTTTTGGCTGTGTGAGCCTTTCGGGAGACATGTCTTGCGTTGCAGTGGATCGGTCATGAACCATCACTATTTTTTGTTGCTCAGTCAGACCTATGTTCTCGGTAATGTGCGGTCTGAGTTGTTACTTGTTTATGGTTGTCGGTTGTTCATGTTTTTATGTTGTTTTTGTTTTTTACAGCAGACATTTATACTTTTATTTATTTTACCTTATTTCTAAAGGGATTTTTCATCTAGGAGGTTTGGTATCTAAAATGCACATCAGCGTTTACATGTAATTTACAGAATGGAAGTGCTTCTGCTTTTTTTCATTTATTGAGTACAATCTTAGGATTATGAATATTCAATGCATACTCTAAATATTTTATCACTGAATGTGAATGTTTAAATTCTGCTGTTAAACGAACCCGTGTGTTAGAATATTTACACCGTACATCTATTTCCTGTGCCCTAATTCAAGAGACACATTTAAAACAATCTGACATGGCACGTTTCCAGAATAAGTATTATAAATTAGCAGCTTTTTCCTGCTCTCAAAATAAAACTAAGGGGGTGCTTATCCTTGTTAACCGGAAGTTAAATTTAACGATTGAACACCTTGGTAGTGATGAGAAGGGTAGATTTGTTTTTATCCGATGCAAAATATATAATAATAGGTTAGCATTGGTCTCTATTTATGGTCCGAATGAGACAGACAGTGCATTCCTTACAAAGATTTCCAAAACTCTACTTGAGGAGATTGATTGCCCTCTAGTGGTGGGTGGTGATTTTCATGCTGTCATAAATCCTGCTTTGGATAAATCTCAATCTGATACAACAGCCAATCCATCCTCTAAATTGCTGAATAAATTTATCACTGAGCTCAACTTAATCGATCTATGGAGAATTCTGAATACTAAAGCTAAGGACTTTTTTTTCTAATAGACACAAGACTTTCTCTAGGATAGACTACATATTTCTCAGCCCATCTTTAATTTCGTCTAATTCCTCCATCTCTATATTACCAATTTTATTATCTGATCATTCTGCTGTGTTGTGCAGTGTTCCTCTTTCCGATGTTAAAGCCAAGTCCCCTAGATGGTGCTTTAACATATCATTATTAAGTAATCAGACTTTCATTACTTCTATAAAAGAATATATTAAGGAATTTCTTGAAATTAATATGCCCTCTGATGTGGATCCTCAAATACTGTGAGAAACGACTAAGTGTGCTATACGAGGTTACTGTATATCTTTCTCTTCTACTCTTGCCAAAGCGAAAACTCACCAGTTTACACAATTAGAAAATAAAATCCAATCATTACAAAACCTACAAAAACAATGTTTCACTGAGCAACAGGCTACACAGCTGTCCTCTTTAAAAGAAGAATATGATTTACTTTCACACTCACACTCCTTTACATAGGACTAGACAAAAATATTATTTTGAATCAGAGAGACCTAGTCATTTATTGGCCCTTAGGTTGAAAGAATGCGAGTCTAAGGCATATATTAGCGCAATAAAATCATCGGATGATCAGGTCACCACGAACCCTGTGGCAATTAATGAAATATTTAAAGGTTTTTACACAAATCTGTATAAAGCCGAAACAGATTTTGATGAACCAATTTGTAAGTAGTATTTAGATAAATTGGAACTGCCTCGGATCTCACAGATAGATAAAGAATCTTTGGAGGCCCCATTAAGTTTGGAGGAGCTCCACGTCTCTCTAAAAAGCCTTCAAAAGGGCAAATCGCCGGGTCTAGATGGTCTCCCCCTGAATTATATTTAGAAATTTGGGATTTGGTAGGGATACTTATGCTTAACTCATTTAATTTTGCAATTGAACATGGGGTATTTCATAGAGATCAAAAAGCATCACTGATTTCATTACTTCTTAAAAAAGGGAAAGATCCATTAGATTGTTCCAGCTACAGACCGATTTCGCTTATCTCATGTGATCTAAAAATCTATGCTAAAGTTTTTGCCTCTCGTATGGAGAAGGTAATTCATAGTCTGATCAAGGAGGACCAAACTGGTTTCATTAAGGGGCGCAATGCATCTGACAATATGCGTCGACTCCTTCATATTCTTGACTTTGCGGAGTCCCACCCAACCCCTTGTGCGGTCTTTTCACTTGATGCAGAAAAAGCCTTTGACAGGCTAGAGTGGAATTATATGTGGGCAGTTCTGCAATGTTTCTGCTTCGGTGACCACTTCATTTCTATGATTAAGGCATTATACCACTCTGTAAAGAGAAAACGCCAATGAATATTAGCTAGTGGAATTTGCATACCTGAGCCACTCCCCGTGCATACGGGTATAAAAGGGCGACAGGTGCATCCACTCATCAGGTTTTCCGCTGAGGAGCCGAGAACGAGTCCCAGGCAACCAGCGGCGGTTCAAGATTGTGGCATGGGGACATAACGTCTCCGTTCCCTCCATCAGGGAACGAGGGTTACGTACGTAACTGAGACGTTCCCTATCTGTCAGTCACTACGAGTTATGTCGTGACGACATAGGGGTCCTATGGAAAGCGCCACAACCTAAACCCCGTCACGACCTTGTGGCATGCAGATGTTGACAAGCGAGCGCGTGACAGACAAATGCCATGCGAAAGGTCGCAACCTTCCCATCGCCCCAGCGCAAATTCGCTAACCTTGGTGCCCGCAGGGACCACTGAGTACATCGCTGCTGGAGATAGCCAAGCTGCTGTTCCTCTCCCCAGAAGTCGGAAGGGATTTCGACCTTCAATGAAAGATGCTTCACGTCTTTCCTGTTTGTTGTTACAGCTTGGCAGTAACGACGGGGAAGCGAGCCTTCTGGAGAAGGGCGCTACGGAGGCCACATCCTGCCCGAAGGGAGGTACCATGTGGAGACACTGATATGAACTGACCCAGGCCTGGGGCAGTACTACATACGACTGGACCCTGGGGCAGATCCTACCTAGGAGTAGGGAGGAGGGCTGCCAGCAGGGCCTGACAGAGAGCTCTGTCAAAGGGAAGACACGGGTTTACCGTGAGGGAAACCTTACCGTGGACGAATACACGTATGGGATTACCCGAAGGGAATCAAAGCCATACGGACACCTAGCCGAGTACAGGGGCTGACCGGAGACCCGGGCGAGCTAGCACAAGTACTGGGCCTGGCGTCAGACTGCTCCGCCCAGTCTGACTGCCGGGGGTGCTGGAGGAACTCCACCAGGGTTCGCCGTCCGGGGACCTGAACTGGAGGAGAAAACAGGCGCTCGTATCCCCGGGTGAGGGGGAATGGCACAGCAAGCGTGACACCGGCCAGTTCTTCCCGCCACTTACCTGTTACCCAACACACAGGAAGAAACTGGCTCAATGCGGAGACTGTAGAATCTCGCGAAGGTGTTCGGTGTCGCCCAGCCCGCAGCTCTACAGATGTCTGCCAGAGAGGCGCCGTGCGCCAACGCATAGGAGGAGGCAACACTCCGTGTGGAGTGAGCCCTCACCCCCATGGGGCATGGCTCGTCTTGGGATTGGTACACCAAGGCGATGGCATCCACTATCCAGTGGGCCAACCTCTGCTTGGAGACAGCCTTCCCTTTCTGCTGACCTCCGTAACAGACAAAGAGCTGCTCAGAGCTTCTGAAGCTCCGGGTGCGGTCCACGTATATGCGCAATGCTCTTACGGGACACAGCAACGCCAAGGCTGGGTCTGCCTCCTCCGAAGGCAGTGCTTGCAGGTTCACCACCTGATCGCGGAAGGGCGTGGTGGGAACCTTGGGCACGTATCCAGGCCGGGGTCTCAGGACAACGTGAGAGTAGTCCGGCCCGAACACAAGGCACTCTTCGCTCACCGAAAATGCTTGGAGGTCCCCGACCCTTTTGATGGAAGTGAGCGTGGTCAGGAGCGCTGTCTTAGCCGACAGGTATTTCAGCTCGACTGAGTCCAACATCTCAAAGGGACCCCTCTGAAGTCCAGCCAGGACGATAGAGAGGTCCCAGGAGGGCATCAGGGGTGGCCTAGAGGGGTTCAACCTCCTGGCACCCCTCAGGAAACTCACGATGAGATCATGCTTTCCCAGGGACCGGCCGTCCACTGCATCGTGATGGACATTCACATACACTTTCAAGGTGGAGGGTGACAGCCTACGCTCCAACCTTTCTTGCAGGAAAGAAAGCACTACACCAATCGTGCATCTTCGGGGGTCTTCTCGGCGAGAAGAACACCAGTTCGCGAACAGACTCCACTTCAGTGCATAGGCTTGCCTTGTAGAAGGAGCTCTAGCCTGAGTGATGGTCTCTACCACCGCCTGTGGGAGACCACTCAAGTCTGCCGCGTCCCTTCCAGAAGCCACACATGGAGGTTCCACAGGTCTGGACGCGGGTGCCAAATGGTGCCGAGCCCCTGAGAAAGGAGGTCCTTCCTCAGAGGAATGCGCCAGGGAGGGGCTGTCGCGAGCAGAATGAGTTCGGGAAACCAGGTCCGGGTGGGCCAGAATGGCGCGACCAGCAGGACCTGCTCCTCGTCCTCCCTGACCTTGCACAGTGTCTGTGCGAGCAGGCTCACTGGGGGAAATGCATACTTGCATAGAGCCCGACGCCAGCTGTGTGCCAGTGCGTCCGTGCCGATGGTGCCCACGGTCAGGGAGAAATACAGCTGGCAGTGGGAGGACTCGCGGGAAGCAAACAGGTCTACCTGAGCTTCCCCGAATCGACTCCATATCAGCCGGATCGTCTCGGGATGGAGTCGCCATTCTCCGGGGAAAGTGAGCTGTCGTGAGAGCGCATCGGCCGCACGATTGAGCTCCCCCAGAATGTGGACAGCGCGCAGCGATTTGAGCCGCGTGTGACTCCAGAGGATGAGATGGCGGGCGAGCTGTGACATGCGGCGTGATCGTATACCCCCCATCCGGTTGATATACGACACAGCCGCAGTGTTGTCTGTACGGACCAACACATGCTTGCCTAACAGCAGTGGCCGAAACTGCCGCAAGGCTAGATGCACTGCCAGCAGCTCTAGGCAGTTGATGTGCCAAAGCAGTCGAGGCCCCGTCCAGAGCCCCGAGGCTGCCTGCCCGTTGCATGTAGCGTCCCAGCCCGTGCTGGAGGCATCTGTTGTGACAACAACTTGCCGAGACACTTGTTCTAAGGGCACCCCGGCCCGTAGAAAGGCAAGGTCTGTCCAGGGGCTGAAGGAGCGGCGACACTCCTGTGTGATGTTCACCCGAAGTGCACCGCGGCGCCATGCCCACCTCGGGACTCGGGAGTGCAACCAGTGCTGAAGTGGTCTCATATGAAGCAATCCGAGCGGCGTGACTGCAGCTGCGGATGCCATATGCCCCAGGAGCCTCTGAAACTGTTTCAGTGGAACCACAGTCCTGCCTCTGAAGGAACTCAGGCAGTTCAGCACTGATTGGGCACGCTCTTCCAAGAAAAGAGATTCTCTGCGCAGGGGAGAGCTTGCTCTTTTCCCAGTTGACCCGAAGCCCCAACTGGCTGAGGTGCCGAAGCACCAGATCCCTGTGATCGCACAACTGTTCTCGGGACTGGGCCAGAATGAGCCAGTCGTCGAGATAGTTGAGGATCCTGACGCCCACTTCCCGTAACGGGGCAAGGGCGCCCTCTACGACCTTCGTGAAGACACGGGGAGAGAGGGAGAGCCCGAAGGGGAGGACCCTGTACTGCCATGCCCGACCTTCGAACGCAAACCGTAGGAATGGTCTGTGTCGAGGAAGGATCGAAACATGAAAGTAAGCATCCTTCAGGTCGATCGCTGCAAACCAATCCCGGGGCTGTATGCATTCGATCATACGCCTGTGCGTCAACATCTTGAATGGGAGCCTGTGCAGGGCCTGGTTCAGGAGTCGCAAATCCAGGATTGGTCGAAGACCACCGCCTTTCTTGGGTACGATGAAGTAAGGGCTGTAAAACCCCTGCCTCATCTTGGCTGGAGGGACCGGCTCGATTGCATCCTTTGCCAGGAGGACAGCAATCTCCTCGCGCAAGACAGGAGCGTTCCGAGCTGCCACCGAAGTCTCGAGAACGCCGCTGAACTTGGGAGGTCGCCTGGCGAACTGAATCGCGTAGCCGAGTCGAATTGTGCGCGTGAGCCAACGAGACGGGCTGGGCAGCGCAAGCCACGCTTCCAGACGCCGTGCAAGTGGCTCCAACGGTACAATCGACGTACCTGCGGTGGTGCAGCGAAGGGGAGTAGAGCTGGATGGTACAGAAGGCAGCGCGTTCTGTAGCATCCATGCGGAACTCCCTGGGTCCCAAAGAGGACTGGCAAGAGGTGCGTGGGGAGGCACTGCGTCCCCGAACCGCGCTCTCTTGGCTGCTGGCAAAATGGGTCGCGGGCGAGAGTGAGGAGGCCATGCATCGCACACTGTCGACCCGTGGACCTGAAAACCCGGAGGAAAAGGAAATTGCTCTTTCTTTGAATATGTGGGTGCCGCTGACCCTTGGGCCAGCGGCGGAACAGAAATAAACTGGAACATAAGATTCTCCACCCGGCCCTCCACTGGGGGAAGGAGCGACGCTGTCCTCGTCGTCTCCTGAGAAAGAGCAAACTCCAACATCTCCGGGTTGCCCGCGTCAGGGCCGCTTCGTCGTTTTCCTAGACGACTTGGGGCCCGGATGTACGCGGGGGACGTCGCACTCCTGCGAGAGGCTCGACGCGCCGGCCTAGCTGCCGCTTCAGCACGGGACGGAGCAGCTCTGGAGGACGCAGGAGGGCGTCCACGGCGACGAGCAGACGGAGGCCTGGTCCTAGGGGCAGCCGTAGCTGCCGGAGCATCCCGCCGTGGCAGGATGTGCTGGATCGCCTCGGTCTGCTTCTGCACTGCCGAGAACTGCTGGGCAAAGCCCTCGACAGTGTCGCCGAACAGCCCAGCCTGGGAGATGGGGGCGTCGAGAAAGCGTGCTTTGTCGACGTCCTTCATCTCTGCCAGGTCGAGCCAGAGATGGCGCTCCTGGACCACCATAGTGGACATCGCCTTCCTCGTAGAGCGAGGTCAGTCGCCGTGCGCAGCTCCTGCATCAACCCCGGGTCGGAACTACCCTCGTGCATTTCTTTGAGTGCCTTGGCTTGGTGAACCTGCAGGATCGCCATGGCATGCAGGGCAGAGGCTGCCTGGCCCGCAGCACTATAAGCTTTGGCTGCGAGAGCAGCCGTCAGCTTACAAGTTTTGGACGGGAGACGCGGCCGATTCCTCCAAGTGGCGGCGTTTCGCGGGCACAAGTGCACCACGACCGCTCTCTCCACCTGGGGAATGCTCGCGTACCCCCTGGCAGCCCCGCCGTCGAGGGTAATGAGGACGGAGGAGACAGACGAGCGGCATCTGGCCGTGAAAGGGGCCATCCACGACTTCGTCAGCTCCTCATGCACCTCCGGGAAGAAAGGCACCGGAGTAGGGCGCGGTTGTGAGCCGCGTCCCGCTCCGAGAAACCAATCATCCAACCGCGAGGGCTGGCGGCTGCCCGGGCAAGCATGGCCGTCAGCTCTGGGTCCGGTGCGGCAGTGGCGACAACACCCGAGGGGGGCAGCCCCACCGCACCTTCATCCTCAGAGGACGTAAGCCCATCCCCCGATGCTGCGATCGACATACTGTCTTCGGGCGGCGCACCAAATGATATGCTGGCCATCCCGTGGGAAGAACCAGCAAAATCACCCGGGAGCCGGACGGGACGCTCGCTGCGTGAGGAGTAAGAGGTACGTGGAGACGAGCCCGGCGGAGAAGCTCTTACTGTGACCCTCAGATCTCCCAGAGCACCAGCCGGTGGTCCTCTGCTCGAGCCAGAGAGACCAGGACGGGTGGCGGCAGAGGGTGCCAATCCTTTCAGAAAGGAAAGGCGAGATCGCAGTGATGTCATGTTCATACGCCCACAACAGGCGCATGAATCATCCATGAACGCAGCTTCAGTGTGCTGAATGCCCAGACACTGAAGACAACGATCGTGTCCGTCATCCGCAGACAGAAAACGACCGCAACCAAGAGGACACGGACGAAACGGCATCTTGAAAAAGACGCGATCGTCCGTGATTTGCTCTTTTAGAATTTGCTTTTTTAGTTGAAGTGCCCAGGGGAATCGCTGGTGAAAGGGACTCCGCTGACTGCACCGTGACGCCAACCAGGAACAAATCAAAGATGAAAGGCTTTGTGGAGATCAGCGCACTTCTCATCCACTCGGCTCCGAAGTAAAAATCTGATGAGTGGATGCACCTGTCGCCCTTTTATACCCGTATGCACGGGGAGTGGCTCAGGTATGCAAATTCCACTAGCCAAATGATTGGGGCTTCCAGGTAAATCCCCTATGTCGTCACGACATAACTCGTAGTGACCGACAGATAGGGAACCTGGTTTTGACATTACTGCGAATTGATTGGTCTGTTAACCCAAGTTTGTGTCTTCTTAATGATGATTCTGGTCTCTGTATTAGTTCAATGCAAAAGAGAATGTTGTTTGCTGGTTTTACAGCTGCGAAGAAGACAATAATACAGAACTGGTTTACACCACACATGTGTAGAAAAACATATTGGATCCATAGCCTCCTGCAAATAGTGACTTGTGAATGTGCAATGGCGTGAGTCGGTGGGGCCAGTCCTTCGACCATTGATGCTTGGCAGTGTTTTTTGGTGGATATATGTGATTGTATAAAGGAGTGACTTTTTGTGTTCTGATTGTCCTTCCCTCTCTCCCTCCCTTTTGATTGGACCTTGAAATGTTGAGTATATGTCTGTTGTTTTGTTTTGTTGTGTTCTGGATGCTATGTTTTGTTGTGTGTGAAAAAAAAAAATTATTCTTGGCTGAATAATCCCTTTTTAAAAAATCAGCCATCTCTTTCAGGCAGACATGGCCTCTCTTATGTCCTCCGTTATTATCACCACACAACATATGTAACATGACTACTGACAAGTTGGACTGGAGCTCAGCAGGAAGGAGAATTTGATTTGACAGAGACTAAACCACTCAATCAGAATAACCATTTGAAGCCTCCTTGTAGTAGATAAGTAATTTGCGATTTAGGAACATTTCTAAAGATCTGAGCCACAGGCTGCATGGTGTGGCACTCTTATCAATGCACTGTAGATGTAGTTTGCCTTGCTGCAAAAGACTTCATGTGGAAGTGAAGGTCAGCGCATGCCGCAGGAGATAATTTTATCGTTTTTCACAGTTACTCTGTCATTCTCTCATTCTGTCATTTTCAAGAGTCAAGACAGAGATCTCTCTTAAATTGGGAGCTATTGCATAGACCAAAATGTCACAGATGACTCCCTGCCAGTGGTAAAAGCATTACATTCAAGAGAATTCTTTCTGTGACCGCTTTCAGCATTCTTTAGGTACAGAGCAGAGTGACATCCTTGAATTTTGGATTAAGCATCTTGGGATAAAACCTGTCAGAGCACAGCACAGAATAAAAGCATAACTGTATCTCTGGCACAATATTGTAAAGGTCTGATATAGGCCCTGCACCTATGCATCCATAAAAGTCTGGGTAGGCTAGAATGTCACCACTTTTGGTCATGTTTGAGTTGAAATGAACCAAAAGCCTGCAAGGGAGGTCATTTTAAAAGTGAGACCTTTGCTCATTTAAATAAAAGTTGTCTCTTTTTAAACCTTATGCTGTCAGGGAGTAACATTTCAAAATCCAGTTCCTGCATCTCTGTCCACACCCATTTTTACAATTTAGTATATAGAGGGTGTGTGTGTGTGTGTGTGTGTGTGTGTGTGGGTGTGTGTGTGTGTGTGTGTTTTAATGAATAATATTGATGTAGATTATCAAATACATTTATTAATTCATATATATGTTTAGATTGACTTTAAAAAAATGTATAAAATGAAAATTTGATGAAAGTCCTCTATCCATAACATTGCTTATGTATAATTATACAAACCTGTTTTATTTATCTCCCCTCTGTTGGGTTTCAAAACTCATAACTGTCTCCAGTCTGGTGTTTGCTCATATAAAAATATTATATTATAAAATATTCAAACTTTATTAATCTTGATGCTATTTCGTAACATAAACCCACTGGTTAATTTTGAAGTCAAATTTATTTGTATCGAGATTTTTAAAATACACATTATAAAAGCAGCGTTACAGAAAATCATATTACTGTAATGTCTGAAATATCTCCATATATTCATGCTTTTCAGCAGATTAGACTAATGTTAGACTAAAAGTTTGCATTTTGTGACAATATAAGCAATCACGCAGCTGAGATATGCCAACTAGTAAATATCGCCCTACACAAGTATACTGCATGTATGTTTATATAATTTAGAAATGAGTGACCCAAATATACCATGCCTCATGCCTTTACTTGCCTCTGAAAGGACCATTTATATTATTATAAAATATTTGCCTATGTGTCTTCATTTACTCACAACCAGAGTTGATTGCCCAGTAGCCGCATCACATTATTGGTGTAAATCACTCATTTCTGTTATTAGATGACCTTCTCAATAAAAGCGCCACAAGCGAACCATATAATCAACAGCTACTAGGAGGAGAAAAAGAGGAGAGCTCCCAGACTTTCGGGGCTGATGGTGTAGCTCCGTCGAGTTTGTCTCGACAAAGTTGGACCAACAAAATCTAAAAGCTGCTGAATTTCTGCTGAATGCAAATTTATTTTTATTTTTTTAGAATTGCAGCCTCTGACATAGTAGCCATGTTTTTATGGATGACATAGTGCCACATACATTAAATGGCTCAGTGGATGGTGCCATCTTTGATTTAGCACAACTATTCACTGAATCGTAGTTTTCCTAATCTCTCCACCACAAGCATTCCCTTTAAACAGACTCCTAAGCTTTTACTGCCTAATGGCTTGCCAGCTGGTGTACCTATGGATAAAATAAATAAGCTAACAACCATCAGTGTAATGACAATTTTATTCTTTGCATAAAAACACTTCAAGTTGCCTAGCTGAACACTTGGTGTATTACAACTTCAGAATTATATTCGTATAGACTGAGAAGTAAAGAAGATGTTTGCACAGTGATGGCCACTAGCGGTGAACTTTCAACAGTGATAAGGTATACACTGTAAAAAGATTACTGTAAATTTTACAGTAACTTACTGGCAGCTGGATGCCAGTAAGTTACTGTAAAAATGGTTACAGTATTATTACCGTAACTGCATTTACAGTATTACCGTATTTCCATTTACAGTAGTATTACTGTATTTTCATATACAGTATTATTACCGTATTTTCATTTACAGTATTATTACCGTATTTTCATATACAGTATTATTACCGTATTTTCATTTACAGTATTATTACCGTATTTTTATTTACAGTAGTATTACCGTATTTTCATTTACAGTATTATTACCGTATTTTCATATACAGTATTACCGCATTTTCATTTACAGTATTATTACTGTATTTTTATTTACAGTATCAGTGCTGTAGTGTTTATTTTCATGTAGTTTAAACATTTTTTACCTTTAAAAAACAATCAAATTGTGGTGCAGCACTGTAATCCATGATTTTTACCACCCCCCCTACCCCATAAAAATCACAATAACTCATGAGCATTAGTTCTGATAATATTCTTTTTAATTGTTGAACATTTTCTTTTTAAAAGTATAAATTACAAGTCTTGAGCTCTAGGATGAACTAGCTGAAAAAAGGGCATCATCACAGTCCCCTGGGCACTTTGTATCATGGCAAAACATACACATACTGAAAAGCAAAAACAAGTAAGTACACTAACAGTCAATAGTTTTTGAACGGTAAGATTTTTAATGTTTTTAAAGAAGCCTCTTCTGCTCACCAAGCCTGCATTTATTTGATCCAAAATACAGCCAAAGCAGTAACATTGTGAAATATTTTTACTATTTAAAATAACTTTCTATTTGAATATATTTTAAAATGTAATTTATTCCTGTGATCAAAACTGAATTTTCAGCATCATTGCTCCAGTCTTCAGTGTCACATGATCCTTCAGAAATCATTCTAATATGCTGATAAACATTTATTATTATTATTATTATCATCATAAATATTTAAAACAGTTGAGTAATTTTTTTCAGGATACTTTGATGAATAGAAAGATCCAAAGATCAACATTTATCTGAAATAAAAAGATTTTGTAACATTATACCATTCAAGAGCTTGGATTCAGTATTTTGGAAATTACTACTTTTATTTAGCAAAAGTGAAGATGAAGACATTTATAATGTTAAAAAAGATTTCTATTTCAGATAAATGCTGTTGACAAAACAATTGACTCAGCTGTTTTAAACATAATAATAATAATAACAATAGTTTTTTGAGCAGCAAATCAGAATATTATAATGATTTCTAAAGGATGTTAAAAATTCTGCTTTGATTACAGGAATAAATTACATTTTAAAATATATTCAAATAGAAAACATTTATTTTAAATACTAAAAAAATTCAAAATAGTTTTGCTGTACTTTGGATCAAATAAATGCAGGCTTGGTGAGCAGAAGAGGCTTCTTTAAAAACATTAAAAATCTTACTGTTCAAAAACTTTTGACTGGTAGTGTTAGTAAAATTAAATAATATAGTAAAAATGAGTTCGAGTTGTGTTAAATGTCAGTAATTTTCAGAGTCAAAGTTGACAAGCTCTCCGATGAGAAACAGCAGGATGGGATTCAGGCAGATCTTTTTTCTTTGCACCCTCTTTCCAGAATTCCAGCTGATTTGTGACGTTCAATGCATCAGGTGCCACAAAGATTGACCGTCTGAATTAACCTGCAAGCACAAAAAAAAAGCAAAAAAAAAAAGCATTATTTTTCAAAGCAGTGTTTACATAATTTATCACAACTGTCAAACTTGGTGCTTAAATCCATATAATCAGTCCATATGACACAATACTCTGGTATCGTCTAGATTAGAAGACTTGAATAGTGCAGAATGCGGACTGTTTTTATGGGCCTTTCTATTGGTCACCATATACAGTATTTGTCGTTTTGCAGGAGCTTGACATCTATCATTTTAAGGAATAGAGCTCCAATTGTAGAAAAGAGTGCAAATTATTTTGATGAAGAATGCAGTAAACAGTACTGTGAAATATATATGTTACAATTTAAAATAGCCGTCTTCTATGCGAATATATAGTAAAATATAATTTATTTCTGTGATCAAAGCTGAATTTTCAACATCATTACTCCAGTCTTCAGTGAATCACATGATCTTCAGAAATCATTCTAATGCTGCTTTGCTGTTTTAGAAACATTTCTGATTATTAGCAATATTGAAAACTCTTGTGCTGCTTCATATTTTTGTGGAAAATCTGATACCATTCAGTCTTGGGTAAGATTAAAAAATATTAATTAATATTTTTCTTGAACAATGTTGCATTAAATCAAAGATTATAGAATACAAAAAGGGACTTTAATTAAATTGATTTAAGTGACAGTAAAGATATTTACACTTATTACGAAGTACTTATTTCAAATAAATGCTGTTCTTTAACTGAGAACCATTATACCAATAATAAACCATTATTAATAATTGATCACAAATAATAACTGATAATAATTAAGCAGCATTAGAATGATTTCTGAAGGGACACTGAAGACTGGAGTAATGACGCTGAAAATTCAGCTTTGATCACAGAAATAAATTACATTTTAAAACATCCTAAATAGAAAAAACACTATTTTAACTGTAATATTTCATAATATTATTGTTTTACTGTATTTTTGATCAAATAAATTCAATCTTCTTTCAAATAAATAAAAAGCCTTAATTATTTCAAACTTTTAACCACCAGTGTGTATATAAAATAGGCTAATGCATGTGAATTAATAAGCAAATTATATTTGTATTAGGCCTATAATATAAATCACTTTCCTATGCACAGCACTCGAAAGCAAAAGTCTTCAGATTTGCAATGTTCTAGAGTAAGATTGAGAATGATTTTTAAACATTTTCTTAGACATGTGAAATCACGGCAGAAAGCCTATATAGAGATTAACTCTTATCTCATGTCTGCTGAAAACTGCTATGTTATGTAGCCTACATTGGGACGAATAACGTACATGGCATTATTTTTTTGTTTTATTTATTTTTATCGTAAACGGTTGGCAAATATTGCTGAATTGTCTCGTCATGTTTAGCTGCTTACATCTTACCTCGCATTCAAGTCGCGCACAGCTCAGCGTCAGTGAACAGTAAATCCCGCCTTCTACACTTTGATTGGCTATTTCAAACATTTTGACATTGACGAGCGCTTTTGAGCCACTGCACTGAGCCGGAGTAAGCTAAATTAATTAGAATTTTTGAATGAAGTGGGCCGTGCGGCCCGGGCCATTCGTCTGGGCCGATGGTAGGATATACGTACATTTACTACAATCCATTTATATATATATATATATATATATATATATATATATATTTTAGGGGTGGCACGGTACGTTTATTCGTACCGAACCGTCACGGTACAGGCATCTCGGTTCGGTGCATGATGCCTTACGACGAATACAGGCAATTCACCCCCAATCCAGAAGGGGGCGCCCGCAGCAATGAAACGCTGTTTGATAACCGCCAGCAGAAGAACAGCGAATGCCAACGGTGACACAGAGGCGGCCCGCGCTGATGTTTGGCTCACTGTATTTTATTTTGATAAAGTACCAACTGGCTTTCAAGTTAGCAATGCTGGAACTGATGTGTGTGTGTGAGTGTGTGTGACGCGATCACTTCAACTGTCATTTAAAATCTCTTTATATTCAGTATTATTCAACAAAGACAAGCAATAAATCATTGTATAGTATGCAGTGTTGGGCACGTTACTTTAAAAAAGTAATTAGTTATATTACTAGTTACTTCTCACAAATAGTAACTGAGTTACATCATTATAAAATAAACTAATTACCAGGGAAAGTAACTATTGTTACTTTTTTTTAAATGTTCAAATATGTCAAATAACTTGGATGTCCCCAATATTAAATGTTAAATGAATGAAATGGACACTAAATAGAATACATTATTATTATAATACATTGCACACTAATCTACACTATTTTAATGTTTCTGTGGGACAATGTGAGAGACACCTATCAAATTCAATTGATTATTGTAAATATGATCAACCCTCTATGGACACCTTGGCAATAGAATCTGCATTGGCTTGTCATTTTTATAGTATATCAGATAATTAATATTAGTCTGGTGAGTAAACTAAAAAAAATGACAAGCCAATGGAGATTATATTGCCAAGGTGTCCATAGAGGGTTGATAATATTTACAATAATCCATTGAATGATTTTCAATTATATATAATTATATCTATATAAAGCTTATGTTTGTAAAATGGCACAGTTTTTTTTTTAAATATCTCACTTAGCATCAGTCAGTCAAACATTATAATATGATATTATGATAATTTAGCATTAAATTTTAGCATTATATGATGATATAACTTTAGTAATTAGAATAACCATGTATGAATGCATATTTGTCATGTTGACTGAATTTAGGATTGGTGGTGGTGCTTAAGATATTGTTTGTCATTTAGTGTTTCTATAAAAAAAGGAAAAAGAAAACTACAAATAATACTGATAAGATAACAAAACTACTACGAATTCTACTACTAATAACAATATAAAACGCACTAAGGATTATTGAGCTGCTGGGTTCATGAATATTAATCAGGTTGTCTGCGTTCGCTCGAACTGATTCTCTGAAATCAAAACAGGGACAATGATAGGTGAGCACCGGCCAATGAGATTGCCGTTTACGCATTAGCTCCGCCCACTAGCGGAGAACCCGGCAGTTCCTAAAAGCTGAAGAATTCTAAAGGAACTCCGTTATTTTGACAGGAAAATACAGCAAAGAATATCGTTTACATGTAGCGCGTCAATTCTGCATGTTATGAAAGACCCGCGGACACGAAAACAACCCGCGGCAATCTGCGGACTTGGCAACATAGCGTGCCAACTTGATGCTTCCTCTGAAGACTGCTTAGATGTGTTTGAATTGAAGCAGCGCTGCTAGACCGATCGCTGTGTGTGTCATCAAAGTACTGCGAGAGCTATAAGAGAGCAGACGTCTCCTTATGCTTTATCTCGCCGTACTTCGATGTCATACGATCTATCTTCAAGTCGAACACACCGCTTTACTCCTACTCTCGCGTGTCACGTGACAGTGTAATCGCAGCCTCTGCGGTGGAAGAATCGGGTTTTCTCATATTGCGATATTATCGCAAATGCAATTAATCGTTCAGCCCTAATTTCAACCACAAATAAAGTAAATGGGTCTGATGAGCATGAGCCTCAAGATGAAGATGACAACGGCGTTAAACCAAGTGATAGTGTGTCAGAGGTGAGGACTCGTTGTGATAGAAGGAAAAGTGGATCTGTGACAAGTAGCGTTAGTTCTGTGGCATCTTTAACCAGTTCTGCTCGTGTCAAGGCGGAGGCTAAGCATGCAGCACTTTTAGCCCGAGCATCTGCTTTAAGAACGAAGCAAGAATTAGAGGCTGAAGAGTTGAGATTGAAGGCCAAAAAAGAACAGCTTGAATTGGATACAGAAATTGCTGCATCAAATGCGGAACTCAAAGTGTTAAAAGAGTATGAAGAAGGTCAAGATGGCATGAATGATTATTACAGGTCACAGACTGGGTCACAAGCTGGTGATTCATTCAAAGGCCGAAAGCAACGGCAAGTTCAGCCAGTATCTAACCTGTGTAGAAAGTCTGAGCCTATGTCAAGCACCCAGGATCAAAGCTCTATCCAGAGACTATCTCAACTAACCACAGATCATGGTAACACTCAACAGTCGATTGATGATAGCAGATATCTGTTCAATGTGATGCACCGCCAAAACGAAATAACTGAGTTGTTGGTCAAGCAGCAGAGCTTATCCCAATTACCTCAAAGAGATGTGCCAATATTTTCTGGAGATCCTCTTGTCTATATTTCTTTCATAAGGGCATTCGACCACTCGATTGAGAACAAGACTAATAATCCTCGAGACAGGTTATACTATCTCGAACAGTTCACAAGTGGTGAACCACAAGCTCTTGTTCGCAGCTGCGAACATATGAGTCCAACTAAGGGCTATAAAGAAGCAAAACGTCTTCTTCAGCTACATTATGGCAACGAGCTGAAGATAGCTACAGCTTACCTTGAGAAAGCTCTAAAATGGCCGCAAATCAAAACAGAGGACAATAAGGGAATGAAGACTTATGCCTTATTCCTTATTGGATGCAGAAATACCATGGCTGATGTTGAATTCATGGATGAGATGAATAATCAGACAAACATGAGAACAGTCCTTTCAAAACTTCCTTTCAGACTTAGAGAACGTTGGAGAAATACAGCCTTTGATATTCAGCAACGAAATGGACGAAGAGCCACATTTGAAGATTTGGTCAACTTTATTGACTTAAATGCTCAAGTTTTGAATGACCCACTCTTTGGAGATATTCAGGACGTTAAGGTGGAGAGAAAAGGAAAGTCCAGTTTTCCAGAGAAGAACTCAAGGAAGAGTGGTTTCAAAGGTAGTATCTTTGCCACAAATGTCTCGCCGTCTGACAAGGACAAAGCAGAATACTCATGACAAAAGAAACAGAATACAGATAGATCTGATTTTGCAGTTCGAAGAGCTTGTTTGTTCTGTAACAAGGAACACACACTTGATTCCTGTATTAAGCTTAAGAACCAGGAATACAAGGACAGAATTCAGTTTCTTAAAAGTAAAGGTCTGTGCTTTGGCTGTCTAACACAAGGACACATGAGTAAAGATTGTAAGAGGAGAATGTCATGTCCAGATTGCTCACTAAAACATCCAGGTGTCCTACATATCGTTAAACAAGAAGATAAGCAAGATGAAAAGTTTGAAGACCACGACTTTGCAGTTTCAAATGCTTTTCTCTCACTGGGTCAGGAAACTTGTGGATATACTGGGGCTGGCGATGGTGAGTGCATCCTCTCCGTTATACCTGTAAAGGTGAAATCAAAGAAGAGTGAAAAATCTGTAGACTTGCGCTTTCCTATACAGGGCAAGAAGACTGATTTTCTGCTTTGCACTATGGGTCAACAAAAAAAGGTGCGAGGATACTTGCTGTCTGACTTAGAAGTGTGTGTTTTAGAAGAGAATACTTATATCGATCTACCCACTGTCTTGACTCGGCGACACTTGCCTGTGAAAGAAGGGAACATTCCTAGACAGAAGGATATTGAGAAATGGCCTTACTTGCATGAAGTTCGTCTGCCACATATCGAGGCTGCAGTAGGGCTACTTATTGGAGTGAACGCTCATAAGGCCATGGAACCATGGAAGGTGATAAACAGCATAAGCAATGGGGCCTTATGCAGTGAAGACAGTTCTTGGCTGGATAGTCAAATGGACCAAAGGAAGAGAGCATCAAGACAAGAAATCTGGTATACAGAGCTATACAGTGAATCGCATATCTGTGGAGAAGATTGAAGATTTGCTGGTGAAGCAGTTTAATATCGATTTTCCTGAACGTCATTATGAGGATAATTCTGAAATGGCACAAGAGGACCGGCAATTCATGATGTCTGTGACCAAATCTACTCAGTTCATGGATGGTCATTACTACATGAGATTACTTTGAAAGACGACAAGATCAAGATGCCGAACAACCGGTTTTAGCGGAACAGCATCTCGGGAGCCTCCAGAAAAGGCTCAGAAGGTATCCTGATTTCTATGAGGACTACACCGTATTTATGAACAACATCATTGAGAAAGGATATGCTGAGAAAGTACCTGATGAGAATTTTACACCGTGGTGATGGAAAGGTCTGGTACATTCCTCACCACGGGGTTTATCATCAGAAGAAAAATAAAATCTGTGTTGTCTTCGACTGTAATGCATCTTACCAAGGATTTTCCTTGAATAGTCAGTTACTTCAAGGGCCTAACCTCACCAACACACTTATAGGGGTGTTGACCAGATTCCGTGAGGAGCCAATTGCAATGATGGCTGACACTGAATCAATGTTTTTATCAGGTTCGAGTACCTAGGGAGGATGCAGACTTTTTGAGGTTCCTCTGGTGGCCGAATGGCAACCTAGATCAAGATGAAGAAGAGTACAGGATGCGTGTACACCTGTTTGGTGCAACCTCTTCACCGAGTTGCTCTTGTTACGCTCTTCGAAGAACAGCAGAAGATGAAATCAACGACACTACTCCAGAAGCAGCTCAGACACTATTGAGGAATTTTTATGTTGATGATTGCCTTAAATCAGTGGCAACTGAAGAACAAGCAGTCATTCTCACAAGTGACATCAGAGTGCTTTGTAATCGAGGTGGTTTCCATTTGACAAAATGGACTAGTAATAGCAGAACTGTACTTTCGTCCATACCTGAAGAAGAACGAGCCACTGACGTGAAAGTCTTAGATCTGGAGAGTGGGTTGCTTCCCATGGAAAGAGCATTGGGAATTCTGTGGAGTACAGAGAATGACACGTTTAATTTTAAGATTGAAATGCAAAATAAACCACTTACCCGAAGAGGTATATTGTCGGTTGTTGGGTCCGTTTACGATCCTCTTGGGTTCCTAGCACCGTTTGTGCTACCGGCAAAGCTCATTCTGAGGGAAATAACATGGGATGAAGAGATTGCAGGGAAAAAGGCTGAGAGGTGGCTGTCCTGGCTGGAGGATTTGCAGAAGCTCGCAAACATCAGTGTGAGTAGATGTATCAAACCTGCAGGGTTCGGGCATGTCAAGACCTTTCAGTTGCACCACTTTGCAGATGCTAGCGAGAACGGATACGGGACTGTCACATACCTCTTGTTGACAAATGACCATGATCAAAAGAGATGCACATTCATGTTGGAAAGTCCAGAGTGGCACCACTCAAGCAGGTTACTATTCCAAGAATGGAATTGACAGCAGCCACCATTGCAGTTAAAATGGATAGGATGCTGAGACAGGAGCTTCAAATCAATCTTGAGGATTCTAACTTTTGGACTGACAGCACCACAGTGCTGAGATACATTGAAAATGACTCCACAAGATTCAAGACGTTTGTTGCAAACTGAGTCTCATTAATCAGAGAGGCTTCTAAACCTTCTCAGTGGAGATATGTCCCTGCAGACCAAGCTTCAAGAGGCCTAAATGCGGACAACTTGATCGAAAGCAAAAACTGGATAAAAGGACCTAGTTTCCTGCTGAAGCCACAATGCGAGTGGTCAGTTAGACCTGAGGATTCAGTGTCTTTTGCGGTTGATGACCGTGAGCTCAAAAAGATTTCCATTGTTAACGCAATAGGCACTCAGAACACTAAGGAAGGCCTAGAATGTCTTGTTTGTTATTATTCAAGCTGGCAGTGCCTAAAGAAGGCTGTAGTACGACTAACACATCTCAAAGAAATCCTGCTGGATTTAAGTCGCAAGAGGAAGGAGATACAGACAAGGATCAGTCAAACAGAAAGAGATCCCACTATACAAAACATTCTGGTACAGAAAGAAATGGATACCTATAAAAGAGGTTTGAAAGAAAGAACACCTACCATGGAGGATATGGTAAACGCTGAGCTGGATCTAATTCGTTACAGCCAGAAACAGAAGTTTCAGGAAGAAAGAAAAATGCTGCAACAAGGAAAGATGCATGTCAGGAAAGACAGCTGCATATTCCGATTGGATCCTTACCTTGAGGATGGCGTGTTAAGAGTTGGAGGTAGATTGAGCAGATCAGCGATGCCTGAAAAATCAAAGCATCCCATCATCTTGCATAAATATATAACACATCCACCAGGCGTTGGTCACTTGGGTCAAAACAGTGTCCTGGCAAAGTTAAGACAGAAATACTGGCTTCCACAAGCAAATTCTGCAGTTAGAAGGATAATTTATGCATGTCTCATCTGCAGACGACTACGTGCAAAGACTGGTGTGCAAAAGATGGCAGATTTGCCAGAAGATAGGCTGCTTCCTGACAAACCACCATTCAGTAATACTGGCGTCGATTACTTCGGACCGTTTGAGGTGAGGAGAGGACGCTCTATGGTCAAGAGATATGGTGTGCTCTTTACCTGCCTCACCATTAGAGCTATTCATCTAGAAGTCGCACCTTCTCTGGACACAGATGCATGTGTCAATGCTATACGCCGATTCGTTTGTAGAAGAGGTCATGTCTCAGTAATCCGTTCCGATAATGGAACAAACTTCACAGGAGCTGAAAAGGAGTTGCGTGAAGCATTGCAGAATTTGAATCAGGCAACGATTCAAGAAGAGATGCTAAAAAGAGAAATTCAGTGGATATTTAACACTCCTGGAGCATCTCACCATGGCGGGGCCTGGGAACGTCAGATTCGCACAGTGAGAAAGGTTCTGAATTCCGTACTGAGACAGCAGGTATTGGACGATGATGGCCTACATACACTATTTTGTGAGGTGGAGTCAATTATCAATGACAGGCCTATTACTAAAATGTCTGACGACCCTAACGACCTCGAAGCCTTGACCCCAAACCATCTGTTGTTGATGAGGAATCAAGCAAGCTTACCTCCAGGCGTGTTCAAAAAGATGATGTCTATGCAAAGCGCAGATGGAAACAAATTCAATACCTGACAGATCTTTTCTGGCATCGGTGGACTCTGGAATACTTGCCTCTTTTGCAGGAATGTCAGCGATGGTCCAGGTTGAAAAGAAACTTCGAGATTGGAGACATTGTCCTAATTATGGTTTCCAGTGCACCTCGGAATTCCTGGATGATGGGTCGCATCATCAAAACAATGCCTGACTCTAAGGAAATGTTCGCAGTGTGGGTGTTCAGACGAAAAGCAGCACACTGAATCGTCCCATCTCCAAAATATGTCTTCTACAAGAAGCTGTCTGATTGTGAATTGAATGGAAATTCTAATTCTAACTTCAAAGACTCTTATTCTGAAGGTTTATGGCTCTATTTAATTTGATGTGGTAATTGATATACTTTGCCTACCTATACAATTAGGGGCTGGGGATGTAAGAGCCATAATTTAAATAATTAAAATTTAACATTGAAGTTAGAAGTGCTTGAGTAGATATTATTTTAATATGTTTAGATTTATATGTACATTGGTTAAACACCCCCCATGTTTATTCTGTAATGGTTTGCTCCGTATATTATTTATCTTTTTATATATTATATATTTTTTTAGGAAAGAAAGAAAGACGGAGCAACACAGTTTTTTGACCGGAGTTTATTTGTTTCTGTTCATTGTACAAGAACATTCAGTAAACGGTTGAAATTCGAACGAAGACCCGAGTCAATTCTTTGCCCGAAAGAATATAGAAGCTTATTGCTACAACACTAAATGCTAACCAATCTGTTCGTATAATCTGGTAATTCTAAATGTGTGTGCCCAAGAAAATCTTTGCTTATAATACCATGATTAAAAATCTATATTTGTTGCTATACAGTAACAGTAATCTAATTTTGTCAGATGGGGATATCGGTATTATGAATTTATAGGCTACAGTAAGTTAAAGATACCTGAAGCAGCTGCATTTTGCCATTTAAGTGCTGATTTAATAGAAATAATTTTAATGCGCATGAAAACTCAATCTTGATGCGCACAAGACATGGTAATAAAAACATTCAGGGCTTCAACCCCTTAGCCCACCCCTAGCGCCTGTTTGATTCCCAGGGAATTAATAACTTAATAAAATGTGTAGGGGAGCGCAGGGCACAAACTAAAACGGGGTTAGTTGTAACACATGGTTTAAATATTTCCACACATGCCAGCATAACCAAATTTACAGTATTTACTAGCTGCCATATCAACACTATATAGAGAATAAAGAGCACCAAAATTCTAAACTCTTTTGAAGATGTCGTAAATGTCGTAAAAGTAAATTTCTGACTGAAGTAAATTTGGCATCTCAGTTTTAAGTATTCATTTAATATTAGACAAATCTGCTATTATTTTAATCTCCAATCTGTTATTTATCAGTTTAGATAGTTTTATAATGTTTCGCTAACTAGCAGAAGACACTAACCAGTTTTAAATTCCAGTTGCACAGATGGGGAACGTTATAACACTGCGTTACAATGTGCCCCGCTATTATTAAACTATGCTATTCTATGACATTAGTGATGCAATTTACACCATTTACTTTTATGAGTTTTAATGAGAAGCCACAATAAGCAGGTGAATAAAGACTGACAATCGATGTTTAATGTTCAGAAATTATTATTTCAAGAAATGTAAAGCATTTTGGCTCGTTTATGTGTCTCGTGTCCTGTGTCCTATGATAGATGTGTGTGGAGGGAGGGGAGGGTATCCGTTATGAATTTCATGAATGTGTTTATTCATTTGCGCACTCTGTTTTGAACTACACTGTATACGTAGCTATGTATTGCGATCAGGGCCGTCCCAAGCATGGTTGCAATGTGTTCATTGTCAAACTCCAAAATTAGATTAGTTTTAATTCTTAAAAATCGCCATTATTTTATTTGAAAAAGTTCATGATTTTATTTTGACAAAATATTTTAGTTTGTCTTGTATATTTTTTTCATTAGATCCGATAAAATTTTAAGCTGTCATATGGTTATGTTACAACGTGCCCCTCACATGTTACAATGTACCCCACCTACGGGGCATGCCGTCACGAAAAATAACGAAAAACATATACACTGTAATTATGAAACAACGCAAAATATTTGTACTAGACAAGTGTGAAATTAAAGTGTATAAAAAAAATTATACTCGAACCCCACGTGGATTTACACAAACTAAGAAAGTCAAACAGTGTTAGGTTGTGCCCCGTGCTCCCTACTTTAAATACAATATAACTTGCTTTGGATAAAAGCATCTGGCAAATGTATTAATGTAAATGCAGTGTAAAACAAAATGTATTTTGGGTTACCTAATTCTGCATTTCTGTAAAATGGACATCTGGCTGTATAATGATTCTGCCCTCATAGTCAGGATCCTGTTTTTGCTTGGAGAAATCTCCTGTAACAGACAGAGTCACAACACCCTATTAGTGTTACTATAGTTTATGATCAGAAAAAAAAAAAAAACTACCGTACAGTAATACAAACATTTTTGGTAACACTTTACAATAAGGTGTCATTTGTTAACATTAGTTAATGTATTAACTAATATGAACAAACAATGAACAATGCATTTATTACACTATTTATTAATCTTTGTTAATGTTAGTTTTTTTTTTTTTATTATTATTTGTATTTGTCACATACACAATTATATAGAGAGTATATAACCAGTAGTGAAATGTATTCTCTGCATTTAACCCATCCTAAGTGAACACACACCCGGAGCAGTGGCCAGCCATGTTACAGTGCCCGGGGAGCAGTTGGGGGTTTGGTGCCTTGCTCAAAGACACCTCAGTCGTGGTATTGAAGGAGGATACTCCCCCCACCAACAATCCCTGCCGGACCTGAGATTCGAACCCACAACCTTTCGCTTACCAGTCCGACTCGCTATCCATTAGGCCACGACTGCCCCTAGTTAATGAAAATACAGTTGTTGTTTATTCATGTTAGTTCACAGTGCATTAACTAATAATAACAAACACAACTTGTGATTTTAATAATGCATTAGTAAATGCTGAAATTAACATTAACTAAGATTAATAAATGCTGTAGAAGTATTGTTCATTCTTAGTTCATGTTTACTAATGTTTTTAACTAACGTTAATGTTAACTAATGAACCTTATTGTAAAGTGTTACCACATTTTTAATATTTATTAGCATAACTTACTATATTAATATATTGCTAGCCACTGTTGCCAACTCTCGTGGACAAATAAGCAACCGCATCTTCAAAAACAAGCCCAAATCAAGCCCAATATTCTTTTTGATGATTTATTATCATCAATATTATTTATTATCAATTATTTATTACCAATAAATGAGCCTGCAACATATTACACTGAAACCACTCTTTTATCTGAAAAGCAAAAACAGAAGCTATTTTACAAAAATTAGCAAACTGCAACAAAAGTGGGAACAAAACTCATCTCCAATCACCTGTGAGCAGAATAGGATTGGAGAGATGGAAAAGGAGAAAAGCACAAGAGCTTCAAAGGGGAGCTGTAACATAGCCACATATTTATAGCCTAAAATATATAGGGGTCATTCTATGGAAATGTCCATTTTTCTGCCCCTAGCCTTTACAGAAATATTACACTTGAAAAACACTTGGTTACATTTTTTTTAACAATTACACCTCCTTGAGCCATCAATGTGGCAATATTTGTTTTTAATTAATTATAAAGAATTCCAAGCACCACAAAACTGCTCGTTACAGCCATGTACAGAGGGAACGTGCTTTATTTTGAGGTCAAAAACAGGTTTTTCTTCCATTTAAAATAAAATAATGTATACATAACTATCAAATAAATGACATAAAAAAACAAAATGACACATAAATATTATAGAAAAATATATAAAATATTATATTAAATTATAAGATATATTATATTAAAAAAGAAAATGTTATATAATATTATTAAAAAGATTATATATTTTTTTTAAATCATTAAGCTGTGTATTCATGAAGTCAAAAGGTAATCTAATAATGTGGTCTAAGATTAAATGTTAAAAAAAGAAATACATTTTAAGACATCTTGCCATACCAGCCTATTCAAACCAAATGTATTTAATCTTAGTATTAGGATATGACTCTTGTTTTTTTTATTACAGCCTGTGATAATTAATACATTACAAAATCATTGTAAAAATTAGGCTAAAAGAAACTCATCCCACCCCTCTCGTCGTCTTCTATCATCGCTTGGATTACAGCGTCACGCGTCTTCTTTCTGAATGTGATTTTTCTCCAATGAGGAGCAGAACATATGGCAAATTACTCTACGGCTTATAATACTTATATTATTGCACTGGTTGGCTATTAACTGCGAGCAGACAGAGTGTCAATCAATGTATTGGAGAATACGGCGAACATAAATAAAGAAACGAAGTTGCTTGTCAGATTTCCCAAACAAGCAACCATATTTTAAAAATAAGCCAAAAAAAACGCAACCCGCGAGCAGGGATTTTTTCCCTCAACTTTACAAAAAAAGAAGCCCAAAGTCTGGTATAATACGCGGACTTGGCAACTGTGTTGCTAGCCCGTCCCTCTCTTTAAAAAGCAAACTCGTTCTGCGAGTTAGTGAGAGAACAGCAGTCAGTGGCTAATTTGGCTACTTTAGTAACATACATTAGTTAAGTTGATGAAAGCTCACCTGTTGTTACGACGGCAATCACAGGAACACACTCCAATACTCCTCCGATGCAGACGACATGACCACATGACCACAAGACCACAAACTTGAAAATAAAATACAAAAGATGTACTTTACAGTGGTATTTCTTAACTCAGTTTTCCTCAGTATTTCATGTTAGCTCGCGGTTTTATTTTACGTCTCTCACTGAATTTAGGGACCGTCTCTAAAGTTACATACAACATTGGTACACACGTTTCTAACTTAAATAGCATTTGAAGAGAATTACACTTGAGATAGTGGCAGTGTACAAAAGATATTATGCTTCTCTGTGTTCGTTAACTTCGACTAACTGACATAATTCACTTAACGTTACCAGTTGATGTTATCATAGATGGCATTCACAAGAAGAGGCTCCAAAATACACATCCGACGATGCAGATGACATTTAGACTAGAAACTTGAAAAGAACAAACAAAAGAAGTAACGTGACTTGAAAATACTGTTTAAAATCTCCACTGAAACAGTGGTGTTGCCAAGGCACTTTACCTCAGTAACGTTATTTCAGGTTAGTTCGTTGTTAAGGTTAAGTAATGGCTCGCCAGATTAACTAACTTGCATTAAAGGGCAGCAGAACCTACAAACGCGTTTCTCGGTTTAACTAAGGTTTATTTTGACTAATATAGGTGACCTTAATTTACTCACCAGTCGATGTTATCAGCGTTATGGCGGCGTTAATCCGGCAGCTTCGTGGCCCAGAGCGACGGCAGCAGTCAGTCAGAGAAAAAAAAGGCCCCAACTCCCGACATGAGAAACGACACGATGAATAATGTTAGTTTGCTGTTAACAAGTTAAAACATCTTAAAATATCTCAGTTTTGCATAAAACAGAAATAATATACTAACCTTTTTGTCCAGATAACAGTGCAAGGAGTCTCTTTTGTCCTTTTACCGCTTCTTCCACCAAACAGCAAACAAAATAAATCTCCCTTGCCATTGGTCAGTTTTTCGCGGGCAAGTTCACTACTGTAAATTTACAGTAGTTTACTGTAGTGGCCATATATTTTCCCATAATCCTTTTGCAGTTTACAGTAAAATACTGTATATACATTTTACAGTATCTTACTGTACATATTACAGTAAAATACTGTTCAAATTACAAAAATCAGTTACAGTGTAGCTAAGACTGGTCCAGACCAACCTTATGAACATAAGACTCACAGAAGGTATACTTAACTAAGAACATTTCGGGAAATTTGTATTAACGCATTGTGTAATCACATTGGAAAGGTCACACGTGGTTAGTTCTTCGTCTGTGTATTTTGGTTAAAAAAGGTAAGATAGGGCGAAAAACCTTTCCAATGATTACTTAATGCATGAGGTCGAGCTAGTGCAAGATGAGCATTTGTGGTTAAAAAGTATGAACATTTTTTATTTATTTTTTTAGTAAAGGACTGATTGTTTTGCTCGACAAGACCCTTATTCCCTGGCTGGGATCATGTAGAGCCCTTTGAAGCTGCATTGAAACTTGGACCTTCAGCCCGTTGATCCCCATTGAAGTCCACTATATGGAGAAAAATCCTGGAATGTTTTCCTCAAAAACCTTAATTTGTTTTCCACTGAAGAAAGAAAAACACGAACATCTTGGATGACATGGTGGTGAGTAAATTAAAATTTGATCCTGGAAGTAAACTAATCCTTTGAGGCATAGCGTTACAGAGTTTTTGGGAAACGGGCCTTTGGGCGTATACAATTACATTTTATGACGAAAAAAAAAAAATCAGGCAGTTGAGATCAGTTTATCTCTACTGTGTGAACATCATAATTTCTCAAAGTCAAATAGATGTCTTTGTCCCTGCCATGGTCCACCACTGACTATAGGGGTGATAAATACTTAAAGTAAGAACTTCTAAAGTTCTGGTAACAGGAGGATTCAGAGAGGAATAACCTAAGATATAAGTGGATTACTGCAGCCGCTGTTTTTGAAAACATGAAGACAGATCACATAATCACAGATTTTGAGGGTTTAAAGAGGGCTGAAATGAAAGACAGGAGAGCCTCAGGGTCTATGGAGTAAATGTGGATTAAGAAACAAATCATTAAATCGTATCCCCCTAGTCCCCATATATTTATACCCTGCACTAAATAAATAAATAAACCTAACCCTATATATTACCTCAGAGGCAAAACTGTAAAAGTAAATATTTAATCTCTTCCCCCATTGGCAGATGTATTGTTTGCCAGAGTGCATCTACTTTCAAATATGTTTTTGATTCATTTAAAAATCTATTTAAACTGCAGGGCAATCTATGCACCTTCTCTGAAAAAGCTCTTTGCTGGATGTTTCCTATATAACAGTGAATTTCAGGAAGGGAAATACATATAATACATATAATATTATTCAAGGATGTGACATTTGAAACTGTCTCATACTCTGAAATGCAACTCTTTCGTAAGTTGCGTCAACCATGGAGATGAGTCAGAGTACAGGAAGTTGGTGTTGGTGGCGAAGCTGGTGTATACAGTATGTCGTGCAGGAAACAACAGCTGATCAAACACAGCAATAGGAGTCTGTGGATTTCTGGCACAAACCACTGGACTAGACAGACAACACAGCAGCCTCTTCCCCCTGAGCTGAGCAGCGAAGAGGTTGTAGAATTAACAATTCTGCACCTCATCTCTAAGTTTCTTTGTCCTTGAGCCTTTTTGTTCACCTGACTATTTCACCTTGGTATAAGAAACACTGAGAATATTTTCTACCATCAGACCAAACAACGTTGCCACAACCTTCTCCTTCTTTATGTTACCGCTAGATGTTGCTTAAGTCAAGAGTAAAAACATAGTATATGTTTTTTTTTAGGCACTTTGGAAATAATACTTATTAAATATCCATTATTAATTAACTTGAAAATATTTAGGCCTATTACTACTACACTATTTCTAGGTCACAAATAACTTTGTGACGCTGATCATGTGAACTTTGTACAAATGGTTAGGATGCTTTTTGGATCATTTCATTTCATATTCATGCAGCTCAAGTGCTACTGTCATTAAAGCAAATGGGGCAAAAACAAATACTGAGATTTGCAATTAAAAATGTATTATTGTTTTAATGTTTTTAATTTAAATTAGTAAAGAATAACAAATCAGATTTTTTGAACCCACTGTTTATGTGTAAATGTAGATTTATACGGTAAAATTTAAGGTACTCTAGGCTACTTTACTGAATTGCATTCATGATATTCAAACGAGTACTGGGATTACAATTTAGTAAACCATTTTTAAGCACACAAAATATATGATTGTGACTAAAACAAATATGTTTATCATCACCAGGTTAAACTTATGCTAGCCAAAGAGTCACATTAGAAAGAATGGCCGAGTAACATGCTAACTGATTAGCATGCTAACACAGAATGATAACAAATACAGCACAGTCAGCTTTGAAAAGGTGTTTCTGTAAGTGTAACAGTAAAAGGTGTAACAGTAGCAAATATCAAAAATCTTCTCACTCATGTGCGGCTCAGTGTTCATCTAAGCAGATTTTAGACAAAACTGGACACAATTTATCGAAGTTGCAGGGAAGAAAATTAAACATTTTTGTACGGGTAATAAAATTACAGCCCGGTCTCATGAAAATGCGTATAAATAGTACGCCAAATAAAAATGAAAACGTGTGGTATTGATCCGCAAAAATGGACTTTGGCATACATATGATACGAATGTGTTTGGCGTGCATATAATACACAGTTTTCGCATGCATATGATATGAAATTTGTTGGCGTACACATGATACGCAGTTTTCGCATACATATGATATGCATCTACCCCACAACCCTAATCCTACCCATCGCGTAGAATATACACGCCAAAGTCCATTTTTGCGTATCAATACCACAAGTTTTCATTTTTATTTGGCATACTATTTATACGCACATTCATGAGATCAGGTAGTAAAATTACCTATCATGAGATCACACAGAATACACCAAAACTGATTTTGCTGAGATCAAGAGAATCGTATGTCCATCATTTAGAAACGGGTCTTAAAATGTGATATTTTTTAAACACATATTCTGAAGAAAACATCTGAAGACAGTGCCACCCAGCCTTTGGAAGGCATAAGGACTTTTATAAAATTGCTTTTTAAAATGTTATCTAATGTTCACGTTCTTGATATGGATATGTTCCTTGGTTTATGCCAATTCTGATGATATCTCATTTGACATTTTTACTCTTCCACTGTTCTGAAGTATGTGAAAAAAAGGCCTGAGCTGCAGAGGACTGCTAATCCGTAGCATGCTAACTAAAACTTACTGTATTCCATTTCACACTTAAATATCTCTTCCACATCAAGGAGAACATGTGTCCTCAATGTGGCATATTAACGGTTCAACTCCCGTGTGGCACACAATCATAATGTCATGGAGTGTCTCTTTAACAGATCAGCAAACAGACTTGTAAATAAATCCTTCTTTTGTTCTCACCTTAACTCGTGAACTATGTCTATCATTCATGTACAGTTTATTTTTCCTTTGTGCTCTTTCGGCTCTGCATTGCTCTTTCTGCACTTTCGGTACTCCTGGCGCTGCTTGCTACTGTATATTTACTATAATAATACTACTAATAATAACAATAATAATTCACTGATGACCTGTGAAATAACAGCTTAATTAATTTACATTTACATTTACATTTAGTCATTTGGCAGACGCTTTTATCCAAAGCGACTTACAATTGGGGATTACATAAAGCGATTCATCTTGAAGAGGCAATCAGACAGAGGAAGTGCTCGTAACACCAAGTCTCAGTCATTGTTCAAACAAGTACAAGCTAGCAAGGGAAGGAGAGAAAGATAAAGGGAAAGGTTTTTTTTTTTTTTTTTTTTTTTTTTTTTGTGAACAAGTTTAGGATGAAGTCAAGTAGTGCCGAAAGAGATGAGTTTTCAGTTGTTGCTTGAAGATTGACAGGGATCCAGCATTCCGGATAGGGGTGGGAAGATTATTCCACCATCCAGGAATGGTGAATGAGAATGTTCTGGAGAGTGATTTTGAGCCTTTCTGTGATGGTACCACAAGGCGTCGCTCACTAGCAGATCTCAGACTTCTGGAGGGGATGTAGATTTGTAATAGTGAGTGGAAGTAGGAGGGTGCTGAGCCTGTGGTCGTTCTGTATGCAAGCATCAGTGTCTTGAACTTGATGCGAGCTGCCACTGGTAGCCAGTGTAGTGAGATGAAGAGAGGTGTAACATGGGTTCTTTTGGGCTCATTGAAGACCAGTCGTGCCGCTGCATTCTGAATCATTTGTAGAGGTTTGATTGCGTTTGATGGAAGACCAGTCAGAAGAGCATTGCAGTAGTCCAGCCTAGAAATGACAAGGGCCTGGACAAGAAGTTGCGCAGCATGCTCTGTCAGGAAGGGCCTGATTTTTCTGATGTTGTGTAGCGCAAACCTGCAAGATCGAGCAGTCTTTGCAATGTGCTCTTTGAAGGTCAGCTGGTCATCAAAGATTACACCAAGATTTCTGACCGAAGTTGATGGGGTAATTATTGATGTGCCTTATTGAATCGAGAAGTCATGCTGTAGGGTCGGAGTGGCAGGGATGACAAGAAGCTCAGTCTTTGCCAGGTTGAGCTGTAGGTGATGTTCTTTCATCCATGCCGAGATGTCCGCCAGGCAGCCTGAGATCCGTGCAGCTACCGTTGGATCATCTGGTTGAAAAGAGATATAGAGCTGTGTGTCATCGGCGTAGCAATGGTAGGAGAAGCCATGTGCCTGTATGATGGGTCCCAGTGATGTAGTGTATGTGGAGAAGAGGAGGGGTCCAAGAACCGATCCCTGAGGAACCCCAGTGACCAGTTGATGTGCTTTGGATACCTCCCCACCCCAGGCCACCCTGAAGGACCTACCGGTGAGATAGGATTCAAACCAGCGAAGTGGAATCCCAGTGATGCCCAGCGATGAGAGGGTGGACAGGAGGATCTGATGATTGACAGTGTCAAAAGCAGCAGAAAGATCGAGCAGAATGAGGACTGATGATTTGGAATCGGCCTTTGCGACTCGCAGGGCTTCAGTGACTGAGAGTAGCGCAGTCTCTGTTGAATGGCCACTCCTGAAACCTGACTGTTTAGCATCCAGTTTGTTGTACTGTGAAAGAAATAGTGAGAGCTGGTTGAAGACAACTCGTTCGAGTGTTTTCGCTACGAATGGAAGGAGAGAGACAGGTCTGTAGTTTTCTAAAAGAGAAGTGTTTAATGTAGGTTTTTTGAGCAGTGGGGTTACCCGGGCCTGCTTGAACGCTGTGGGGAAGATGCCAGTGCTGATAATGTGTGTGAGTGCCGGTAAGAGTGTGGGAGAGATTGCTTGGAGAAGGTGAGAGGGGATTGGGTCAAGAGGACATGTTGAAGTTTGGATACTTCCGCCTCGGTGAGGGGACAGAAGGAGAAGATGGGAGTTTGAGCAGTGGATGTGGTTGGTTGGAGGTCCTGTGTGTGTGGAGTTGAGAACTGGTTACCGATTGTTCTAGTTTTGTCGGTGAAAAAAGTGGCAAAGTCGTCAGCTGTTATAGAAGTGGTGGGGGACAGAGGAGAGAATTAAGAGATCACGCATGTCTGGAGCGCTGTTGATCTTGTTGTGGAAGTGTGAGGATTTGGCAGTGTGGACTTCAGTAGAGAAAGACGAAAGCAAAGACTGATACCTAGTCAGGTCCGACGGATCGTTTGATTTTCGCCATTTTCTCTCTGACGCTCTGAGTTTGGTCCGATGCTCACGAAGAACATCGGATAACCAGGGGTTAGAAGGGGCAGCCCGTGCTGGCCTGGAGGAGAGGGGACAAATGTCGTCTAGACAAGAGGTTAAGGTAGAGCATAAAGTGTCAGTAGCTGCATTCACATCCAGAGATGTGAAATGGGTAGGTGAGGGAAGAGAGGAGGATACTACAGAGGAAAGAAGGGTGGGGGAAAGGGAGCGTAGGTTACGTCTGAAAGTAACCGGTAAGGGAGCTGGTGGCACTTGGGTAGTAAAATGTAAGGTAAATGTAATGAAGAAATGGTCAGAGGTATGTAGTGGTTGTACCAGAATGTTATCTGTAGTACAGTTGCGTGTGTAAATTAAATCAAGTTTGTTGCCTGATTTGTGCGTGCTAGTAGTGGTAAGGCGTTTGAGATCAAATGAAGCTAGGAGTGAATGGAAGTCTGTAGCATAAGGCCTGTCTAGGTGAATGTTGAAATCGCCAAAGACTAGGAGTGGAGTGCCATCCTCCATGAAAGAGGACAGCAGGCCGTCCAGCTCCTCTAGGAAGGTGGCTAGAATTTGGCCAGGGGGACGGTAGATTATTACTATATGGAGTTTTATAGGAGCCGTTACAGTAATCGCATGAGATTCAAATGAGTTGTGATTGCCTAGGGGAGAGTGGGTTGAGTATTTCCAATTGTTTGAAATGAGCAGACCAGTGCCCCCACCCCGGCCAACTTGCCTTGGGGTGTGAGAGAAAGAGAAATTGTGAGAGAGAGCAGCCGGGGTAGCGGAGTCTTCTGGACGAATCCAGGTCTCAGTCAAGCCCAAGATGCTGAGAGTGGATTGTGAGTAAAAAGCAGAAATTAAGTCAGCTTTGTTGACAGCTGACTGGCAATTCCAAAGACCCACAGAGAAAGAAAGAGGTGTAGTAGACGATGTAGCGATCGGGCGCAGGTTAGCAGGATTACGTTGCCGTCTGCGTGTGTTTTTAGAGCGTGGTTGGGAGAGAACCGGAATGGTTTCGAAACACATGATAGAGGTGGAGGGATGGAGGATAGGGAAGGAGAGTGTGTGAGGGAAGATAGAAATGATACTTAAGTGTGTGCTCGGTGTCGTTGCTCGGTTGAAGTCGCGCAGGAAAAAGTCGTCTGTCTTTACACTCGTTGGTCTTCACACGAGGAGGCTGAGCACGATGGCTGAACGCTTCCGCGTCAGCGCTCTGACATCAAATAAATACGGTCTAGGAGACTAGAGTGAAAACAGCTGAGGCCGGCTTCTGCTCAGCACAGCCAATAACCTTAAAGGACTGCTAATTGCTGTATACGAAACTAAACACTTCGCACAATCACACAGGCTCGTTCTTAGCTGAGGTGCAAATTATTCTAATTGCCAGCAAGTGCAATCAAAAATATAAACCTCAACGAAAATGCACAATAGAAATAGGTAGGAAACGAAGTATTCCTTCCTAGCAGCAAGTAAATAATTTAAACAACAGAACTGCGAAAAAGTATTACAAAACTTACGCGAGCTGCCATCCTTCTCTTCTGGTGACTAATCGGCTTTCCCCGATTAGTCATCAGACTAATCGGGACTAATTTAGTTACATTATTTAACTTCAATATTTTAAAAAATATTTAGCATTTGTTAATATTTTATATAATTTCAGACAACACAAAACAGGTGAAAGGGACATTCTCTACAGCACTTCATAACACAGCAATACCTTAAGCTTCCCCACTGAGCGGCATTTGAGTGTTAATATGCAAGTGTCACCACAGATTTACATTTGGCCCAGGAGCAGAGTTAGTAGATCAGAACAGCATAGGGTTATTACCATGGTGCTAGTCACAGATATATCACAATCTCATTCAAGACAATGCTGGATCTGTGCCTGCATTTGGTAGTGAAGCGTAAGCTTGAAAACTGTGTTCATGGCTTGTGGGATTGCTCCAAGGAAAATACGGCAGAAAATACATGAATAATATGTGCCTGTTTCACTGCACAAGATCTAAAGCACCCTGCTGTTTTCTGAGACCTTGTTGAGGAAAATCATCTTTTCTTTCCTATTCCTCTGTGTCGTATTTACATAATTTATTTATTTCACACGCATGCTGTGAATAATATTAACTAAGCAACAGAGTGCCACAGACCAGCATTCTGATTGATTGTCCTTCTGCTTTTCAAATTATTTTTTCATTTTCTTTTTATTCTTTTTTTTATCTGGTTGTCAGGTGCATACAGCTGAAGTTAGAGATGCTTTGTGCTGTTCCAATTGCACATTTTATCAGCCTCAGTGTAATTGTAGTGACTGCAGAGCACAGCAGTGTAGGCATCGTGGAAATTTCTTTCAATTTAGTGCAGTCACTGTTTGATGAGCATGAACTGCGTTGTGTAGGATGCACTTCATAAAGCCACTCTGTTCAAATTTGCCCCTCGTATTTTCACATAAAACAAACAGCCTGCGGCAAAAATTCTCATGTGGACTTAATCTGAAACAGGACCTTCATGTTTGCACAAAGGACTCTCTTTGGACCTTGGAATAAATGTTAAGAAGGTTTAGTCTTATTAGATTCATTACCATTTCAAATAAATTCACGACAGTCATTTACCACAGCAACACCATTTTCTCTACGCATTCATAACAGAATTTCTCTGAAAGTGGCAAAAATGCTTATGCATTAATAAAAACTAACACTTATGTTAGGGCATCAAGTGGATTATAATCACTGAATCACATCATAATGTGCTGAATTAATTTGCTAAATAAGCACTCTTGCCTAAAATCTTAAATAATCTGTCCATCTACATAGAAATGATTTTCTTGACATTAATAAATATAGTGAAAATAAAACTAGTATAGAACAAAGATATATAAAAGTGGACTCTTAAATATGCTGGGTTAAATATGGACAACCCCAGCGACTGGGTTGTTTTCAACCAACAGTTGGGTTAAATGTTTAACCCAACCTTCTGGTCAGTAACACAACCACTGGGTGAAAACAACCCAATCGCTGGGTTTGTCCATATTTTACCCAGCGCTGGGTTGCATTTAACCCAGCATTTTTTAGAGTGTGAAATTAACTCTAATATCATTAGTAATTCTGTTAGTAATTCAGTGATCAGCACCAGGCAATTGCTTTTGCCTTCAAACCTGTGTTTCAGTGTGCTGGTAGCTAAAACATCTGGACTGGTTACTCTAGAGTCCTACATTCAAAACCTGGAGAGTTTGCATAGCACCACTGTGGCCTGAGCAAGACATTTAAACCAGAGTACCTGCCTATGTAGTTGCTTTAAACATCTGTTAAACTGCAAATGTGACGGTTTCGATAGATATATTTGAGCTTCAGTTTACCATATTTGATGTGCTCTATGGATTGTATGTGCACTGATCAATGTTTATATTTGAATAAAATCCTAAATTGAATCTGTTTATCATATAAAGCAACTGTCTCATCAGAAAGCTACTTAAACCATTCACTTCATATGGATTTCTTTTATAATGTGTTTATTGGATCACGTGACCCTTCGACAGTGATGCACGCGTAGTCTTTCGCTCTGCTCACTTTGTCAAATATTGTATTATCCTGTCAGTAAATCTTGAACCACTCTGCATTGGACCCACACCATTCGGCAGGCAAAAGCAATCGGAAATGAGAGATTGAGCAATCGCAAATGAAGAAAAAATTCAAAGATCCCACCATCTCCAGAGAGAACCTCGACGATGCTATTGCTAACGGCATTAAGCTAGCACTAAAAGAGCAGCAAAGCACTATGGATTTGGTTGTGGCCACGGCAGTATGAGATGCGGTAGACACTGTGCTGATCCCAGTGTTGCGTGACCTGCGTGCGGAAATACAAGCGACCAACAATTCTGTTGGCAAGATGGCGCCAGTGTGGAGTTTGGCAAGCCGTCGCTTGGTGTCTGTGTTATCTCTATTGAGTATTTTTGTCTTGTTTGTCTGCACGTCTGCTCAAAAAGTTACTACAGTGCTTGCTTATGATCGCTCGTTTCTCCTTAATCTACGATGGACCGTAGAAACTGTTTCTGATTCAAACCACGGAGGATATAAGATTCCTGATCCCACGTTCCTGTCTATGTTGCCATCTGAAATACGTCGCTTACCGGACTGTGAATATCATCAGAGGAAGAAACGCTATAGAAGACGGGGAACACGCGGTGGTGTGTTGGTACGCGTGAGGAGGTACCTCCGCGCGTTGTCGCTTGGAGGCCTGAGTCATACGGACTCTTGGAGTCTGGTTTCTAGCTGTGACCATGGCCGGATCTTGTATTCGTCGTCCCTCAAGCGCGGTGCCTTGTCTGTTTATCTGGAGCAACTAGGATCGGTGCTCTCGTCAAGGAGTACTTCTCCAAGACTACGGGTCTGTAGACGAGGAGTTAATCCCCGCAACCTTCGTTCATTGGATTATTCCCCGTCGTTGGAGCATCAACATTATAATTCTACAACATATCAATCCACTCATCAGGAAATGGTCTCCACTGTAGTGAGGATGGCGCTGCAAAACGTAAGATCGATTTCAAACAAGACATTTGCAATTAATGAACAAATTGTATCTAATGAGTTTGACTTCCTGTTTATGACTGAGACGTGGCTAAAGGCTGGTGAACTTGGTCCACTCTCTGAAGTTTGTCCCAAAGGTTATAACTTTTTTAACACGACAAGGTCAGTCGGTCGTGGTGGAGGCTTAGCTACTATCTTTAGAAATAATCTAAAATGCCATCTACTCCCCTCAGAATCTTTTTCTAGCTTTGAAGTTCAGTTATTTAAGATGGACGGCTGCAATTCACTATTATCTATACTTGTTTATAGACCCCCCAAGTACAATAAGGATTTTATAAGTGAGTTCTCAGATTTCTTATCCTCTGTGGTGCCCAATGCAGATAGGCTCTTGATACTGGGCGATTTTAACATACATGTTTGCTGCCCCTTGAAGCCTATGGTTAAAGAGTTTCTACAAATTATTGACACCTTCAATCTCATACAATCTGTTGTTGGTCCTACTCATAACCAAGGGCACACACTTGATTTAATTTTATCTTATGGCCTTTTAGTTAGTGATGTAGGTATTGAAGAATCCTTTTTGTCTGATCATAAGTCTATTACTTTTAACACAGCTGTCCCTAGTCCTGTATTACACCGTGCCTCGGCATACCGGTGTACTCGTTTTTTTAACTCATCCACATCTAAAAATTTTTTAGATGCTTATATTACTTCCCCTATAACTTATGAATTAGAGTCTAACTGTCTTGGAGGTAATCCTGACGAGCTGGTTAATAAGTTTAATGGACTATGTTCAGATATACTTGATGTTGTTGCCCCTTTTAAATTGAAAAAAACTAGAAGTCGTGTTCATCCCTGGTTTAATGATGAAACTAGGGCGATTAGACAGAAATGGAGAAAAGCGGAAAGGAAGTGGAAGAGAGATAAATTACAAATATCATATGATTGCGTCAAAGAGTGTATGATTCACTATCAAAAAACTGTTAAGATTGCAAAGGCAAATTATTTTTCTGATCTCATTGCTAAAAATGCTCATAGTCCAAAAATATTATTTAATACCATTAATAGTGTGTTAAATCCGATGTCTAATTTATATCCAGATCCGTCTCCTATGGCCTGTGAAAACTTTCTTAAGTTTTTTACTGAAAAGATCGATGATATAAGATCATGTATTGTTCCCTCATCTCTGGAACTTCCTCAGTCCACATCAATTTCTACATATTTATCTGAATTTACTTCAGTGTCTCATAGTTACTTGGTGCAAATTATTCATAAAATGAAGCCCACCTTTTGTTCTTTGGATGTTGTCCCTCCTTGTCTCTTATTAGAGACACTTGACGCTATTACTCCTAGTTTACTGTCAATAATTAATAACAGTTTAATCAGTGGGAAAGTTCCATCTTATTTTAAGCATGCCATTGTGCAGCCGCTACTCAAAAAAACTAATCTTGATCCAACAGTTTTTAAGAATTATCGTCCCATTTCTAAATTACCGTTTTTATCAAAAGTTTTGGAGAAGGTTGTGTTTAATCTGCTTTCCTCTTTCTTACAGGAAAATGGTAATTTTGATAAATATCAGTCTGGTTTTAGACCTCAACACAGTACAGAATCTGCATTGCTAAAAGTATTAAATGACTTACTGTTGATTGTCGATTCTGGCAATTGTGCGGTTTTAATTTTGCTGGATCTTAGTGCGGCATTTGACACTCTCGATCATGGCATTCTTTTAAATCGCTTACAGCAGATCGGGATTCAAGGTTGTGTTTTAAGTTGGTTTGTATCCTATTTAAAGGATCGAACCTTCTCGGTAGAGACTGGCAAATATTCTTCATCTTGTGCACCGGTTTTGTATGGGTTTCCACAGGGCTCAATTTTGGGTCCTGTTCTATTTTCTTTGTACATGCTCCCTTTGTATGCTATATTTAGGAAGCACAATGTCTCATACCATTGTTACGCAGATGATACTCAGTGTTATGTTCCCTTGCACCTAAAGGATGTCTCCAGTCTACAGTGTTTATTTGATTGTCTGAGAGATGTTAAACAGTGGATGTCTGCCAACTTCCTCCAGTTAAATGAGTCTAAGACTGAGGTCCTACTCTTCGGCTCCTCTGCTTCTACAGAGGTTGTGGCCAGTATAATGGGGCCTCTATCTGGTAATCTTCATTCACATGTCAGAAACTTAGGAGTTACTTTTGACTCTGCTTTGACTTTTGACAAACAGATCAATGCTGTGGTTAGAAGTTGTTTTTATCAGCTAAAGAATATCGCAAAGATGAAGTCATTCTTAACATTAAGAGACATGGAGTCTGTAATACATGCTTTTATCTCATCCAGATTAGACTATTGTAATGGATTGTACTTGGGTGTTTCACAGTCCCTATTGTCACGTCTTCAACTTGTCCAAAATGCTGCCGCTAGATTGTTAACTGGAACAAGAAAGAGGGAACATATTTCACCAGTGCTGATCTCTCTTCACTGGCTCCCAGTTAAATATCGTATTCATTTTAAATCATTGCTGTTTGTATACAAGCTGCCTCCCCCTAGGTTTGCATGGACTGGCTCCGTCATATATCTCCGATTTCCTGTTTTACTGTAATGCTTCCAGGGAACTTCGATCAACCAGCGGAAGAAGAGGAAGAGCCGCCGCTAGTCTTCAGTTGACTCCCTTCCAGTTCCAAGGACACGCCTGAAATTGAAAGGTGACCCACACCCACTGTGCCTTTCTCCTCCCGCCAGTGGCTGCCCCACAGCTTCCCCTGGAACAATTTGCCTTTTATTGTCATTTACCCTATATAAGATCCCGGAGAGGAATGCTCCAACATATGCTGATTTTAAGTCTCTTCTTAAAACGCCACCCTTCACTTGGGTGTGTGAGAGAGGAGGGGCGCTGAAACAGCCAGGTTGGCGGCGTGTGATGAGGCACACACCTGAAGTGAATGGAGCCTCATCACCGCCGCTGTTATATGTCTCTCCTCTGGAGACCGGTCTCTTACCCCGTGCATGCACAGGAAGGGAGCGCGGAGGGATGCGCCACCAGAGTCCGAAAGCCGCACCCGTACGGCCGTCGGGCCAGGATGCCGGGCCGAGCAAGTACTCCGCGGAAGAAGAGGAAGAGCCGCCGCTATGTGATTGCGGCCGCCGGATCCGCCCCTTACCTGTTTCCAGAACACTGCCCTCCTTCACGAGCCCCGCAGCACGACGAGGACACCAGACCCCTGTTTCTTTTGTTTTTCCCCTTTGGACACTTTATTTTATTATTTCTGTTTAATAAAAGTATGACGCCACACCCACTGTGTCTGTCGTTTGCTCCTCCCGCCATATACAAAGGTTTGCATACTGGCTCCGTCATATATCTCCGTTTCCTGTTTTACTGTAATGCTTCCAGGGAACTTCGATCAACCAGTAGTCTTCAGTTGACTGTTTGAAATTGTGACCGTTTTAAAGCTTTGGAACAATGCCATTTATATAAGATAACATATGACTGACTGACTGACTGAACTGTTGTATTATTTGTTGTTGTGTTTTGTTTACTCTTGAGGTATATGTTTTAATTTTGTACTTTGAGCTGTTGTTTTTAGTGCGGACTGACTGACTGACTGTTAAAGAGCTGAGAGCGGAGCTTGAGGCATTGGCTGGCGCGGCGAAGCAGACACGTGACCGGGTTGATTCCGTTCAAACAGCTGCACGTGAGGATAGGAGGACAGTCACGGACTTAAGAAATCAGCTGGAGCAGCTCACCGAGAAGATAACGTATATGGAGGATAGGAGCAGAAGAAATGACGTGCAGCTGGTTGGGTTGCCAGATGGGGCGGAGGGCTCCGACGCGGCTGGTTTCCTCAGAGTTAATCTTTCCAGGTGGATCCCTTCCCTGGGGGGCCGTGACATCGAGATTGACCGGGCGCATCGCGTGTATGACGGAAGGAAAAACTCCGATGTACTCTCATCTTCCGTGCACTAAGATGGCATGACAGATCGGAGATCCTGAAAGGTGCTCGGCAGGCTTATCCGGTGAAATGCGCACAGGACAATGTCACACTACTATTTTTTCCCGACTTTAGTCCAGCCACAACCACCAGGAAAAAGACCTTTAACCCGGTTTTGAAGAAGATGACAGCGCTTAGTCCAGCCCTTCCTCACCTATCCGGCGGTGATTAAACTATGGTACAAAGGGGAGCAGAGGATGTTCGACTCTCCTCAAAAAGCTGAGGATTTTATCAGCTCCCTGTCACAGAGGAAGACATATGCTGTGGCTCTACAAGGCAACGGGGAAACAGCGGCCACTATCTCTCCGGCCCGGCGGGAGGGGCTTGGTGGCCGGAGTGGAGGCAGTTCTAGCTGCCTAGGATGGGATGATGGCAAGGTGGACATGGATGCTTGTTGAACCTGTTTTTTGCTTTTTCTTCTCTCCTCTCTCCTCCTGGGATATTTATCTGGTACAACGGTCTCTTTGCTGGTAAGACTAACACCCCTTTTTTCTTTTTTGGAGGGGACTAATGGAGAGTAGGTTTAATTACAATAATGTTTTGGCTGTGTGAGCCTTTCGGGGGACACGTCTTGCGTTGAAGTGGATCGGTCACGTATCATCACTATTTTTTTTGCTCATTCAGACGGTAATGTGCGGTCTGAGTTGTTTCTTGTTTATGGTTGTCGGTTGTTCATGTTTCTGTGTTGTTCTTATTTTTTACAACAGACATTAATACTTTTATTTATTTTACCCTATTTCTAAAAGGATTTTTCACCTAGGTGGTTTGGTATCTAAAATGCACATTAGCGTTTACATGTTACTTACAGAATGGAAGTGCTTTTGCTTTTCTTCATTTACTGAATACAATCTTGGGATTATGAATATTCAATGCATATTCTAAATATTTTATCACTGAATGTGAATGGCTTTAATTCTGCTGTTAAACGAACCCGTGTGTTAGAATATTTACACCGTAAATCGATTTCCTGTGCCCTGATACAAGAGACACATCTAAAACAATCTGACGTGGCACATTTCCAGAATAAGTATTACAAATTGGCAGCCTTTTCCTGCGCTCTCAATAAAACTAAAGGGGGTGCTCATCCTTGTTAACCGGAAGTTAAATTTAACAATTGAACACCTTGGATGTGATGAGGAGGGTAGATTTGTTTTTATCCGATGCAAAATATATAATAATAGGTTAGCATTGGTCTCTATTTATGGTCCGAATGAGACAGACAGTGCATTCCTTACACAGATTTCCAAAATGCTACTTGAGCAGATTGATTGCCCTCTAGTGGTGGGTGGTGATTTTAATGCTGTCGTAAATCCTGCTTTAGATAAATATCAATCTGATACAACAGCCAATCCATCCTCTAAATTACTGAATAAATGTATCACTGAGGTCAACTTAATCGATCTTTGGAGAATTCAGAATATTAAATCTAAGGACTTCACTTTTTTTTCTAATAGACATAAGACTTTCTCTAGGATAGACTATATATTTCTCAGCCCAACTTTAATTTCGTCTAATTCCTCAATCTCTATATTACCAATTTTATTATCTGATCATTCTGCTGTGTTGTGCAGTGTTCCGCTTTCCGATATTAAAGCCAAGTCCCCTAGATTGGCGCTTTAACATATCATTATTAAGTTATCAGACTTTCATTACTTCTCTAAAAGAACATATTAATGAATTTCTTGAAATTAAAATGCCCTCTGATCTGGATCCTCGAATATTGTGGGAAACGACTAAGTGTGTTATACGAGGTTTCTGTATATCTTTCTCTACTATTCTTTCCAAAGCGAAAATTCACCAGTTTACACAATTAGAAAATAAAATCCAATCATTACAAAACCTACAAAAACAACATTTTACTGAGCAACAGGCTACCCAGCTGTCCTCGTTAAAAGAAGAATATGATTTACTTTCACACTCAAAGGCGGAATTTATCTTACATAGTGTCAGGGTTCTGTTGTGTGTGTCATGTGTTCCCGCCTCATGTGTCCATATTTGGTTTGTTTCCTGTCCTTGTTTCATGTCATTATGAGTTAAGTATGTTCCAGCTGTGTTTGTCTCGTTATGTGTTAATTACCCTGTGTATATTAGTCCTGTCCTTTGAGTTTGATTTGGTCTGGTCTACTCGTTACTTCCTGGTGTATCTTGTCTGTCAGCCTTGCCTTGTCCTGCCTTGTCAACATTAAATATTATTATTTGAGTTTATGTCCTCGTCTGCGTGTCCTTGTTCCTCCCTCGTGTGTGCACCGTGACACATAGGACTAGGCAAAAATATTATTTTGAATCAGAGAGACCTAGTCACCTGTTGGCCCTTAGGTTGAAAGAATGCGAGTCTAAGGCATATATTAGCGCAATAAAATCATCGGATGATCAGGTCACCACGAACCCTGTGGCAATTAATTACATATTTAAAGGTTTTTACACAAATCTGTATAAAGCCAAAACAGATTTTGATGAACCAATTTGTAAGCAGTATTTAGATAACTTGGAATTGCCTCGGATCTCACAGGTGGATAAAGAATCTTTGGAGGCCCCATTAAGTTTGGAGGAGCTCCACGTCTCTCTAAAAAGCATTCAAAAGGGCAAATCGCTGGGTTTAGATGGTCTCACGCCTGAATTATATTTAGAAATTTGGGATTTGGTAGGGACACTTATGCTTAATTCATTTAATTTTGCAATTGAACATGGGGTATTTCATAGAGATCAAAAAACATCATTGATATCATTACTTCTTAAAAAGGGGAAAGATCCATTAGATTGTTCCAGCTACAGACCGATTTCGCTTATCCCATGTGATCTAAAAATCTATGCTAAAGTTTTTGCTTCTCGTGTGGAGAAGGTGATTCATAGTTTGATCAAGGAGGACCAAACCGGTTTCATCAAGCGGCGCAATGCGTCTGACAATATGCGTCGACTCTTTCATATTCTTGACTTTGCGGACTCCCACCCGACCCCTTGTGCGTTTTTTTTCACTTGATGCAGAAAAAGCCTTTGACAGGCTAAAGTGGAATTATATGTGCACAGTTCTGCAATGTTTCGGCGGACACTTCATTTCTATGATTAAGACATTATACCACTCACCTGCAGCAACAGTCATAAATGGTAATATTATTTCCCCCCGTTCCCTTTACAGTGGGGAGGCAGGGATGTCCGCTTTCCCCTTATTGTTTTGTCTATCTCTTGAACCCTTAGCACAAGCCATCAGGAAATCTGAAGTATCGATTAAGATTCATGATCATAATCATGGTATTTCATTATACGCTGATGATATTATTCTATATTTAGACCACTTTGATGTTTCAGTCTCTAGTATAATTAAGGAATTTGATAATTTTAGTAGCTTATCAGGATATAAAATAAATTGGAGCAAATCTGCTTTAATGCCAATTAACAATGTTAAAGTTAATTCTTCTATTCCCTTATTTATCCCTATTAAGGAATCGCTCACCTATTTGGGAATTGCCATATATAAAAACATTCATAAGATTGCCAGAGACAATTTTAATAATATTTTAGGTCAAAAATGACATTCAAAGATGGAAGTGCGCTGGGAATCTTTGTGTCTCTGTCCAAGGAAGAAGCCTGCGAGTCTCTAGAGTTACAGATGAACAGATTGGTTACAGAGGGTGAGTATCATTTAACTTTCTTTCCGCTGTATGCTACCACTTTCTTGGCCAGGTTACTTTAAGGAGATCAACTCCATAATTTCTAAGTTTATCTGGAATGATAAACAGTGATGGAGGAATACGGGCCATTCTGTGACAGTACCTCCCCCTCCCGGACAGCGCGTCCCGCAACGTAATAACAAAACCTGGGAGGCGGGGTGGGCGCCCTGGATGTCGGTGGAAGACATGGACACAGGGATGGCATCCAGGGCGGAACCGGAGATTAGGAAGCCAGGCGGGACAGGAGGTTCAGGAGACCATGGCGGATCAGGCCATGGCGGAACTGGAGGCTCGGGAGGCCATGGCGGAACTGGATTCTTGGCGGAACTGGAGGCTCGGAGGCCATGGCGGAACTGGAGGCTCGGAGGCCATCTGGGATTCTTTTGACGGCCATGGTGGGTCTCTCCGTGGCCTTGGCTCTGGGCCCGGCCACCCAGGCAGAGGATATATAGCCCCCCCCCAAAATTTTCATGGGGAAGCTCCCCTCTGGTGGGCATACTGGAGGAGCGGGCACTAGGGGGCGCTCTGGAGGAGCGGGCATCAGGGGACGCTCTTGCAGCGTGGATTCAAGATGGCTGGGCGGAACCAGCGGGACTTCAGGACGGCTGGGCGGAACCAGCGGGACTTCAGGACGGCTCTTGCGTGGAGCAGCCACTGGAGGGCACTGGCGTGGAGCAGCCACTGGAGGGCACTGGCGTGGAGCAGCCACTGGAGGGCACTGGCGAGGAGCAGCCACTGGAGGGCACTGGCGAGGAGCAGCCACTGGAGGGCACTGGCGAGGAGCAGCCACTGGAGGGCACTGGCGAGGAGCGAGCTCTGGAGAGCTGGACGGAACCAGCAGGGGCTCAGGAGAGCTGGACGGAACCAGCAGGGGCTCAGGAGAGCTCTTCGCCGTGGCCGGCGGCATCATCGTCGCCGTGACCGGCGGAACCATCATCGTCGCTTCGGGCGGAACTCCAACTCGGGATCGGAGACTCTCCAGACACTTGAAGACAGTCTCCTGCCAGGTGAGGCTGTAAGTGTCTGGGAGCTTCAAGGGGTGATGGGCTGTGATCCCGAGCCGGAACAAGATCTTGAGGGCTCGATCCTCTAGCGAGCTGGAGAGGGCGAATGGCACGAATTCCCTCACAAAGTCCAGCGGGTCGTGGATTGCATAAGCCCAATTAATAAATGAAGCCGCCTCCATATCGGTGTGGTCCGCTTACATCTTCGGTCTTGGTCTTCTGTTATGGGTCTGATCTTCTGTAACGGAACTGCCAGACACAAAGGTAAGTGTAGAAGAGATAGAGTTTATTACAGGATTAGGTGAGACAACAGTGGTGAGAGTCTTTGCATGAGGTAAGTGGCTTTCTAGATGAATAGTGGATAGTGCGCTGGGATTCTGATTGTGTCTCTGTCCTTTGGCAGGTTCGTGGCGGATAGGAATCCTGGAGAGCCTGCGAGTCTCTAGAGTCCACAGATGAACAGATATCTGGTGATGAGAGGGAAGACAGAGGGTGAGTATCATCAGGTAAGTAACACCAGTTAGTATACTCAGCTAGCAGTCCGCTGTAGAGAGTGAAGGTCCGAGTAGTATCCACAAGTATCAATGTCTTGGCAGCTTAGTGACTTTAAGATCAGACCGTGGTGCAGGATGAGGAGTGAGCTTATATCCCGGTGCTAATGACTGTGGTGATGAGGAGCAGGTGTGCATGATCATTAATCAGGTGCAGGTGAAGGTGATCAGTGATGGAGGAATACGGGCCATTCTGTGACAACCACATTACAACATCCTAATCACACAGGAGGACTGGCTGTACCAAATTTTGAATTGTATTATTGGTCGTTCCAGCTTAAGGCTCTTCATAATTGGGTTGATCCTCAATCTACAGTTTCATGGAGAGTGATTGAAGCTGACAAGGTTAAACCAAATAGACTCCAAGATATCTTATTTACTGGCACAGGAAAAAAAGGTGATAATTATAAATTTGGTCCAGTTGTGGCTAACTCTATTAAAATCTGGAAAACGGTTGAACGTCTGATAGGAGGACCCTTCAAAGTTTGTAACAGTACACCTTTATGGCACAATTTTAATTTTGTATGCGGAAATCGTCCATTTGTCCAACCCTCTTGGTCTTCTTTAGGTGTAAACACGTGCAGTGATATATATGATAACCAGGGCCTCTGTTCATTTCAGACATTAAGAACCAAATTTTGTCTACCAGCATCCGCATATTTTGTCTTTCTTCAATTGCGTTCTGCTCTCAAAGCGTATGGTGTTCCTTGGTCTTCTCCCATTTCCTCTCATTCTATGTGGGACTGGATTGCACCATCTGCTGGTCGGCCATCTGTTTCCTTAATATATAATAAAATTATTGATTGCATTACAAAACCTCTTTCTATTAAAACTATTTGGAATAGGGAATTATCTGGCCTTAATTTATCTGTCGACTGGGAGAGAGTATGGTCTAACCTCGGCTTAACATCTAAAAATTTGGCTCATCGTCTTATTCACATCAAAGTCATTCATAGAGCATACATAACTCCTTACAAAAGATTCAAAATGAAACTACAACCAAATTTTAACTTCCATATATGTAATACTGCATCATCAGGTACCTTTCTTTATATGTTTTGGGAATGTCCTATCATCATTAGTCTATGGACACATGTAAACCTGGTTTGATCATCCTTACTACAAATTGATTGGCTTGCTAGCCCAAGTTTGTGTCTTCTTAATGATGATTCTGGTCTTTGTATAAGTTCAATACAAAAGAGAATGTTGTTTGCTGGTTTTGCAGCTGCGAAGAAGACAATAATACAGAACTGGTTTACACCGCACGTGTGGAAAAACATATTGGATCCATAACCTCCTGCAAATAGTGACTTGTGAATGTACAACAGCACGAATTAATGGGGCTAAGCCTTCTACCGTTGATGTTTGGCAGTGTTTTTTCTTTAACATACGTGATCATATAAAGGAATGACTTGTTCTGTGTTTTCCTTTTCCTTCCCTCTCTCCCTCCCTTTTGACTGGACTTTTGGGATATTGAGTATATGTCTGTTGTTTTTTTGTTTTTGTTTGTTTTTTATGGATGTTGTGTTGTGATGTTGTATATGAAAATAAATAAAAATGTTGATATAATGTGTTTATGAAATTTTTGAAGTTTGAATGTTTGTGTGTGTGTGTGTGTGTGTGTACTTGTTTATGCTACATTGAGGGGACCAAATGTCCCTATAAGGATAGTAAATCCTTACATTTTTGACATCGTGGGGACTGGCCTGCGGACTGGCCTTTTATAAAGTCCCCACGAGGGGAAAAAATATATAAAAAATAGTAAATGATGTTTATCTGAAAGTGTAACAATGCAAACAGGTTTTCTGTAAGGGGTAGGTTTAGGATTAGGGGATATAAAATATAATTTGGTCAGTATAAAAGTAATAGAAGTCTATGGAATGTCCCCACAACTCACAGAAACAAACGTGTGTGTGTGTGTGTGTGTGTGTGTGTGTGTGTGTGTGTGTGTGTGTGTGCGCGCGCACATTTTTGTGACATATGAGGACACAAATTTGTATAATGACATGGGTATGACACACATTACCCCATGTCCCCATTTTTTAAAAGGCTTATAAATCATACAGAATGAGTTTTTTTGAGAAAGAAAAAAAAATGCACAAAGTTTCCAGTAAGGGGTAGGTTTAGGTGTAGGGTTGGTGTAGGGCGATAGAAAATATGGTTTGTACAGTATAAAAACCATTACGCCTATGGGATATCCCCACAATTCACAAAAACAAACGTGTGTGTGTGTGTAGACTTTCAATGAAGGGACAAACACCTATCAGGTTCATGAAAATACATAACTGACAACTGTTTTATTTTATTTTATTTTTATATATGGGCACTGTAATATATGTCTGATAACTCTGGTCGCCATTTACTTTCACTGTATGGAAGAAAGTAACAACTTAAGATAAAAACAAAAGTCACATGTGTTTTAAAAGACAAGGTTAAGTAAATTTACTATCTCTTTAAATAAAGGCCCTCATGAATGTACACTTTGGATTTTTTTTCTCTTACAGAGCACATCAAATTTCATGTCATCGAGCTCTTCACTAACAAGCTGATGGTTTAAATCAGGTGTCAGGTGTCTAAGATTACAGAAGGTGTGTATGATTACATCCCAAAATATGCAGCAGTGGGGGTCATAGAGGACAGGTTTGAAAAAACTGTATTGTCTTCACATTTAGACTGAAGATTTTCAAAATATTGGCTACAACATTGTCTGGCATTTGTTTGTACTCAATATTTCTGTTGATCCAGCAGCCAGCCTCACCTGCTTCCTGATCTAAATCCAAATTTATGTGGTGTCACCCAGCAGACAGATCTTTTCCATCTCTGAGGTGCTCTATTCAGTACTCTAGTCAACACAGCCCATGTTTCCTTCCCTCCTGCCCATCTGGACCTCGCACAAGTTGCAGCCAACAGAGAAGATTGACGATGACATGTGTCCTGCCAGAGAAGCCATTCTCATCTGTTTCCAGGAGATGCATGTGTTTGCACAGCTACAGTGAAATCAAATGGCATCTTTAATGCAAATTGAATGCCAGTTAGTATGAGATGAAGATCATGGTGTGTGATTTGAGCAAACCCTAATTCGAAAGAACACAATGATAGGAATTTGTCCCAAACACAGAGTGGCTTGCGACTATGTCGTTGTGAATAAACAAGGTGAATTAAAGGTGGTCATCACTGTCACCATACGACAGTGCCCTATTACAGGTCTGAAAAGGGCTCCATCTGCCATCCATCTTAGGCATTCAGAGTGTACAAAGCCAGCTGACAAGTCTACAAATCAATTTCACTGAAATCTGTGCTAGGAGTGGACATTTAAGGGTATTTACAGAATAATACATTATGGAAAAAAACCCTGATTTATCCTGGAGTTTGTGACCAATTACAAATCTAAATCTGACCTGTGGTTTTTGTCGCTCAAGTTAAGGTTGCATAACTGAAAGTGCACTAAAAGTGGCTACGCAATTTATTTTTAATGCAAGGGTGCAGTGCAACATAATTTCACATCTGGCAACTTAGGATATTGCAACTCAGGCGACAAAAAGGTATTAAAGTTCAAAAAGTATATGTAAATGGCTTTACTCTGTAAAGTAGCAACCACTGGCTTTAGACCATTAATCATTCAAAAAGGTTAGCAGCAGATGGTGGGACAACATAAAAAGAGCAATAAGAGCAGGTTCTGAACCTTGCATCAAAAGCTACAATCAAACCTTTGGACTAAAAAAGATTTTAGGGTTCTCCAATCTCCCAAATCCCATTGTCACCCTAAATCACCCCTACACTTTCAGAAAAAAAGGATACAAAACTGTCATATGCAGTACACTTTCCAAAGATACTAATATGTACTTTTAAAGCACAATTATGTACCATTATTGTACTAATGTGTACCAATGTGTACCACCCCAGTGACAGCTTAGTACCTTTTTATTTGAGATTGTAAGTGACTCTAGTTCATACTAGGTCAAGAAAATGGAACTGCCAAAGGTTGTTTATGAACATTGGAGGTCTATATGCTTGACTGTGGTCAATCATGTGTGAGTGGGCATGATTTACTACTCTATAATAGAAAGACTAATGACAGTGATTACTCACCTCATTTCAGAATCACCTCATATAACCTCACGGACAATTCAGGTTGAGAATTTTTCTTTTTTATTCACAGCACCAGAGGTGATATTTCTTATAGATATCAGTGTAAATGTGGAGTGTAACCACTGTAGATTAACTTGCTTTTCAGGCTTTTCAGCAAAATGCAAACAGTGAAAACATTATAAAACATCTAGAAAACCGAACAACCATTATCAACCGTTTGGCAAATAAATATTGAAATTAATACATTTTAAATAAAATGTGAAAATGTAAATTCCAACACGGTTTTACGGCAATTTGTAACAATTTTATGTTTTGGCAAATTGGCAGAGAATTCAAATGATTTGTATTATTTAATTAATTAGTATGGTCTGCTCATGCCATGGGGGTTTAGTAGTGGGTTTATAGGAGTGCAGCTTGGTGCTTGGGCTTCTCATAAAAATTGGTTGTACAATTCTATCTTGGAAGATTAAATTAATTAATTAATTAATTAATTTAATTAAAAATCAAATCATCAATTATCAATTATATTTAATTATACAGTGCCCTGTGAAAGTATTCATACCCCTGCTTTTTTCATATTCAATCTATGAATACTTCAATCTACACTCCATACACCATAATGTCAAAGCAAAAAACAGAATTGTCACAACTCCATACATTTATTAAGAAATAAAGAAAAAACATGAAACAAGTACATTGCAAAAGTATAAAACCCTTAACTCTGTACTTAGCTGAAGCACCTTTACAGCCTCAAGTCTTGTTGGGTATGATGCGACAAGATTTGCAAATCTGAATTTGGCAATTATCTGCCATTCTTCTCCTCACCTCTTCACGTCTCAAGCTCTGTCAGGTTGGATGGGGGCTGGCAGACATTTTCAGGTTTCTCCAGGAATATTTGATTGCGTTCAAGACCAGACTCTGGTTGGGCCACTTACAGAGTTGTCTATAAGTCATAGTTGCTGTGTGCTTAGGGTCATTGTCCTGTTGGAAGGTGAACCTTCTGCCCAATCTGAGGTTCTGAATGCTCCGGACTGGGTTTTCATTAAGGCTATCTCAATATTTTGGTGCATTGAGCTTCTCTTCTACTCTGATGAGTCCCTCAGTCCCTGCCACAGAACCCCCCCGAACCCCCCCAGCTGGTTTCCTTCAAACATGATGCTTAGAATTGAGGTTCATCAGACCAGAGAATCTTGTTTCTCACAGTCTGAATGTCCTTTAGGTGCTTTTTTTGCAAATGCCAAGTGTGTTTTCATGTATCTTCACTAAGAAGAGGATTGAGTCTTGCCACACCGCTGTAAAGACAGGATTTGAAGAGTGTTGCAGTGATGTTTTTCCTTCTGTAGGTTTCTCCCATTTCCACTTATGGAAAGCTCAACTAGAGTGACCATCAGATTCTTGGTCACCAGTATAACCAAGCCCCTTCTCCATCAATTGCTCAGTTTGGCCAGGAGGCCAGCTCTAGACAGAGTCCTAGTAATTACAAACATCTTTCATTATGGATAACAGAGACTACATGCTTCTGTGAACCTTCAATGCAGCAGATTCTTTTTCTGAATTCTTCCCCCAGATCTGCACCTTGACACAATCCTGTCTCTGAGCTCTACAAGCAGTTATTTTGACCTCAGGGCTTGGTTTTTGCTCTGATATGCATTTTCATCTGTTAGACCTTTTATTGAGATGTGTGTGCCTTTCCAAATTTGCCACAGGTTAACTTTACTTGAAGTTTAGTAACATCTACAACATCTACATTTCAACTGTCTGAGATAAGGGTATGAATACATGTGCAATGGAATCATTTAAGTTTTTTATTATTAATAAATTTGCAAAGATGTTAAAAAACAGTTTTTTGCTTTGCCATTATGGTGTATGAAGTGTAGAATGATGTGGGGAAAAAAGCAGTTTAACATAAGTCAGCAACATAAAATGTGAAGAAAAAAATGTAGGGGTATGAATAGGCCCTACTATATAAATACATTATACCTTCAATGTAATCTAATTTAATTTACTTTGGATGAAAGCCTCTGCCAAACGCTTTCCAGAACTGGTAGATTGTAAGGAAATCTTAATTTCAGATCACATATACTGACAGTAATACTAAAGGCTCACACTGCTCCAACATCAAATGTCTATTGAGTCTGTGGTGATTAATATCTTCTTATTTGTTGGAGCAGTGTGAAACAACCAGCTGAGAATACAACATTGAATCTGACATCTACTTGTTACATCTATTTTTAGCAGTGGAACAAGCAACAGTGGGTAAATTTGCCAAGTGAAAGCAAAAGAGATACTGTGTTCCTATGATAATATAAATTTTTCCCTCCATCTCTAAATACCATTTCCAGCACCTCGGACAGAGCGGTCTTTAGAGATCTTAGAGCTCTGGCTAATTCGTCATGCCATCTGCTTGGGTTTTCATAAAGCCCTTGTTTACCACACTGTAATTTCGGTAGCTTCTAAACTTCATCTTCAGAGCTCTTCAGAAGCTTACAGAAGGTCTCTGTAGTTTTACTTTGCTGAAGGTAAAAGAGTAGCCCTCCAGGGCTATAATGACATTCAGAAGAGGCAGGTGGCTTATACTGGCAAATTATCAGTTCATTTACAGCTGACATACACCTGTACCAACACACTCAAACCCTTTAAATAGGAACCCAAAAGGACAGAATTAGGACTTCAGTGGCCCAAAGTCTGAAAAAAACAACAACCTTGGAACTAGTACGAATAATATATTACAGATTTTTTTTCACATGATCATACATTAAGAGAGGAACTCCCTTGTGAAAAGAAGTGTATTTAGTATTTAGTTAGTTACATTTTAAAAATAATAATAATAAAACTTCCATAATATTATTGAGTACACTGTTATTGCAATAACAGATACACTTTTAAACAGTGCATGTTCCAATAATGTAAAATTAAGTTTTACTTTAAAGTGCATTTTAAATCATTATGTTTTAATAATATTTTGCCATGCTTTACAGAAGTGCTGACACTGTTGATTAACATACTACAGCACAGTACTTGATTTTAAATTTAACTGTAGAATATTTTCTGAAATTACATTTGAAGTTTGTATTTTAAGGCCCGGTTTCATAGACAGAGCTTAGCCTAAGCCAGGATTAGGCTATAGTTTAATTAGGACATTTAAGTACTTTTTATAAACGTTCCTTAGAAAAAAAACATTACTGGTGTGCATCTTGAGACTAAACAAAGGCACTGATATATTTTAAGATCAGTCAATGCAAGTTTCTTTCATTTGAAATAGCTCAGACTTACATTTTAGTCTAGGACTAGGCTTAAGCCTTGTCTGTGAAACCGGGGGTAAATGTACTAAATTGCAACTTAATTACAAATATATTTAAATACATGATATACAAGTTTCAATATGACATTTTAGTATAGTTTAGTTTAGCATAAATGTTTGTAAGTACATTTAACAGCACACTTTAACCATATAACAAAAACAATAGAAACAATAATGGAATTACTTAGTCCTACTTAAGTGAGTTAAAAAGAGCACTCCTAAGTCCAACTAATTTCATTTAATATAAATTCAAAGTATAATACATTTTCATTTAATTACAAATAACATGCAGTTTAGTGTCTGTAAACATGACATTCAGTTTACACTTTAGCATATTATTAAATTTGTGAATGTATACTTATTTTTTCACAAAGCTCTGTAATCATAAAATATTAGCCAAACATTTGGAATTTTAGGAAAGATTGGAAAATTTAATGGAAAGGAAAAAATTACCATCTTGCAGTAAAAAAAAAAGCGTTGGAATAAAATAATGAGCAAATATTGGTGTGGCACATTGCTAAAATACATAATTATGTGTTAAAATTATTACATCACTTAAATAACTTTAAAGTAGTTGCTTCTTTTTGTTGGTAGGATAACTGTACTTTTAATTCATGAGTGGTTTGGGTTGCACTTTATTTTACAGTATGTACTTACATGAACTTAGAATGTACTAAGTACTGTAATATAAGTTAACTACATGGAATAAGGTTCGGTTTAGGGGTAGGTTCAGGATTAGTGTAATTAATATAATAATTGCTTAGTGTGTTCTGTACATGTGTAACAGGATTGTAAAATAAAGTGCTACTGTGGTTTGTAGGTTTCCTAAAACTGATTGCATATAACAATGTACAACATCAATACCTCAGCATTTTTTTCAACAAGTGTTTCAACAAGAGGTCAGAAGATGTCTTATTCTGTGACTAAAAATGACAACCCTGCCAGGTAATTGGAGGACATGAGAAAATGATCAGAAGAGATCCAATTCAAATTAAATTGTGCTGAGAGAACTGCTGAAAAACAAACACATCCCACATACTCACCTTCACTGTCCAGGCCAATCACTTTGCTATTTAAATTACAAAATTGCAGCACTCAGAGTCATTTGTACTGAACACAGAGTCATTCTAACAGGCGTCTCACCCACTGAATGTCACAGCATTTTTCAAGGTCAGTCATTATGATTGAGAGAACAAACTAAACTATAATAAAGTTGTACTAGCTGAAACTACAATGCAGATGTAAACATTTGAAATGTTGCCACAGATCTGTCCAGAAAAATCTCATTAAACACATTTGCATTTCTTATTATTAAAGCCCTGAGTATTAAACTGGTCATTAAAACAACCAAAGTGATTCTTTTGTAAGTCTTCTCGTCTTTTGAGGTGTCAGTCATGGCCATGCAGTAATTTGTGCTTTGTGCAATGAACCCACGCAGGAAGTCAGTAAAAATAATGCTGTAAATGGTCAGAACCACAGAGAGAGCATGACGGTCAGAGTCATGCTGCTTGCACAGATGCTTGATTGCTGTTATATAAAGTCAGTAATATAGATATTCACTGAAGGACTACATTGACGTTCTATTGGATTCACTGTCACTTTCAGATTCATTGTTTCCTGAGAAGTTCGTTAAGGCCAAACCATTTCACAAACCTAAAACTAACAAAGCCAAATACTGGAGGCAAGAATGTGTATGCTGTTAATAACCTTGAAACCAAGTCCTTGAAAAACACTGAGGTATCAGCAAAGCTTTCCAAGAAAAAAAAAGTCTTCCATGAGAAAAAGCATTAATGAAGAAAATGTTACTGTAGAAATTCTGAGATACCAATTGGAAACTTTCACAACTTTTCATGTTATAATTTAGTACATTTAGTTCAGAACAATGGTTTAGGTCAGGATGCAACTCTAAATGTAAATCAAATGTGTAATTAAAGCACAGCAGGGTCAAGATGCACAATAGCCAAAAATAAATAAATAAATAAATGCACTGTCTTCCAGTGACAAAGTGACCTCATCTCAAAACCTCTAGTCACTGGAATTGGGTGCATTCAGCAACTCGAGAAAGTTAAGACAAATTGATCAACTTATTCAATCAAAGATCAGCTTTTGAGAGCGATAACCAATACAAAAGAAGACAGTGATCTCACATGATCCATCTCCAGTGACAAAAAGATAGAGGAAAATTGATCCTTGCTGTTAGCAATTTTCCGATTTTATATGACATGTCTCTGACCCTGCGCAGGGACACTTTTAAGAAAAGTGAAAAATGGAAAAGTTTATCTGAGATCATGAGAAGTTTAAATTACTGAATAGCCTGTGAAACTAACAAATAAATTATTTATTTTGAAATTAAAGATTTTTTTGTAAAATGTGCTAAATGTATAATAGCAAGCAAAACCATACAATTCATCAGATGTAGTTAAAACCTGAACCATAACTAAATACCTTTCTGATATAAAAAAAAAACAAAATGAAAACGAACAGCGTGTATGTTTCAAAACCACAGAAATGCCCATGTGTGGACAGGGCATAAGACAGCAATATTTCTTTGGCAGCAATTGGTATGGATGCTCAGGTGGAGGCAACCGATTCCAACAGAGAGAGAAAATGGAAAAACTCAAAGATGAATAAAAAAGGGAGATGTTAAAAGACAAGTTACTATGGAAGTAAAAAGGACCACTGTTCTGGGTTTAAAAACAGAAATGTGAAAATGGCCTTTTTTTGGGTGAGAGTACTTACATAAATTATTCAGTAAATCTTCCTTACTTGAGGTGTTAAGTTGTCTAAATTGAATGTTGTTTCTCAGATTTTTCTCCTAGGAAAAAAAGGCAGTGGAATTTACAAAGAAAAATCAGATGTTTTTTTTTAAATGCTGAAAAAGATGCAGATGCAACAGTCACACGTGTCCATTCTAGTGCATGTTTACATAGAAAAATACTGGAAAAGCAATGCAGTAGAATGTGAATAATTTGTGAACGACTACAACATGTGCAGTGACATATTCAGAACTGTACTCAAGTCCTTATAGAGTCCATGTCAAGTCTGACTCCTATATTTCCATCCTATATATTGTCTTGTCCATCTTGTCTCTGGAGGTTCACATGACACTTACACTCAAAAATAAAGGTGCTTAAAAAGTTATTCACAGCGATGCCATAGAAGAACCATTTTTGGTTCCACAAAGAACCATTCAGTCAAAGGTTCTTTAAAGAACCATCTCTTTCTTACCTTTTTATAATCTGAAGAACCTTCTTTCGCCACAAAGAACCTTTTGTGAAACAGAGAGGTTCTTCAGATGTTAAAGGTTCTTTATGGAACCCTTTAGACAAACAGGTTCTTCTATGGCATCATGAAGCACCTTTATTTTATGTGTACACAAAACCAGGTTTCATTTACCCCAAACGAAAGCATATTTACACTGTTTGAATCATTTAGACCTTCTGGTTTCAGTTCTGACTCAGACTCAACCCTTTTCTGGTCTCAGCCTGGACACATATGAGCTGGTCTTGACTAAAATAGAAAAACAAAGTCAGAAGGCAATTACTGTACGTCCGTATTTTATCCATTACATTTCCATACCAAAAAACAAGTGTATTTTCTCTTGGTTTACATCAGGACCACAGCAGCAGCATACATAAGTCTGTCGTCCATAACATCACAGCCAGTGTTCCCAGATTGGATGGATGATTTCCAGCCCAAAAGCTCACAAAATCCCGCCCAAAAACCGCCCAATATTTTAACTGTCAAAATAATGTGATAGAATGTAAATCAAGGTTGATAAGAGCCATTTTTAACCCCTTAAAACAAAATAATGACGACAAAATAATATAAATATAATGCTAGATAAATTTCCCATGGATCAAATCCGGGAAAATACAATAAAGAGAACTACCAAATATGATTAAAATATGCAAGCAGACACTGCCAAAACGGCAATCAAGAAATTAACAGATACCCTTGAAAATCACATGCATCATTTTCAATGTCAACAGTCAGAATTTAAATGCAAAAAAGTGCCCAATATAATTGATCAGAATTAGCAACGTAATTAGGTATTTCACACTCATTCATGCACACACCATGACAGTAAAAACTGTGTCATCCATTGATTGATGCATACTGTATGATAATCCGACAATAAAAAAATTAACAACAACAATAATGCTCTTACCTTCGTGTCGCTCTATAATTTCACACAGAACTAGAAAGTCTTTCGTGAAGTTCATATAGAACTTTACACAGTCAAAACTAACAAGTTCAGAAGCTTTCAATACCAATCTGGACCGTTTAAAAGATAAAAGACAGGATCGTATAGATATAAATAGATTTGTATTAAATAATTTAACTGTGCTCTGATTTCAGTGTTGCAGGGATACAGCCTTCGTGTCATCTCTCCCTCAACAGGTGTAATTCACATTTTGAGAGTTAAAACACTCTCCACTCTTTACCATGTAACTTATATTTAGGCATTATGATCACTTATACAGTTATACATTCAAAATCAGATCCGTTATCGTGCAAAAAACCCATCACTCATGAATCATCACGTCTGTCTGCTGATCCCTATAGTGATTGGCTAAAAGTGCTGCCGCAACATCAACATCAGCACCAGTCGTCTTTGCAGTGTGCGTGTGTGTTTAGTAACGTTGGAATGACTGATTGGATGCAGTATATGCACACTTGGGCTTGTATGTTAACCAATCAGCCTATACAGTTTATATGTTTGAAAACCGCCAAACTGACCCCAAACCAGCCCAAATTTTGTCCACCCGCCCAAGCCAATATTTACCCGCACAATCAAATTCAAAACCGCCCAATTGGGCGGTAACCCGCCCAATCTGGCAACACTGATCACAACCCATCACTATCTCATCATCAGCACAAACCTTTCCATCAATCTGAAGCAAATAACTGGCACAAATACATTGCTAATGCTCATCTTTGCCACCCATCACTAAATAATTCCTTCTACTCAGCTTGTCCTTGAGGCTGCTGGATGATGCTGATGAGACAGGTGTTCTGGATGATTCAGAGAACATGCCTCTCTGCTCCCTATCATTTTCTTGCAATTGACAGTATGTTGAACCTGCCATATACAGTACCCTGTTCTTACAGGCTCAATATTATATATCAGTGTGAAATTTTGGTCGGTTTCAGTTATTGTCATTTGACAGACACTTTTTAATCCAAAACATATTAAACACACTTATGACAGGGACAGTCACCTTTAAGCATTCTGGGGTTAAGCACTTTGCTCAAGGGCACAATGATGGTTTTATATTGATCACCACCTCCAACATACAACTGTTGGTTTAACAGCCAAAATTTTGTGCCATAACATGAAATACAAGTGTATCCCTATCAACTGGAAATGATAGGAATGCCCCAACTGACAATAGCACAATGGCAACAATGCACTGTTTGAATGTCACAGATGTTTAGCACCCAATCAGAAACTGAATGTCTGAGTCATATCACAAACATTGTACCATAACAAAAACCTTGTGAGTTGTAAAACAGCCGAGGATAATTTCAGTGTCAACATTTTTGACAGAAAAAGTGAGACAGGTCATTATTTAAGGTAAGACACAACAGGCAAAACCATTGTTTGTTTGTTTGTTTTATTGCATTGGTACACTTGTTTTGGATTATTTTGCTTCCATAATATATTTTATATCAGATTATATTGGAAAGACAACATCCAAAATATTATGAAACTATTTATATGCAGTTGTAGATTTAAATTACAATAGCCATTTAAAGGCTGTTTTCTCAATTTTATTTTAATACACTGAGCCATAAATCTATGTACACCAGAATTTCCAGTTTATTTCCTGTCTATATTCTTACGATTTTTACAGAGGGGTTTGTTAATATATTAATTAATGTTGGTTTATATAACATTTCCCCATAAATAATGGTGATTTTTTATTTTATTTTTTTCTGGCTGTTAAAAGTATTTTCTGATTTAAGGAGTGGTGAAAAGAAACATCTAAAATCCACTCTGTAAAACCTTTTACTCTAATTTGTAGACAAAATGATGATACAAGAATTTTAAACCCGTATATTCAATGTTCAGCCTTGTACTACAAAACAATTGTCTTAATGTACTATGATTAATCAACAAGGGGTTTATACTATAGAGCAGGGTTCCTTAACTCTGGACCTCGAGGTCCACTTTCCTGCAGAGTTTAGCTCCAACCCTAATCAAACACACCTGAACAAGCTAATCAAGGTCTTCAGGATCAATACAAAATTGCAGGCAGCTGTGTTTAATCCAGGTTGGAGCTAATCTCTGCAGGAAAATGGATCTCGAGGTCCAGAGTTGAAGATCCCTGCTATAGAGTCTAGTATAGACATATCTAGTACAGTAGGTAAAATCTTTACCCTATTCACCTGTGGTGTCTTGCCCTAAACCAGTTGCATGCTGTATTTATCCAATCATGGACACTGCAAATATGCAAATCAAGGCCTGTTAGCACCAAGACGAATGCTCTTTGCAAAACATTTGGTGTGATAAATATTTTAATTTGAAAGAACGGCTGTTAATATGTTTTTTTATTATTATTATTATTATTATTATTTTACCTAGAGTCGCCCAGAGCCACTGCTCTTACATAAACTACGTCTTGGTGCTCATGAACAAAAAACTTGCGAAGCGACAGTAGCTATGTTGCAAATAAAACTGGAATATTGTATAAAACCTATGCAAATAAAGCACCTTTTTCTTCCAATTTGTTCAAGAGAACAAAATGTTCACTTCCTAGGCAACTGGCGCAAAGTATCAGTAATAAAATAATAAAAAGTTGCTTCAACCGTGAAAGCCTATAACTTTTTTCCCACATAATAAATCACCTGTGCCTTGAAGCATGCAGATGAAATGCAACAACAAACGCTGCCATGTTATCTTACATTCGGAGGCGGATGAGACAGTTCTGGGAGGTAATTATACCAGATCATTTTGATTAAAGACTTTGGCTTAGGCATTTCAGAAAGACTAAAACAATATTTGAGATGGTGTACAATAATGCAGTCTTTTTTGCTGCACATCCAGGAATTTATTCAGTCAATGTGCTTCCGGTGTAGTTTATGTATACATGAATGGAAACATGGAATGGAATGAATTGACTCTCGTCGCTGTACATTTGTATTTTTTGTTGTTTGGAAAACACCACAGAAAATACAAAAATCTGAATCCCAGCATCTTCAGCCGTGGGAAGGGAAACACCCTGGACAGATCCTTTAGTGAACCTTTAAATGGTAAATAAGCAAATGACAAAAGAACTGTGCTTGGCTCAACATGTATCCAGCCAAACAAGCAGCAAAAAGCAATTTAGTCATAATAACACTTGGAGTGTTTCCCTCTTTTATCCATCAGCTTTTACAGTCCCCTGTGCACTCAGGTATCTACACCAAAACAAATTAGCCAGAATGTGTGATGTGCATGCAACATTTATCCCAAAGAATTGTTCCCCTAAGCTTTGGCATGTCCTAATGAATATAAGTTGCTGAAAGGCCCCAGGATGACAGTTAGTCTTTTGTTTGACTCTTGAAATTACACAGTAGTAATGTTCAAGCGAACAGGTCATTTCATTATGTTGGCCACATAAAAAATCACTCCAGTCGTAATTACAAGGGCCAGTATGATAATCATTGTAATTCTGCCAATGCTATGGGTCAAATCATCTTAAATCCACCCATTGAGCATTCTACAGCAGTAAAAACATATAATTTATTTTAATCTAATGTATTTGAATTCTATTTGGTTTGTTATGTAATATTTAGAATATTTTTCACAGACACACAATTGTGACTGACACTGTCGGTGTCATCACCTCTTATTTGCTTCACTTTCTAACCTTCCCACATCTCTGATGTGAAGGCATCAATTACATGATCTCCCAGTCGTGCTATTCCTTTCCACAAGTGTAAACCTCTATCCTTTCCCATAGGGATGGGATTTCACAGCGCCGCTGACAACCAGGTGTTAATTTATTATACAATAGCCTGCACAGCACGATGCCCTCGACTCCAACTGGCCCTCAAAACACACTATTAGTAATTCCTGCCTCTCACATACTGCTGGGGAGGGGGGCATTATTGATGTTCTTTTTGTTTAAGGCTCAAATCTGTATGCACGATTAAAAATGGATGTGTTTGAAGTCTGTCGGATCAAACCAGATGAGGGCAGTGAAGGTTTGATGGTGTGGAGCCCCAAACCTCAAAGCCAGGCGCAACATATGGGAAATTTGAATCTCTTCATAAAAGGAGTGTGTCTTGTTTGGCTTGTTCTGGGAGGCCTGTGCAAGCGTTCAATGGAGCTGCAAGATGACTAGGGTAAAAACTGGATTCAAAAGAATTTCCCCTACACTGTAAAATGTAATTAGTTGGGCTTACTTAAAAAAAGCATGCAAACCGATTGGCTTTAAAACACTAAGTAAAGTGAAATAATAGTATACTGAGAAATGCTTAGTATAGTTTTCTTACTCGAGAGCTCTAGTAACTAAAAAATAACTGTAGGGGGTACTTGATCCCTTACTTTAGGTTTACTCATGACTTAGTATAGCTACTCACTGACTCCCAGAGTGCATTGCAACATGAATAAATTATGCAATTGCTTTGTTTTACTGTTGTTGTTTTTATTTGCCAGTTTGATGTGCTGTCTTGTGTCAGCACAACAAAAAGAGCAAATAAAATGGTTATTGTTATAATTAATTAAAAAAAAATTGAATTGTTAACATTGTTGTGATTCATGTGCTGAATGTTTAAGTCTGTGTGTGACTTGAGCATATTACCACTAATATTGATGTCAACCCAATTAAAAGTTTCTCAAAGTGTTTACGATAAACAATGAAACTGTAAAAGATAATGAATAAACACAGAAAATACACTAATTCTTTAATTAGAAGATAGGTCACCTTAGGACACCACCTAAAGCAACCTATTTATACTTTTCTTCCCTTAAAATCAAATAACTCTGATTTCATTGCTGCATTAATAGGAAATAAAACTATAAATGAAGTTCCAAGTGCCCAACCAAAGGGAACGCTAATCGCTATAATGGGGAGTTAAAAAAAAAACACATTTTAGGAAAATCAACATCAATTTATGAAAGTCAGCTTATGTGATGTTCTCTCAAATATATCAGTTGCATTGAAAAGTCAACATTCAAGATGATTTTGGGAAACGAGCGAATGCAACTAGTGAAAGATAACTGCAGACATGATGGAGGACATGAGTGAAAAGTCTATTAAGACTTTTTATTTTCTTCTTCTTATGTTGTTCTGTTGCACATTAGCAACATATTAGTGCACTGCTGCCTCTCACTGATTTATTAATGTCATTGGTTCCTTTGTGGCTACTTAAATATTTTAAGTGTGTCACTCAAAGCAGTAAGTAAATTGTTATTTTTGCCTTGAAATTAGCTGTAGCTTAATAAAACCTAGTAAGTATAACAACTAAGTAAAGATAACTAATTATATCTAAGTAAGGTAAACTATTTGATTTTACTGTGTAACTCTATAAAGCCTACTGTACATTTTCATATTTGCTGAAAAAAAACTGTTGTACACGATCTACAACATGCTTTCTGTCATCTGATTTATATTCTATAATTTTTATGATGTAAAATGCCTTTTTATAATCATAGAATGTCCACCTGCAGATTGTGTACATGTGTCTTTTTGCTGTGAAATGTTTACTGATTTTTATAAAGAATAACGTTTATTGCAGTGTTTTAAGATGAACACTTATTGGACTGAAACAAATGAAGAAACAAAATGAATGAATGAATGAAAATAAAATTACACACAAATTGTTTACGTGTTATGTGAGCATGAACGGACATCAGAGAACCATCAACATGCAAAAGTATTGTTAAATTATTGAAATTATATTATATTATATATAACTGGCACTTCTTCAGCTTATTGCCATTCTATGATGAATCACTTATTTTATTCCTCAACTGTAAGTCACTTTGAATATAAGTGTCTGCCAAATGAATAACTGTAAATGTAAATATTAACTTGAATTTGGTGGGGACCTCAAGTAAATATTTTAGGTCGAAGTGGTTTGGCTGAATCTTCAGTTTCAGAATCCCTGCTACAGTGGATCCACAGAATGACGAAGCAGTTTAAAATTACAGCCTGCTTTGCTCCTATTGATTCATCATTCTTTCTTTCAAACTTATAAGAATGCTAACAAATCATTTTCTCCAGGGTTTGCAAAGATACCTTTTTTAGTATTTTTATATCAAATCTTTTAAAAATGTATATTAAAGAAAGATTATTCTCAACATGGCACATTCTAATGATTGCTCTTTAATCTTTTTGAAATCTATTACTCAGTTTTAGCAAGTGAAGATTCGTCCATTATGTTTTCACAAGAAGTCATCAGTTTCTTTTCTTGGAAGAATATATTTATATCACTCATGTCCAAAAGACCAAATGAACAAGACATTCATTCATTTATACTTCTTACCTCCTTACATGTCAAGAAGGAAAGCCTCAGCCCATTGTCATACTTTCCCCCAGTGCCTTGGTTGAAGGAAAAGACTAAGTGGGCTTTTCAAGTGCTAAATGACATTCAGCAAAATAGCTTGGTGTGGAGGCCATCTATTCAATGCAGTTACAACATTACAACAGCATACGTTGCAATCTACCTCAAGTGCTTTCACCATTTTATCCTCATTTTCTGTTTGAAATGTGCTGTGTGAGGTGAATCATTGTGCCTGTGGTACATTAAGTACACAGCAAAACGAAGCTCTTGGATATGACCTTCAGATGGATTTTCAACCGATTGAAAATGTCAAAACATGTTAAGTTATACCTATTAATGAAGATATACTCATGTTTTGGAAGTGTAAATCAGTTACACAATTGGTGCTTCATTGGTACATGGCAGTGATATTATCAGAGGGCAATACTATTTGATATAGCCTACCATTTTTTATGTATTTACATTGTACTCCAAGGGTAAAAATTGTAAGATTTATATGGTAAGATATGGTAAAATATAGCTACAGATTTTAGTGTAATTTTTGTTATTGTAATTTTGATCTGGATAATTTAACAAATCCTTTAAACCTAAAGTATGTAAAAATAACTTTCATCTTGTGTTGCATTCAATCCACTTTGTAGCAAAAAAGTCAGTCAAGAAGACCTGTTTGACCTTTATCTCCTCTTTCAAAAGGAGACCACCTGTGCAACCTTAAGAGACTTCATTTTCCGGTACAATAGACACACTCTAATAGATCGATGCTGCTGCCATTCAAAGGAAACAGGAGAGTTGGTAGCAGAGAAAACAACTTGATGCGAACAACCTAGCAAATCTTGGACTAAACAAGCCGATTACAACCGATGTTCTTTCTGTTGTAGTTGTTGTTGCTGTTGCTGAGTAGTTTTTAGAATATAAGAGAAAAAAAGATATGCAAGAACAGAAGTATTTGATGGCTTCATACTGTACAACTGTTAACTTTGGCCATGCCCTTTAGTTTAAGTTGGTAACATTGTTGTAAAGTCTGAAAATCTTATCCTCATCGTGTGCCAAAGCCATTTTTCTTTCTTGAGAATGTTATTATAAAACAACGCTTGAAAAACCAAGCCACGCAACAAATTTTCTCCAACACAAAAGAAACAGGCAGAGTATCAAAAGACTGGGCTGAACTTAAAAACCATGCTGTGAGAAGCTGTAAAGCACAAAACACTACTCAAAGTTCTCTGTGTAAAAGGGTCTTTGATGAGCCCTGAATCCTGATACGCTGATGCCCTTTACGATCAATATAGCTGAGTGAGCCTCATCGTAGATTTTTAAGGAAATAGACCAAGTTCATAAAACACATCAGTACACTGTGGCTGTGTTCAGAATGGTATTAACTATTATTTTTATTACTGAATACTGCACAGTATATACTGTATACTCCCTATTAAAATAGTATGTGGCTGCAACGTGATCTCATGATAATTCGTATGTATTTTACGTAAAATGTGGTTCTATAAAACGTACAATACTGACGTATTTTCAGCATCTAAACGTATAAATACTTACGTATTTTCTGCATTTAAACGTTGAAAACTGACGTATTGACTACATCTAAAAATGAATCCTTATGAATATTGAAATTGCGGCATTAATTTTATTATTAGTTGTTTTTAGTTGTCATATCAATTACCTTGTTTTCAGTTGTTTACTCGTTTACTTTATATGAAATGATAACATTTCGTTCTGTTCTGTGTGATTTCTTCCAGCTCGTTTCCAAGAATATGCCTACATAATGTTAAACAAGACTTCACTTTAAACCCTCAAAATAAATAACATTTCTGCAATCGTTTAACCTTTACTTGTCATGTAATGTTTACTTTGTTTGCCATGGGCCACAAAAAGCGTTTTCTCCGACATGCTGTGACTGACAATAGAACTATATAAAACACCAAAACCGCAACATAATTACGAAATGAAACAATTTTATTCATGCGCTGTAATTCAGATCTTCAGAATCCATACGACTGCGAGGAACAGACCCAAATCCAAGCCTTTATTCGGCGATCTTCATCTCCATCCCGAGCAGCAAGTCCAGCGACAGTAAACAGTAAAGCCCGCGCTGACTGACGACGCGCTCCTTACGAATTCAAATGTTGCCGCTTCAAACGACAGGTTTTACGGCAGAATAATCGAACGCTCATTGGCTCTCGCCTGCATTCGTCACAGATTGCGACATGCCGTGTTTCTGGTGAGGTGTGTGTTTGAAAGATGCCAGCATGCGCGCGCCTTCAGGAGACGAGTTCACTGAGAGCGAGAGGATCAGGAAAATAATCTGGATAATATTTTCAGCGATTAATAACATAAATTCTGCTCTGCACCTCACACAAACCTACTGTATTCCGCCAGAGAGGACTGCGGCTGCAATGCATCGTCATTTGGATTACTTTTGGTAACGTTAGTGCTTTTGAAATGTTTGCAATAAATAAATGATTGTAATTGCATTTATCTGTCTGCCATGTTTTTATTATACTGTACAGAAATAGCTATGTTTAGGTTTAGAGGTAGGAGTGGGATTAGCGACTATAAAAACATTTTTAATGCTATTATTCTTACTAAAATTGTTATTTTCCTGCATGCTTCGGTCAGTTGCGTTTTATATTCGCTATAAAATGGGTAGGTTTAGGTTTGGGGGTAGGTTAAGGGCTCTAAAATCTAAATTGCTTATTAATAAAATGATAAAAATGCATATTCGCTGTAAAATGGGTAGGTTTAGGTTTGGGGGTAGGTTAAGGGGTCTAAAAGTCTAAATCACTTATTGATAAAATGATAAAAATGCATTGATACGAATATCTTAATGATATAAAAGATACGTAAATATTTTTACGTTTTTTAGCTAACAATACGTATCGATTTGTACGTTTTAAACGTTGAAATACGTCTAAATTGTACGTTTTAGCATCAATAAATACGTACATAAATGTACGTTTTGTGCTTGTAAATGTTACGTATTAATACCTACGTATGAACATGAGACCAGGCTGGTGAAACAGCACACATTATGCAACAGAAAATGTTTTAAACATGACCTTATTAGGTTTCATGTTTAATTCAGTGGATAGCAGTTATTCTAACTAAAAACAGTTATGCAGTATAATCAGTTTTGAGTAGAAAATCTTTCTGGAAGTCCAATCATATAATATTCAAATCACAGTTGATTTACTCTCAAAACCACATATAATGCTGGAAATGGAAAGTTAAGTGCACTGCAATGTGGGAAATATTTTTTTGCAGTATGTTTTCATCAGTACATTTTAAAGAAGCAATCTTCTGTACTGCTACAGTATGTAGCCTACCAGTAGAGTTTAGAAAAATGCTTTAAACAACTTTAAACATTTGAAAGAAAACAATGTCAGTGTGATTCTTCCTATGAACATACATTATTCAGGGGTGTAAACTTGTCACCTTTCGGCGAAATTCGCCGTTTTCACCTTGAAATAGGTCATTCACGTGAATCGTGTAGATCTGTAATAAAATATTTGAGGAGGAGGAGGAGGAGGAGGGGGGGGGGGGGTCGTCGTCGGATCTGCGAGTCATCTGTGTCACGTCACCTGCAGCGTCTTTTCCCCCTGTTGGCAATGGCAGGATTGGACCCGCCCTACTCTGTCTCTGATTGGCCTACCTTGGGGTCGAAGCCCACACTGGGCTGTCTCGTATTTTCTTTATGACCGCGAAAAGAACTAAAAATACTCTTGTCAGTTTTGATTGTACAGATAAGAATAAGGTATCATTTAAAACTGCAAAGGGTCTCCTTTTATTTCTGTATAGTCATAATAACAACGAAATAATGTGCTTTTCTAAAATTAATAAAATAAACGGGGTGCGGGCTCTGTCTCTGTCACCTTTCTTCACAGACACGTAAATAAAACAACCTGAATCTCCGCGAATACTCGCCTCAAATACATGAGAAATATATGTATAGAAAGCTTAGAATGTCTACTTTTAAATGAAGTAAGTTACGTCCAAAACAAATATTCTATGTTAAAGTAATCCGTATGAAACCGACGCGATGTCCAGTTTTCCCGTCTCAACTCATTATATCTAATACGGTCCCGCCCACGCGCCGTTCGCGCCTTTCAGATTCAAACATCCACGTGAGGCGCGCGAATGTAAACGCCCACATCGCCTCCGCGTAAACAAACAAGTTCATCCCGGCTACTTTCTGTTTCTGGAAGAAGATCTGCTGAGAGAAATAACCCAGAATTTCAAAATGTGTGTTTGTTTATTTGTTTGTTTCCTTCAGAGCACATAAACAATATACACTATGAAAATGCCAGGTTTTGTAATGTTTTTGTAAATAATTCTCTTCTTCATTACTTCAGTCTTACTCCAAGTGTAACAATATACACTATATCATTCAAAAGCTTGTAGTCAGCATATAGAAATAAGGGGGGGGGGGGTTGGAGTTTAGTTTGTCACCTTTTTCACCCCTGACGAGTTTGCACCCCTGATTATTAATATGCAACACATCAAATAGCATAATGTTTGTCTTTTCATGTCACAGCAGCAACAGCCAACATGCTTTGATGTTTTCTCCATGCCAGTGTAATGAAATGTACATATGAAAACATGTGCATCTCTACTGGGAAACTGCTAAATCTGATTAGTCGCATTATGCACATGCAATAACCATTTACACAATAAATAGAATATGGGGTAACGCATACGCTATCAACTGGAAGACTGATTAAATTAATAATAAATAAATGATCCCATTACACCAGTAATTGGCATCACTGACTTCAAAATCTGATTCACAGTATATGATTTCTAGGACTCAATTAAACATACAATTAAAAAAAAATCATGCATTTAATCAAACCCATACATTTAAGGACTTTTTCAAGATTAAATTCATAATTTAACAAACTGTAAAAAGTAATTATATGTAATATGGCTATCATGAACATAACTACTAAATCTTCTAAAATGTACCTTAGACAAAAACTTAATTGCAAAATTAATAGCTTATAATTATTAATTTATAATAAGTGGACTATAAAACAATTAAATGTTTATTTTCAATAATAAAGATGTAAACAGTCAATATATTGACTAAAGCCACTTTTTATATGTCTATTAAGGGCTTTTGTCTGTCACAGCAATGTCTTTGAATGATCTGGGGGCTTTTCTCAGAAAATATTAATGTATTAGATTGAGATATCGGATATTTTTGATCACTTTAGTTTGGGGACCAATTCTCATTATTAACTAACAATTAATTATGGCTTATTAATAGTTAGCAAGGTAGTTGTTATGTTTAGGTATCGGATTAAGATATTTAAAATATGGTAATGCAGAATAGGGCATTAACATGTGCTTTACAAGTAGTAAAAAAAAACAAAAAAAAAAACATACTAGGCAATAATGAGAATTAGTCCCTAAATTAAAGTGTGACCTATTTTTTGCCTTGTGATGAATTGACAGGCCTAAAGATGTTCAGCTTATTTAGCATCTACAATATTTTATTCATTTCAGAACTGTATTTGTAAACGCATGCTTTAGGGCTCACTGATTGTCTCTTCCATCATGTAATATTGATCGGACATCTATCCATTATTTGGCTTTCTCATCATTGGTGATTTGATTTCTTTGTTTTGGTCAGGCCCACATAAACAGATGCACAAACACTCTTGGCCAGGAGAGAATCATTATAAGATCCCATAAGCATTTATTATGTCTCCTGCATGGTAGAGGGAACAACAGCCCCTGTATCAGTGGCTAATGAGATTGAAGAGAATAAAGCGCAGGTTTTGCACGGGTCACTCAAAAGGGTCCGCTGCTGATTACATTTGCTTCCATGTGCTTGATGTTTTTATCAGCCCGGTGAAAAAGAAAAAGCATCCCATGCAAGCCTGTACAGATTTAATCCAAAGTATAAATAAAGCTGAGGACTGCTGTGGCTCTTTAGTACATTACCATTTCAATTGCACCCAATTTTAGTTTTCATTTTCTTTGTAATGTTTTGGCTGTACTGCACATCTACCTGTGTTTTGGCAAGACAAAGACTGAGATGCACTTCGCCATCCACATCAAACAGATTAGCACATTCAGGCTGACACAGAAAGGGTTTAGTATCATGCTGTTACTGTGAACAGATCTGAGATCTTCCAGTGCATTTGTTGTAATGTATGCAGTTTTCCCCTCAAAGCCTTAGTATTTATTGTGCCATGAGTGGGGGTTAAGTTATTCCCAAATACACTGAAAGCTGTTTGTTGCATGCAGTTGAATCTCATGCTAGAGTGTTTTTGACTGAATTCACAATGAGGCTAGTAGTTTTGTGTGTGCTTGTTTGTTCTAAAGTAGAAGTATCTACATTACACACATTAAAAAAATCCCTCATCTCACTCTTTAAGGTATAACTCTATAGAGTTCAGCCAGAAATGAACATGCAGTCATCATTTACGCACCCTCTTGTCATTCCTGACTTGTGTGACTTTCTTCCTTCTGCAAAACACAACTTAAAAATAATTCAAGTCAAGTCAAGTTGAGCTTTATTGTCATTCCGCTACATGTGGGGACATACAGTGGAACGAAATGTCGTGCCTCACGGGTCCACGGTGCTACATAAATACAGACATACAACAATGAAGTAAAACACTATAAACCTATACACAACTGACCTACTGACAGATTTTGACTAAGTATACTATATATATTGTTTTCCCTATACAACTAAAGATAAATATAAAAAATACAAACTATACAAACTATGCGAATGCTTCACATAAATACTGTACATGTGCAGAGAGAAGCATTGTGAGTCAAGCAGCTAGCTGAGGAACAGTACAAAATGATTTGTGGTAGTGCATGAGCATGTAAACATACATATATTGCTGAGTCTTTTGTGGGATTGTGTACGCATAGCAGTGTTAGGAAAAGTGTCTAGTGTGCATAGAGGAGAGTGTGCTGCTACAGGTGGTTTGTACAGGCCCACTCACCTGTGTGTAGCACACTTGAATTGCACAAAAAAAGTTCACAGTTTTTTTTTTTTCTTTGGTGTGGTAAGGTTGGAGGGTGTTTGGTGGGGGGGGGGTTTGCATGGGGTTTCAGAGGGGGGCGGGGTGATCTGAGTTAAGGGCTCTCACAGCCTGGGGGAAAAAGCTGTTGAGCAGTCTGGTGGAGCGGGCTCTGATGCTCCGGTACCGTCTTCCTGATGGTAGGAACTGGAAGAGACTGTGGGAGGGGTGGGTGGGGTCCTTCATGATGCTGTTGGTTTTGCTGGAGCATCATGCGAGGAAAATGTCTAGGATGGATGGGAGAGGTACAGCACCGGTGATCTTTGCAGCCGTGTTCACTGTCCACTGGAGGGTCTTACGGTCAGCAGCACTGCAGTTCCCGTACCAGACAGTGATGCAGCTGGTCAGCACACTCTCAATGGTGCCCCTGTAGAATGTGGTGAGGATGGGTGGAGGGAGACTTACTCTTTTCAGCCGGCGGAGAAAGTGTAGACGCTGTTGTGCCTTCTTGGAGAGTGACATGGTGTTGGTGGACCAGGTGAGATCCTCCGTGATGTGCACCCCCAGGAATTTAGTGCTGCTGACTCTCTCCACAGTCGAGCTGTCGATGGTCAGTGGGGGGTCAATGGAGTTCGTCCTCCTGAAGTCCACCACAACCTCCTTTGTCTTACTCACATTGAGGGACAGATTGTTAGCGCCACACCATTCAGCCAGCTGTGCCACTTCCTCTCTGTAGTGCGTTTCATCGTTGTTGCTGATGAGACCTACCACTGTTGTGTCATCAGCGAACTTGATGATGTAGTTGGAGCTGAACTTGGCAGTGCAGTCGTGGGTCAGCAGCGTGAAGAGCAGCGGGCTGAGCACAATAATTATTTCAAATGGGGGGTTTTGTAGTGATTTTGACTGAAAAAAAAAAACATTTTGGGTTTCCCAAAGAACCTTTTAGGGAAAAGTTTTTAAAAGAACACTGAAGAAGAACAGAACCTTTTGGAAATGGAAAGATTTCATGGATGTTAAAAGGTTAGTTCACCCCAAAATTAAAATTACGTCATTAATTACTCACCCTCATGTCATGTCGTTCCAAACCCGTAAGGCCTTCGTTCAACTTCGGAACACAAACTAAGATATTTTTGATGCAATCTGAGAGCTCCCTGACCCTCTCATCGACAGCAACGCAACTGTAATGTTCCCAGACCCAGAAACATAGTAAGGACATCAGTAAAACAGTCCATGTGACATCAGTGGCTCAACAAATTTTGCGAAGCTACGAGAATATTTTTTGTGCGCAAAGAAATCAAAAATAACAATTTATTTGACAATTCTTCTCCCCCGAGTTATGTCTTCCGCCATTTTGGAGAGTATCCAAGAACGTAATCAGCATTGTTTACATTTGAGGGGAAAGCTCACGCATGACCGTAATCGCCGTAATCAGCGTTGTTTACGCTTAGGGTAAAGCGTGCGTATGCGTTGTGATACTCTCCAAAATGGCGGAAGACTGTAACTCAGGGAAGAAGAATTGCTGAATGAAGGTGTTATTTTTGTTTTCTTTGCGCACAAAAAGTATTCTCGTAGCTTTGATTCACAAGTTCACACTTACATATAATAAACAGAGTAAAGGCTCCGAACTTGGAATTTTGGCCCGAACCCAGAGTACCCCCCTACAGGTTAGGACATGAATAGTAGTAAGTGCGGAGAAGGGGTGGCGGGGGGATGCTGGAAAACTGTCAATGAACTTGGTAAGTCTGCTGTGTATATATATACATGCCCCTTATCTTGTTAACTGGGTTGATTACTGATTGTGCTCCTCTCGTGTTAATTAGGTTAATTATCTGAACCGAACTTTGTTAATAAAACATCATAAAAATTGAGCCACTGATGTCACATGAACTGTTTTACCGATGTCTTTATAAGTTTCTGTGTCTAGGAACATTTCAGTTGCATTGCTGTCTATGGGAGGGTCAAAGAGCTCTCAGATTCCATCAAAAATATCTTAATTTGTGTTCTGAAGATGAACAAAGGTCTTATTAGGTCTTATATAAAGGTCTTAGTAATTAATGACAAAATTTTCATTTTGGGGTGAACTAACCCTTTAAGGGTTGTCCATGGCACCATAGATGTCAATAAAGCATACAAAAGAAGATTTTTGGTAACCCTTTACTTTGAGCCTTTATGTATAATGCATTATAAAGGTATTCATAATGTATGCTGTAATGAATTATATATTTTAATAAATAATTGTAACCAAAGTTAAAATGCATTATAATATTTGAAGGTTTGTTTGTCATGTGTTTTATGCATTATACTTTCTAAAGGTGTAACAATGAATAGATTATAATGTATTACAACTGTTGTAACAATTATTTATGGGATCATACAATCTATTATAAGGTCCATTACAAGGCATAAAACCTAATGCATTAAACATTATACAGTATATAAAAGTTATATATTATACTGTATATTAAATATGAAAATTATAATAAAGTGAAGTGTTACCAAGATTTTTGTTTTAACCCTAATTTTTTTATTGCATAAAAAACATTATTTTGTTCCAAAAAGAAATAGTTTAAATCTTTTCTATGATCGCATTAAAAATAAAATAAAATATATAGCACATATGTTGTGTGTTGGATACTGAAATAGCATGGATATTTGTGTTGCTCTATGGTGGTCTTTTTATCAAGCTTTTTTTAAGCATTTATATTTCCAGAAATCAGTTTAAAAAGCAAAACCTCAGCATTTAGAGAGTTTCTTTGTTCATCCAGACGGCAGCCATACTATTGTTCAGTGGCTTTAAGACATGATTAACCGGAGGTCAGTGATCCGTAACTGCAAAATAATGAGGATTTCACACCTTACGCTACACTGTTTATGTTTTCACTCTGTTTTTATGTGCACCTAATGGTTAGATGCTGCATTTCTGATGTTTTGAAAACTACCAGCAAGCTAATCAACCTCCAGAGTTGGTTATTTGTGCTATAGTATAATTGAAGTTTATTCATTAATGAGATAACAATAACTGCATAGCTTCTCTGCAAGATTATTTGAACATTTTGCTGTATTAGCTATAACTAGCACATACAGAATAGCTGATTGAGCAACACTCATTGATTGCTTTGTAAAGATAGCGTGACTGACTGAGGAACAGAGTGTGTCAGTGGTAAAAGACAGTCACAGCAAAAGACATTTCGTTTTTAATAACTTTTACGGTCTAACAACTGCAACTGAACCATGAGATGATTCAGAAGGCAGAAATGGACAGAAAGAAAGAGAGAGATTTATATATATATATATATACACACACACACACAAATATATATATATATATATATATATTAGTGCTGGCAACGATTACAATTTTTAAACGCGATTAATCGCATGATTTTTCATTATGCACAAAATTCAATGATGAATTCAAAAGTAGTGTATTGTGCACTTTTTTCATTTAAAAGTACTGCTATATGAACAAAAGTGCAATAACATTTGGTTTGCAAACACTTTAAACAAATAAGGTGCTTTTTTTACAGCAGTATTCTTTACATAGTAGCAGTTAAAATATTTCTTGTAAATCTCAACTTATAACATTAATGTAATCAAATTAAACATAAAAACTAACTCTAACTCAATCTGACCTAATTACATCATTATCACATGGCACCGCTGATTGGTTCTCTCCTGTATCGGTAGCCAATTAGCTCAACAATCAAATATATGACTAGTGCTTGCTGTAGCAGTTTGCAGCGTGCTTTCTGAAACAGCGAAATCAACATCTAAGAAAAGTGAATGCTCTTCTAATCCATATCGCTGTGTGTATTGCGTGGTCTCCCTAATTGAATTAAAAAATGAAAAACCATAATCAAGTTTAAACTAAGTGTCATGTTAGCAGTTTGCATTCATGCAGGAGCAAAATATTAAGCATATTAGCAGCAGCATTTACCATCAGTGTTTATATAGCTGGAGCAAAACGCAGTTTAATCGCTCTGAGGACTCGCCGATAGTAATGGACATGAAACTGGTTAAATTAAATAAGCATTCTTGTGTATGCATTTCAACGGGGGTTCGCCATATACATTGGCGTTATTTCAATGTTCACGTTCATTATTTCTAAGGTCGATGTTTTCATTGTGATGATTGTGTGGTTGATTTCAGCTGCATGCAGTGCGCAGTGTCAGAAGCAAGCGCTTATCACAGTCATATCAATGACAGTGTTGCGGGAGAAGGGAAATAAGAGTTATCGCTGAAGATCACTATCTACGGCTGTTGTAGTCCCGAATGAAATGCATTATGGGTAGTGTAGTTCAGAGAAATGTGTTCGTGTGACGTGTGCTCTCACTGTGCTGTATTTCAGAAAACGGAGAAAGAACATTTATATTCTGCTTTTATTTCAGGTCAGTCCACCCAGAGTTTTTTGTGCACTGTAACTCTGACAACTTTTATCTGCACGAGAGAGTAAAATGGCATGCATCGGCTAACTTGTCCGTCTCATCATTGCACGAACATAAATTAACAAGCTGTTACACTGCCACTGCCACTGGGACTGATGAAGTGGAGAAAGTAACAGCAGTTATCAAATGACTAAATTATAATATTTGCTCAGGTGGGTGCTAGAATCTTATCTATCGGATTGCAATGTATATCCATTTTGTTAATTAACATTACACATAGTGCGCATCTAATTAGAGTTAAGCCAGTCGGTGTGGTAGCCCAAGCACACATAGCCATAGGCCACTAGCGTTAAGCCGGTCGGCGTGGTAGCCTAGGCACACATAGATATTAATACATGCAGTTCACATGGCTCTTTGAAGCAGCAGCAGTACATATGTCTTGGCGATAGATCTGCTTGTTGTTCTTGTTTTGGATTGTATTGTCCCTTCTATGTCTCCTGCTTTGTGGGGGGTTATTTCATGTGTGTTATATTTGCAGAAGCAGTATTTCTTACATGCTCATAGCAGCATGTTGTGGATGTATTGGCAGTAGCAAGTCTCAGTACTTGCTCTGCTGCTGCAGCGTAGCAGATCTATATATATATATATATATAAAATTATATTTTTACAGATTTAATTTTTAAGATTATGGTAACCACAATGTCATAATTGCTCATGAGATTGTAATAAATGGTAATGAAAATGCAAAAAAATTATATAAAAAAAATAAACATATCAAGTATGACCCAGTCGTGTTCTTGACAGATTTTCAGATTTTGTGAGATTCACCCTGTTATTGCATATGCTGCATCTGTTCACCCATACTGTAAAAAAGCATGTCAAGCATAAGCTGATCCACGGAACTAGAAGTAGGTGGTTTTGCTGTGCTAAAAGAAGAGAGCTGCCATACAAGAACATGACCATTGTTCTACTGACACATCACCATGGTTACTCTTGGGTAGTGTCCTACTCACTTGCCTGAAGGAAAAGCCCACCTCTCTTTCTGGCTGTATATCAGGGTCAACCAAAAATAGGTACAACTTATGGAAATTGCTTTCAGGATAAAAGTAATCTTTTAGCTAGTGGAAAATGAGGTCTATATTTGGGTATTTAAACTGTGTTGTCCTACAGTTCCCTGAACTCAAAATGTTGCCTTACCAAAATGGGCAAGCAGTTAAAATGACTCGCATGAAAATGTAATTATGAGCACTGCCTATGAGAGCTGCTGATTGGGATATTTCATTGGTGACAGGATAAAAATAACTGTCCAGAGACATCACATTCAAGGTGCATTTGACACTTCTACTTCTGAAGCAATTTTTAAATATTAGTCAGTGTAAAATGCTGGTGTTATAGGCAAGAGCCACTCTGGAATAAATGGATTCGTCAGGGCTTCTGTGCCAGCTAATTGATTGTAAACAATGCATTTGTACTGGACAGTAAATGCCCTCTTTGAAGAAAAGTAAGTAGGCAGTGTGTGGGATAAGCATTGAGCTCAGCATTACAGACTGAAATACTGAATCCAGGCTCAAACCGAGGGAGTAGTGCTTTTCTACAGCTCCAGACATTTGTCCTCATGCAAATGGTGTCTGATTCATCTTTTGCTCCTTTAAATTTTTTTTTAGATGAATATAAATGACAAAGGGTATCGCAGACCTTTTAGTTTTTGACAGTGTGAAATATTGAGGGATTAGAGTAGACAAAAGCCCTCAGACCATGCATTCTGTAAGAAAAGTAAAGTGTACGCTTAATTGCACTGAATGTGCGCTTGTAGTGTATTTTAAATATTATATTTCTCATGGTTTTAAATAGGCCTAAGTATTTTTTAAATGTATTTGCAGATAATAGTAATGAAATATAAGTCATTAAGTGAACTTAAAGAGAGTATGACTATTTCTTAATACTTTGAAAAGTGCACTTTGTAATATACAATTAAGAGTTATGGAATTTTAAATATTAAATCATTAATGTTTAATCATCCTTTGTTGTGCTTTAAATACTTTGATGTGTTGAATAACATACTACAGCATACAGTATGTAAAGAACTTAATTATATTTTTAACTGCAGTGTGTTGTTTGATATTACATTTAAAGTTAATGTCTTGAATGTACTAAACTGTAACATCATCATTACAAATATTTTTAAATATATGACATTCATGTTTCAATAGAAATGACAAGTAGCCTATATTTTAGTTTACCATAAATGCTTGTCAGTACATTCAGCAGTACACGTCAACCATATTTTGAAGACAATAGAAGTCATTATGAAATTACATATAAAGCTACTTAAGTTCTATTTATCGTAAGTAGGTCAAAAAAGTAGTTTAGCTAATGGAATTTAATATACATTTTAAAGCCCTGCACGGGCCTCAAATATAGGCGCTTGCCTGGCCCTGGCATGAGATGCTCAGGCCCTAGCCTGGTCTTTGTCCAACAACTTATCAGAATAACGCAATTTCTACTGAGCGGCCCCCCAGGGACCGGTGCCCCCAAAACTCTAATCAAGCCCCTGGCTATTATGCGCATATAGCCAAGTGTTTGGTGTTAATTGGAAGTAAAGCATACTTAATGCAGGACATTGAGGCGCCGGCACGATCACTTGCATTTTTTTTCCTGATAACAATGGAAACTTAAAATATGCTGTCATTTTTGCTCATACAGGTAAGAGTAATACATCATTCAAAACTGTGAAGGTCTACTTTTATTTGCGTACATTCACAATAACAACAAACTTGATCTTTGCAGCCGATACTTACTCAGAAAACAGTATTTTATTAATAAATAATGAAAATATACTGGTATTCGTGCACTTGAGCGTGAAATAGACTAGCTAGCCTATATATTAAAGGCTCATTATGGTTTAGTATTTAAGTAGTTACTACTACTACTAGTCAACTAAAAAATCTTTAGTTGGGGCCGACCCTAGTTTTAATCCAGTCCTCTTTTCTTCTATATTCCAGTTGCACCAAAATCACACTCGCTGCTAATGCTGGCTGTCTCGACAGTCGCTGTAGCATGGTCTCGTGTTGTTTCTTTTCCATCACCTTAACTGATGGATGTCTCTAACATAAAAAGAAAGAGAAGCCTAAAACAGACCCGATGCCCATCCCACGTGTGAGCTATCAAAGTAAAAATTGTCCCGAAACCCGGCCCTAAGGGTGTAAATTAGTCATACTCTTTAAAAATTCAAGGCTCTTTAAACTATAATAGCCTACATTTTCATTGAATTGAGATTAAGTGTTCGAAAACATTACATTTAGCTCACACTTAAGTAGATTATTTCTAGTATTTGCTAAAGTGCACTTCTTTTTCACAAGGGAGTCTTTACAACCATGCAAACATTCCTGATGTTCCCAGTAGGCCATATGTAAGGGTGGTAAGAATCCATTACTATTGAGCTCCTAAGGAAGATCATTTATGAGTCTTAGAGTGCTCTCAGTTACTGTAAAATCTTCTTCTTCTTTTTTTACATTATGAGGAGTGTATAATTGGGACACAGAGCATAAATTCATTCTGCAGTTTCTTTAGATTTCAATTTAAGAGTAAATATTTTTCTGCAGTCATTTGACTGTCAAAATGGTATTAACAACTCGCCACAGTATTCCAGCCTTCCTGATCATGTGTCAATTGGATAAAGACATAAGTTAAAATTTGATAAATATGCGCATGCCTGGTTTCAGCAGTTTCAGCAGTTTCAGGTGCCTCATGGAGGACCATTGGCAAAATCCATTTCAACCTGTCATATAAATTCACCATATGAGAAGCGGTCATTCATCCTCTCATTTGCTTACATACAAGCGTAAATGAAGAAACAATGCAACAAGCTGGACAAAATGTGTTTTATGGAAGCTCTGTGATGCAATAAAATAACTATATACAATGCAACACAACAATAGATCAATAATGTACTGTAGCACACACTGTTGCCAAGTGACGGTGATAAAATGCAGGTAAACATTTTCTTGTTACATGCTATGGAAGTGTTCCTCTTCAGTACAGACTCACTCCCTTGGGAAAATCAGACCCTTCTGGGCTTCATTTTAAAAAATGCTTTTCTATATTTAGACAAGCTCTTGGGAACCTTTTTATGCTGTATTGTTTTCTACATGCAAATCATACATTCACCGCTTCTTTTCACATGACTATATTACCTTCTATAACCTTTTTACAGATCCTTCCTAAAACAATTACAGAAAGGAGTAATTGATTTTTAGTCCCTTGGTATGGTTAGCGATTCAGTGTTAACATTATTTTTCTACAGCTTTGATCTGTTCATCCCAGCTTTTGATGCTAATAGATTTTGTTGGTCTCGTTGTGAAAACAGCCCCTTGTTCAAACTACATCTGATAGTTGTGAAGCACTGAAATTGCTTCTGACACAGGTCACCTCCTATAGCTTCTTCATTGTGTGTGCTTTGTCATAAATTAATTTAATAAGCCAAGCTAAACTCTTGATCATTACCTGATGAAAGCTTTTGTAGTCATTAAGAATGCATTATGGGTATGCATCTGCAGGATTCCATTTAGATTAAGCGAGATAAATTGTGCCTATACGTTTGAGGATGTATTCACGTCAACTTGATGCATGTTAAGTGTGAATAGACCGAAATACTCTTATACACTAAGGAGCATCCATCGACTACCTGACATTTCTTCTATAAACAAACCACTGTGATATTGACATACAGATACAGAATGTATGAGTGTACTTTGCCCTCCAGTGGAGAATAGGATGTACGACACCATTACGAGTCCGGCTATCTGGCCTGCTGGTTACGTATTCTAATTGTAGTTCTATCTTGCTGTGCGATACACTCTCCATGCCTCAGTCACACCTCACCAGCCAGTGATTAGGCTTGAGTCATGAAATGGTAGAAAGGTTTGCTAATGTTGCTGAAATGACTGATATCCACAATCGAGCACAGCTAATGACTTAGGCATGTGTGTGCTTTTGTGGATGTGTAGAAGGTCTTGGGCCCTCACTACCTCTCTCTAGGGGGTTAGGAGTAATGGCGCACAGCAGTGAAATCTAATAACAGCTGTGAAGAAATTAGCTGGGGTCTATAGCCCCACATGCTGCTATAGCGATTTTATCTCACTTCAAAACCCACTGCTATGAAGATTAAATAGGCACCGTTCGCATGGTGGATAAAGATATGGTATAAATGGCCAGTGAGGATCATTTGAGTCTGGTCTGGTCCTAAAATAAAATTGTCACTGATTTGACAGGATATGATTCTGCTTACGTTTGCATGCAAAATCACCAGTGTTTGCAGGATGGAAACTATCATATTGCTTACTGCATACCCTATTTCACAGCATATATTCTGCCAACTATTGATTTAAATAACAGGGGAAAGAGTATAGTCAGAAAAAAAGGTACAGAAGCTTTCACTATCCCTAAAGGGTGTATATTTATACCTTAAAGGAAAATTTTTGCACCAAAAATGCATATATTAGTACATAAATGGTACATATTAGTACACTTTGAAAGGTTACCACCCCAGTGACTTTTTCTGAGAGCATATGCAACAAACATTTTCTGAGAACGTATGCAACTGCAAGATTAATGTCACTAAGAATGGGTATGCAAAACAGTGTACTTTTTACTGTCAATCCAGCTTTGTACAACAAAAAGTCATGAAAAAGATTACAAAGATGCATTTTTCTCAATTTTATTAAAGGGTTAGTTCACCCAAAAATGAAAATTAGTCCATGTTTTACTCACCCTCAAGGCATCCTAGGTGTTTATGACTTTCTTTTTTCAGATGAATCCAATCGGAGTTATATTAAAAATTGTCCTGGCTCTTTCAAGCTTTATAATGGCGTGGGCGGGTGTTTTTGTTCAACAGTCCAAAAGTAGTCAAATAAAGCATATGCATTCATATTAAAACGCGTATCACATGGCTCCGGGAGTGAATAAAGGCCTCCTGTAGTGAATCGATGCATTTTTGTAAGACAAATATCCATATTTAAAACTATATAAACACCCTTTTCTCACTTCTGTTCTGATAACTGTCGTAGGCAGAAGCTGTTCTGGGCAGATGACGTAGGACGTATGCGTAGCGTAAGCGCCGGTGATTAGTGATGAATGCAGAAGCGTGATGGAGAGAGAACAAAATGCTGGTCACGAATTAGAAGCACAAAAGCCGCTTTTCCACCGAAATCACCTGGAACAATTTGTCCCAGGAACTTTTTTTCCCCCCAGACCTGTTGCTGTCTGCGTTTCCATCGCGGTCTGAAGTACCGAGAAGATTAGGCATATAGTCTGGTGACGTAGGTCTGCGCGCGTTTCTAAATACCAAGTACGCAATTTTCGGACTTTCATCCTCATTAATTCAGACTTCGCAAGTTCGACTCGGCAGTGTGAGCTCCCGCGGACGGTACGACGCAAGTCCGGTAATTCTGCAAAGAGCAGCATACTTGATAACTTCAGTCAGCTCGCCTTGGCTACTGCAATTTTCCTCACTGTATTTACAATAAGATGAAATATGATATCAAACACCACTGCCTCTATTCGTTTTCATTTAAACATATTAATAGCCGCAGAAATGTAGTTCAGGGAACGTACATACATTACAATGAAATGAAATATTATATCAAACAGCATTGCCTTTTTTATTTTCATTTTAACATATTAATAGATCAATAGAATAATAGAATAAAGACCAAAGATTACCTATTAGATTTACCCAAAACGATTTACATTTTATGTTTAACCACTACAGAGACATCAGAAGCCAACAGCAAATGTCAAAAGAACTAGCCAAGGTGAGGCTGCTCTCATTGGGAAACATGAGCACTGAGTGTCCAGTGATCGCGTGGATCTCAAGTCTCCGAAATTGACGAAGCACATTTTCAAATAGGCGCTGTCTTTATAAATAAACCACAGATTTGAGTTTTAAACAACTACATTCTCGCCTGAAATACTTTTAAAACTACATTTCATGACACAATAACAGTAATATTTAAAAAAATTATGCGAATATGGTGGTTGAAATACAATGCTGCGTGAACTCAACCAATCAGCATGCTCAGTGCCCAAGTCCCACACCCGAAAGTTCCGGACCTTTGAAAAAGTACTACCTCGCGAGCAGGGACTATATTTAGATCCTGGTTCCTGCAGTGGAAATACACAGAGTACCGGCCCAGAGTCCCTACTTCCTGGGGAAATATTTATAATATAACTCAGATTGGATTCGTCTGAAAGAAGAAAGTCGTTAGGTGTGTTCGACTTGAAGCAGCGCTGCGCAGAATGATCAGTGTATGACATCAAAGTGCCGCGAGAGCTATTCGAAAACATATAAGGATCCATCTGCTCTCTTATGGCTCTCGCTGTACTTTGATGTCATACACTGATCATTCTGCACAGCGCCGCTTAAAGTCGAATGCACCTATATACACCTAGGACGCCTTGAGGGTGAGTAAAACATGGACTAATTTTCATTTTTGGGTGAACTAACCCTTTAACTCCCATGTCCCCAAAAAAACATGATATTAAATGACATTAAATCTCCTTCCAAGAAACCACAAATTGATCTTTCTCAATTTGAAGATTGCAGGCCATAGATAGATCAATGCATAATTACATCCTCTTGGGCAGACTGGAAAATTCTATTTGTGGACAGGCATTCCTATTTGTCCTATTTGCATGATCGTTACCCTTTTTTGTGTGTAAATGTTTGTGTGTGTAATGAAGAGTCAGAAGCGGTCGGATCCATTTGCAATGTTTAATAAGATCAATGTCAAGGCAGACAGAAGTCGATCAACGGCGTCAGGAATATCACAGGGAATCAAACTCATAAACAGTTACCAGGCTTGGGTCGGGGCAGGCGGCAGGCTAGGATGGGTCAGAATCAGAAGCAGTAAACACAGAGGCAGGCGGCAGAGTAACTCAGTAGAAAGGCAGTCCAGGATCATACACAGAATATCAATCAGAATAAACGCTCAGAAATGCCAGACAGGACTAAACAAGACTTTGCGTTGAACGGTCGTGTGAGTGTGGCTTAAATAGTGGAGATAATGGGAAGCACCTGGCGGTGATTAGTGCTAGGTACGGGGCTAGTGGGAAATGGAGTTCGTGAAGAGGTTAGTACTCGGGTGAGGGTGCCCTCTGGTGGCGATCGGAGAGAGCCACAGAGGCCTGACTTGTGACAGAGCCCCCCCCCCTGCGAGCGGCTCCCGAAGCGAGAACGATCCGGATGCCGAGGTCTTCCACGGGGTCTTGGAGCTGGTTTGTCAGGGTGGTTGCGGTGAAATTCATTGGTGAGGTTGGGATCCAAGATGTCCTGAGATTTAATCCAATAACGTTCCTCGGGACCATACCCCTCCCAGTCTATGAGATATTGAAGAACCCCACCTCGGCGTCGTGAGTCTAGGATCTCTCGTACTTGATAGGCCTCCTCGCCGTCCACGATGATGGGAGGGGTGCTCTCCACTTCGGCCTCCTCTAGGTTCCTCTCTCCTCTCGGACCACCGGCGGGCTTGAGCAGGGAGACATGAAAAGTGGGTGAGATACGATAATTTGCAGGTAATACTAAACGATATGAGACTGGAGTAATTTGTCTGAGAATTTTGAATGGACCCACGTACCTAGGATTGAGTTTCTTGCAGGGACGATGAAGACGAAGGTCTCTGGTTGAGAGCCACACCCACTGACCGGGCGAAAGTCTGGGTCCAGCTCTGCGGCGACGATCAGCTTGTTCCTTTACTCTACGAACTGCCCGTTGTAGATGCACATGTGCTGCGTTCCATGTCTCCTCACTTCTCCTTAGCCAGTCGTCTACAGCTGGGAGCTCTGAGGGTTCACCAGACCAAGGGAAGAGTGGGGGTTGAAATCCGAGGATGCACTGGAAAGGTGTGAGTCCCGTTGCTGCCTTCCTTAGGGAATTCTGCGCATATTCAGCCCATATCAGATATCTGCTCCAATCGTTCTGGTTGTTGTAGCAGTAAGAGCGGAGGAAACGAATGAGCTCTTGGTTTAGTCTCTCGACCTGACCATTGGATTCGGGGTGATATCCTGAGGTAAGACTGACATTGATATTTAACTGTTGACAGAATGCTTTCCAGACCCGTGATGTGAACTGTGGTCCCCTATCTGAGACGATGTCCTCGGGGAGACCGTAAAACCTGAATACCTGTTGCATAAGTGCTTCTGCCGTTTCAAATGCTGTGGGTAGTTTCGTGAGGGGAATTAATCGGCAGGCCTTGGAGAAACGGTCAATAACCGTGAGTATTGTGGTGAAGTGATTGGAACTGGGTAGGTCTGTTACGAAATCGATTGCAATATGGGACCAGGGTCGTTGAGGAATGGGAAGAGGCTGTAGGAGACCTGCTGGACGATGATGGCCTGATTTGGAAATATTGCAAACTTCACATCGCTGAACGAACTGTTACATCTGGTTGTAATGTTGACCACCAGAAACGATTGGAGATCAGTTGAATGGTCGCATTGATACCTGGATGACCGGCGCTGGGGAGTTCGTGAACCCACCTCATGACTCTGGGACGTAAGTCGGAAGGAACGTAAGTCAGGTCAGGAGGGCATTCGGCTGGAGCTGGATCACTAATGAGAGCTTCAGAAATCTCCGTCATAAGGTCCCATCGTACCGGCGCTAGAATGACCTTGGAAGGCAAGATGGGTTCACTGGCGTTAGATGTGGGTAGGTGGTCAAATTGTCTGGATAGAGCGTCCGCCTTGCCATTCTTGGATCCAGGTCGATAAGTTACCTTGAAGTCGAAGCGTGAGAAGAATAGGGACCATCTGGCCTGTCTGGGGTTGAGTCGCTTGGCGGATCTGATGTATTCGAGGTTGCGATGATCAGTCAGCACGAGAAATGGTAACTTCGCCCCCTCCAACCAATGCCGCCACTCCTCAAATGCGGCCTTCATAGCTAACAGTTCCCTGTCCCCCACATCATAATTTCTCTCTGCTGGATTGAGTTTGCGAGAGTAGAAGGCGCATGGGAAGAGTTTGGGTGGACTGCCCTGTCGCTGGGAAAGAACTGCCCCGATACCTGTGTTAGAAGCATCTACTTCAACTGTGAATACGAGATCTGGATTGGGGTGATGTAGAATGGGAGCAGAGGTGAATCGTTCCTTCAACTGTCGAAAGGACTGTTCGCTGGCCTGTGTCCAGTTCAGCCGTTGTTTACCTCCTTGAAGCAAAGATGTGAGAGCAGCTGCCACCATACTGAAGTTCCTGATGAAGCGTCGATAGAAGTTTGCAAACCCGAGGAAGCGTTGGAGTTCCTTTACCGTTGTGGGTTTGGGCCAGTTGAGCACCGCCTGCACCTTACTGTCGTCCATGGTGACACCCTCAGAGCTGATGACATAGCCCAGGAACGAGATTTGTGTTTGGTGGAACTCACACTTCTGTATTTTAGCATACAACTGGTGTTGGATGAGTCGTTTAAGTACTGCTCGGACGTGCTTCACATGGGTATCAAGGGAGTCAGAATATATCAGTATATCATCGATGTAGACAATGACGAATTGGCTGAGCATGTCCCGGAAGACATCGTTGACGAACGCTTGGAACACAGAAGGACTGTTGGCAAGCCCGAAGGGCATAACCCGGTATTCATAGTGCCCAGATGTTGTTGAGAAGGCTGTCTTCCACTCGTCTCCCTCTCTGATACGGATCAAGTTGTACGCACTACGCAGATCTAGTTTAGTGAAGTATCTGGCAGTGCGAAGTTGTTCCAGAGCGGCGGGCACTAATGGTAATGGGTAACAAAATTTTACAGTGATGTCATTGAGTGCTCAATAGTCAATGCAAGGTCGGAGACTGCCATCTTTTTTCTTTACGAAGAAGAACCCCGCTGATGCTGGAGATTTGGATGGTACAATGAACCCCTTGGCCAACTCCTCTATGTACTGCTTCATCGTTTCTGACTCGGGTTGTGAAAGAGGGAAGATTCTGCCCTTGGGAGGCGCTGATCCTGGGATAAGGTCTATAGCACAGTCGATGTGGAGGAAGTTTGAGTGCTTTGATCTTACTGAAGGCCTCAGACAGGTCCTGATATTCGACAGGTAATTCGGAGAGGTCCTTGTTCTCGGGCTTCTCCTCCCTGGAAAGAGCGGAAGACTTGGGGCTTGAAGTTAGGCAGTGAAGGTGACAGAACTCTGACCATTGAAGAATCTGTGGTGATGACCATGAAATCCGGGGATTGTGTTTCTCCAGCCATGGCAGGCCCAGGATGACAGGATTCAGTGGAGATTCAAAGGCAAACAATCTTATGGATTCGGTGTGTAGGATACCAGTTTGAAGACGTAGTTCGGGAGTCAGGTAGTTGATCCTCCCAGATCCCAGCGGTCTTCCAGCTAACGCTGCCACCGCTACCCGAGATTCACATGGAACAAGAGGGAGATTGTGAGCATTGGCAAATGAAATATCAATAAAATTTCCTGCCGCCCCAGAGTCGATCATGGCCATGGTAGCCGTTGACTCGTTGTTATTGGTAATAGTGATAGGAATCTCAAAAGAATAAGTGGGGTTGTGATCAGCACTCACCAGTGTATGAACTCGCCGGGCTGGACGAGCGGTGCAGGCAGCTCTCAGATGCCCCGATTCCCCGCAGTAGAGGCATAAGTGTTGACGGATGCGTCGCTCCCTCTCTTCAGCGGAGAGACGGGTGACACCGACCTGCATGGGTTCCGGTTCTGGGATTCTTTGATTGGTGGGTATAGGTAGAGCTGAACGATGAACTCGTCTTGAGCGCATCAAATTATCGATACGGATGGTCAGCTCCATGAATTGTTCTAGGGTTCTCCCCTCATCGCGACAAGCCAGTTCGGACTGAAGCTCCTCGTTGAGTCCCTTACGATAGAGCAGTCTGAGGGGTTCATTCTCCCAGCCAGTCTGAGCAGCGAGGGTACGGAAGGTGAGTGTGTAATCTGCTGCAGTGCTGCTGCCTTGGCGCAGAGCGATCAGTTCCTCTCCTACCTCCTTTCCACTAGCGGAGTGCTCGATCACCTCACGGAACTGGCGAATGAAGGTGTCATAAGTTGGAAAGGACAATCTGTTTCCCTCCCATATAGCTGTGGCCCAATCCAAGGCCCTGCCGGTGAGTAGTGAGCAAATGAACGAAACTTGGCTGGCATCTATGGGGAAGGTGAGAGGTTGCTGGTGAATGTAGAGGTAACATTGCATGAGAAACCCCTTACATCTTTCCGGGGAACCATCGTATTTATCAGGAAGCGAGAGTCGCGGGCTTTGTGAAGTGGGAGGCATTGTCGGAGTGATAGGCGGTGGTGAAGGCACGGGTGGCATGGCGTTCATTGGCGGATTCGCCACGTGGAGAGTTTGCAACGTCCTCACTAACTCCTCGGTGAGTGAGGTGAGTTTCTGGAGCTGCTGATGGTGTGCGGCCAACATCGAGGCTTGAGCTGATACCTCCGAGGTGAGTTGGGTCAACACTGCTGGATCCTGGTTGGGCGAAGTCTTCTGTAATGAAGAGTCAGAAGCGGTCGGATCCATTTGCAATGTTTAATAAGATCAATGTCAAGGCAGACAGAAGTCGATCAACGGCGTCAGGAATATCACAGGGAATCAAACTCATAAACAGTTACCAGGCTTGGGTCGGGGCAGGTGGCAGGCTAGGATGGGTTAGAATCAGAAGCAGTAAACACAGAGGCAGGCAGCAGAGTAACTCAGTAGAAAGGCAGTCCAGGATCATACACAGAATATCAATCAGAATAAACGCTCAGAAATGCCAGACAGGACTAAACAAGAACGGTCGTGTGAGTGTGGCTTAAATAGTGGAGATAATGGGAAGCACCTGGCGGTGATTAGTGCTAGGTACGGGGCTAGTGGGAAATGGAGTTCGTGAAGAGGTTAGTACTCGGGTGAGGGTGCCCTCTGGTGGCGATCGGAGAGAGCCACAGAGGCCTGACTTGTGACGGTGTGTAAGTCGAATCTTACACAAGCAATTATATGGCATGCCACAAGGCTCTGTCTTAGGTCTTCTGTTGTTTTCTTTGTACATGTTTACCTTTATAAAATATTATCAGGAAACATTGAACTAATTTTCATTATTATGCTGATGACATTCAGATTTATATTTCCCCCACACTAGATAACATTTCTTAATTTTCCAAGCTAGTGGAGTGTATGAATGACAATGGAAGGATTGGAATACCAGTAATTTCCTACAACTAAATTCTGACTAAACAAAGGTATTGTTCATTAGACCAAAACGTCTCATGATAAGCTGTTACAGTAGATGACAATCTACATGAAAGAAGTGTAATGTCATCAGGCATGGGTGTCAAGCATGACAGCAATTTCTTGCGAAGAACATTTTTCCAGTGTTTTTACAGCATTCTTCCACATTAGGAATATTGCTAAGTTACAAAACATGCTTGCTGTTCCTGATACAGAAAAGTACATGCATTCATGACCTCTAGATTATTGAAATGCATTACTTGCAGTAAATCCTGCAGTCTCCATACACATACTTCAGTTGATTCAAAATTCAGGTTTCAAAGTTCTTACCAGATTCAGAACATTTGATTATAAAATATTAATTACTTATAAATGTTTTAATATTCTAGCTTCTCAGTGGTTTTCTACAATGCTATAGTTCTTCACACTCATTAAGGTCACAAACAGCCTGTTGTTAGTACAAATAAAATTTAAATAAAAAAAAAAAAAATTAAAAACAAAATAGGTGGTTACATCTATATGATTCCTATATGATAATATTTGGAATAGCCTACCCAGCAATGTACTGTATGGGACTTTTCATTACTTTCATCTCTTTCGCAGGCATACATCAAGCTTAATCCTCAGTCATTTATTTCAGCACAAAAATAAATAAATAAATAAATCACTCAGACTAACATTATCTCATTTGCTTTCTTATCTTCTCTCTTGGGATACCCATCCCACATCATCTGTGTTGCTGAGCAATGCTTACTGCCAACTGCAGTCTATGCAAGTGTTACGAGCCCCTGCTCTTTCTCTTTTTGTTTTCTTTCCTGAGTGCAGCTGCTAATTGGATGGGGACAGAGACTATTACAAACACCTGAGGCCTCTGCGTATTTAAGAGCTGCTGGTGGCACTTCAATGGCGGCTTGCCCTGGGAACTCTGTTTTTGTGTTTGCTTTTGGTCTTGTTTTTCTTATTCTCTTTTGTTTAGGATGGTGAGTGATTGCATGTTTAGTTACCATAGAGTACATAGAAAGCATAGGTAAGTGAGTTGACCCGGAAGACTTTGTTGTGTTTTTCTGCCTCGGGAGATAATACGTTTTCTTTACTCTTGAGTAAGTTGCAGTTTAAATTAGTTAGCTCACAAGTTCTTATTTATGATTTGTTTGTTTAAATACATTTCTTGTTGTTTTCTATTTTTGGTTATGTTATTTTACCCATACAATAAAACTTTAACTCTTTGCCCTGGCCACTGTGGTATTTGTTGCCTTTAGAACGGCTTTCTTATGATGGTCCCTAAACAGGGTCGTAACAGCAAGACAGACGGTAAAGGATTCTTCAGTGACCACTGCCTGCATGCCTACCACCCATTTTAGGATTGGATTCAAAGACTACAATGTGCAAACAATTCTTCTGACACTAGCCAGACACAAAGGGATGTTTCACAGACCACTGGTTGCATCTTTACCAGTCATTCTAGGATGGGCAGAGACTAATGTGCCAACTAGCCAATACTGGTAGCCAGACAGCAAGAGGCAGTTCACTGACTGCATCTCTACCAGTTGTTTTAAGCTGGACTACAAAGTCATTAAAGAAATTAATCAATATGATTTTTGCAGATTGTATTGTATGTTCAATTATTTCATTTATTCAATAAATGGAAGATGTTGTGTTTATTTTGCATTATTTATATATATATATATAGAGAGAGAGAGAGAGAGAGAGAGAGCATGAGAAATGGCTGGAGCATGTTATTTTTGAGGGGAAAAGGCATTAACAATTTTCTTGTGTGTAGACTTTCCAACTGTAATACATCATTTATCTCTCTTTGAGACTAAAACTAATCTATGAAGTGTATTTAGATAATGTGAAAGAAAAATAATAACAAAGGTTTTAGAATGTCTTAAATTCAGCTGTAGTTAAGGTCATAAAAAGTCACATCCTAATGGCAGACTATAACAAAAGACATAATTACCATTTTAGAAGGCCTTAAATGGGGATAAAAAGGGAATAGTAATATGGGCTACAGTGATTGTTGAACTTTAAAAGGCTATGATTCATTTAAATGTGAGCGCTAAATATTTAAAAGTAAAAACACAGCACTGTGCACTTTTTTGTGGTTTCAGGGCAGTTTACAAACAATGAATTGTACATTTATGACAGGCAATTGCTTATGATCTGCTGATGAATTTTGACTATGTTTACTATATTTACTTCATGTATTTCGGACTTGCTTATAATTACCAGTACAGCATTATGCATAAAATCTTTTTTATTTTTTGGTTATTATTGGTATTTTGGTTACACAACATACTCTGTCTGGCATTTCAAAATAAACGCTTGTCTCTCTCACAGAAAAGAAAGAATAAAAACACATTGAGTATATAGATTGTACTTGTATCAACACAGTAATGTGTACACAATAATGTGTACTACACACATAGGGAGAATATACATATAGGGAAATACAATTTTATAAAAATGTCAATGGCCAAATTTCATAAACAAGCCTATTTAAAGTGTTCAGAACAAAATCAAGTTCAAAACAAAGAACAAAATCAAAAATGTTTGGTCTAAAAAAAAGAAATATAATGTAGAATTACAGTAAATCTAGATTAAAGACACATCTCTTAAGCCAAGCATTCACATAATGCATTCATATAATGCATCTCATAATCTTGTTCTGCAGTTATATCTGATCAAACGCACATTATTATTTTTTAGCTTGGGTTGAACAAATAATTTTTGCTTGAATGGAACAACAGCTACGCTAATTATGTCTCTTTGTTTCTCTGTTTCTGCCACGGGATTAACATCCCGTGGTAACTAGGAATTACACAAGCTTCAGTCTGGATCCAGCCCTTAAATGATCTGAGATGACCAAACACCTGAGAAGAGATGATGCCGACCCCTCGGAGGACCTCAGAGGATGCCAACCTCTGATCCCCCAACAACATGCAGAATTAACAAATTTTGCCATAAGTTAATATATTAAGTTTCTACAATGTATAAATATATTGTAGAAACTTAATTTCCTGTAAAGCGCTTTGCAACGATTGTATCGTAAAAAGCGCTATACAAATAAACTTGAATTGAATTGAATTGAATTAAAATAATACTCCATTATTATAAGAAGGGGTACATGTAAGTCATTGGCTCAATTTACTCCAGGACTTTTGGCTTAAATTACCCCATTCCTACCATTTTAACAAACGTGTATCATCCAGCAATTTAGAGCTAACATCATGCTAGTATAGCCTGATATAACTCCCTAAAGCACAAACACGTGTGATATTTTTTTTCAGATTTATGTCCTATGTATATTGTTCAGACATAAGAAGCATTAGTCCTTGAACATGAAAAAAAAATCACTTTAAACATCAAAAACTGTTTATTGAATATGTAGTCACTAATTATGTCATGGGCCTCTCTCCATTACAGGCGAGTACCCTTACGGAACGAAAATATATTTTATTATATATGAACAGTCAATATATTAAAGAATTTTCAGTATATTGGTAATTATATAGAATAATACATTGTGGTGATATATTACAATATACTGAATAATACATCAGGAATTGCCGCTTTCCATATATTAGGGAATATGTCAATATATATGGTGCTCATATAGTCACATTTATATGGGAATATGTATTAGCAATAAATGAACACAATTCAAGGTACATATTTATTTTAATATATTTTCATATATGGAATTATATATTTGTAAATATATAAATATTGGCTACACATATAATTTAACATATGCAGTATAATGTCACATATATATGTGAAAATGTATGCAAAACATATGCATCCAAATATGAACAAATGTATTGTGTCATGTATGTGTGAATATATATGTATGTATGTATGTATAGTAAATATAATATTGTTAATATCTACTAAATGTATGTGAAAATACATTTGTACTATATATATATATATATATATATACTGTATATATATATATATATATATATAACTTGCTACGTGTACGGTGTTAGGCTAACTGAGACTTGTCACAGCACTTACATATTATTGTTGGTTTGATTGCTATTGTCCTCATTTAAGTCGCTTTGGATAAAAGTGTCTGCTGAATGATTAAATGCGGACGTTAATTTGCCTGAATCTGTATAGAATTGGGGACCTTTGTAGGCATATTGGGAATGTATTTTTGAGACATTTAATTTTGTATGTAAACCAATGTATTAATAAAAAGGAAAAAGTGTTTCAATAAAGCTATGTAGTACTGTATTGTTTCTGTCTTATTGCTAAATATATATTTTATATGTATCAATATATGGCTATACATGGTTCATGCATATATTGCAGAATATTGAAAAATATAAGCACTAGAGTCCCATATATCAAAATATATTATTTCATATATCACATTATATCTTCCAATGTATTCACATATATTTTTGTTTCGTAAGGGTAAAATGGCAAACTCTTCAAATATAATGTGGTTGTATCACCAATTTTGTTTAAGGTTGCCTATGCAAGGGGTGACTTCACTTCCCCACAGGCTCAAATAAACCCACTCTCCCCTTACATGTTAAATCCCACTATGCTCTTTAGCTCGTAGTAGAAGCCTATTTATCGGTTCTTAGCATTTCTGACATGTCCAAAAGAGACTGTCCTCAGTTCTGTGTACTGTTGGCACAGGAACTGGTGTGATCGGATTCGATTTGCAAACTGGATGAAATGGTTAATTGCAAACAAGAGTTAGTAAAAGCAAAATCACAAGGTTGGATAACACAACTTTATCTCGAGTAGGAATTTCGGACACATTTGAGATACTATAATTCATTATTGAGTCATCTTTGATTAATGCTGACTTCAGACGTGAACTATTTTAAAACTGTTTAATCTGATTTGGTGTACTGATTCAACTAGTTAGATGAAAAGAATGGGTTCAAAAGAATGATCGGCTAAGAACCGGAAAACAGCATGCTTGCCTTATGCTGCCTCCATGTGCTATCTGAGTTATTGTAAATACAAGTTCCCTAGTCCTAGAAACTGGACATGAACAGCCTCTCAAGGTGTATCTAAGAGATAATTTTGATACCAGAGTTTCCGAGTCGGCCATAAGCTAAAACATGGCCCTGGCTGTAGAGCTGTAAAGTTGTATTCATTTATCCTCTATACATTTTGTCTTTATTCTGCAAGAAATAGGCAAGCATGAACTGATAAATGGGCCATTCATTATGACTTCTGTTCTTTCTGACAACAAAGCACTTGAACTTGACAAACTCATAATTACAACTTCAAAAGTAGGGAAATAAGGAAGTAGGAAATGTCTGATAGAATGTGATGGCAGCATGGGTTAGGCCCCTTTGAACATGATGAATTTATACAGGAAAACTCTTCATGTTTGAGCAGATGTTTGCACATCTGTGCATCTTTCTGTATAATTCATTGCCTCGTAGGTTTTGTTAAATACATTATAATTGTCCCTGCTCTATTGTGTTTGTGGAAAGTGAAATCAGAGTCTCCAGAAGAACAAATGCTAGAGCACAAACTGAAAATTATGAGAGTCAGCAGCACAATCTTTAGATGCACAGAAGTGACTCTTTCTGTATTTTTGTATGTATTTGTGTCTACAAATGGAAAAGAGGTCTGTGTGTGTGCCTCAAAGTGAGAATGTTTATTTCAAGTGTTTTTACATGACAAAATATATTTACATACCATTTATTTAATGGCAAAACCCCCTCAAATTAATTAGGTAATTTAATATCTTGTATCATTTTGCGCAGACACAGTGATATCCATTTGGAAGAACCCTGGATCAAATTATACAACATAGAAACAGCCATGTAAGGGCAGGCTTTAGAAAACAAAAGTGACTCTAGTTTCAAGTCAGTTTAGAGCTGGAGAGTGAACATTTGAAATAAATGTTATTTTAAACATTTGAATGTGCTGACATCCTTTATGAGTCTTTGAAGGAACAAGTGAAAATGGCTTACCAAACGCTGAGATTTTTGTTGCTCTACTTCATTCTAAAAGGTGGGTTTAAAATCTTATATTAGAGATCTTTGTTTTATACACACCATTATTGCTTTGTTTGAACAAAATGTTACTTTATTTGCACTGTTTTGTCTTACATGTTTGTCTTCTCTCATTCAGTTTTGTCTTTTTAACCCATTCATTTTTGACTAAATTATGAATCTCATTGAATATGTGGGCTTATGTATTCCCCATGACCCATAGTAACTGCCATAAAGCTCTGGTCTCCTCCCGGATGGATGATTAAAATGCCGTGTCAATATGATTATGAGGCTCGAGGAAGTATCCAGCAGTTGTCCCTACAGTGGAGAAGCCCCAGGAACCAGCTGCTCTGTCATCTGATCAAGCACAAAATGTACAGCAACTGCACAGCTGGATATTCAGTGCACTACAACCCAGGGAATATTACTCTCATCATCGCTGAGGTGAGGCAGGAGGATTTTGGGAGGCATGTGTGTTCTGTGAGCAAGCTTCATGAATTCTCAGACTTCAGCATCGAATTATACCAGAAGGAAGGTGAGGATGGTGCATTAAATTAAGTCACATTAATATCTTTTTGAACAGTGATGCAACAGTTATGAATGCATGAACTGTATCAAGTTCTGTAGCCTATTCACAGTCTGAAATCTTGTAATATGTTTAGATCTATCTGTTGAATTACCAAAAGGCAAGGTAGATCAGTCAGGTACAGTATGTAATTTTGTTCAGTTAATTGAGAATTTCAATTTAAAGACCACTGATAAAATTTCATGGGTACAGTTGTATTCATTGAGTGCCTAACTCTTACCCACAGGTTCTGCAAAGGATCATTTCTTCCTTCTTGGCTGCAGTCTTTTTGTGTCCATATTTGGGTAATAAAATGAGAATAATGTTCATAATCAGAATAATGTTCATCACAAGACGAATGATTCACACTTTTTCTGAGATAGGGGGATGCCTGGGATTTATCCAGAATAAGAAGTCAGTGTTTTATTATTGTTTTTTTATATATATATAAAAGTACCACTGGATGGCAGTATACACATAAATATCACAAAACACCATTTTTAAGCTACGAGGTCTATACTTGAGGATTGATGTTTAAATAACATTAATTAACTTTCTTTGTTTTATTAAAAAATACAATAAAAGTGCAAAATTTAGAAAAAAATCTGCATATTAATTTGTGTAATTTTGTGTATGTTAAAATATATAACATAATGCATTGAAATAAAATATATAACATATAATTTTATAATTATACAATCTAGAATTGCCGTGAGATCAAGCTGGATAGATAGATAGATAGATAGATAGATAGATAGATAGATAGATAGATAGATAGATAGATAGATAGATAGATAGATAGATAGATAGATAGATAGATAGATAGATAGATAGATAGATAGATAGGACAACACAACTCACACACATAATTCAAATATGGGCAAAATACCTGTGGAAAATCAATACTATCACATTAACATAGTACATTTGTCCCAATTTTATGGACTTGACTTAGAGTGTAATTTATTTATTTTAATATTAGTGCGGGTGTAAGCTAGGTAGTTAAGTTCTTTCAGGCCTATAAACCAAGCTGCCTTGCACATCATTTTTGTCACTAATTCAGAATGCAGTGTATTTATGCATGTGCATGTTTAAATGTGTTAATAGTGGGGGGGTGTTACGCCAAATCAGCATGTCAAATAAATGACAAAATAAATACAACAACACAAAGGTTTTAAAATACAGTGACATGTTGTCTACCAAGTTATTTGTCTTTTTGATGCTTGATTGATGCTTCTTTAATCAGAATGAATCTAGGATGTGATGAAATGACACTGTCAGAATGAACACTCAGCTGCGCTCATCTTTACAGACACATTGGCTTGTATCCATTATATGGGTCTGTGACATAAGCTCGCATGAAACAGTTTCAGCACATAAACACGTATGTGTGCCTGAAGGATTCTGGCCTGACATGCCTGCATCCTTTTCAAAGACAATTCAGCCTTAGAGCATTTAATGTTCGACTTGCTATTTTAGTCAAAGTCATACAACATATCGCAAGGACACTAATAGCTGGAAACAATGGCAGATGTTAATACATAAAGATGCTGTGATAACAAATAATATTTTCATTGTTATAAATTCATTGTGGCTAATGTAAACCCATTAAGTTCCTGGTTAATAAGTGTCTTGAATTATATATTATGTTTAAAATGCATAAAGTTGTAAATATGGTTGTATAACAAGAATGAAGAAGAAAAAAGATAAGGCTTCCATTTAAACAAGATTCTCCAGTAGTTGTACATGTGTAACTGGAATTAAGCATGTCATTTGAGACACAACGCTCTAAAGTACTGCACCATGCATAAGACATTAGCTTTGTTAATTTGAACCTGTCAGCACAGAATAATACATTGGGCCTTGACCTACAAATTAAGGGTAGTACATTTTTTTAAACTGTAGTTGTGCCATGGCATACTGATGGAATCAGATTACTACTGTGTGGTACTTTACCATAGTATTTACACTTCTTTACTTCTTCTTTTTGTTCAGTGAAGATACACTGAATTGATCAATAGTGGCAGTAAATACATTTATAATGTTAAAAGATTTCTATTTCCAATAAATGCTGTTCTTTTGAACTTTCTAATTGCCAAAGAATACAAAATGTATTATGGTTTCTACACAATATTAAGTAGCAAAATCAGCATATTATTTCTGAAGCATCATGTGACACTGGAGTAACCTAATAGCTGCTAAAAAAATCAGCATTGCCATCACAGAAATAAATTATATTTTAAAATATAGTAAAATATAAAACAATATTTCACTGTTTTTATTGTATCTTGATCAAAAAATGCAATCTTGGTGAGCATAAGAGACTTCTTTTAAACTTTCAAACAGTAGTGGATAGAGTTCATGGTACTTCAAGGTACTTCCAAGAATACCATGGAATTATCATGACAACTTGTCTAATAACCTTAATGTTTTTTATGTTTTAATAACCAATATATACATGTATATGTTAGTGGAATATATGAAAACAATCTGTGGTGCATGATATTCAGAGACTTACCATGGTAACCATAGGAGACACCTTGTTGAGGGTGCTGTAGGGCCCTAATTCTCTGAAGAATCAAGGGTTTATGAGATGAAAAAACAATTCTGGGGTAAGGAAGTTTCATTTCAGAATTATGATTTGCACTCATGGTATTGTATGTTAAATGACAGAGCTGATAACATCTGAATCATCAGATTCTCTCATTCAGTTTGTTATATAACATCCACACAAGCTGTTCATTTACATCCAAACACAACTAGAAATATCTTATTTGACCAGACAGGGAGGGTTGTAACACTTTTCAGTGTATCTTCTGAATCCACAAAGGGTTCAGAGATTAGGACAGTGTGTTAGATTTCACACAACTGTGAGAGTGACTAACACACACCCACGCTGTCTGTTGTGTTTTTAGAGTTGTTAGTCTATGTTTTATGTATTTCTTTCCCAATTTAATTTGCTCTTTTTATTTAAAAAGTTTCATATGTGTTTACCTTTTTAGAATAAAATGAAATAGCATGGAGGGTGGTGATTAAGGATAGCATAATAATGATTTTTAAGCAAATTTGATTACCACAATACATACATGCACATCTTATAAAATATTCTAAATAGTTTTTTTTGTTTGTTTGTTTTTTAACCCATCTGATAGTGGTAAAGGTTGTAACATCAGACGTTATCTATTTACAAGGTTTGTAAGTTATGGACATTATGAAAACAAAATGTGTTAATTACAATATCTGCCACGCCTGGCGAGCAAAATAAATTGGCACAAATCTGGTCAAATAAGCTTCTTACACCGATTGCGTGTTGGTTTTTTCAGACGGTTAAAACTTTTTTAAGTGTTGTAAAAAATACATTTAAAAAATTATCGAAATATAGAGTGTTTGCACCTTCCTACTTAAACAATATTTAATCGTTAATAATCCGTAGGAAAGCCCATATGAAGAAAGCCGTGTGATAAGCGGTCGCCTGTGATGTGGAGAGTGTCGCGCACTCTGATTGGTCCATTCAGCTGAAGCGCACAGCATCTACAGACAGGCAGAGCGCATTCAGAGAGCTCAACACCCTGAAAGAGAGAGAGAGAGGGGCAACATCTTTACCGATATATTCTTCAATCATAGTTTTACTGGACAACAAATCTTAAACTTCACAAACCTGTCATCTCAAATCGCTATGGATTGTCGAAACGTAAGTGAAGTCCGTGTTTATGCTTGTACAGCTTCAAAAAGAAACTTATGAGTTATGCAGATTTGTGGCAACAGACTGCTATATTACAGTGTTTGCGATATTCTAGACATTTTCAAAAGGTCTGTTGTTTAAAATATCATAAATTTCTGATTTCTAAACAGTTAAGGTAAAACTGAATTGTAAATGCCGTTGTTACATAATCCAAGAACAACAACAAAAAGCAAGAACAACAACTTAGTTGAGTTAATATTTTAGGATTTACGGAACTGCTGGACACCAATTATATTACATATTAAACCAACAAATTAATAAAAAATTGAGAGAGAATCTGCATTATGATTACAGAGCCAGATTAATCAGCTAAAACCAACCATTATCTAAGTGACTGTTTACAACAAGAGGATTTAAGAGAACCTGCTGTACTCACTTGTATCAATGTCCTGGCACAGCTTGCACATAATATTTGAGGAATATTAAAAGTTTTACTGTTCATGGAAACAATGATTGTCTTTTTTATATATATATATATTGACAGTACAAAGAATGTGTATGCAGTTGTGTGTGGTGAGAAGGGTCACTGGTTTGATGTCTGGTCTTGTGCATTCATAAGTGCTGATTTTCAGAAGTGACATGTCTGTGTCTAAAAATATAACATTTGAATGCTTGATCAGTTTATCACAGCTTAAACACAAGCTTTGAGCTACTATTTCCACATTACATATTGATTAAAATGATTTAAAATAAACTAGAGATGTGAACTAAAGCTGTGAATAAACTAAAGCTGTGACTGGTTAATGTCGCGTTGGCAAAATTGTTCATTCCCATTTGTTTTACCCTCTCTGTACAGCAGGACGACAAACAGTCGGTTGATTACACAAGTCATCCATTGCGTGGGCTTGGAGTTGTGTGTTTGTGGGAGGGTTCAGAACTTTCTAGAAACAGCAATTATCTGTGTATAATTTGAAGATGTGGCTGTGACTGATGAGACAGATGGTCATTTGCATGTTCCAAACTGATGGGAGATCTTTCTGATGAGACATACTCACAAGTAAAGTTCACACAAGATGTTCCTTGATTGATGATTGGTCTCAGGATCAGCTCCCGTCATGCTTGAGAAAGCTCTGTTGCTGGGAACATTCTCAGATCTTTGGTGTTGGGTGCAAATCTAAGAGCATGTAGGTAGAATGTCAAAGTGTTTTTTTGACACATGAGGGGCTTTGTGGTGAATGATCACAGGAGCCCTCAGGTCCTTGTTTGTTGTGTAATAGATCATTGTTTATCCCTGCATAATAGTGCAGAAACCTCAGAGGAGCGTCAGGCTTCCACCTCACTCAGCTGGATCTTCACACTGTTAGTCTGCGAAGCTCCGAATGCTTTCAGCTTCAGTCCCTTGACTGTGACGCACCCCCAGCAGGCAGGGAAAATCAGTCGAGCTGACGGAAACTCGAGGCTCGCTAGGGACCGCTGACAGCTTGGATCCTACTGGATGAGGAGAATAAAAGAATCAAAGAAATCAAACAAAAATAAATGTGCATTCCCCTAAACATAATGATTTACCTTTGAGATACCGTGTATTTTAATGATTTTGATTCTGAGAGAAAGGGAAACTCTTTTAGTGAGAGAAACTTAAAAGTTAATGGAATAGTATTAAAGGAATAGTTTAACACCAAAATAAGAAAATTCTGTTGCAAACATAAAGAAGATATGTTGACAATTGTTGGAGAAAAAAACGATATGGTGACCATGACATTTCATAAAATATCTTCTTTTACGTTCCACAGAACAATAAAAGGTTTGTAATGAAATAAGGGTGAATAAATGATGACAGAACCTTCATTTTTTATCCCTTGAATGTTAGAGTTTTATTTGTAGCAATTTACACCTGCTGGATGTTTTCATCAAAATGAATAAGTAATATGAACAGTAATAGCAAAAGATTAAGTTATAAAAGGAATCATATGATGGATATATAAGGCATTATAATAATACTATAAATGCTGGAAAGTTCACACAATTGCTGAAAAGCTCACACATCAAAAAACAATACCTGTGCATGAAAACACATTTACCAATATCTAAACCTAAACACAGTGCATGGTTGCTCCCAAAGGAATTTTGTAATGGGACTTTCACCAAAAACTGGGCTGGTGAGAGTACCATTAAACAATTCCTTTGAGAGCAACAGAGTGCCGACTTTAGGTTTTGACATGACTGTAACAATACTCTACCATTAGCCACTCCAACAAACAAAACTGTAAAAGTGAAAAGATTCCACACATTCCACTGCAATCTTTAGAAGAACCAACATACTCTAATGGCAATTTCATAACTATTTTACATTTTATTACGCTGGTGGCTAATTCATTCATACAATGTAATACATTTTTGTCTGATCTGCTTACACCCCACTGGCAGTTAGGTTTAGAGGTGGGATTATGCTTAATTATTTTTTTCTAAAAAAACATATGTTTCAGTACAAATCACATCGAACAAATCCACCTCGTAAAAATAGTTATGTTTTCTCATCAGATCAGAGATCAGTTTGAAAGAACCTCTATAGGCACCTTCTGAATGTACTTCAAATATCCTATTGTGTATTTATAACTTCAGCATATATTTATAACAACCTGAAAAGCCTTTCCATTGTGACAGGGTTAAAGAGGAACCGTGGACAATCTTTGGAGTTCTTGCAGGAACTTACTGGGTTCTTTTTTGTAAGTTCCACAGAGACTTGCTCTGCAGTCTGCAGTCATTTTACACTTGGTGTTCTTGATAAAGATTGGTCTCCTGTGGTATTACATAGTGTGAAAGTTCGTTGACACTTCAGTGTAGATCTTGACAAGGAGCTGTAAGTGTTCTTCTGCCATGTAGTCATAGCTAAAATGGCTGACTGTGTTTTATCTGAACTGTAGGATGGATGCACTCAGCCGCAAGATGAGGACATCATGGACATTCCCCTTGATGACCCAGCTGCAAACAAGGCTGCTGCTAAGATTCAAGCTGGTTTTCGAGGTCACATGACCAGGAAGAAAATGAAGGATGACAAGCCTAGAGACGAGGTTAGCAGCATGGGCACTATGTCAAAATACATTTGCAAAGGGACACACACACACAAAAAAAGCACAAAACCACACACACAAAAAAATCTAATTACACAATTCTATTCAATTATTCAGTATATTATATAAATCTACTTTGATTTACAGGTTAGATTCACATTTGTAAATTACACATATTCTTAAATCACTCCTAAAATGATTTATGATATGTCTGCTCTGTGTTATAGTTGTAGTACCATTGTGGTTACACATTCATTTTCAATAACTCAGTGACCCATCATTATTTTATTTTTTTATATTAAGATAATATCTAAGATATCTTGTACTGAAAGAACAATAACTATTAAAGCCATAAATGTTCTTTGGAACTATTGTTATCACAAACTCTACACAATCGTTTCTGTCTGGAATCAGAATTTCTCCAGCAGACGTCAGTATGGTTAAAATGGTATCCTAGCAATACCGCCTTAATTGCTTGTTGCTAAGCAATAATACAGATGGTACCCAGTTAATGTCATGTGTGCACCCTTCTCAGTTGTATTGCCTATGTATTGTAATGCTTTAGACCAAAAGAAAGCTATTTTACAGAATTTTGATGAAATGCCTTTTGACAAATTTCTTGGTTTGAATACAGCTGGTCTATTTCATGCATAGGAACACGACACGGTCATTTGTAAATGCCAGCCTTTCATAAGCATCTTTCAGGAGTTTTGTGTAAAACAAAAACATGTGTCATCTGTTTCAGAAACAACGAGAGCAGAAGTAGCTAAGAGGACCACCATCACCACCGCCCAATAGCACATCACTGCAATAACCAGAGCTCTTTTGTTTAAAAAGAACCCTTCAGTGTATGATATGAAAGCATCGACATCCAAACAACATGCATAGTTTGCCACCTGACTAGCAGACTCTCTCACACTTTCCTCTTCGTCCTTTATCATTTGAGTGGCTGTTTCTGACTTAAAACAGGTTCACAGCATGACATTATAAATTCAATTCATTTTAAGATAGAAGTTTGTTTGTGATCTGTCAGCTTTCAAATCTGGAGCGTTTTTCTTGTTGCTTCAAGCAAGGCAAGCCAAATACTCTGTCTGGAGATTTGTTGATTTGTTTGAAGTTGTGCTTTACTTCTTTGGCTGTACTGAATCTTACAATATACAAGTATGCATTTACTAAAAGTCAATGTTTTTTTCTAGCATAAATTTTGTTTATGCCTGTTTAATAAAGCAAATTAAGTTCCTCATATAAGCTTTCTGTGTTCATTGGACCTGTTACTATTGGAATTTTTGTGTTGATTATAATAAATATGTTAATTACTGCTCAGATATCTTTTTAATTAGTCAAAAATCGTGGTTTACATGACAATTATATGCAAGCTGTGCGATACACTGAGAATATTGTTTGTATTTCCAGACAGTGTGTGTCAGATCCATGTGATTCAGTGAAGTATTCCCACAGCTTAATCAATCTTTCAAACAGTGAGACTGTATCCTTCAAATAGCACAGATGCTCATTAAAAATGGATTTGCTCAAATGCACTCCCTGCGTGCTGCCCTGCCTGTGTGAATGTTTTTTTTTGTGCATTTGTGTTTCTGTACCTGTCTATTTGTATCAAATCATCTCCGGGTAAAATACAGCATTTTTATCATGTGTTCTTGTAGCTCAACTAGTAGAGCATGGCATTAGCGGTGCCAAGGTCACTTACTGATAAAATGTATAGGGCAGATGTGCTGTAAGTCACTAAAAGCATCTGCGAAATGCATACAGATAAATGTAATGTAAATGTCACTGGACTGCACTCTTGAACGTATTGCTGAGGGTTTTAAACGAGGTCTGTAATACCTGTAGAAAGCTCTGTTAGCATCCCCATTAATTTCAGTGGAATTTGCTTGGCTGGTGCATGAAGCACGCAATTTGAAATGTGCTATCTTTAAAAAAAACGTTAAAAGAATATAAAACTGAACTGAATGTAATGCTTTTTGGACACTTAATTGCATTTTAATTGTAATTAAATTAAGTTAGTAATGAGTTATAGATTAAATGTATTTTACATGCAATAAGCTAAATTTTAGAATGTTTTCTACTTGCTCAAATAGAAGATATGTAATTTCATAATTACTTTTATTGTCTTTGAAATATGGTTAAAGTGTGCTGCAAAATATACTGACAAGCATGCATTTAAATATATTTGTATTTACTTGTAATGTTAAGAAATATTTGTAATGAAGTTGTAATTTAGTACATCTAAAATATGAACTTAAATGTGCAGTACTACTGAATAACAGTTAAAATTATAATCAAGCACTTTACATATTACAAATTAGTTGACACATCAAAATAAGTGTACTTTAAAGCACAACAAAAGATTCTTAAAACAATTATTTGAAATGTACTTTAAACTTTTAATTATTTAATTATTATTATTACAAAGTTCACTTTTTAAAAGTGTGCTGAAGTGTGTTAAAAACACAGTCGTGAAAGTGTTCTTTCTTTAAGTACACTTAAAGGGATAGTTCACTCTGTCATCATTTCAGGGAAACAGAAAAGGAATTGCTGAAATGCTAAATGTCATTCTTGCAGCCCTCTATAGTGCAGAAATAGGCAAAAATGTCACAGGCCCATAAAATCGAGTCCTGCTTGAATCCCAAGGGGTGGCTGTTCGTAATGCCTGACCAAAAAAAAACAAATGCCTGACCAAAAAAAAACTTATTACATTAACATATTATCCATCCATCCATCCATTTTCCAAACAGCTTATCATTTGTAGGGGGGTGGGACGTGTTATCTTGTTCTAGATAATCTAAATAGCTTTTCCGGTTGTGGTTTTGTAGCAGTAGTTACTTATTTAAGTAGCAGTCTGTTATCTCTGTTTTATTTATTTATTTATTTTGCACTATAACCTATGGTACCATCTAAATACTAGGATTATGTGTGGTAACATAAATAAATAAATAAGTTTTCCTGCTAGTTCCAATATAGGAGGAGGATCAGTCCAGAGGCTTGACTCAAGTGCTGAATTAACCCACTCAGTGGTATTACACAGAAAGAGAAAGAGTGGAATCGTAGAGGAGATTGGGAGGTAGAGGGATGCTAGAATAATTGTTGCTGGGACGGCTCAATGGCTGCTGCTTATACGCTCATAATGATGACTGACAAGGATTAGGCTCCTCCTGTTTTCAATTCTTGTTTCCTAGTGTGTTCTATTTTATTTTTTTTATTTTTTTTTTGGGGGGGGGGGGGGGGGGGATCATCGGGGGGGTTAAAAAAGGTTGGGAACATCTGAACTAGTCCATCAGCCAAACCCCGACTCTTGTTGGTTTTAACATGCCTTGGTTAAACAGACATTTTACCAGCGGGTTATTTAGCTGACATCCCATTCTTCCCACAGAGTGCTCTTTGTTGGCAGTGAAAGAGGGCCTCTAGAACTCATGTTTTAATTACAGTACACAACTCACAATGGGCAGGAGAAAGTAGAGCGTGTTGTAATTATCTCTTCCTGCCCTGTCCCCTGACAGAGGTTTTATTACATCTACTCGGCCTCCTCAGTGATATCAAGCAGTTAAAATAGAGCAGTGGCACAAGACTGCTGCAAGATGTGTGAGTGTAAAATACATATTATATGTGCAAAAATCAGGGTGCAAATGTGGATAGATTCTGGGCCCACTGCACAGAATTTGCTATGGGGCCCCCTCAAAAAAGACATTGTGTTGGGCCACTCTCAGCCTCTGGTTGTGATGCCCCTGTCCATGAGTTTAAAAAGGCACCTGCAATACACATCATCAACTCTTTTGTCTGAATGAGATGTGCAGGCAAGTCCTAGGCATGGCAACGAGATGTATAGTGTCTCATTCCCCTTCTCAGAGAACCAGGATGCGTGCACATTCCGAGATGTTCCCTTTCAAATTGGAACTTGGATGCTGCGTCATAGAGTTGACGCAGTGTTAATTTTGGCAGGCATTTTTGATTTAGTCTTAGTCTTTATCTTGAGATGAAAATGCTTAATAGTCTTAGTCACATTTTAGTCATTTGAGTCTTTCATAGTTTTAGTCTAGTTTTAGTCGACGAAAAGTCATTGCGTTTTTGTCAACTTTTAGTCATTACTTTTAGTCAAACTGCAGTTACCAACATTTATTTTGGTAGCTATTTTATATGTAATCTTCCAACAAAAATAGTCATCAATTCTTCTCTCTTTAGACCAAATCAATTAAGCTTAAGAAAATTAAGAAATTTGAATCAAGGATTGAATTTGGAAAAACTGGAATAAATTTTAATTTTTGGTATTTGGTATATAGATACAAATTAAACTAATTTTTCAGATACAGTAGGTTTACTTAACAAGTATACATTTTTTTAACATCTTTTGTTGGTTAACATTGATGACACAGATAATTAGGAATGCTGTCCATTTAAGACGGAAGGTAGGCTATGCATGTAATACTGACACACATTCAGTTTTCACCAACCTGTTTACGTTCACTTAAGCCATAACCGACTGTATTTACGTGAGATACTCTACATGATAGACATTTGAACTGCTGTTTGTGTATTTGAGCACTGAGAACTGATCGCGCGCTGTATGAGAACTGAAGAAGTGGAGCATGCGGGAGAGAGAGAGAGCACTAACATCAGCGCGATTCCGCCTATACCGCCTTCATAAACTTTAAGTTAATCGACAACGAACTGTGACTCCCGGGAAAAACGGGACGTCTGGTCACCCAGTCCCTAACCCTTCAGGTGCTGAGGCCATTGTTTCAGATCGCTAGTTCGCGTTTTGGTAGCCTTTCTGTCCACTGCGGCTGCCATACTGAGACTAGATATGCAAACACCCCTCATCTCTTTGCAATCCAATGACAGGGATGCACATTTTGAAAGACAGGACAGTTAACTTAGCCTATAGGATGTATTTTGAATGTCCGGTAGTCCTCAAATAACATTTTAGTCCCGTCTCGTCTTGTTAACGAAGACGCGGCATAAATTTCGTCATAGTTTTTATCATCAGATATTAGTTTTAGCGAATATTTTTTGTCGTCGTCTTCGTCGACGAAATTAACACTGTATGGGAACCAATACCCACTACCCCAGGGGTTCTCAACTCTGGCCCTCGAGGTCCACTTTCCTGCAGAGTTTACCTACAACCTTTATCAAACTCACCTGCCAGTAACTTTCTAGTAATCCTGAAGAACTTGAATAGCTTATTGAGGTGTGTTTGATTAGGATTGATGCTAAAATCTGCAGGAAAGTAGACCTTGAGGGCCAGAGTTGTGAACCCCTGCACTACGCCATGCTGAGAGAATGTATGCCTCACTAAGCTGTGAATATTCACAAACATTGTGGGCATAGCATAAATTGACTCAACATGTCAATTCAATGTGTGCATCCCATGTGAGACATAGTGGTGATACTCCCTAAGCTAATATTTCTGCTAGAAAGATTCCCAATCTTTGCTAAATTAGCTCTTCATACAAAAACCTACAATGTTGCCATTCCTCCAAGGGGGAGCATATATCCTTAACCTTACTCAGGAAAGGGAGGCAAACGAGAGCAAGACATAATGCAGTTTGCCCAGTAACTCTTATCACCCAGGCTCTAAACCCCAATGGAGCAAGGGAGTAAAGGCACACTACCTAAGGCCCACTATAACTAACGCTTTGTATTTTTCTTTAAGCACTAAAACAAAACCTACTCAATCCCTGTGATTCCAGCAAGAAATTCTAGGAGGGACAACAAATGGCAATGCAGAGTCTGTGTTTATTACTGCTGGACCTGTGTACCATCCAACTGCCCACTCTCATATCCTCTCAGCTATATGCTGGAGGAGAACTGATGGAATACTTGTCATCAGTCCCAGATTCTCTGAAGGAGCTCGAGAGAAAATTATAATTTTTCTTCCTTCAATCTCAAGACTATGCTCCAGTTGAAGAAGGCAACTGGAACCAGAAGGGATGCAACCAACCCGCAACCAACCTTCTTATCCATTACCTCAGCAGTGCTTTAACATGAAGCATTGTACTGAACTTGCCAGATGACTGTCATGAGTAGTGCAATATCCATTATTGCGACACACATTTCTTACATCATTAATCCAGTCTTAGAGCCTGTTGTAAGCACTTAACCTCTTGTGCCCCCAGCACCCTCCTCTGAGAGCATGCCCTCACCTCTCTGAACTCTCCCACGACTGTCTCAACGGGAGTGCCAAAAAGTCCAGAGGGAGAGACCGGGGCATCAAGAAGGACGGACAAGTCTGTGGTGTGGCGCAGTTCTACAACTGTTCATGGGACAATCCCTGCCCCTGATCCATGTCAACAGATCTGGGGCTGGTTGCACCAGTTAGACGTAAAAAAGTTGGGTGTAAGTCCTACGCTGGGCTTTGCAACGTCCAGCTTTAGGATAAATATTTACACCTGTTGCACCAACTAAAACTACGACTACAAATAATAAAGAGCTGAACTGCTCAAGACATCATAACAAGTGAAGCCACCGCGCCATGATTTAATTGAGTAAACATAAAAAAAAGGAAGGCGACAGGTTAAGTAAAATATAATGAATATTTAAATAGCCTAATGAATGGATTTAAAGATGTGAAATATTTCCAAGTATTTATGCCAAGCAAGATGATGACTGGTACAGTTTTTTTAATAATCCCAGATCATAATATTTCCCTGCATAATTACATACAGAAAATTTTGTGTTAGGTCAATTACTGTGGGCAGTAGCTACACCGAGCTTTGTGATTGATATTGCATATCCTGCCTGAAAAGATCATAAACATTACTACAATTCAAGTCTGCAGTAATAATTAACACACATGAATCCTAAAAACTAATAATGTACGAGCAAATCATGACTTTTCACTTTACACCTACCTTTGACTAGACGTAAGGTTTAGTCTCAGACGTAGCACTACGCATAGATGGTGCAACAGGTATTAATTCTACGCACAACTTAAAGCATATTTTATGTCTGGCCTAGTCTTACAACCGGGTGTACGTCCAGCTGGTGCAACCGGCCCCAGGTATGCCTGCAACACAGCCATCTAGTGCAAGGCATCCCCAGCCTGACCCGCTGCTCCATATACCCTGCCAATCGACCAAATGGTTTGGACGGCAAGACCAGAGCCTTCAATAAGGATGCCTCACCCTGTGAGAGATAGCTAGCCAGCGTCTCCTCAACATCTTCACAAATCCCAACTCGCATAATCCCTACAATCGGAATGCTGAAAGGGAAATAAAAAAGATGAATATGTTTTTTTTTTTCATGACCTCTCCACCTCAGTGTGATCACCTAGAAGGAAGAAACAGCAGGTTTATGGAGGGGAGGGGGGGGATCCAATCTAGCTGTGGCATGGGCCATAACATCCAACAGTTTCCCACATGTGGGGCTGATAAGAGGGCTTGCTGCATACAGTTTCTTTGCCTTCTCTAACCACATCCAGCACCTCAGAGATATATGGCACCAGCAACATGCTTTCTGCTGCATCGGAAGATACCAGAGACTGGGCATCCTGATCCACCAGATCATTCAAGCCAGCAATCGAGGATTGAGAAAAAGTGATCACTGTCTGAAAACCTTTGCTATCCCCACAATCTAAGTCTTCAAGCTGCCTCGGCAGACATTTGTCCCTGATCCTTCAAGAAGAGGGACAAGTGGGGTGATCGTAGCTTCCTCAATGTGAGCTTGTCTCAGTAAGTTCATCCAGCAACCTCGAGTGCTGTATGTGTGTACTCCACTCCCAAGCAAACAACCTGCAGATCATAGGTATCCTCAGGTGTCAAATAACAAGCACATGGAGGCACATACATTCTGAAACACTTGCTGATTGAATTCTCCATTGTCTTCAATAACATGTGTTACAAACAAATGGCTCCTGAAGATAAAACGCTAATGGTGTGTATTGCAGGCACCCTTTTATACTCACAGGCACTCTGCTTTTAATGTTATGGACCATCATCACCAATGAACATTGGCATGAGGTTAAACATGCTACAGACACCGGTTACGTGAATGGTGTTCCCCATAGCATCAACTCCATGACACACTGTCAAAGTTCTACTTCAAAAGGGAACCAGTTAATTTAGATATTACTATTAGGTTACATTACACTTTTTTAAAGAGCGGAGACAGTTTGTCTCTGTTTGATGTGGCATTTCATCTTTATATGAAATTAACAAAATTTACTTGTACATATCACAGTGTGTGTGTTTATCATAAAATGTTCTTTCCTTTTCTTTCACATATTAACACACCTCTAAAAAATATATATATTTTCTGATCTAAAAATACTCTTTTAAGGGCCATTCTCAAAAATAGGCGCTTAAGGGCACATAGTTCAAATCAAAGCAAATCACAACTCAAGGAATTCATCATAGCAACAACCCCAGCATGTCTGAATCCATGAGTAGTAACTGAATATCCTGCTCTGTGTTGCGCTGTGGGATGAGTGCCTTAAGTTGCTTTGGAGCCTCTGAGCCCACTTTACGCCCACGTTGGCTCCCACTCGCTCTGACACGTCCAGGGACTCAGCCGGGGGTGGGAGAGTTATGAAATATGAATTTCACTCAGGTTTCCAATGGCAACACAGATAAAATCTGCTATAGTGTTGCCTCCTGCTTCTGTAGGCTCATATGTTCGCCTTTCATCTCTCTTTTTTGTTGGTAAATATGCCTTTTGTTTAGTACAGAAACCATGTTCATGCTGACATATACAAGCTTGTTAATGACAAGAGGTCATTACACCTACACTGACTTACAGTATATGGAAAATTAATTAGTCACTGGCTTAATTACTCCCTGTACTGTATGTGTATTTGTTAAAGGGAAATGTGAACATAAATGTTAATGTGAATTTGGATAAGGTTCACTTTGCTTTAAGGCTATTAGCTCCTAGCCTGTAGAGTATGTACAGGAAAGATTTTCTTTCTTTCTTTCTTTCTTTCTTTCCTTCCTTCCTTCCTTCTTTTCTTGTTTGCCCCAGTTTAATGAATGACTGTTATTCATTAAGAGATAAAGTCAACCTGGAGACCCTGAGGAAACACTGTCCATTTTATAGTGGGACAGAGAATACTGGGTTGCAGAGAAGGAAGGGTCAATTTGGTGCTTTCAAACCAGTGGAGGGCAGCATTGTATAAATGTGCCCCATGAAACCCCAGCTGCATATTTAAACTGTTTAAAAGGTTCCTGGCATTGAAAGAATCTTTAAAGTTGTGGGGTATTTTGCAGATCAAAATCTTTACTACAATTTTGCTACAGCATGTTTTAATTGATAAAAACAAGCACAGAGATGAATGCAGCTTATAACTTAAACAAGGTTCAAAAGAGACAGATGGACAGATGTCTCCTACAAAGGTTTCAATACTGTATGTAGAAAATGACTAATAACCAACAAAAGTTGGACAGACTGTGTAATTGTTGTTTGTCAAATTCTTTGGGGAAAAAAATACATATCAAATAAATCCAATAACGTTACTGGAAATAAATGACAAATCACTGACAAAAGAGATTTTCATTCAAATTCTGTTTTTGTATTGACTGAGTTTCATTTAGTATATGGCATAACTCTAAAACTATTTTTAAACTATTAAAATACATTTCACCCAAAAATCTTGAACAACTTTGTCCATGCTATTTTGTCAATTGCCCATTTGCACAGTCTAAAATAAGTTAGTTCTTGTTCTTGATATGCATTGTGGTCAGTTTTATGATGGCGAGTCAACTTCCAGATCAGCTTAAATAGGAATTTATTCTATTTTCTTATTTATGCCTGCTCTCCCCTTCTAATTGTTTTCAGCTTATCAGGAGAGGAAGGTATTTGTGCAAGTCTTAAATAGATAGTTTATCCAAAAATATGGGCAAAAATACAATGGAAGTCAATGGGAACTGCTACAAAACTGTTTGGTGTTCCGCAGAAGAAATAAAGTCATACAGGTTTGAGGGCACATAAATGATGACAGAATTTTCATTTTTGTTTGAATTATCCCTTTAAAATACTGTCAATGCTTCTTTGTCTTTGTCATTGTCATTGTTTTAATTTTATTTATTTTTTAATACAATTATTTTCATTTCTCTAATTTTTATTCACTTAATATGAGATGTTCTGTTGCACGATTATCTTTTTTTTTTAAAGAATCCTGTTATTTCATTATATTATTATCTTAATTACTCGAAGAAAATTTCATTTGTGAAATACAATAAACAGTCAGGCAATGAAGCAACAACAACCTCCCTACACATATATTAGCACCCCCTTCTCCCCCCTTACACAAACAGACCCATTCAGTGATTCACAAACATGCCATAATAGTGCACTGGTTGTGAGAATGCATACACACATGCACATGTGTGTGTGAGTGCACATCCATGTGTGTTTGTGTGTGTGTGTGTGTCAGCAGCATGGCATAGCCCAGCCTCGGAAGGAATGGCACGACTCTGGGTTGAGGGACGTGCTCAGAGTGAACAAATCATGCTAATTGTTTTGGGAAGACTGTGAAAGTTAGACCCAAGATGAAGGCACAGAAGGAGGCTTTCTCTTGGGCATCAGCTGCTTTTGCTGCTCCTCTCCTCCTGATCCTTGCAGTTCTGATTCACTCAGGTAAGAGAGACAAAAAGTAACTTTTTATCGAATGACAATGCTGCACTGTTGGCCTTGACCAAGGGCTTATGGCGTAGTTATGGCTGGAAGTTAAAGAAAGAAAAATCCTTTTATATTGTATTTATGTCTTTGCAAGTCATTGTCTAGTTTGGACTGATTTATTAATGAATAGTAACCAGAACATAACTATATCATCTATTGATGTTGACTAATTAATACTGTATTTAGACCCTTTTGGGCTCTTCTATCACACCTATGATGTATGAATTTCATAGCACAAGGTAAAAAATATCAAATCAAGTGGCAAACAAAAAAATGCTAAAGCTTTCTTCTAAACTGGTGCTACTTTTTGAGCTTTTCTGGAATCGTTTAATCAGTTAACTGGTGTCAGTGTGAAGTTTTTGTGGATGTTTGGCAACCAAAAAGTGTCACAATACTTTTTATCTTAATAACAAAATATCTATTTTTTTATCATTTGACACCAAATGTCTTTTTATGAAATGCTGTGCTTGAAAATGTATTATTGCTCTTTCTTTAACCCTATAAAGCATCATATTTGACCATCATGATCAAAACTTTGTTGAAAAAAATGTTTTTGTCATCTAAATTATATTTTATACATTTTTAGCATGTAAAAGGCCTTTTAGTATAATTCTAAAATTGGTACCTCTTTTGATTTGAAATAATTTTTCAGTCTTTTTTTTTCTTTCTTTTTTTTCTTTTTTTGAATAGCAAACTTAAGCCTACAAATATTAGCTATTAAGAGTTTTCCCTTAATAAACTCTTAATTAGCTGCTTATTAATAGTTAGTAAGGTAGTTGTTAAATTTTGGTACGGAATTGGATTAAGGGATCTAGAATATGCAGAATAAGGCATTGTGACCCTGGATCACAAAACCAGTCATAAGGGTCATTGTCTTAAGTGAAATAGATTTATACATCATGCTGAATAAATAAGCTTTCCATTAATGTATGGTTTGTTAGGATAGGACAATATTTGGCTAAGATACGACTATTTTAATATCTGGAATCTGAGGGTGCAAAAAAAAATCTAAATATTGAGAAAATCGCCTTTAAAGTTGTCCAAATTAATTTCTTAGCAATGCATATTACTAATCAAAAATTAAGTTTCATATATTTACGGTAGGAAATTTACAAAATATCTTCATAGAACATGATTTTTGGCATAAAAGAAAAATAGATAATTCTGACACATACAATGTATTGTTGGCTATTGCTATAAATATACTCTTGCTACTTATGACTGGTTTTGTGGTCCAGGGTCACATATGTGCTTTATAAGTACTAATAAACAGCCAATATGCTATTAATATGCATGCTAGTAAGCAAATAGTTAATAGATAGAATTGTTCCTTAAAATAAAGTGTTACCAATTACTTTATATTGTTAGAATTGAAGAAAAAAAACTTACTGGACTGAAGCAACTTAGGTTTAATTGATTGTCCATAAATCCTTTTTTATAAATCGCGTTAAAATACTGTATGAGTATCAAAAATCATACATCAGGCTTTTGAGGAACATTTATTTGTCACTGAATCATTGTATTGCATTGCATTATATGTTTTCCCCCACAATAAAAACTACAGTGTTGATCATAAAACTAAGCATTTAAATATCATCTTACTAAGACATATTACTGGGCGATATAGAATGACAACTGCTCTTTCTATGCATTTTATGTAAGTTGTCTGCTCTACAGGATTTAATTTATTTACATTACTTTACAGAATTTCATCTTACTTTCTGGACATAAAAATATCAGCAACTGCACCAAATTGCATATTTACAAATATGTGTAGTTTGAGCCTCTCAACGAAACTGAGTAATTTATCCTAATTGAGTATGAGCTCTCTATTTATCATAATATAAAAGCCTGATGTATTATATATGTATAAATATTATACTCAAAAAAATGTATACAAAAAAGGGGGGGGGGTATTTTTCTGACTATAATTTCATGTCAGACTAGACTATACAGGGTTAAAATTAATTCCATTTGATTTTATATTGGGTTGTATAATGCAATGACATTTAGACATTCAATTGGGGAAAAAATGTTTCATAGGTTTTTGTAGTTTAGTGTTACAGTGTAATACTGTACCTGTCTGTAGCAGTGTTAGAGCAGATATCAGCATTAGATAGCAGAGACAATGAGTTACTAGAAGGACAAAGACGACTATCAATGTACTTTATATGCTATTTACAACATCATGAAAACCCATTCCTATCCTCGCATCCTGACTATTTTAGAAGCTGTTTGTGTTGTACAATTGGCCAATGTTGAGTCAGAGTCACAGGAGCCCCGTGTGTCACTTTTCATCTAATCACACTGATTGTTTGTCGCTCTGTAGGTCCTTTTCATGCCAGGAAATTGGGCCAAACAATTCAAGCTTTTGTGTGCTCATCTCTGGCAGGCCTTTCGCACTGTAAGCAGTTACCAAGGAGATGGGCTGTTTCCACACAGGCTTTATTCTGCTGGTTATCAGACAGAGAATGACAATCTTTGATGCTTTACATTAGAATACTTACAGCATTAAAGGGTGACACACTAAAATACAGTACAAAAGTAAAACAAATCTTCTTTAAAATTAAGCATTGACATTTATTAATACCATGTATGGCATTAATGAGTCAAGCCAATAAGAGAAATTTACAGTGATATGTGAACCTATATTTAACGTATAGTCTGGGTTGTTGTTATTGTTTTTAATACTGTAGTGTGTGTGATTAAAAATATTAAGCAGCACAACTGTTTTTAACATTTATAATAATAAGAAATGTTTATTGAGCAGAAAATAGGCATATTAGAATGATTTCTGAAGGATCGTGACACTGAGGACTGGAGTAATGATGCTGAAAATTCAGCTTTGCCCTCACAGGCATAAATTACATTTTAAAATATTCAAATAGAAAACACATTTTTTTATTTGCAATAATACTTCACAATATTACTGTTGTTATTGTCTTTTTAATCAAATAAATGCTACCACAGTGAGCATAAAACACTCCTTCCAAAAACAGTAAAGAAATTACTTTGTAAATTAAATTGTAGTGCATATTGCTATAGTTACTATGCTTGATTTTATAGTTAGTTTATTATTATTTGTCATTTCTTCTCCTGCTGTTCCTGAGAGTGTCATAACAGAGTTGTGAACCATTTTTGGCTTGAATGTGCTCAAATGTGAGTCATCAATATCTTAAGAGCTCGATTGTAAAAGGTGTCTTGGACGGTGCAAGTGTACTTTATGTAAGTTATGTTGTTGCCCTCTCTGGCACTGGGATCTGATGAGTGTTGTGTACAAGGTTTGCAGTGACAGTCAGATAGAGGGAGGCCTTACCAAACTGACAAATTAAGTGTAATCTTCCCTGTGTGTGGAAACAGTAGGGGAATGCTAACGAACCATCATCTAAAGTGAACACAACATGAAATAGAAATAGAAATAGAAGAGAAAGAAAGTTTCACTCAAATGTACAAAACAGAATAAAAAGATCTGTCTGTCACTACTTCCTTTATATATAACGAAATAAATAAAATGCTAAATTTAAAAATGCAATTATTTTACAGGACCAGTCATATTTATTGTATGTAATAATTATGTACTTATGTAATTATTTAAGTAGTAATTTAGCAGACATTTTAATCCTTAGTGTCCTACAGTGCACTTACTACAGGTTCAATCCTCATAGAGGAGCCTGAGGTCAAGTGCTTTGCTCAAGTGCATAATGGCTAATAGCACGGGTCAGTCCTTATGTGGATCAAACCATCAGACGTCTGATTATGAGCTCTGATTATGAACCCTGAGCTGTATAGTATACTTGTGTTTTTTTTTCAAGTAACTAACCTCAAAAAAAAAAAAAATTTGAGATTATACATTTGAATTGCATAGAAAATTCCTATCCATTTGGATTACACAGTTGTAACAAAAACAAAATAATAAAGTTAATGTGATGCATATATGCCGGTCATAGATTAACAAATTATTTCTGCACTCAAAAATCATGACAGTTTATTAACTATTAACTATTTGCATGTTTTAATTAAATAATATTTTCATGTAATATTTTTCATAATATTACAACTATGTTTAATGTATTTATTCAAATGGCTGAGAATTAGAATAAAACTGCTAAGTATTCTGTTAAAAATCATGTCATGGCATAAATGAGACCAGTTAGGTTAAAAACTTTGACCATTATTAAAATATGGAATGAGCATTATTCAGTTAAAATGTATGAGACTATAACAAGTTAGATTTGTTGATGATAAATATAGAAACATGATTGTGCATTTAAAATACTTTCACAATTTAAAATTCCTACAGGAATGTTTATTAACTGTTTCATTAATGGCTCACAAATATGCATCACATTTAAAGGATTAGTTCACTTCCAGAATAAAAAAATCCTGATAATTTACTCACCCCCATGTCATCCAAGATGTTAATGTCTTTCTTTCAGTCAAAAATAAATTAAGGTTTTTGAGGAAAACAATCCTGGATTTTTCTCCATAGTGGACTTCAATGATTTAAAGGTCCAAATTAGCTTTTTCGGTGAATAAGCGAAAAAATGTGTCTTATATAGCGAAACAATCATTATTTTTTATTTTTTTTAAATAAATAAATATATATATATATATATATATATATATATATATATACACACAGTGGGGGAAAAAATATTTGATCCCCTGCTGATTTAGTATGTTTGCCCACTGACAAAGAAATGATCAGTCTATAATTTTAATGGTAGGTTTATTTTAACAGTGAGAGACAGAATAACAACAAAAAAATCCAGAAATACGCATTTCGAAAATGTTCTAAATTGCTTTGCATTTAATAATAAGTATTTGATCCCTTCGCAAAACATGACTTAGTACTTGGTGGCACAGAGGTCAGACGTTTCTTGTAGTTGGCCACCAGGTTTGCACACATCTCAGGAGGGATTTTGTCTCACTCGTCTTTGCAGATCCTCTCCAAGTCATTAAGGTTCCGAGGCTGACGTTTGGCAACTCGAACCTTCAGCTCCCTCCACAGATTTTCTATGGGATTAAGGTCTGGAGACTGGCTCGGCCACTCCAGGACCTTAATGTGCTTCTTCTTGAGCCAATCCTTTGTTGCCTTGGCCGTGTGTTTTGAGTCATTGTCATGCTGGAATACCCCTCCATGACCCATTTTCAATGCCCTGGCTGGCTTCAATGCCCTGTACATGACGGTACATGGCCCCGTCCATCGTCCCTTTGATGCGGTGCAGTTGTCCTGTCCCCTTAGCAGAAAAACACCCCCAAAGCATAATGTTTCCACCTCCATGTTTGACGGTGGGGATGGTGTTCTTGGGGTTATAGGCAGCATTCCTCCTCCTCCAAACACGGCGAGTTGAGTTGATGCCAAAGAGCTCAATTTTGTTTTCATCTGACCACAACACTTTCACCCAGTTCTCCTCTGAATCATTGGCAAACTTCAGACGGGCCTGTACATGTGCTTTCTTGAGCAGGGGACCTTGCGGGCGCTGCAGGATTTCAGTCCTTCACGGCGTAGTGTGTTACCAATTGTTTTCTTGGTGACTATGGTCCCAGCTGCCTTGAGATCATTGACAAGATCCTCCCGTGTAGTTCTGGGCTGATTCCTCACCATTCTCATGATCATTGAAACTCCACGAGGTGAGATCTTACATGGAGCCCCAGTCCGAGGGAGATTGACAGTTATTTTGTGTTTCTTCCATTTGCGAATAATCGCACCAACTGTTGTCACCTTCTCACCAAGCTGCTTGGCGAAGGTCTTGTAGCCCATTCCAGCCTTGTGTAGGTCTACAATCTTGTCCCTGACATCCTTGGACAGCTCTTTGGTCTTGGCCATGGTGGAGAGTTTGGAATCTGATTGATTGATTGCTTCTGTGGACAGGTGTCTTTTATACAGGTAACAAGTTGAGATTAGGAGCATTACCTTTAAGAGAGTGCTCCTAATCTTAGCTCCTTACCCATATAAAAGACACCTGGGAGCCAGAAATCCTGCTGATTGACAGGGGATCAAATACTTATTTCACTCATTAAAATGCAAATCAATTTATAACTTTTTTGAAATGCGTTTTTCAGAATTTTTTTGTTGTTATTCTGTCTCTCAATGTTCAAATAAACCTACCATTAAAATTATACTGATAATTTCTTTGTCAGTGAGCAAACGTACAAAATCAGCAGGGGATCAAATAATTTTTTTTCTATATATATATATATATATACCTTTTAACCACAAATGCTCATCTATTCTCCTACGATTGTGTAACTCCAGATTTTACATGCAATTCAAAAACAGAAATCTTAAATTTAGGCCTAAATATTTTTTGAGTGCAGTAAACAACAGTTCAGGTAATGACTCTTTATAAACTTCTTTGATAATGACTTCACTGCTGACTTGATCTCCACATTTTGGCAAACTAACATTAATCTCGTAAATCAGATGTTTAAATTAGATTGTTTATGTCACAGCATGTGTTCAAGGAGTGAACATCACCAGTCTTGAGACTCTAATCAGAGGGACGGTGGGTGGAGAAGCTCTGCTCTCCGTCCGATACTCAAGCACCAGTATGGATCATCCTGTAATCAAATGGCAGCTGAAGAGGGAAAAACCTGTTACAGTGGTCCAGTCCATCGGCACAGAGATCATCGGTAACCTGCGACCAGAATACAGAGACCGTATCCTTGTTTTTGAGAACGGGACACTTCTGCTCCATAACCTCAGGCTGTCTGATGAGGGCACTTATGAAGTAGAGATCTCCATCACCGACGACACCTTCACTGGAGAAAGCAGAATCAATCTGACGGTGGATGGTAAGAAAAATCAAACATTACAGAATCATAATTGGTATCAATCTACTGATACCAGTAACTCATAACAATAAAACCATACCTAAAATTTTGCCAGAGCCAATCTCTAAGCCACACGTCGACATGATCACCTCCACCGTGCTGGAACTGATGGAGAATTTCACACTAAACTGCACCCATGAAACTGGCACTAAGACCACCTACAGCTGGGCAAAAGGTGGTCATCCATTACTAAACGAGACCCGTCTGCTGCTGTCACCAGACCAGAAGGTCCTGACCATCACACGTGTTCAGATGGTTGATGATGATGTCTACAGCTGTATGGTGGAGAACCCTATAAGTAGCATGAGAAGTCCACCAGTCAGACTCACCGTTTACAGTAAGAACGGGTTATTTGAACATAATTCATTATTTTAAAAATGTTCCTGTTTTAAATATTCAATACATATTTGTGTCATGTTTGCAGATGTAAAATGGCTGAAAATGTTCTTTCGTTTCCAGAAAGAAGCTCTCTTTATATAATACTGTCTACCGTGGGCATCTTCCTCCTTGTCACTCTTGTAACTGTGTGTGCTTGCTGGAAGCCGTCAAAGAAGTATGACTTTTTTTTTCTTTGCCCCTTGTCCATCCTTAAGTTAACAATGTGGTTGTAAATTGACATGTCACCACAAATACTTTATTTAACAGATCAAAAACACAGAAGTCCAAAACTATTAAACCAAGACCTATTCAACAAAACCATCACATCAGGTATCAAGACGTCAAGCCAGAGGGTATGTATGTAATTATGTTTCTTCATATTGATTTACTGTTCATATTAAATGTTGATCACAGCAAATACACACTAAGCAAACAGGCCCATTTATTACATTTTTAATGAATTATGTTAGTAATTAAAAGAAATGTTCTGATGTTTTGTTGATTGCCATAAAACATAACCCTCATTATGTACAACTGACAAAATTATCAGTTAAAATGTCTGCTTTATTATATTATATTATGCAGTTTTTCATTTATGATTCTAGATGATGCCATCCCAATAATGACTGATCATGAGCGCAGGAATCCTGTATCACTCTATATCCTAAAAGAAAAGGTATTGTCACGTCATTATTTAATTTCCCTCTCCCAGCACACATGCTTTATATTTAAAAATAGCTTTTCAAGTGGATGAGTGCTTCATTACCTCAGTAGAGTTGTCTGTGATTCAGAGAGCAAAGGTTGAACCAGCAATCACCTGACTGCAACATTTCTTTACATTAGACATTAATATTTATGTTTTCACCACACATTCTTATATACTGTACAGCAGAATAGGTTATGAGATTATCATATTTCTCATACTATATCATACTACAAGAACAGCCTAGTTTTGCGTGTCTTGATAAAATGAAAGTTCATTGATGTAGGCGTGTAAAGACTGTAAATGCCTGCACTTGACATCCTCAGGATTCTCCTCCTGGCGAACCAGCGTCAATGTGTGAAACATGCACCTCCAACAGCAGCAGCCCTCCGAGCTACAGCAGCTCAATACCTCCTCCATCTGACTCGCTTGAGCTGCCAGCACGCTCCTCTCGCAGATACCCTCGCACACCCACTAAATCCCCACCGCACCATCGCCGGAGGAAGGGACACAGCCAGAGCCCACCAGCCCTCTCCTCGCCCCGCAGCCAAGGGTCCGGTCGGGCCTCTCAGCGCCCTGCTTCATCGTCTCCAGCCAGGATACCTAAGGATCCATCCACCCCTCCACATGAACCCAGAGGCTCCCCGAAAACATAGATAAATGCACAGACCACTTTTGCCGAGCCCATGCACATGCTGCAAAAAGACAGATACTCTATTGACCTGCACAAATACTTTTGCATTAATGTATGTCAATTTCAGAGCCGATCCTCCCTATACGCAGAATACGCACGCTGCATAGGGCCCCCGAAACACCAGGGGGCCCCCTTGCTCTCAAAGATGTTTTAATTTTAGTTTCGTTTTTAATTTTGGCCAGCGGTTCTGAAAACATGAATGATCTTTTCTCTTAATGTGGTGCGCAGTCACGCTCTCTACGTACAAATCAGCCAAGTCATGTAACGTGAATGTCGTCCAGTCTCTTGCTCTTACTTAAAAAAACAAAAAAAACGAGAGCTTATTCGAGCCGCGGAAGAGATACTGCTCCTCGAGCGCTTTCCGCTTGCGTAGGGCCCCCAGAAGTCTAGGAAGTCTAGGATCGGCACTGGTCAATTTGTAAAGACACATATATATGTTTATGCTCCAAAACTATGCATTTCAAACTTGTTTAACTTAATCATGTTAAAGGGATGAAAAAATGAAAATTCTGTCATTAATTACTCACCCTCGTGTCGTTCCAAACCCATAAGATCTTCGTTCATCTTTGGAACACAAATGAAGATATTTTTGTTGAAATCCGAGAGCTCTCTGACCCTCCTATATAGATAGCAACACAACTGACACATTTAAGGCCCAGAAAGGTAAGGACATCGTTAAAACAGTCCATTATCAATCTATTAGACTACTTTTTGTGTGAAAAGAAACCAAAAATAACTACTTCATTCAACAATTTCTTCTCTTCTGTGTCAGTCTTAGACACAATTCAGTAGAGTACCATGAATAAGTGGCAGCGGAGACTGACCGGAAGAGAATAAATCATTGAATGAAATCATTCTTTTTGTTTTCTTTGCGCACAAAAAAAATTTTGTGGCTTCATGCGTATGCTGTCTATGAAGGGTCAGAAAGCTCTCAGATTTAATCAAAGATATCTTAATTTGTGTTCTGAAGATTAACGAAGGTCTTACTGGTTTGGAACAGCATGAGGATGAATAATTAATGACAATAGTTTTCTTTTTGGGTGAACTATCCCTTTAAGACACTTTTTCAATAGCACACTGTGAATGTTTAGTTTAAACATTTAACACGCTAGGACAGATTCACTTTCAGAGATGTCTGTGATTGCGCTGGCTTGACAAAGCCTTCAAGCGAAATCCACCAATTCAGCACAGTCCTACAGATTAATTATAGTTTAATTATGTTTGTTTAATTACAACTATAGGCTTTTCATTACCAATTTGACATTATCAAATATGTGCAGTAGAGGGGGAATAAAACATTTTTTTATTACATGCTTTGCACAACAACTATAATAGACATATAAAAAAACAATAACAAATAAAAATGACAAAAACATATTTACTGAAAATTTCATTAAAATAAAAAAGTAAAATACAAAAATAAACACTAATCCAAATATTCAAAATCTATAGTAGTATCTAAAAATAACTAAAACTAAAACTTAATAAAAACTATATGCAGTCTATAGTTTTTATTAAGTTTTAGTTTTAGTTTTAGTAATTTTAGTACATCAAGTTTTAGGTAAGGTAGCCAGTGTCTGCGCTACTATTGTCATCTAGCAGAACTACAAAATAAAGCAAGTTTTCAAACAGCTTTAACAAACATCCCTTTCGCGCATCAAGACAGACATCACAAACAACTCGGGTCTATAAAAGTGAAGGCACGTCTCAACAAATAAAAGCAGGCTATTTTAAACAAAAGTTTTAACATATTAGGAGTATTTTTAACTTTACATTTAGCTTACCTGCTAGTACCAATATTGTTCAACCAGTATAACCTTTATTGTGGAAAAAACTTCTGAATACCATAGTAACCATTTAGCAGAATACCCTACTGTAATTGCGTAACAACCATTCAGTACACCCTAACCAATATTTTTTTAAGTTTATGCATGTAAATGTACTGACATATAGAGTCAATATAAAAATACAGAGTCAATAGAAACTCCATATGGTAATTATACAGTATCTCACAGAAGTGAGTACACCCCTCACATTTTTGTAAATATTTTATTATATCTTTTTATGTGACAACACTGAAGAAATGACACTTTGATACAATGTAAAGTAGTGAGTGTACAGCTTGTATAACAGTGTAAATTTGCTGTCCCCTCAAAATAACTCAACACCCAGCCATTAATGTCTAAACTGCTGGCCTCAAAAGTGAGTACACCCCTAAGTGAAAATGTCCAAATTGGGCCCAATTAGCCATTTTCTCTCCCCGGTGTCATGTGATTCGTTAGTGTTACAAGGTCTCAGGTGTGAATGGGGAGCAGGTGTGTTAAATTTGGTGTTATCGCTCTCACTCTCTCATACTGGTCACTGGAAGTTCAACATGGCACCTCATGGCAAATAACTCTCTGAGGATCTGAAAAAAAAGAATTGTTGCTCTACATAAAGATGGCGTAGGCTATAAGAAGATTGCCAAGACCCTGAAACTGGGCTGCAGCAAGGTGGCCAAGACCATACAGCGGTTTAACAGGACAGGTTCCACTCAGAACAGGCCTTGCCATGGTCGACCAAAGAAGTTGAGTGCACGTGCTCAGCGTCATATCCAGAGGTTGTGTTTGGGAAATAGACTTATGAGTGCTGCCAGCATTGCTGCAGAGGTTGAAGGGGTGGGAGGTCAGCCTGTCAGTGCTCAGACCATACGCCACACACTGCATCAAATTGGTCTGCATGGCAGTCGTCCCAGAAGGAAGCCTCTTCTAAAGATGATGCACAATAAAGCCCTCAAACAGTTTGCTGAAGACAAGCAGACTAAGGACGTGGATTACTGGAACCATGTCCTGTGGTCTGATGAGACCAAGATAAACTTATTTGGTTCAGATGGTGTCAAGCGTGTGTGGCGGCAACCAGGTGAGGAGTACAAAGACAAGTGTGTCTTGCCTACATTCAAGCATGGTGGTGGGAGTGTCATGGTCTGGGGCTGCATGAGTGCTGCCGGCACTGTGGAACTACAGTTCACTGAGGGAACCATGAATGCCAACATGTACTGTGACATACTGAAGCAGAGCATGATCCCCTCCCTTCGGAGACTGGGCCGCAGGGCAGTATTCCAACATGATAATCCAACATGATAATGACCCCAAACACACCTCCAAGATGACCACTGCCTTGCTAAAGAAGCTGAGGGTAAGGGTGATGGACTGGCCAAGCATGTCTCCAGACCTAAACCCTATTGAGCATCTGTGGGGCATCCTCAAACGGAAGGTGGAGGAGCGCAAGGTCTCTAACATCCTCCAGTGACTCCAGTGGCAACCTGTGAAGCTCTGGTGAACTCCATGCCCAAGAGGGTTAAGGCAGTGCTGGAAAATACTGGTGGCCACACAAAATATTGACACTTTGGGCCCAATTTGGACATTTTCACTTAGGGGTGTACTCACTTTTGTGGCCAGCGGTTTAGACATGAATGACTGTGTGTTGAGTTATTTTGAGGGGACAGCAAATTTACACTGTTATACAAGCTGTACACTCACTACTTTACATTGTAGCAAAGTGTCATTACTTCAGTGTTGTCACATGAAAAGATATAATAAAATATTTACAAAAATGTGAGGGGTATAATCACTTCTGTGAGAAACTGTATATATATATATATATATATATATATATATATATATATATTTTTTTATTTTTTTTTTTTTTTTTGGAAAATGCCTGCCCTAAAAACTGTTCAAATAACTTAGCACCCAGAACACCATAACACCATAGCAACCAGCCAAAACCCCCAAGCAGTGATCTAGCATCCACCTAACTAGGACTATATGTGTTTGAACTACCCATGTATTCAAATACACTCTAAAAAGGCTGGGTTGTTTCAACCCAACTTTGGGTCAAATATGGATTGACCCAATTTTTGGATTAAAAAAATTAATTGAAAAAAATAACCCATCATTTGGGTCCATATTTGACCCAAATTTGAGATGAAACAATCCTGTTGTACACTTCAAGAGACTTTGTCAAGCCAACAGTGAATGTTTGTCTTTCCTTTCCTAGTTTTTCCATTTCCTGTTTTTTATTTTGGGGAATGTAGATGACAAGTAGAGTTGATCTGTAATAAAGATGTTAAATAGAAGATTGAGAAAGACCTGAATACAATCTTTCACATATTTGTTATTTTGTCCAGTGTTTCTCCTGCTCATAATCTGAGCATTATGTAATCATGTCTTTCTCACTGAAGTTCATACTGTTCCTGAAAAGGGAGAGACAATGTGCATGCTGATTCACACAAAGGACACAATAGGCTCCTTGTTATGCAAGGGCATGGCCGTTGAGAACAGGCATTGTAAAGGGAGCAGGCTGTTCTTGTGTTGATTCATACCCATAAATGTATAAGTTGGAGACAGAAACCCAAACAAGCGCAGGGAATGCTAATAGATTACCCTGTGGAAAAACAATTAATCCAAAACAGTTTCAAGCATGAACAAAAGTTTTAAAATACTACCATAAGTAGGTGTGGAAGCTTTAAACAAATAATTAAAATTAAAATTTATTTAAAAAAAGTTATTGCAACTTTTTATCTTACAACTTGTGAGTTTGCTTGTTTGTTTGTTTATCTCGCAATTCTGAGTTTAAATCTCATTCGTTATAACCTCGCAAAGAAAGTCCCAATTATAAAACTTTTTTTTTTTTTTTATTCCTTGAAGGAAACGGGCTTCCATAAGCAGGAATATTACAGTAACAGTGCCCATTTAAAATGATAACACGACCGTTTCAAGTTATATTTTATAATAATAATAGTAACACAGCCCCGTTTAAAATTGATACACAATATAAATCAGATTTATATGAATTTGAAGGATATGGAATTCTGTGAAAAACCACCATATTTAATTTTTGTCACTGTGGAACTAAAACTAGCAGGTATTCTTTTTCCCATCGAACTTACTTTTAGGAGCACATCGGGCGTGACCTAACCGCTACAAGTTTTGAATGGCGTTACTTTCAACGAATAAGAGCGTATCTTTACAAGCTGTAGCCAATAGAATCATAAATGGGCGTGTTTAAAATGTTGTGATTCTGTTAGCGTCATTGACAACGGAGCTTTAATTCTGACAGTTACAGCAATGGAAATATTAGCGTTATTTGTATGAGGACAGTAAGAAATGTATCAACCGCTGTACTGTAAAAAGACTCCTATAAAGTAGTTTTGTTTTTGCTCGAAGGATCGGTGTCTTGCTTGGTAATAAGGTCTGAACATCAGTGACTCCCAAAATGCCATAAATGATAGTTATACGTTAAGTTACCCATTCATATCTACCTGGTTTTAGACGAAAATGAATCAAGCAAAAACAGCTAAAGAAAGGGTTTGCTCTTCGATATCACAAAAGAAGTTCTTAAAAGAAAACAAAAGGATAACCTTTGGAAGCAGGAGAAAGGCCAAAGATGTGAGAGTGTTGGCAGAGAGGAACCCGGCTGTGGCGCCTGTGGGTGTTTGGGTGGAGAGCGGAGATGAGGGTCAGGAGCATCCCGCGGTAAGAACTTACACTAATATGATATACAGTGGATATAAAAAGTCTACACACCCCTGTTAAAATGCCAGGCTTCTGTGATGTATAAAAATGAGACCAAGATAAATAATTTCAGAACTTTTTCCACCTTTAATGTAAACTATAACCTGTACAACTAAATTGAAAAACAAACTGAAATCTTTTAGGAAAGGTGGAGAAACAATATAAAAACTAAAATAAGGTAGTTGCATAAGTGTGCACACCCTTAAACTAATACGTTGTTGAAGCACCTTTTGATTAGATTACACCACTCAGTCTTTGACACAAAGCATGGCACATCTTGACTTGGCCATATTTGCCCACTCTTCTTTGCAAAAAATGCTCCAAATCTGTCAGATTGCGAGGGCATCTCCTGTGCCCACTGCCCAGGCCTCTTCAGCTCACCCCACAGATTTTCAATCGGATTCAGGTCTGGGCTCTGGCTGGGCCATTCCAAAACTTGAATCTTCTTCTGGTGAAGCCATTCTTTTGTTGATTTGCATGTATGCTTTGGGTTGTTATCGTGCTGAAAGATAAAGTTCATCTTCAGCTTTCTAGCAGAAGCCTGAAGGTTTTGTGCCAATATTGACTGGTATTTGGAACTGTTCATAATTCCCTCCACCTTGACTAAGGCCCCAGTTCCAGCTGAGAAAAAACAGCCCCAAAGCATGATGCTGCCACCACCATGCTTCACTGTGGGTATGGTGTTCCTTTGGTGATGTGCAGTGTTGTTTTTGTGCCAAACATACCTTTTAGAATTATGGCCAAAAAGTTCAACCTTGGTTTCATCAGACCATAACACATTTTCCCACATGCTTTTGGGAGACTTAGAATGTGTTTTTGCAAAATCTAGCCGGGCTTGGATGTTTTTCTTGCCACCCTACCCCATAGCCCAGACACATGAAGAATATGGGAGATTGTTGTCACATGTACTACACAGCCAGTACTTGCCAGAAATTCCTGCAGCTCCTTTAATGTTGCTGTAGGCCTCTTGGTAGCCTCCCTGACCAGTTTTCTTCTCATCTTTTCATCAATTTTGGAGGGGTGTCCAGCTCTTGGTAATATCGCTGTTGCACCATATTTTCTCCACTTGATTATGACTGTCTTCACTGTGTTCCATGGTTTATCTAATGCCTTTGAAATTATTTTTACCCTTCTCCTGATTGATACCTTTTAACAATGAGATCCCTCTGATGCTTTGGAAGCTCTCTGCGGACCATGGCTTTTGCTGTAAGATGCGACTAAGAAAATGTCAGGAAAAGCCTACTAGAATTATGCTACATTTTGGGTTTAATCAGAGGCACTTTAAATGATGGCAGGTGTGTACTGACTCCTATTTAACATGAGTTTGAACGTGATTGCTTAATTCTGAACACAGTCACATCCTTAGTTATAAGAGGGTGTGCACACTTATGCAACCACATTATTTTAGTTTTTTAGTTTTACTCCACCTTTCCTAAAATATTTCAGTTTTTTTATTTATTTAGTTGTACAGGTTATAGTTTACATTAAAGGTGGAAAGAGTTCTGAAATTATTTATCTTGGTCTCTTTTTTTTTTTTTACATCACAGAAACCTGGCATTTTAACAGGGGTGTGTAGTTTTTATACTTTTTATATCCACTGTATATGTGTCCCTGGAGCACAAAACCAGTCATAAGTAGCACAGGTATAGTAACAATTCATTGTATGTGTCAAAATTATCCATTTTTCTTTTATGCCAAAAATCATTAGGATATTAAGTAAAGATCATGTTCCATGAAGATATTTTGTAAATTTCCTACCGTAAATATATCAAAACTTAATTTTTGATTAGTAATATGCATTGCTAAGGACTTCATTTGGACAACTTTAAAGGCGATTTTCTTAGTATTTTGATTTTTTTGCACCCTCAGATTCCAGATTTTCAAATAGTTGTATCTCAGCCAAATATTGTCCTATCCTAACAAACCATTGGAAATGGAAAGCTTATTTATTCAGCTTTCAGATGATGGACTATGTATGTAATTTCAAAAAAATTGACCCTTATGACTGGTTTTGTGGTCCAGGGTCACATATAATAATATGAGATCTGTAGAGATGTTGTTGAACACCAGCTTCCTTGACTGGCACTTTCCACTGTTACGGTACATGTTGGTGTCTGATTAAAAAGTGTATCCATACCAGGATGATTTTGGTTTGTCCCACAATGGAAGGGAAATTTATGAAAAAAAAAAAATATCTATATATATATATATATATATATATATATAGATATATATATATATATTTCCAGTAATCACAATCCAACATTTGGGCCCAAACTAGCTTATTAGCTGCTACTGAGTAAAATCTCAATTTTGGTTAAAAGAACTCTGTTACTTTGCCGTTACCTGAGTTATTATCATTAACTAAGACTTGAAATTAAAGTTGAAATAAAATTACATTAATTAAACATTACAAACATTAATTGAAATAAAATAGTTGCCCAGGCAACATTTCTATTTTTCATTAAAGTTGAAGTATTAAAACTAAAACTGAAAAAATACATATATATACAGCTAAAAAATGGTTTTAAGTCAGTTATTTCTATATTTTTCTGTAATGTGTCAGTGGGAAATATCAGTTTACATTTACAAACATTTTGCCATTAATATTATTAATATTTATAATTATTATTTATTAATATAATTAATAATTAATATTGTCATTAGTAATAATCCAGTGAGATTTTTGTTTGCACAAGGAGTCTGACAACAGCCGGTGCTCCACACAGAGGTCTGATCTGATCATCATCAGTCTGTCTGGAATGACATGAAGAAACTGAGACAGACTAAATCCAGAAGAACTGTGGCAACATCTCCAAGATGCTTCAAGAATCCTCCCTGCAAAGCTACAGTACTGTTAAAAGTTTTAGGCACTTGTGTAAAAATGCTGCAAAATAAGGATGCTGTCAAAAAATAATGTCATAAACAGATTTTTTTTAACAATAATTTAACTTCTATTAACTAAATTAAATCAACATTTGGTGTGAGCATCCTTTGCAGATTTAAAGCAGCTTTTGCCCTCGGTGCATTTGCACATAGTTTTTTTAGATAGCTTTGCAGGTAGGTTTCTTGAAACATCTTGGAGACATGTTTTTAGACATATCCCAAATTAGGGGTACACAAATTGTAAACCCAAATAAATAGACTCATATAAAATGACCTCTTAAAACTGAAGATTTGCACACAGCTCCTACTAGCGGGTATCTGATGCTGGCAGCTAAAGGATTCACAGCCATACATGTCCTGTAAATGTATCCCTGTGTGTGTGGAAGGTCCGGGCTTTGCTCACAGAAGAGCTTCTGGAGGAGACCAGACGAGAGAAAGAGGAGAGTCTGCACCGATTTCAGGATGCAGTTCGTGAACGTGTGTCGCAGCAGGCCCGTCTGCGCAAACAACAGCAGCTACTGAAATCATACGGGACAGTAAGAAATCACCTCATGACACCTTATTCTTTAAAAAAAAAAGCCTGACTTTGAAAATTCCAAATGTGTCCTAACAAATTCTCAAATACCCACACTCATAAAATTATTCATGTGAACACTATCTTTAGGTTGAATGTGAGAGCAAAATATTGCAACAAACCAGCAAAGCAGCCTATCGTCTTACACCTCAAACCGATTTATTCCCTTCCTGGACACATGGGGAGCGGGCAATCTGCAGTCCCAGCTCTCACTGTGTCAGCGCTCTGGGGACGGAGGCTGTTTCTTCACATCACCATACACATAATGTACGGGTATTTCCAGAGCATGATCCTTATACATCTGTGTGGATCATTTTGCTTGTGTGATTTGGCAGAACAGAGATGTAAGGGTGAGTTTCTTTACGCTTGTCCAGGTCAGTAAAGCCAGGAAGCAGGTGAGACACAGACTAGCTGCTCGTCAGACAGTGCAAGAGGGTGATGAACTCTCACAGCTACCTGGTGGGAGATGGAAAAGATCCACAGCTAGAGAAGTGAGTCATGCATGATGCATTTGGGTCATTTTTGAGACCTGAACGTTCAGTGTTGTAGTATTAATATCTTCTCGTTTTGTTATATGCAGAAATCTGAATCACACACTTGGAAAGATCACAAGGATTATACTGAAAGTACAAATGATGGAGGAGAGGAAAACGAGCAGGATGTTGAAGTGGAAGATGAGATGCTGTTGGGGCAGCATGATCAACCTCTTCATTTGCATCGCCACAGAAGCAAGACTGTAACTTTTCAGAATGATGTGGTAAGAAGATCTTGTGTGGTTTAAAGGGATAGTTCACCCAAAAATTAAGACGTTTTGATGAAATCCGAGAGCTTTCTGACCCTTCATAGACAGCAAGGGTCCTACCGCGGTCAACGCACAGAAACGTAGTGAGGAGGACATCGTTAAAGTAGTTCATGTGAAATCAATGGTTCAACCGTAATTTTATGAAGCTACGAGAATACTTTTTATGTCCCATTTTGGAGAGTACCGCGTAGGCTTGCTGCGATAGACGGTGTTGGCGGTGATACCAGTGTTAAGCCGCAACACCGGTTTCGTCACTTGCCCACCACGGCACCGTCCCTCACCGTCATTTTGATTTTTTTTATAATAATAAAAATAATTTAGTTCAGTTAGAGGACACTACAATTAAAACTGAACGCGGCTGCTCAATGCAGCACACCGAACGAACTACAGTTGCGCATCACAGATCAGATTTATTTTATCACGTGAGGAGAGTGAGTCGAGCTGACTGACGAGAAGAGTGAGGTGAGACAGAGAAGACGATGGGTGAGACAGGAGAAGAGCGAGGTGAGACTTCAAAACGAAAAGTGAAAAGTGAGACCGAGAAGAGCGAGGTGAGACTTTTAGGCAAAAAAATGGATTTTGAGGTGAGGTGAGGTTGAGGTGAGGTTGAAAACATGAGGTCGTGAGGTGAGATCTGAGGTGAGACAGACGAGAAGAGTTGAGACAGACGAGAAGAGTATTTGGTTGAGGTGAGACCACAGTATGCTGATTTTTATTTTATTTAAACTGTGCATTTTTCCCCCCATTATTTTACATCAAGGTGTATGCCGTCCGTGCCTCCAAACTTTCTTATTCGTTTTGCTAATAAACGTTCTACGTTTCATAATTATTTGTTCCTCATCCTTTACTGATTTTTATTTTTGTATACCTATTTAAACTTTGTAAGTTATTTGTTATTTTATATTAGGCATATAGCATGGTGTATTTTTATTCATTTCTTAATAAAAGTTCTATGTTCTACGTTGTATTTTCTTGTTGCTCGAATTGAATTCAAGCAATTGATGCCGAATTGCCGCTAATTTAAAAGTGAAAGTAAAACGCGCACAAAGCTTTTATAAGCTACCCTAGTGCCATTTTGGAGAGTATCATGACGCATGTGTTGAAAAAGAAAAAGTTGACATGTTGGTGTCTCTGCAGGTGTATGAGCCAGATCCCACTGTTTCCTTCACAACTGACTACAGAGCTTCCCAAGTGCTTTGGCCTCATGAGAATCAGGAGGAGGTGAAGAGGCAGGTGGGGAATCATGCTTTATTTAGAATAGTGTCTCCCTTTTAATCTTTTTTTATTAGGTTTTTTAAAAGACTAAAAAAAGTTACATGCATTTAATTAAATCTTGCGTAAAATGTGACATCCTTAAAATACATTTTACATTGTATAAATGTTTTTTCCTCTCTTACATTTTTGCAGACTTCCTAGTATCTCATGCAAGTTAAAACAAACAAACAAAAATAAAAACAATAGACCAGGGGTTTTCAAACGGTTGTTCAGGGACCACCAGGGAGCCGCAAGGTTGTTGTGTGATAGGAAGGTTTAGAGAAAATATATATATATATAATAAATATAAAAATATCATAATAAAAATAATTAGAATTAGAATTTACATTTTTATAATTGTGGCAAAGAAAGTTTACATTTAAAGGGGTCCTATTATGCTCTTTTACAAAGTCTTGATTTTGTTTTGGGGGTGTACTACAACCCCAAATCAGAAAAAGTTGGGACAGTATGGAAAACGCAAATAAAAAAAGAAAGTAGTGATTTCTAAATTTACTTTGACTTGTATTTCATTGCAGACAATATGAACACAAAATATTTCATGTTTTGTCTGGTCAACTTCATGTCATTTGTAAATATACATCCTTTCCTGTCATTCAGACCTGCAACACATTCCAAAAAAAGTTGGGACAGGAGCAATTTAGGGCTAGTAATGAGGTAAATTGGTTAAATAATGATGTGATTTGAAACAGTTGATGTCAACAGGTGATTGTAATTATGATTTGGTACAAAAGCAGCATCCAAGAAAGGTCTAGTCCTTTAGGAGCAAAGATGGGCCGAGGATCGCCAGTTTGCCAACAAATACGTGAGAAAATTATTGAACTGTTTAAAAACAATGTTACTCAAAGAAAGATAGGAAGAGATTTGGATATTTCACCTTCAACAGTGCATAACATAATTAAAAGATTCAAGGAATCTGGAGGAATTTCAGTGAGTAAAGGACAAGGGCGCAAGCCTAAGCTGAACAACCGTGATCTCCGATCCCTCAGGCGGCACTGCATCAAGAATCGTCATTCATCTATAAGCGATAACACCACATGGGCTCAGGACTACTTTGGCAAACCTTTGTCAAGTACCACAATACGTAGTTACATCCACAAATGCCAGTTAAAACTGTCCTGTGCCAAAAGGAAGCCCTATGTTAACAGTGTCCAGAAGCGCCGTCGACTTCTCTGGGCTCGGAGGCATCTGGGATGGACCATCACACAGTGGAAACGTGTACTGTGGTCAGATGAATCAGTATTTCAGGTATTTTTTGGGAGGAATGGACGCCGTGTGCTCCGGACCAAAGAAGAAAAGGATCATCCAGACTGTTACCAGCAACAAGTCCAAAAGCCAGGGTCTGTCATGGTATGGGGTTGTGTCAGTGCCCTTGGCAAAGGTAACTTGCACTTCTGTGATGGCACCATTAATGCTGAAAAGTACATAGAGATTTTGGAGCACAATATGCTGCCTTCAAGAAGACATCTTTTCCAGGGACGTCCATGCATATTTCAACAAGACAATGCAAAACCACATTCTGCACACATTACAAAGTCCTGGCTGCGGAGGAAGAGGGTACGGGTACTTGACTGGCCTGCCTGCAGTCCCGACCTGTCTCCAATAGAGAATGTGTGGCGCATTTTGAAGCGCAAAATGCGACAACGAAGACCCCGTACTGTTGCCCACCTTAAGACTTGTTTGCAGGAAGAATGGGACAAAATTACACCTGAAACACTTCATCACTTGGTGTCTTCAGTCCCTAAACGTCTTTTAAGTGTTGTGAAAAGGAATGGCAACATTACAAAGTGGTAAATGCTTTACTGTCCCAACTTTTTTTGGAATGTGTTGCAAGTCTGAATGACAGGAAAGGATGTATATTTACAAATGACATGAAGTTGACCAGACAAAACATGAAATATTTTGTGTTCATATTGTCTGCAATGAAATACAAGTCAAAGTAAATTTAGAAATCACTACTTTCTTTTTTTATTTGCATTTTCCATACTGTCCAAACTTTTTCTGATTTGGGGTTGTAGAACATGCTCTCATGCTTGGTGGTTCGAAAAACACATTATTTTTCACATAATTTACATTATTTACAACAGCTCGATTAGTTCCAGGTTTGATGAAGGCCCGCCTTCCTCAAAACGATATTTGTTGTGATTGGTTAGCTGTCCCAGTGCGCTGTGATTGGCGAACAGCTTAGACGGTGTTTCAGTACTGCCCCGCCCCTTGCCAAAGCAGCAAGTTCGTCAATACTTCCATATCAATTCAGACCAGTGTTGCCAAGTCCGTGGTTTTCCCGCAGAATTGGGCTACTTTAACACTCTTTCTGCGGGATGTTTTTCATATCCGTGGGTTGAGGCGACCCCAATAATGTGATATTTAGCCCCAAGAATGTGACTTTTACCAGGGGAACCCTGCCAAAAAAAATTGTATTTTACCCCCGGAATACGATTTTTACCAGGGCATCCCCCCTGAAAAGCAATCGGGCTACTTTTGGGCTAGTTTTGAGTAGCAATTGGGCGGGTTTTGCTGAGAAAACCTGGCAACCCTGATTCAGACCCCGAGAAAGTGAACAAGAGGATCGCGCAGAACCTTTGCACGCACGGATATTGCAAGACATATTAAAGTGGTAACATTATTGTTGTTGTTTTTTTGGCTAAATCACATTTTAGATAGGATGTCAAGAACAGCTTAAAAATAACTGCATTTACTATGTACAGATAAGTGCAACGGTAATATGTATTATATATATATTGTTCTTTATTCTAACATTATAACATGAATTGCAGTGAAACTGTTATACAGTTGAATTTATTTATACCATAGTCCCACAGACTTGCACTATTTGTGTCTGCATATATATGCAAATTCATTCTCTGCCAGCAGGAGGCGCTGTTGGAGTCATAGACATATATTATATGTAGTTTAGATGTATACTTTATATATCTATGGTTGGAGTGGTTTACAAAGCAGCACTCCTCTCACAAACACTGCTTTATCAGACATTACATGCAAGATGAAATGAAAATGACATCCAAAATTTTCTGAAGACAGTTGGTTTCCTTCAGAAATACAGTGATATAAAAACACCCGCACCGGGTTTCCAAGCGTTCTCCCCACCCGCCAACCATTCGAATTTCCTTAGGTGCGTTTAATTTTAATGATATTCTAATGGCCGCTTTGTGACATCACAAACACCGGAAAACAACGCTGTAGTCCATTTTTTTAAACAAAATATCTCCCTTTGGAGTGGACTTTGAGATTTGTAAATCTTTGTAGATCTTTTTATGCCCAAACATACACACTACACCCTGACTAAAATTCAAAAAGTGAAAAAGCATAATAGGACCCCTTTAAAATAACTGTTGTCTATTTTTGTCTATTTCTAATATGCTGATTTGCTGCTCAAGAAACATTTCTTATTAGCACAGTTGTGTTGCTTAATATTTTTGCGCTAACGGTGATGAATTTTTCAGTATTGAAATAAAAATATTTTGATTTCTATTGAATAAATATATTCTCTGAATAAATAATATTGCATATTGAATAAATGTTTTCAGTGTGACTGTTGATACATTTAATGGATCACTGATGAATAAAAATATAATTTCTGGTAGTGGATTTAGTGTTTAGTCTTGATTTAGGTGGAATCTTTGTTTTCTTCAAAGCGCTAACTGTATCATTTCAGAGACAGTCTCAGTTCCTCATGTATCGACGCCGCTTCATGGACATTGAGCGAGAGCAAGTGAAGGAGCACCAAAGGCACAGGAAACATCTGAAGAGAACTGCAAGGTCAAATCTCACCACATGTTTACAAGTATCTTCTCTACAACAGCATCACATTTACATTGCTTATCTCACTTCTACTAAAAAGGTCTATTTTCATTTCTTTCCGCATAATGGTTGCTCACTTCTCTTTTGGTGTCTCTCTTGTATTCAGGCTACAGTAAATAGTTTCCATGACTGACTAGTTACTGTAAAATAATGATAATACTGGACTAAAAATAAGACTGGTAGAATGATTGCTAGGTCTTCGACACAAAGACCAATATAAAAAAGACATGAATATTACTCAAAAATGTCACTCCCATAACAAATACACATATTTTAAACTTCCTAACTATTATGGATTTTCCTATAACTCAACTGGTAGAGCATGACACTTGCAATGCTAAATTCAAGGGTTTGATTCCCAGGAAAAGACACGTCAAAATGTATATCCTTTATAGATGATGTATAATTGAGTTAAAAATAAATTATTTCAAACTATATGTATGTGCACATATTATCTACAATTAATTTAATATAAACATTAAGCATTCTTTGTAAGTTTATAATATTTTTTATATAGTTTATTTTAGTAACCTGTCCTTAAGCTTAAGTGCATTTCTTTTGTACTGTTGAAGCAAGTAACCACACATCATTTTTCTTTTATTAAGTTGTCCAAGAACACAAAAGACTTCATGTTGTGCTTTTTACTTTCTTTTATAAACTCTGAGAACTTTTTTTCTTTGTGTAGGATTAAGAATGAAAAAGAACAACTCAGGAAAGCAGAGGAGAAGAAGCTGGACAGGCAGCGACAGCAGGAGGAGGAAAGAAAAGACATGGCTGAGAGGGAGTATTTGATTTTGGAGCGATTGAGGCTTGATGAGGAGGAGGCAGCAGAGAAGGTAGAGAGACCAGAGAAAACAAAGAGGAACAAAGAAAGCAAACGGTACATACTGCACAAGTTATCTTGTTATGAGTATGTTCATTATAAGCATAAATACATCAAAAGTTTGGGGTGGAAAGTAAAAAAAAAAAAACTATTATACTCACCCAGGCTTCATTTATTTGATCACGAATACAGTAAAAACAGTTATATTGTAAAATATTATTAAATTAAAATCTTGCGGTTTAACTGTTTTCTATTTGAATATGTTTTAAAATGCAATTTATTTCTGTGATATCAAAGCTGAAGTTTTAGCAGTCATAATCTAGCCTTCAGTGTCACATGATCCTTCAGAAATCATTCTAATATGCTAAATTGGTGCTTAAAAAACATTTATTATTATTATTATCCATATTAAAAACGGTTGTGCTGCTTAGTATTTTTGAAGAAACCATGGTGCATTTTTTTCAGGATTCTTTAATGAATAGAAAGTTCAAAAGAACATCATTCATTTAAAATAAAAATCTTTTGTAACATTGTAAATGCCTTTACTGTCACTTTTGATCAATTTAATGCATCCTTGCTGACTAAAAGTATTAATTTATTTAAAAAAACATCTTATACATCTTACTGACCCCAAAATATAACCATAAACAAATCATAACTTCTATTGTTTTCCATTCAGTAGATGAGAATTGTGCTCTAATCGTATGTAAAGAGCTGTTGTGCATGTGATGATTGTGTGACAGGTACATTGAGGCCATGCAGGCTCTAATGAAAGAGAAGCTGGAGAAGGATAAAATAGAACTGCCTCCTCTGTGCTGCTGTGGAGACTCTTTCTGGGACAGTCATCCGGATACCTGCGCCAATAACTGCATCTTCTACAACAATCCGAAAGGTAAACTACGCACTCTGTGTCCTTAGTTTTTATTATAATTATAGAGTATTATGCTTTTCTTTGTCTTATTACACTGTGTATTGGGTAATTCTGAGTTTTTGTCCAAGTGACACAATATTTTGTTAGGTGCTTGGTTCCTATTTCTGTGGCGTTGTGTGTGGCATAGCCCCGCCCACAGACAAATATCATTGGTCCTTAATCCTGTTCCTCATAACTGAACTTCAGAAATGTTCTGATTGGTTGTGATTGTGTTGCTGGGAAACTTGTCACGTCGTGCCTGTTTTTATGTCATAAATGTTCTTACTCACAGTACCATGACTTGACAGACAATGCATGTGGGGCCTGTCACAACTGACATCTTTTGTTTTTCCACTTTCCATGACAGAGTATAACGGTACATATTTTTACCAGACAGTCTGAAGTTTAACCATGGATTTAGTTCATCACAGCAACAGCCTTATTTTATAACAAGATAAAAACAATTTTTAAATATCCTTCTGAAAAAAAGATTTCATACTTTTAAAAAGAGTACTTATTATGAAGGAATATAATTCAAAACAATATATTCAAGTGAAAGTGAATGTAATGTTTTACAATCATAATTAAATGAAAATATATTATATTGTGTATCTTTAAAATATGGTTAAAGTTTACTGCTAAATTAATGAACTGACAAGCTAAACTAAAATACAATTTAATTTATTTTGAACTTTCTTTTGAAACTTGTATGTTACATATTGAATTTATATTTGTTATTTGTAATGTATTTGTAATGAAGTTTTAGTACATTTAAAATATATTAACTTTAAATGTAATACTGAATAACACACTACAGTTAATCAAATATTTTACATGTGCTTTAGCATCTTAGCACATCAAATAAAATAAAAAAAAACTGTTAATAACTTTTGCATTATTCAGGGTGTCCGCGGGGTCTTAAAAAGTCTTAAATTTAGTTGTATCAAATTTAAGGCCTTAAAAAGTCTTAAATTGTACAAGAAAGTCTTAATTATGATTTCAAGAGGTCTTAAATTTGGAGACGGAAAGACCAGAATTGCGATATGGCTGAATGTGACGATTAAACTTCAAAAGGCTATGATTTCATTAAATAAACATGAGCTCTGAAAGTTCAGAGTCTGGTGCTGCGCTGCTTGTTCTGTGTTTACCGGGAAAACTGTTATATTTCAGCCAAAGGCGACACCTGCTGGCAGAGAATGAATCAGTTAACAGGTTAAACTAGTGTGCTTACAAGTTTCACTGCACGGTTCAGTCTATTAAAATACATTTAGAATCATCACATAATTTAAGATATGGGGGCAGAAAATGTATAGCCTATATATTTACGGTATATCATTTCATATAGTAAATATCACACGAAGAGTGCCATCTTTTCTCCAAAAGTCAGCATGATTACAAGTGTGATTTTGATTTTATGCAACAGTTAAATAAATAAGAATTTAATATTAAGAGACTTGTTTTAGACACCATATTTCCTGCTTTTGCTCTATTTCTCCAACAAAAATAATTCCAAACACAGTCACAGCACAGTTTCGCGTCTCTGAGCAACATGAAGGTGATTCGTTCCTGAACGAATCAACCGTTTAAATGATTCGGTTCAATCGCAATGACTCACTTATTAACACTGACTTACTGCCACCTATTGGCCGTTTTAATTTCACATTTTAAAGTATCTTCATTGTTTAAAATAATTTCAAACATCAGTTTTCAACGTTTTATGTTTCAAATATCAAAACATTATTTATGCATTTGTAACTGCAGGTTAGCATTCTGTGTCCCTCTGAGCTGCATTAAAGTGTGTGTAAATGCATCTAAATGCCACTTCAGATGCATTGCAAAGATACATTTTGTTGATACTGATTTCATCTGCTTGGTAACAGCCCAAATGCAAGAATTTGACTCAAAAGATGATGCACACTTTTAGAAAAAATGGCTTAAAGGTAAAAATGCCCATAAAACTTATTGGAAAAAAAAAAAAATTCTATCACTGCTGTGAACTGAGCACACAGAAGAATATCAAAAAAATTCAGGAGTCAGCTGTCCACGGTAATCTTTAAGATACCAGCACAATAACACACTCAGCAAAATATTGTCTAATTATTATCAATAAAATCCCAGAAAATATCAAGATATATTTTTTTGTCAATTTCGCACACCCCTAATTCGTTATTTAATTTATATAATTATTGATAATAATTGCTAAAATCAATATAATTAATACATTTGACTTATCCATTTTCTTAAAAATGGTTAGTTTATCATTTTATAAAACTTTAAGTTTTTGTGCAAACTTATATCTGAATTGTAAAAGATGCTTTTGACAGTCATTTTACAGTTTAATATGGTACTGTAGACATTACCCTGCCCTGCTCATATGGTATTAATTTTATTTGTGCAGGTCTTAAAAAAGGTCTTAAAGTCTTAAATTTGAGCTTAAAAATCCTGCAGATACCCTTACAAGTGTACATTTTAATGGTATACTTAAGTGAGTTAAGAAACAATAACCATGAAATTATTCTTTAAGTACATTTACGTGGCATTTTAGTTTATAAATATTGTATCTATTGTATCTGCAAGTACAGTTTTTTAAAATATACTTTTAAGATTACAAGTTCACATTCAGTACAATTAAGCACACTTCTTCTTCACAAAGGTAATCATGACCACATTGCTCAACTTCTTTGATACTGACATTTGTTCAACTTTAGAGTTTATTTATTGGTCATTGATGATTGTTTTCTGCAGCGTATGCTCAGGCTCTGCAGTCTGTCTTGCTAAGCTGTGATCTGAAGGAAGGAGGCTTTGGACAGCATTCGTCCACCTGGAAGGCGTCCTCTATAGATGTCCATTTTCAAAGGAAGTGATTGTATTCCATCTTTAGAGTCATTATTGAGCATGTTTTAAGACTGGGCAGCCTGAAGTGTCATGTTGTATTAATGTAAGGATTTCATGGTGTGATGTTTTTTATTGTTCTCATAGATGGTTTTAAAATACCTGACATACCTCTATGTAATTTTTTACAGCATTTTTACTGTTTTAATAAACCTTACTGAACTGGGGAAATCAACTGCTGTGATTGTTTATTGTGTCACAACTTGGTTTTCTTAACCTAAATGCAGGTAAATGTGTATGTGACCTTTGTACAGTTATTCAGTCATTATCCACACAGAGTGCCTCATCATATGCTTCAGGTTGAGAAGTCAGTAAATGAATGGCAGTCACGTTTATTTCTGTCTTCGTCTGTGGAAATAAGAAGTATTTATTTCCATTCCAGCAAGCAACATCCTAATTTCTAGTCAAGGTTGTTAAGTCAAGGATGTTAGGTTTGATTGGTGAAATCTTGGGCTTATTTCATTTATGATATGCTGCATAATAACTATAAAAAGTGTATTGTAAGTGTAGTGTCCAGGTAGGATTTAAGTTCTTTACAGAAAACTATAAAGTAGGGTACTTAGCACCCTGAAATTTACATTTTGTGTAAAGTAAAAAAAAAAAAATAATAATAATAATAAATAAATAAAAATGCTAGAAAAGTTAGTTTATCAAAAAAAATTGGTCCTTAACGTCTTTATCAAAGTTGTGATGACCAAATAAAACATATTTGTATAACAAAGAGAAAATCTGTGAAGAAAAAGCACTTACAAAGATAAAGAAATCCTTCCAAAATAAAACTGTAGGCTATATCTGCATTCCCAATGGAGATGAGAAGTAGATTCGTCTTCAGCTCCACAAAAAAAGAACATTAAAAAAAAAATCTATATATGAAAAAAAAAGATCTTAACAGGTAAAAAAGCTGAAGTAATTTATTAAAAAAAAAAAAATATTTAGATGACTTAGATCACTTTCTTCCATGGAATGTAATCAAAGTAGCCTTTCCAGTAGGACACAATGTGTGGAAGAGACGTTATCTCGGTCTGAAATAGTTCGTCTGTTCCGTCCAGAAGAGGTAGATAAAAAACAAATACCAATCATTGCATTAAGAGGATGAGTTATTGACAAATACATTTGGGATCTAGCTGAGTCTAAGAAAAGTTATGGCCCCATAATGGCGAACTCTGAATAGGAATATAACGTTAACCACCAGAATTTATTAATTGAGAAACCAGATTAATATTATTATTGGCCCAATATAGGAAAACAAATATTTATTTTTTTAAAGAATATCACCATTATTCCAGATAAAATAACCGTGAGGACTAAAATCATGTTAATAATAAATTAGGTGCCACCCCAAAAGCACTTGTTTCTGTAAATTTGAACATTTATGGGGCAATTTAGTGATATTGTGATTACATACGAAAGGGAGACCTCCCACCCTAGAGAAAACAAGATTAGGAAGAATATTCCAAAATGAATCAGGGTTTGTTAAGTACTGCTTTAACCAATTTATCTTAAAAGTATAATAGAAAAGCCGAAGAATAAAGGGTTAATTTGAGCCCTGACGACACGATGTATCACATGTTTACGCCGCCAGATCCTCTGTGTGTGTGTGTGTGTGTGTGTGTGTGAGTGAGTGAGTGAGTGAGAGAGAGAGAGAGAGTGAGTGTGTGTGTGTGTGTGTGTGTGTGTGTGTGTGTGAGTGAGTGAGTGAGTGAGAGAGAGAGAGAGAGAGAGAGAGAGAGAGTGTGTGTGTGTGAGTGAGTGAGTGAGTGAGAGAGAGAGAGAGAGAGAGAGAGAGAGTGTGTGTGTGTGCGCGCCGCAGCCCTGTATGGAAAATGGAGACGCTACACTAGCACTGCACGAGCTAAAGATCAATTAGGCCTAACGTTAGCTAATACTCATGTGATTTTTAAAGACCAGACAAACCGGTATTAATAGCACCCAGGTTGAAACGCAGACGGACACCGGCAAAGGCAACCATGGAAATCTTTGGGAATTCAGAGCGCTTTACGGTTTTTCCACCTCTGGAATTGGGAAATGACAACACGTCTCCGACACTTTAAATGCAACTTTTTCATCTGAATTAAGATCGCCGGCTTTCAACGAACATGATTATATGGACTCGTAGCATTAGGTCGTAAGAAATGAGCGCAAACTGAGGCACAAAACGATTAGTCAGCTAGTTTCGTTGTTTATTTTAGCTGTTCTTGATTTTAATCTTAAAATTGTGGATTTTAGAAGTCTTAATAGATATGGGATTCTTTATACATAATTTATAACGTAGATAAAAATTTTAGTATAACTTTTTTTTTTTTTTTTTTGCAACGAGACAAACAACGTTAACTGTAACAATGAGATCTCTGGCCCCGGGAATCAAACTCATTACTTCTTTCTCTAGAGACAGCTGGTGAGTAACAGGCCCCTGTAAACACAACAGACTACAGATAGCATGCTCTGTGATGTTAAATGTGTATCCCATCATGTGGGATTGTATTGTAACAGACATGATTATTGATTTTTGAGTTTTAGCGCTGCTTAAGAGTTCCACATTAATCTATAAAATATAATGTTTTTAGTAGTGCTAATATACATTTCACCTTGTTGAATACAGGCAAATAATTATTTTTTAACAAATTTACTACTCTGGAAATTGAACCACAGTGTGTATATGCACAACTTCATTTATTAGTTTTTATTTTATTTATTAAGAAACTTAAATCACAATTTAAACCTGATTTATGAATATATGTGTGCCTCATGAATTGAAAATCAGTACTTAAGTTAAAGTTCAGTACTGTGACCTAAATGTTAGAGGTTTCTGTTTTGCAGCATGCATAGCCCTCAGAACTGATGTACACTGTGTTAAGTGTGCTTCCCCCACAGGAAATGTATAAAAACTTATAGAAAGATCATTCAGTGTGTGTGTGTGTGTGTGTGTGTTTGCCTTAGGTGAGGCTGATTTCCTGTAAGTCACGTAATGTGGTTTCATTTCTATCACTGCCTGGCTGTTTTATTCAATACTACAGACACCTCCAGATTTCACTTTTGATGCTTTTTGACTTGTAAATTCAGTTCATTTCATGAACTTGTTCCTTTTGATTAGGTACCGGTTCTTCATCCTCCTCCTTACGTTTGTCTTCTACACCACCTACCACCTCTCTCGAAAGCCTATCAGTATTGTCAAGGTAATAAAAAGAGACCTGGCAACTAAACATTAACTAGCTGCATGATAGGCCTAACCTAAAAAGAAGACATGCAACAAACAGGATTTTGATATACTGATAAATCACATGGTTGTGTTTACATGTAATAATTTAAGAGTAAAATGTGTTAAATAATAGTTTTATGTTGTGACAGAGTCAGCTGCACAGAAACTGCTCTAATGTTATTCATCCAGCAGACCTCAACATCACTGACAATGACACCTGGTGTGATTGGTCTCCTTTTGGTAAGATTGATTCATTGCTTAAAATATTTTGTGTTCTAGCTTATATCATATCTGTCCTGCAATTAATACATCCATGCACAAATGGTGACATATTAATACAATTTAAAATATCTGTTTTCTATTGTAATATATTTTAAAATATATTAGAATTTTCAGCAGCCAGACTTCAGTGTCACATGATCATTCAGAAATCATTCTAATATGTTGATTTGGTGCTCGATAAACATTTCTTACTATTATCAGCGGTGAAAACAATTGTGCTGCTAATATTTTTGTGGATACTGTGATAATTTTTTTTAGGATTCTTTGATGAATAAAGAATTTATTTGAAATCGAAATCTTTTGTTGGATTAGAAATGTTTTTACTTTCACTTTTTACCAGTAAATGTGCCCTTGCTGATAGAAAAAAAACGTACTGTTTACTAGTTTATATTAACCCATCAATGTATTTCTTTGTTTAAATTCAGACCAGAACAATTACCAGAACCTGTTTGGAGTCTTGGACAACTGCTTCCTTGTTGCATATGCTATCGGCATGTTCTTTAGGTATGATATCGGTTTTCTTGTTTAGACTTTCTTGGTTGGTGTGTTTTGCTTGAGGTATAACAGCTGGTTTTGAAATATTTTTGACAGTGGGATATTTGGAGAGCGATTACCCTTGCGTTACTACCTGAGCTCAGGGATGATTCTCAGTGGCATTTTCACTACTCTGTTTGGCCTGGGCTTTTACTGGCAAATCCACTCTTTGTGGTATTACTGCTTAGTTCAGGTAAGCTAGTTCTCCTTTCTAAATTTAAACCAATGTATCTCCAAAGGTGTATCAGTCCATCAAAAAAATAATTTAAAGTACCAGAGCGAGTACCAGAATTTCACAATGTGAAACCAAAAAAACAGAAGTGATTCTTTTCCAATGACACGTTTCTTGTCACAAGTGAGTTTTTAAAATGAAATTAAAAGTATGTTTGAATATTATCAAATAAAAACCTTATCAGTGCATGGTTGACGTGTACATCATGTTGAGCATTTTCTCTTTTCTTAGCCCATTTATTGTTGTATTCCAGTCTTACAGCCCCAGAGTTATTTCATAGTAAATCTGGAGTCATGCTAGTATGAGTCACATGGATAACACATGACTGAATCAGGTGGAAGGGTTTGCTTCTTGAATGTGTCAAACCCATGTGTTCTTCAGACTTGCTGATTCCTATGTTTTTTTCTTTTACAGGCCTTAAATGGGCTGGTGCAGACTACAGGCTGGCCGGCAGTGGTAGCGTGTGTTGGGAACTGGTTTGGGAAGGGAAAGTAAGTGACTGTTGTGTTATTTGCTGCTTGCTCAGTTTGTGTGCTGTTGACAGTGCAGAATTGTATATGCACTTTTTCACAAAAACAACTAAGTGCAGATCTAAATGATCTCTCTTGCTTGCACAATCCCACAATCCCAAACTGTTAAAACTTGTGTGCTGTGAACTGTACTTTTAAATCAACATGAAACCACAATTGTAACCTATTTTACTACAGCAATATGACAAATTTCAGAGTGAAAAATAATATTTCACAAGAAAAATCGTGGCAATTCTTGATTTTATCCATCAGGAATTGATTGGATGATAAAAACAGGGTATTTAATTTTGGAACTAAGCCAGATGTGAACTTTAATAAACAAAACAATTCATAAATCACTATTTATAAACAGTTTATTAATGTTATCCAATAGCCTGCATGGCCTAAGAGATGTCAAAGGAAGGCAGAGTTGTTTTTAAGGCAGGGCAAGGTATTAAACTTGATTTTAAAAAACTTCATTGATGAATTGTGCACATTAAGATCGTACACTATCGTTCAAAAGTTTGGGCTCAGTAATAACCAGTATTTGATCAGAAATGATAGTACAGTAATGTATGATGTTTACAAAAGATGGCTGTTTCAAACAATGCTATTAAACTTCATAATCATCCAAAAATATTCATATTAAAGTTTCCAAAATTATATAAAGCTGCACAACTGTTTTTGAGATCAATAATTGTAAGAAGAAATGTTTCATGATTTCTGAAGACACATGTGACACTGAAGACAGGAATAATACCTGCAGAAAATTCAGATTTGACTTAACCGGAGTAAATTGCACTTTAAAATATATTAAAATAAAACGGTTATTTTTAATTGTAAGAATATTTTATAATATTACTGTTTTTACTGTATTTCTGATCACATGAATGCAACCTTAGTGAGTATTAAAGACTTAGAAAAATAAATATATAAAAAATACACATACTTTTAAATGGTAGTGTATTAATAAACTGATTTCATGTTGACTTCAATCTTCCAAAATTAAATTTTCAAAATTCCAAAATTGCTCTCTGATGCAGGCGTGGATTCATCATGGGCATCTGGAATTCTCACACCTCAGTAGGAAACATTCTGGGCTCTCTCATTGCTGGGGTTTTTGTGTCGTCCGCGTGGGGCCTGTCATTCATTGTGCCTGGTATCATCATCGCTGCTGCTGGAGTCATCTGCTTTTTGTTCCTGGTTGAAAGTAAGTCACACCTTAGATTGGAGGGAAATTTTCCATTATATGCCTGTAGGGCTGTTTACAAAGACAGGAACAGAAGGGAAACAAAAACAAACATTGTGCAACTAAATTACATGCACATAAATTTTCCATTACTTCAGCCTAGATCAGATGGGTGTGTTTAGAAATTAAATAAAGACAACGCAAACACAATATTAACAAAAAAAAGTGCTACCACCTAAATCACAACGTTATTTATTTTTTACAGAACCTGAAGATGTGAACTGTACTCCACCACAACACCATGTGAGTTCACTTACAATTTAAAATCTATGCAAAATATTTTGCAGTTTGACTCTATGACCTGCATATGTTACAGTACCATTATTTCACTTAAACCTTGAATAACCAGCTAAACAGCAGTGCTCCCCTCCCATTTGTGTTTTGTTTTTGTGATTTTCCGAAGTTGCATTATTTGCAAATTGATTGTGAAAAGGCTGGCTAACACTCATTTACTGCCATTTGGTTACAATCAATACATTTTTTTGCCAAACTGAAAGCAAAATTAAATATTTGCAATACATTTGGCCTATACATTTTTTGCAGCAAGAGAATTGAGCCAATGAATGTAACATTGTCATACTGTGCCTGTAGTTCACAACACTGTAGTGAATTTGGTTGAGAAATGACCTGAGAATTGAAAGCAGAAGTAATTGTGAACAGAGAGAAATCACATGTAACAATCTGCACGAGTTTACAAGCGTGAGAAGAGCTATGATAAAGCTGTCTGTTGAAATCTTTTGATCTATGTGATTAACTATGTTGGTCTCAATGATTAAAGGCTGGTTAACTTGAAATCTACACTTGCTGACATAGGAATAACTAAACGAGTGAGGATCATAAACTGAGAGACTGTCAAACAACAAATTTACACAGAAATATGCAAAATGTTGACACTGCCACTCTATTCTATTTCTATTGTCTACTTGTTTTCTTTTTATTCATAAAAAAATGACCCTCAAAACAGCATCTCTAAAGCGTCTACTAAATTATTAAATGTAATGTAAATGTTGATAGGAGACACATGACCAGTAAAAACGGTCTTTGTTCTAAAATCAGATCAAAATTTTGAATATGATTGATATCCTCTGACTGAAGCCCAAAATACTGAGTCTGTACCTGATTGCCCAAAAACTGCAGGATGTGACTTTCAGCAAATAGCATTGACTCCTCCAGACTTGTGTAGTGTACTCCACCCATAAGTATGTACTTAAAGTACTGTCACTTAATGTTCTTCCTTTAACAAACACTTCTTATCTTCATTGATATAACACTAACAGGCTGTAATGTGTTTAGGAGAGTGTGGAGCAGGAGCCTCTACTGAGGAACTCGTCCAGTAATGAGGAGATCTTCAGCGTTAACACCTCCACAGCCGTGGAGACGGTGGAGGATCACACAGAACCCATCAGCTTCTGCGGAGCGCTCAGGATTCCTGTGAGTGACCTGTTATTCTCAGTTTTACACCCACAGTTGTTAATCAGCGAATATAAGGTGTTATTTTCAAGAGACCGAGAGAGGAGCCAATCCTGTGAAGTGTCTGGAGTTCTTGGATCAAAAATCATGCTTTTGCTTTCCCAACCTAAATATTATTTTTTCTTAAAATAATAACATTTTGAAGATTAAATATTTAATTAAATCTGTTCTTCAAAGAGTAAAAGTCTTATCTAATGGCCTTTAAACATAATACTCTGTTTGGGTCATTTGTCAGACAATTTTTGGATTTACATTTATCTATTTAGCAGTTGCTTCTTTATGCAAAGTAACTTGCACGAGTAATGCTACAAAATAAGCAATTCATCCTAATGTTAGAAATTAGGCAATATGATGTTGCAAATTTGATTTACAAGTGTACAAGTTGATAGAGAACAGTATTATTTACATTGCTATGCATGTCCTGATATTGTTTTATTGAATTTTTTTGTGCTCCTGATTCAATCGGTGTCATTGAATATTGAGTATCTGCCGATACCGAGTAATCCCTAGCTGTTGCTAGGACAGGAGTAAATATCAGAGTGTCATTTTTGCTCATCGTGTTGTTTTCTTCCTGCAGGGTGTGGTGGAGTTCTCCTTGTGTTTGCTTTTTGCCAAGCTGGTCAGCTACACCTTCCTCTACTGGCTTCCTTTATACATCGCTAATGTTGGTAAGAATCCTTCACCAGATTCTCTCATAATTTATCGGTTCTTGGCACAAATGAACTGTCAAAAAAGTCACTGAGTCTGCTCTCTCTTAGCTAATTTTGATCCTAAAGAAGCTGGGGACCTGTCTACGCTGTTTGATGTTGGAGGAATTGTGGGTAAGTATGTGGCATTTAAATTATTTATAGGAATAAGAAATATCTAAGGGTGATTCTTGAGATTGGTGGTACTATAAGGGTTTTTTCTGTGTTAGGTGGCATCCTGGCTGGAGTGATATCTGACTACAGTGGAGGCAGAGCCACTACCTGCTGTGCCATGTTGATCATTGCTGCTCCTATGGTTAGTCAAACTGTTCTCTTTTTTTTTTTTTTCTTTGCTCAGACTTTGAGCAAAATGCAAACATCTGTTTCAACAAGATGTTGCAGATTGATTGAATCTATTAAGAGTATGTAAAAGCATTATTAAAACACATGCATGTTTATTTGCTAGTTTTATGGAACATACAATTTACACTTAGGAGTTTATTTCAATGCTTATGTCCAGTGGCACTGTAAATGTTTGTTGTAACAGATTGTGCTTCCTAGAGTACTATTCGTCTGAGCAAAAAAAAAGAAAAGGAGCAAAGTTGGCTAGTTTTGCGCAGCTACAGAATCTGAAGTGTTGTCAGTAAATCTTGAAGTTTGCTCAGAGTTTTTACAGACATCTGTAATCTTGTGCACACAAAACCCTCAAGCTCGAGTTTACCTGTGAACCTGTGTAAACGCATGGATGGGTTTCTCTTTCCTTTGAGATCTGTTGCTTATTCATGTTTGCTTTTCTTCCTCAAGCTGTTCCTGTTCAATAAGATCGGGCAGAACGGCTTGCCAACCACCATTGGTGAGTATGGAGTACGTTTTATGTTTTTTGTTTTGTTTTGTTTGGACAGATGCACTTTTTTTCCAAAGTTAGTTAAATAAATTTTTTGCATTCATTTCAGTCTGAATAATCAGATCAAAGTTTTTTTGGTCCCACATTATATTGGGTGGCCTTAACTACTATGTACTTGCATATAAATTAATAATTTGATACAATGCAACCTATTTTGCATTATACATGTATTATACATACATGTTTTGCATTGTACTTACAGTATATAAAAAAAAACTGCATGTAATTACATCTGTAATTAATTTCTATAGTTACATTTATAATTATACTGTTGACCTATTACACCTTAACCCACCCTTAAACCTACCCATACCACCAAACCTGTCCCTAACCTTACCCGTATCCCACCTCAATAGCAGTAAAAATGATTTGCAATACAATATGAACACAGTAAGTACATAGTACTTATTTTTTGATGGAAGTACAGAGTAGTTAAGGCCACCTAATATAAAGTGGGACCAGTTTTTTAAGTAAAATCCATTTTTGAACCTTAAGTTTGCCTTTTAAAAATCATAAGTCATCATAATATTGTATAATGTTAAGTATAAGGGGATCAGATGATCTTGTGAATTATGAAATAAGTGCCATATTGACAACTGATAAACAAAATCTCTTTTTTTTGGCCGTATCTCCTCCTCTGCCCTTTTCGGACCTGCAGGCATGTTGCTGTGGTGTGGTGCTCTCGTGAATGGACCCTACGCCCTCATCACCACTGCTGTGTCAGCTGACCTAGTAAGCACTGGGCACCTTTCCTCCATGTGCTCTTCACATGGATATTTGTAAAGTCTTTAAAAAAGGTTCAAAACAGATATGTCGGGACCAGCCTACAAGTCCTGCCGTCAATAACTGATCAATAAACTATTTTGTAACGCAACAAGCATTTTGTGTTGAACATTTCATAATGTTTTTTGATCTTTTAGGGAACCCATGAGTGCCTGAGAGGGAATTCCAGAGCACTGTCCACCGTGACCGCCATTATTGATGGCACTGGATCAATAGGTATGCAGGGAGTGTGTGTGTTATTTTAATTTTTTTCTTAAGCTTGAGACTGACCTAATAAAGTCAAACATTGTATGCACTTTGTCTTATAACCTGTCAGTGAATATTACATTTGTGAATCGAGCAACGTTTTTAAAATGTTATTGACAGTCAATTTGAATGTAACATTCAGAAACCAGTGTTTGTTTTGAAAACTTCTCACTGTCCTTTGATGGCAGTCACATGTTGTGTAATGTGTTTAATGGGCTCTAGGTGCCGCTATTGGACCTCTGTTGGCTGGTCTGATCTCTCCCACCGGTTGGAATAATGTTTTCTATATGCTCATTACTGCTGATGTGCTGGCCTGTCTGGTGAGACTAAAGCTGATGTGTATTATTAATGTTGTTGATTCTATTGTTATTTATAATATGTGACCCTGGACCACAAAACCAGTCATAAGTAGCACAGGTATATTTGTATTAATAGCCAACAATACATTGTATGGGTCAAAATTATCGATTTTTCTTTTATGCCAAAAATCATTAGGATATTAAGTAAAGATCATGTTCCATGAAGATATTTTGTAAGTTTCCTACCATAAATATATCAAAACTTCATTTTTGATTAGTAATATGCATTGCTAAGAACTTTATTTGGACAACTTTAAATGCGATTTTCTCAATATTTTGATTTTTTGCACCCTCAGATTCCAGATTTTCAAATAGTCGTATCTCAGCCAAATATTGTCCAATCCATATATCAATGTAAACTTATTTGTTCAGCTTTCAGATGTATACATGTATATTGACCCTGACTGGTTTTGTGGTCCAGGGTCACATATCTGCAAAATATCTGTTCTCGTGATGAATGTGTTTTCAGGCTGGTGTTTGACCGTCTCCTCTTGTTCTTGTTTGTGTAGCTGTTGTCCAGGCTCGTGTATAAGGAGGTCAGAGGATGGTGTGGATACACTACAAGGCAGAGAGGGTGAACATCCCTAATTCACTCTTGTTCTTTGCGTTTATGGTGAATTATGTAAGAAGGTCATTAAAACCAATCATATAAATACACTATATACACTACCGGTCAAAAGTTTGGAATAATTAGGAATTTTTTGTTTGAAAAATTACTCCTATTGCTCGCCGAGGCTGTATTTATTTGATGAATAATACAGTAAAAACTGTAATATTGTGATATATTATTACAATTTACAATATACCTGTGAATGCAGCATATTAAGTCTTCAATGAAGAAATCATTCTAATATGATGATTTAATGCTCAAGAAACATTTACTATTATTATCAATGTTGAAAACCACTTTGGATGCTTAATGTGTTTGTGAAAACAATGTTACACTACCATTCAATAGCACATAAATTAACTATGCAGTAAATTAATGAAGTGACAAAGACTCTTAACAGTTGCACTATCTATTCTGTTTTTATTCAAACTACTTTTATTAACACTCGCATTCTATATTCTATTTCATCTACTTGTTTTCTTTTTATTTATTATAAAAAATAACCCTTGATACATATACTCTGTTAGACTGACCAAGACTTGTCACAGCACTTATGTTTTGTTGCTCTTTTGTTGGTTTTGATTGCAAGTCGCTTTGGATAAAAGAAATTTGACTAAATGCTAAATGACTAAATGTAATGTTACAAAAGATTTCTAATTCAAATAAATGTTGTTCTTTTGAGCCCACTATCAAATAATCCTGAAAAAAAGTTATCACAAAATTATAAAGCAGCAAACATATCAACATTGATAATAATAATAATTGCTGAGTGTAAATAATAACTGAGCTGCAAATCAGCATATTTGAATGATTTCTTAAGGAACATGTGACACTGAAGACTGGAGTAATGATGCTGAAAATTCAGTTTTACCATCACAGGAATAAATAACATTTTAAAATGTATTAAAATAGATCATTGTAATAATAATGTACAATATTATAGCTATTACTGTGAGCATACGAGACTATAGAAATATAAAAATCATAATTATTACAAACTGGTACCGTATGTATTTTTTTCGGGGGCAAAATTTTCCATGCTGTGACGTTATTGGCAGATGACTTCATTAAGGTTTATATTTGACCTTCTATTATTAGCTAGTGGCTTTTAAATATCCTGAATGGTGTTGATTGGGCTGATTGCCATTACATGTGCTTGATATTAGTGGCTGCTAAAAATGTAGAATGTCATGACCAAAGAGACGCTGTACTTGAATTAATTGGGCCTTCCTGCCTTCAATATGATTCAGTGGAGGCTATTTTTAGTGGTTGCAAGGCAATCACAATTACTCCAAGAGGCTGCGACCCGTCTCGGGATTTGTTAGTTTTCACTGTGTTCCCAAATGACTGGCAGAGATCTGTGTGTCGAGGTGGAAAATGATGTATGCACTTCAAGTGCAATATCATTACGTCTCTGACACCCTTATAATTATCAGTCAATTTTGGCTTGAACAAAACCTGGTTATGAATTATCCATTTAAAAAAAAAAAAAAAAAACTTGGTTTGTACTAAGCCATTTTTGTGTTTTTTTTAAATTATATTTAAATGCATTCATTACACTAATGGTCTCCGCTATCCACTTTAGACATTTTGTCAAATGAGCAGGCGGTAATTATTTGGTCTTGTTTGTATTTTTTTCCCACTGATAGAATCTGATGATTAAAAGGGAAGCGTTTAATTTTGCACCATGTGTTTGCAGTGGTTTCATCTGCTCTTTTCTTTCAGGTTCAAAGAGATCTGAGCCGCCTGTCGAACAAGAGAATATCACACCTGTGACGGAAAATCACCTGCAGCATAACGACAAAAAGGGACCATGGCTTGATGCAACACACCAAGCCTTTTTATGCCCAAGGGTTATTTTATATGAAAATTGTAACATGAGACTTTCATCCTTTTATACTGACAATGGAACAAAGCTCAGCTGCTGCAGTGAAGGAGGAGGAGAGTTACACACACCCTCGTCCACACGTGGCCTGAGCGGGACAAACACAACAGGATCACTAAGCTTCTTCATTTTAATACAGGATGTTTTTAGTGACTGCTCAATACAAATGTACAGTTTTTCTAACATTAAAATATGCCATCGGTGCTTTGTCCTTTTATCTGTGTGATCATTTGTGCATTTCCTGTTCGAGTACATTTCCTGTTTGTTATTGGCCTGGCTAGCTGTGAATCTTCACTTTGAGCCTGAATATGTATTTCAGTAGATATTGAGGTCATATTCATGTACATACACACTTAATCACTCTCAACTTCATTAAATACCAAATAGCTCCAAGCATCCCAAGAGAACCTCAGCTTTATTCTCTGAGGCTTCGTATGTATGGACGCACGTTACTGGTAGCTGGTTTTCTAGCTTTAGGTATAGATAATATCAGTTTCTGTCAAAATGAGAAATTGTGTGAAAGGCAAACTGTCTTAACTGCAGATTAATGCTCTGTGAGAAATCATTTCTGGAGACGTTAATGATTCTTGAACACAGTGTCTTTCCATTAGTTTAAAAGCTGTTAATAGTCATTACTTTTTTTTTACTTTATTGATTTGTAAATTTATTGATTATAAAAAATATGTAATACGGTATGGGGCAAGTTGTTACAATACAAATTTTTAACAGTAAAACACTGAAAAAAAAATTAATCAGTAAAAATGTACAAGATAACATGAAAGTATAACGCCATTGTTTTGGACAGCAGAAATCCTAATCAATTTTGTAATTAATGGATAAATTAATGAATTATAACTATACATTTTAAAATGTTTGATTTGTCCTAACCTGATATCTTTGAAAATTATACTCTGATTAAAATCTAAACTACCATTTAAAAGATTGCGGTCAGTGAGTTATTTATTTTTTCAAAGAAATAATTTTTATTTTAGCAAGGACACATTAAATTAATTAAACCTAACAATAAAGACACGGTTACAGAAGATTTTTATTTCTATTTTTTTCTAATGCTGTTCTTTTAAACCTTCTGTTCATCAAAAAATCCTGAAAAAGCATGCACAAAAAAAATAAAGCTGCACAATCGAATGTTTCTTCAGCAAAAAATCAGCATAATAAAATAATTAAAGGATCATGTGACACTGAAGTCTCGAGTAATGACTGCCAGAAATTAAGCTTTGCCACCACAGGAATAAATACATTTTAAGATATATTAAAATGATTTTTTTCTAATGATATTTCACAATATTACTGTTTTTACTGTATTTTATAAATAATTGTTGGCTTGATAAGCAAAAGAGGTGTCTTTCAAAAACATAAAACATCTTTCAAAGAATCTTACTGACCCTGAACAGTAGTGTACCTTTATTATTTATGTATCTTGAATTAATGTATTATCTTTGTTATATAATTGAAGGCAGAATTCACGAAAGCAATTTCATTATACAGTTATAACTCAAGATTCTGAAGCAGATGAAGCTGCTTTTCAAGGGTTCAAATATGCAAAATATGCTGTAAAACTGAAGATTCTGCAGGACATGGAGGATGTTTCTGAAGAACAGCTCAGTTTAACTGTTCAGAACAAACAAGGGACTCATGAACAACCAACACAAAACAAAAAACAGTCGTAGATCATCCAGGTAACCTCACACAGTATTAACAACCAAGGGTTCCCAAACTTTTGAATGGGGTTATTTTAATAATTTCAGCTGGGGGGGTTTTTGTCTTGTGGACTAAATGTAAACATTTTTTATGTAAAATATCTTACTCAGGACTACTAAATAAAAAAATAACATGCATTTTGTATGATCTCTCTTATTTTGTTAAAATTACTCACATTTTCACAGATTCTGCAAGGGGTTCACAAACTTTCAAGCAGCACTGTGTGTGTGTGTGTGTGTGTGTGCGTGCGTGCGTGCGTGTGTGTGTGTGTGCATGTGTGTAAATCATCAATTATGATTATACATTTTATTTAGAATTATACACACATAATTCTAAACAAAATTTGTAATCATAATTGATTAAGCATAAGGAAAAATGTTAACAAGTTAACAAGACAGCAAGCATTCAAGCATTCTTTTTTGAGTATGTTTGGGTAGATATTGTATGTGTCATGAAAAGGAACAGTGGATACGTGTGTCGCAGGAGATGACATGGAGTACATAGTCAGCTCTCTGCTCTAACAGTTCCTTGGCAACGCTGGAGAGCAGGGGAGTGAGTGATAGCCTACTTAAAGGGCAGAGCTGTGACTCCTGCCGAAGCCGACCGCATCCATCAGCATCTCAGAGTGAGCAGCTGCACCAGATTTAATGGCACATGCTGAAGTAAGGCAATAGGTTTTATTTATGCTCTGTCAATTATCACTCTGCAAATGCCTGTTTTAGTGCCATAGTTCCACTTTATATCCTATGAAATCAGCAGTTGAAAGTAACTAAATCTGTTTATTTGTTTTGAAGTGTTATTTGCTGGTCCTGAGGAGGTAGCTATAGATTGTGTATCTGTTGCTAAAGCATCACCAATATCAGAGGTCATCATGGGGTCGAGTTCATCATCGTATGCCCCTAAAACTATTTATCTGGATGTGGATGGAAAGGTGCAAAGGGTGAGTCTCAAGATTTCTAATATAAAAGCTGTATGTTTAAGATTCCATCAAAATGAGATGCATTTTAATTGCAAGTGCAATTGCTAATATATGATTAGAGATGTCAGGATTTCATCCAAACATTTAATGAACATATTTGGAGGCACAAAAAAAATGTATCATAAATGATGCTAGAGCTTCTCTGGACTAACTTTTTTAATAGACTGGTGTGGCAATAGCTTCAAGCAATTCTCTAAAAGTCCACACAAGTGTCAGAGTAACCACAGGAGTAGTTCATCACATTATCTATGAATATGGTTTACCAAAGTTCAACAAACAGAAATTGTCACTGCACAATTTGTCTTAATTTTGAACACTATTTGAACAATGCCATTGGTTTGATAATTTTGTATCTAATACAGCTAACATGTCCAAATACTTTTTAGAGCAACCACAGACAATCTCTGCAGAATTAAGATTGTAAGATGTGTTTGTATATAATACAGTACAGTACTGTTCAACGGTTTGAGGTCAGTAAGATTTGTAATGTTTTGGAACATAAGTCTCTTATGCTCACCACAGCTGCATTTATTTGCTACAATAAAAATATCATGAAATGTTATTATTTATTCATTTATTTTGCTATTCGGATATATTTTAAAATGTAATTTATTTCTGTGATGAAAGCTGAACTTTCAGCAGCTATTACTCCAATCTTCAGTGTAAAATATCCTTCAGAAATCTGATTTGCAGCTCAAGAAAGATTTCTTATTATAATATTTTTCTGAGCTCGAGATAAAAAAATAATAAAAAAACAGCATTCATTTGAAACAGAAATATTTTGTCTTTTAAATATCTTTATACTGTCACTTTTGATCAATTTAATCCATCATTGATGAATTCTTATTTTATTCATTAGTATTTTATTGTTTTAGTATTGTAATTAGTAAAATACATTTATTTTCTTTAAAAAAAATGACCAGTAGTGTAACTACTTGTATAATACGGACAACATTTTATTAATATAAATATTATTATACTTAAAGGCTATAGTCATTTAATGTATTTTAAGACAGGCACCCTTTTTAGGATAATATTTGTGTTAAAAATATATTGTGGGTCATTGTGGGTGACAGGTGCCTTTGACACAAACAAGCTCTTGTGACACCTGCCCAGGACAAATCTAGAGCTCAGTAGAGCCACAGCGTATTCAATGCCTCACTGATAACAAGACTCATCATAATGCTCTTTGATTTTTCTTCATAGATATTTCTTCTTCATCATCTCATTAAGAAAATTACTCAGCTGTCATGTATGATCTCTCATGTTTTTAGATGATTTTCAGTCGACACTGTAGCCCATGTGATATTAAAGAACTTCTTTGTACATCATCCAATATTGCCAGGTCAGTATCTTCTCATATATGAAGTGTTTAATGTAGATTATCATCTCAAAAGTGTCTTGAATATGTTGTTCTCATGTCTCTCCAGAAACACAGCTATACTTCTCATTGACTCAGAAGGAGCAATGATATCTATCGACCCCACCATGCCTGCAAACACACCAAAGTAAGAATTCAACATAGTAATGATAATATTAATATTATAATTATTATATCATTGTAATTTAATTAATAATTCAGAAGCATTCATTGTTTTACTTTTCTTCTTAATTTGTTTCAAGCAACTTATATAAGGTTATGCCTCATTCCACAAACCAAGGAGGAGGTATGGGAAAAAATACTCATTAAATTGTACATAATTAGCCAAAGGCAATGCCAATTAGATGTGTTAAGTAAAACTAGATTAGAAATAAGGTAAGTGACAGTAACATACCCTATAAACAACTTTTTATTCCCCTCAAAAGAGAAGGAAGACATGTTCCAGAACGTCCTGTCACAAGTGGCAGAGCAGTTCAGCAGGTAAGTTATGTGCGTTTGTTATAAAGTAAATGGTATGATTCAGATCAGTGTGCGCATGGTAGTTAATGTAATATTTGTTTCAGGGCTTTCAGGATCAATGAGCTGAAGACTGAAGTGACTAACAGACTGGCCATGCTGGAGAAGAGAGTGGAGCGTGAGTGATTCTCTGAGGGCTAATGCATGCCACAAATCACACCTGATGCTGTGAGCTAATAGTCTTTGTATCGTTACAGTGGAAGGACTTAAAGTGGTGGAAATTGAGAAGTGTAAAAATGATCTGAAGAAATTAAGGGATGAAATGACCTCTAGAGGAGGACTGAGGTAAGAACAACTATAATTTTATTTTATTTTTTGCACAGTAATTCCATTAGGAAATTGGTTAATTGGTTGTTGATCTCTTACAACCAGAGTGAACTGCGATTGCAAATACAATTTTACTGATGATGGGAAGAAACTGTCTCCTAGGCGAGATGTCCCAAGCTACCCAAAGGTAAAATAAATAAGTAAACAAACAAACAAACAAACAAAAACTCTTTATGTTTCTTGGCTTACATACTGCAACCAAATAAAATCATTGCAGTGCTGTTGTAATCATAATTAACGCGGTGTTTTGTGTTTGTGCAGTACACACTTTCTCAGGAAACTATAGAGGCTCTGAAAAAGCCTACCTTTGATGTATGGCACTGGGAACATAATGAGGTTTGTCATACTTTTTGGTGTTCAAGATATCTTGAGACATGCATGTTTTAATTTTGTAGTTCCCGGTATAGGGAATTACAGCTGTGTTTCACTTAAGTATCAGTTTTTCTAACCAACCAACATAGGACAGATAAAAAATAAGCACTTAATCACACTTAAGGACAATGAATGGCATGTTAATTGAAAACAAATAACATTTTATTTTAGATTTATATTAAATGTGAGTACTTTTTGACCCACTCAAGTAGGACTTAAGTACAGCTTTATATGTAATTGCATAATTATTTATATTGTCTTTGAAATATGGTTAAAGTGTACTGCCAACAAGCATTTATAGTAAACTAAAATACATTTTAATGTAATTCTATCACTTCTATCATCAGTTCTATGATTTCTATCCTATTTTGTCATGTATTTAAGTATATTTGTAATTAAACATTTGAAATGCTGAAGTCCCAATTTAGTACATTTAAACTAAATATTACATAACACACTACAGCTAAAATGGTAATAAAAAATGGTGTTTGTGTTTATCAGCATTAGTTGTTTTATCAGGCACACTGGTTATGTGGTGAATTGTGTTTGTCTACAGATGCTTAGCTGTCTGGAGTATATGTATCATGACCTTGGACTGGTTAAGGAGTTCAACATTAACCCCATAACTCTCAAAAGATGGCTGGTAAAATGTGCTTTCCTGCATATTTAATTTCTGAATTAACTATAGATCACTTTAAGACTCCCCTGTTGTGTCTCTAGCTTGCAATTCAAGAAAACTACCGCGACAACCCTTTCCACAACTTCCGCCACTGCTTTTGCGTGAGCCAGATGATGTATGGAATGATCCATCTGTGTAGCCTTCAGGTGAGGTCATATCCTTTAGAGAGTGTGCTTGTGTGCGTTTGTCAGATCAACATGCTACTTGCTTTTGTTCCCTAGGAGAGGCTGACTATGACAGACATGTGCATTTTGATGATTGCAGCCGTGTGTCATGACCTGGACCACCCGGGATACAACAACACGTATGTCACTGACATGCCCACCCTCTCAGAGAACAATACCTCTGACAACACTGACTGTGGTATCATATGCAGCAGTTTGCCAGTGTATCTAGAATGTATACAGTAGGAACTGCTCAAAGATTTGCCCTTTGTAACCAGGTATCAGATTAATGCTCGCACTGAGCTGGCCGTGCGCTATAATGACATCTCTCCACTGGAGAACCATCACTGTGCTGTGGCCTTCCAGATCCTCTCTATGCCCGAGTGCAATATTTTCGCCAACGTGGAGCCCGACTCCTTCAAACAGATACGACAGGTACTTCCAATCCACCATACATACATTTCAGGCTGCAGATGCAGTCTCTACACAGAGGAACACTGTAGCAGGGGCGTTTCTAGGATTTTTTTAATGGGGTGGCACAGGGGGGGCAAGATCAGAGGGGGGGCCCATGGGAAAAGTCTGTGCCCCAACACAAGTGGGATGACATAAAAAGGGCATACAAGCTGGACAACTCATCTCTCTTTTTATAAAAAAACCCACTGAAACAATACTTGTTCTCAACTTCTTTCATTGTCCAAACAGACAATATGAACTTTTTGTCAAAATTGCTCATGTTGTTGCTGCAAATGTGCTTGTAGTCCTCACTGGCCCTTCTGGTGGCTTGACCTTGCTGCCAGGTTCAGGGCTGCTAATTTTCTGGCCTACTTGGCCCTGCCTGGTGGAGTCTCTGCACTGCACTGCTGCACACCTGTCTTTGAAGGTTTCTTCTTGAAGAAACCTTGAGTATTGCTGCTTGCCTTATTTGTCCCCTTTTCATTTTTTTTACCAAAATTCTGTCTAAAAAAAACCTTAACTTAATCATCAATATTACACAAATAGGCATATTATCATCGATTAAAGACAATACATTTAATGTGAAGCTGTTCTTGGAATTGCAAACGAAAATAAAAAATATAAGACTACACGCAAAAACGTGTTTATTCAATACAAACAGTGTTTAATTCTACATTTTAAAATTCCAAGTTACAATTATTAAAACCCCACATTTTAGAAATGTTAGAACATATTTCTATTTTAAACAACAGGAAGAAACCTGTATGCGGTTAAAATGTAATTAAGGAGATATTCTTGTATAATTATAATTTAATACTTACAATGATGCAAAGCTATACCCTCATTCACTATTCCCTACATTAGTCCAATTTTTGAAAGAGTGAATGAAAAGGAGTGAGTGAATTCACACTGAGTGCACCGGAAGGACTCCGCTTTTGCATTTTGCTTGCTGTTTAATAATCTTTGAAATGATGGGGCAGTCTTAAGATTGAAGGATTTATCAACTCTGCCACAGAAATTATGTATAAACAATAGTCATTTACAATTAATTTTTACCTGTGTTGTATCCTGGACGAGCGTCAAAATAAATGAAATCGGGCGCCATTCTGGCGAATGTTGGATTCATTCGCGCGCGACTCTCACAGTGCATTTGGGGATTCTGCTTATAAGACACTCGTTTTTGCGGTGTATATTTATGCACTGAGAACATTATTAACACCACTTAAAATGGTTGTCATTTTAAAGGGGGCGATTTCGGATACAGTTTTCCTGTCTAATATTTTTATGGAAACTGTGAGAGAACCAGGCAGTAGTAGGTGTGTTCATTTTTTTCAAGATTCTTTGTATGACTGCGGCAATAGAAAGTTCAAGTCTGCGCTGTTGGGGGGGCAAGAACAGCATTTATTAGAGGGTGCTCTTTCAACATATTTTAGTAAATGTTTGCAGTTGGTTTTTAAGAAAAGGTCATACTGATCACCTACATTAATTTTCACATTTAAACCAAAATTTATTCAGACACAGTTTTCTTCAATATTTTTATGGAAACATTTCTCAATAGAAAGTTCATTATCATTTTTTTGTAACAGTCACATCACCTACATTAAACATTTAAACCAAAATTTATTCAGACACCTTCAACATTTCTCACATTATCACAGTCACAGTCGCTATAGTTTAGAAAATGGTAATAAAATATGACAAAAACTCAGAGTTAAACTTTGTCAGAACAAATTCATCTTGATAATGACTGATAACTTTGATAGAAAGGTATGTAATGAATTAGGTTGAATAGCTGTCAGCTGTTAAATTTAAGTACACAATTAGATAATACCAATTTTGGTCAACCAATTACCAAGAAATGCTTAATTTTGGTATAAAAAGGTCACATCAGCAATTAAAGAAAAACACTTAAGCAAAACATGGTCAGATCAAAGTGTCTGAAATATTTTTGTCCTAAATTTTTATAAATTGTAATGGTAGTGGGTAGGCTATAATATGTCACAGTTTACTTTATTTTGCTATCCTTACTTAAATTTGTGTCCTGCACCAACTAGTAAAAAAAAAAAAAAAAATCAAATATTATATCTGGTGTCTGACTAATTTTTGGTTTGACTGTAGTTAAAAATCTGCTGGCCATCCTAAACAATCCTGAATGTATTTTTTTGGTGTCTGTTGTAGGCGATCATTACTCTTATCCTGGCGACGGATATGGCCAGGCATGGAGAGATACTGAACTCCTTCAAACAGAAAGTGGACAACTTTGACTTTACCAATGAGGAGCATGTTAAATGTGTATGTGTTTCCTGATATGACTTCAATTGCATGCTCAAAACTTGATGGCTTTGTCTTGTATAAGCAATTCTGTGTCTTTACAGCTGAAGATGGTGTTGATCAAGTGTTGTGACATCTCCAACGAGGTCAGACCCACTGAGGTGGCAGAGCCGTGGGTGGACTGTCTCCTGGAAGAGTACTTCATCCAGGTACCTCAATACAAGCAGTTTCTGCTTACAAGTGCTTTGAAAATTAATATGGTAAAAAGCTTATTATTATCCTTCTATTATTTCACAATATGCTTACATTACCGTTCAAAAGTTTGGGGTCAGTATGAGTTTTTGCTTTTCTTTTAATCAGCATGGACACCCTAAATATTTAATTTATTTTGTTTAACATACAACTTTCTGATTATTTCCAATAGAACTTGAAGATTTTGATTTGATCAGCCCTTTGGACTCATACAACATTGTATGTTGTAGCTTGCGTTTTGGTTTGTTTTGGCAGAGTGACAGAGAAAAGTCAGAAGGTCTTCCTGTGGCTCCATTTATGGATCGTGATAAAGTCACCAAACCAACGGCACAAATTGGCTTCATTAAATTCGTCCTCATCCCAATGTTTGAGACCGTCATGAAGGTTTGCACACCCGTCATACAGACTGACCTATGAACTGAAACTTTGAACTGAAGTTACGTAACATATAGAGATACTGTGTCTGTGTTCAGCTCTTTCCACAGATTGAGGAGATCATGGTTCAGCCATTGAGGGACTCCCGTGATCACTATGAAGAGCTCAAGCAGATAGATGATGCCATGTCAGAGGTAACAAACTGAGCATGTAGAGGAAGTAGTGGCCTTGTGTCCAGAATGCAAATCAGAAAAACTACATTCATAAAAATTAAATAATTACATTTCCAAAAGGGGCAATTCCTTAGAAGAACCATTTAGGGTTCCCCAAAGAACTTTTCTTAAAAGAACCATTTTTCTCTTAGTGTGAAGAGCAATAAATCTAAAGAAACTTTTTCGACTATAAAGAATGGAATGAAATGGAAAGGTTCCATGGATGTTAAAGGTTCTTCATGAAACCATTGACTTTATTTAAGATTGTAAGATACTTTATTATTTTGCCTTTGCATTATGGTTTGCTCTCTTTTCAGGCACAGAAGAAGAAAACAGAGAGTGTGTCTTTAGTTGGAAAGAAGAAATAGGCAACTTGCTTCTTTTATGGTATGAAGGAAGAACATTCAAAACTTTTGAACGTTTATTGAAACAACTAGAAGATTGTCATTCATACTTCAAATTCTTCAGATTTGAGTTTAAGGGATAGTTCACCCAAAAATAAGTATTCTGTCATCATTTACCATCATGTTCTTCCAAACCTGTAGGACTTTTAATCAATGATATTCTGAAGAGTGTTTCAGCTGCTTTTGTCCATGTAGCGAAACAGACTATCATTGAATGGGCAAAAAAATAAATAATTTTGACTCACTGTTCCGTTCTCTTCCTCTATAGGGATCTCAGGCTAATCCAGCTCCCAGTTTCCTGAAAACTGAGGTTTTGAGCTGTTTGGGCTCTCCAAGCACCCTATTTCTGAAGGAGAGTGTTGGACCCCCTTCTGTGTATTGAGACATCAAGAATGTCCAGAAAAGGCGGTCATCAGCAGTAAAGAGTGGGTCAAGATGACTGATTCTGTTGATTTTGCTGGTCTAATTATTCTTCACAGATATGTTTGCACTATTGAAATGAAGTGCTTGGCCCTGAAATATTGTTTTGTCACAGGCTAGACTAAAATAAACACCTTTCAGAAATGAGCAGTCAAGATTTATAACTTGAAGATGTTTGATCAGATAATGGAATTATATGACAACATATTTATTTTTTACTTTGGTATGTATTGTTTTTAATTCTGGCACTGAGTGAGTTTTGCAGGAACTGAATTCACCAAAGCAGCTATTAATAAAATGTATTTAGTAATAACTCAGGAAAACGTGAAGCATTGTTCCAACAGAAAACCTTACAAATGAATAAAAAATAAGAAAGCAAATCAATAAAATATACATTAATCATGAACTTGTCAAAATGTGTTGTTGTGTTTATATCATTTTTTTTTAATGGGGAATGTAAAAATTCACATCTTTCCACTAAGAAAGCTGTAAAATATTCATTTCTATTTCTTTAAAAGGAAATTAATCCCCATGAAGAAGAAAAAAACAGTGAAGCATGTTTCAAGAAAGGCATTTGTTAAGGCAATGTGACTGAGACACTGTTTAAACAGGTGTTTTCGAGGGCTGCAGGTGCAAGAGACATGTCTGTTACTCTATATCCTCACTGCATCTGGATGTGACAGTTTTACACAGCCGTATAAAATCATCAGAAATATCTAATCCAAACATCAATCCAAGACACAGTAAATATGGACTGCAATGAAAAATAACAAACATTAGGACAGTTTCTTTTATTTATTCTTTTTTTTCTGATACAATGTGCAAAATAACAGGTAAGGGATATACCATAAATATTATATTTGCATTACCTTTATGGGCCACATTTGGAGGCATGCAATATATGTAATTATTTTTGAATTCAATATTGTCACAATGGGAACCTGTTGTTTACGGACACTGATTTGAGAAGAATACATTTCATATGAATATATAAATTAGTAATTCATATATAATAAATAAATAGTATATTCATATAAAAATTCACATAAAATATGAAATATTTTACAAACCTAATACTGTATATGTGTTTAACATTATATTTTTCTAACAGCAAAAATGGAAAAGGTAACAGAAAATTTTGCCATTGTTAGCCAACAGAAATTAATTAATTGTATTAATTGTATAAAATCACAGCATATCTTTAATTAATATGACAACATGGCAAGCTCTAAAATCAGTTTTACAGCTTTCTCCAATCTTTTTATGAAAATCAACAATTTCCTGAGAACACTAGTGTTCTTTACACTTAAATATGGTAGTTACACTTTAGTACCAATTCTCACTATTAACTAGTTGCTTATTAGAATGCCTATTATTAATTTATTGGCTGTTTATTAGTACTTATAAAGCACATATTCTGCATAACCATATTCTACATCCCTAATCCTACCCGATACCTCAATTTAACAACTACCTTACAAACTATTAATAAACAGCAAATTAGGAGTTTATTGAGGCAAAAGTTGTAGTTAATGGTTTGTTAATAGCGAGAATTGAACCTTAAAATAAAGTGTGACCTGCAAGGGATATTACAAAAATATGATAATATTGGACTTTCTGTTTTTAACCTTTTAAGAACTACATTCTTTAGTCAGTGATTCTAGCCATTAGTTCCAGACCACTCGTCTGAATCCCCTGGCAGCAGTTAAGGGCTCTGCTCATTTAAAATGACTCCAGAGAGTCTGGTGATGAATGAATTCATGAGCTTGCTGTGAAGGAAGGTAAAGATCTCCATAAACCTCACAGTCAGTCTGCTGGGGTCACAGGTCATAAGTGTCTTAGTGAGAGCACTTTACAAGACAGGCCATGTTTTTCACAGCTTAAACTTTCATGATGTTATGTCATAAATGTAGAGAGCTATGCTTTACATGAATCTGATTTGATTATTTGAGCCTAAAATCATTAGATGGAGTTTCTGCAAAACTGGACTCTAATGAAACTTTAGTTACACTATATTTTAAGGTGTCCTTATTACAGGGCAATTACAATTACACTTTAAATATTGAGTAATGTTAATTCATTACAACATACTACTGATTTAGGGTTAGTTGCATGTAATTATGCATACTTTACTGTTATTACTATATTAAATACAGGTAACGTGTAACAGACACTGTAAAATAAGTGTAACCCGAAGCTTCAAATTTATGCCCATTATTTTATCTGTGATATGATGACATTATACAGTCATTGTTTTTTTCTCTCGTCTTCTTTTAATCTATTTAGCAACAGATTAATAATAATTTTGTGTGCTGTTGCAAATTATTATAGTGAACTGTAGTGCATACCAGGAATGTATGTTTAATGTGAGCTTGCAAAAGTCTTAAGAAGATCAAAAGGTTAAAGTTCAGAAGGCTAGAAGAGAGGGTCACCTGCCATCTTCTGGCATCCTGCTGCCATGTCTGCTCAGGCCTGTTTAAAACCATAAACACTGCAACGATTCAACAACAAACCTTTTTCAAATATCTTCCAGTGTATTCTGAAGAAAAGAGAATATGACATGAGTTTGAAACTAGAAAACTGCTAAATACTTTTGTCACAATTTTGAATAATATAACCACTTCTTTGTCAAGCAAAACCTAGCAAAGTTCTTGAATTGTTTTGCTTGAAAAGTCCTGGAGAAATGGCATGTGGTGTAAAGAAATATAGAGTTTCTTATTGTTGGAAAATCTGTGAATGAGATGCAGTTTTGGTAGTAATTTTAAAAGATGTTGGAAAAGATATTAAAAATACCTATTTGATGAAAGAGATGACAGATGAAAGAGATAATAATAATAATAATAACAACAACAACAACATTTTTATTAAGGGTCAAGCTCCTACTTGTTATGAAATCTGAATAATGGCTCTGACTTCTCAAAATAATGTACCTGGCCATTAAATAGATGCTTAAATGTAATAAATCATTCTCAAGAAGAAGAAAAAATCCCCCCATTATTTGTCATATAATTTGCAGGGTACTAAATTTAATAATATTATTTGAAAGATTTAACTCTATTTCTTGTCTAATGGAAAAAACAACAACAATAACAACACCATATAATCTATAAAAATTAGGCTATGATTTTATGAAAATATAAACCAACGTGCATGCCCCAGGTTTATATTAGCCTATATTTAATTGGTTATAGCCTATATTATAAAAACTAGGGCTAACTCATTCAAACAAAAATAACGAAATGTCTTACGACCCTCCTCCCTATGGTCAGTTCAGTAGAGGTTTCAAGAGTCCTGAAATGTGAGCCTGTGTCTTTAAGAAGTGGCCCCATGCAGTGCTGGGAGCCCGAGGCGCCTATAGCCAAATTACTGAAGTTCAGAGGAAGTGACGGGAATACAGGAGCTTTCTTTAAGAGTTAGTAGTTCAACGAACAGAAGAAGAAAAAAATTGTTAAGAGAAGGCGGTTAAGAAGAAACTGTTCGTGTATAATTATCCAGTGTTTTCTGAATCACGACAACGCACACATAAGATGAAATTCAAGTTTTGACGGAGGCGCAGTTTCTGTGATCATGATCGAGCTGCAAGTATTAGTTTACTAACTTAACTGTATTATTTTATAATCGACCGTTAACTACCTCTCTAAAAAGTAGTTTGCATTCGCTGTCCATCGTTTTGTTGTCTGTTTTAAGTCATTTACTCTGACGATATGCCCCATTGTTGTGTTAAATGAGTTTACATCCTTGGCGTCCTTTGTAATGAACGCGAGAGCGACTTCAGTCCAGATAGCGTTCGTCGTGTTTACGCTGCTATTGTCGGTAAGTGTTTGCTCACAGTTGACGGTGCTTGTTCGTCTCAACGATGGTCAAATAACGGAGGAGCAATTAGAGGCGGATAGTGAGAAGGACATTATAACAGTGGAGTTCAGGCAGACAGACGGGACTCTCATCACATTCCTGTCTGATTTCAAGCGCGTGAGTATAAATCCAACTAAATGTATTTCAACCACAGCTGCGAATGAACTTGAAAATAATCAAAGACTTCACCTTCGAATCCCAGCGCAGCCCTTTCTGTGGCAACAAAATAAGTCAAGGTTTATGTTTGTTGGACGTGCACCATACTAAGTAGGCTGTATAAGTAATACTAAAGTAAATACTCTCACTCTGGTATATACATTTCAATACCATGGTATATCAGAGTACTATTACTATCTGATGCATGTTGCATTTTTCTGAAAAGTACCAAGGTATTTCAAAATACATATATTCCAAAAACATAGACTTACCATGATACTTTTTTGGTAGTTTTTGTAAGTGAAGTTTTTTTTTTGTTACACTTTATTTTAAGGTGTCCTTGTTACAGTGTAATTCGACATTTAAGTACTGAGTAATATTAATTAACTACATGTACTTACTATATGGTTATGGTTAGGATTAGGGTTTAGCTTAGGTTTACTTGCATGTAATTATGCATAATTTATTGCTATTATAATAGTATGTAACATGTAAGAAGGACACCTTAAAATAAAGTGTTAGCCTATATATATATTTTTTTTTTTAATTATGGTAAATGAATATCATTATGATAGCATCATTTTCTATCAAATGCTGTATGTACAGCATCAATGTACTGTGGTATTACCATCTGATGCTGCACCATGATACTTTTTTAAATGGTGATATAAATCTCTAAACAAAAAAAACACTCTTTTTGTGACTTGATGGCACTACTTACATCACTTGGTTTAATATGGTTAAAGAACTGAGCTTTTAAAACGCTTTTCAGCGTGACAACAGATCTAGTTTTATGAATCACACAACACACATGTATTTATCAACTTGAATGTTATTTTATAGGTTTGAGAGGACTTTAAAGTGGCATTGTTAGATTTATATTGAATCATGTGTCTAACAGATGGATTTGTTTGTGCTGATGTAAATTATCTGAAGATCATATTTTGTCCATAAAACATTTACGATACTTTTGCACTCTGAAACACAGCATTTTTCTCTCAATAGACATACCTAAATGTAGAAAACTTTTTACAGAATCACTTTTTTTTTTCATTTTATTCTTTCATCCATGGAAAGTTGGATGAAATCAAGCTGCCAGTTGCCAGATAGTCATACAACCGAAGTCATGCTGTGGACTGTATGGGAAACATCATGCAATATGCAAGGCAGCTAAAGAAACACAGAGCATGGAACATCCATGTTTATATATTATACAAAATTATAATTAAATGAATTTTTCCGTTTGTGATTAAAAAAAATTTTTTTACGCTAATTACCATGAAATGTTAACGCACATGATTTGGTTGCATTTAAAAGAATGTTATGGGTTCCTTACAAGTTATTGTTGGCATAGTATTGATTACCACAAAATTACTTTCATTTATACTTAAAATGTCTAGGTTAGAGTAGGGTTGCCAGGTTTGCGTAACAAAACCTGCTTAATTGCTTTTTAAAACTGGCCCAATCACAGCCAAAACTATAGCCCAATTGCATTCTTAAGGAAATTGGCTATTAAAATCACTATAAAATTGTCTTTCAGGGGGTCCCCCTTCAGTCGAAATCACGTGGCAACCCATGAAAACAACCCATGGCAACAGTATGAAACTATCCCAAAATTCTGCTGGAAAACCACAAACTTGGCAACACTGGGTTACAGTGAGGCACTTACAATGGAAGTTAACAGGGCCAATTTTTAAACATTGAAATACTTCATGTTTTAAGATTGTAGCTACTAGATATAAACATTATGTGTTAACATGATTTTTTTGTGAAAAATATCAAATACTAACATTTTCTGCGTAAGAGTGTACAGGTCAAATGTATTTGTTGGTCTAATCAATATTGTGCCACAAATGCTGCCGATTGAGCGTAACTGTACTGAACCCAAACTATTCCTTTAAGAGCTGCAGTTATGACTAATCTCATCTATCAGGACCTTGCTGTCCTGAAAACATTGCGTCTTTGAAGTACTTCCTCCCACTCCATATAGAGTGTCATTTTGATGGCCTCACAACATGTTTGACCATCACACACACACATTCCTCTCTACATTCAAGAAGCTATTAGCTTTTAGTAAAGCAATGACAACTTTTCTGATTTAATATCACACTGTGTAACAGAATCTACCAGACTTTAAAAAAAAAGTCTATTCTCCTAGTTTTTTTGAGGAAAAATAGCCTGTTCTCTAGCTGATGTTCACACTGCTCCAGTCATATTCAGTGTGAATGCTGTAGTGCAGTTACCACTAGGACGGAGGCAAAGAAAAGCAGTATTGTTGTCATGAAAGAGAGGCTGTATTCTTGGTTATGTGCATATGGGAGCAGTTAGCCTGCTTTGCTCTGGGTACGTTGGCGGATCAGCTGATGCTCAGGGTCGTGGTAAGAGGTTACGCTTGAGATGCATGTGCTCTGAAGAGCTGGTCTGTTTATAGACAGGGGCCTCTCTTTTGTTTTAGTGTTCACAAAATAATGGCTTTAAAATTAAGCCTCTCCCAGTCTATAAAATAACTTGTTCACATTCGTTATTTCTAATTCATTATTAATAGAACTTAAATAAGGCAAAAAATATAGTAAAACCTACTACAAAAAATGCCCACAAAACAAGAAAATATAATTATTTTCAATAATTATATTAAAATAAGTTCTAAATTTGCTTCTAAGGTAAATCCATTTAGCTTTAAGCTAGATGTTAATAATGGAGATGTGTGTTGTGATCTGAAAGAGTATTACATGAAGGGTTGCCTGTTGTGTTGGGGGGGGGGGTAGTTTTTCTTTATTACATCTAATAATATTTATATTTTTAAAAAGAAAAATTAAACTTACAATAACAATTTTTCTTATCTTATTCAGTTTTGCTTCCCAATGAATCCCAAGTAATTGCATATTATTTAAAGGGGTGGTTGATTGCGATTTCTCTTTTCTAACGTTAGTTAGTGTGTAATGTTGCTGTTTGAGCATAAACAATATCTGCAAAGTTGCAGTGCTGAAAGTTCAATGCAAACGGCGATATCGTCTTTTAAAATTCTGGAAGTTTAATGCCTACAAAAACGACAGTTAAGGGACTACAACGAGTTACTTCCCGGGTACGATACGTCACAAACCCAGATAAACCCCGCCCCCGGGAACACGCAGCAAAGGGGGCGAGGCCATGCTGCGCTGCTTTAGAGAAGAGGAAGAGAAAACTAGGGGTGCACGTAAAAATCTTCATATATGAATCGCGATTCTGTCTTCAATCGATTCTAATGGATTCCAAGTTTTAAAATCAATGTTCTAAAGCAACTGTTCTTAATACTGTTCCTCGCGTCGCCCTGCTCTTCACACGCCCTGTCTCTCTCTCATTCAGATCGTCAGATCAGCTCCAACAAACTAGCAGTGAGAAGAGTTATACATGGACGCGTGTGCGGTTGCCGTACTGTATTAAAGCTTTATTCAGAATAAAACCGTATATTAAAAGTTAACATAAGCAGTAGCATAATAACAGCATATCTAAAAGTATGAGACCACAACATCAAACATACCATTAAGAGCCGTGCTTGCACAGGTTCTGCGCGATCCTCTTCACTAATATCCTCCGAGTCTCATTGGGGCTCAAATTGATCAGCAATGTACAGGACGCCGTTGTTTACAATACAACCGGAGCACATGCCGCTGAGGCGAGGGGCGGGACATTCAGACACGCAGTAGAGGCGGTTTAGCGAATCACAACACACTGAGCCAGCTAACCAATCAGAGCCCATTGCGTATTTCTGAGGGAGGGGCTTCATAAAAACAGGAAATAATTGAGGCGTTTGTTAGAGACAGGACAGGGCGGTGAGGAATAAAGGTAAATTATGTGAAAAATAATGCGTTTTTTTAAAAAAAACGAAGCATTAACAAATGTTAGACTGCACCCTATAAACACAATCAAGCCTAGAAAAAAAAGTCAACCACCCCTTTAAGGATTAAATATTTTTTTTCTGGAAAATAATATACACTATATTGCCAAAAGTATTGGGTCGCCCCCTTCTAATGAACAGGTTTGACTACTTTAGTAATTTATATGAGTACAAATCATAATTTTTTTTTGATTTGTATATGTATGCCATTGTTTGATACTCATCACCAAACACCAATGACTTGTACATACACTATATAGACAAAAGTATTGGGACACCCCCTTCTTTAGAACAGAAAAATGCACTTCCAAATCTGTGGCAACAACGATGGGAACATAATTCATGTATTTAAAAATTGTATTTCCATCTCTGTTGCAACAGTTTTGGAAGTGTCTAAAATGACTGAACCCATATGTACAAGTCGTTGGTGTTTGGTGATGAGTTTTTGGCTCAAGGTCTGCATTTACAGTCACACCAGAGGTGTTAAACTGGGATTAGGACTTGGTTTTATGCAGACCAGTCAAGTTCTTCCACACTGACTGAATCAATCATTTTCTTCTTGAACCTTGTCTTATACACAGAGGCATTGTCATGTTAGAATAGAAAAGGGTCCTGTCCAAACTGTTGCTATAATATTAGAAGCACACAATTTCCTAGAATATCATTATATGCTTTAACATTAAGATTTGTACTCATAGAAATTACTAAAGTAGTCAAACCTGTTCATTAGAAGGGGGCGACCCAATACTTTTGGCAATATAGTGTATATCTGTATACTGTATGTGAGCCTGTTCTTCCAATTTGCATATCCTGTAAAGACATCCTGGTAATACAATCCCCTAATTCATTGATAAAATGTAGGTTTGTCTTATGACTGTGCGTCTAAGCGCACATTTTCTTTCGTTCTTTTTTTTTTCTAACAGCATGTGAAGATATTTCGTGCACTGGTGCTTGGGGAGCCAGAGAAGGGCCAATCTCAGTACCAGGCCCTCTGCTTCATCTCACATTTGGATCATGGAGAGCTCATCCCGAGTGAGGCCATGGCTCGACTCAGACAGGTCAAAATTTAAAGAATTTTAAAGCACCATCTGTGGCACCCTGCTGAAAAGACCAGCTTAAGCTAACTTTCATGCTGGTTGTGGCTTAAAGGCATAGTTCACCCCAAAATTAAAATTCTGTCATCATTTACTCACCCTCATGTCTTTCCAAACATCTACACATTTCTTTCTTTGTACAAAAATAACTTTTTTTTTTTCAAAATGCACAATGCATAGCACAGGTATAAGACGTACACATATATTATGTATTGATAATCATCAGGGCAAAAATTATTGAACCATTAATGGTTTATTATCAGTATTTTTGAGTTTTTGTCTCTTAATATCCAAGTATTAAACTTATGCCCTGAGACGTCCTTATGTTTCTTATGTGAACCCAACAGAAAAACCCTCATGTGGTGCGAAGTGCGGACGAGAGACGCAGTGTTGAACAGTTCACTATGAATGCAGTGCTCAACATGACTCGCTCCTGGCACCTCAGTACTCATATTCATAATGTCTGCAGGGATGCACGAGACCTGGTGTACACACGACAGCAAGATGTCAAATACTGGCTGGAGAAAGGTTAGATGAGAGGGTCATTAATGCAGCCCTGTTAAGGCTGCCAGTGACTTTGTTGCTGCATTCTGCTAGTGTTTATACTGTGTAGGTCACACATGCGCATTCCTAGCACTGTCATTCTTATGTTATCAGGAGACTGCACATCTGAACACAGCAGAAAAAAACAAGAACTGTCAATGTATGAATCAAACTCTGTAAGAATGCTGACAGTTCATTTTCATGCATTATTTTCTTGTATTCATGTGTGTTTACAGACCAATTTTAGTTCCAAATTTTCTCAAAATCCGTTCTTCATTTGCATGTTGCTGCAAGTCACCAGAAAACAAATGGAATGCATATGAGTAAACTGTGGTAATATTACTCAGTTTCAGTGTGCTCTGTGATAGATAGATAGATAGATAGATAGATAGATAGATAGATAGATAGATAGACTAAAATAAATGCAGCCTTATGAGCATAAGATACTTTTCTACCACTCTAGATTATTTACAGTCAGTTTGTTTTGTGCCAAGAGCAACCTTTGTTCTGTCAAAGTTTGATTTTTAACCCATTCTTTTTTCTGAAAATGAGTCTTTTTCTCTTGACAGGGGTTGAAGGTTCAATATTTGATGTCTTTCCTCAGAGTTTGAATGTAACTGACTTGCAGAACTGCAGCTCCACAACAGACCCATGGCAGCCCTGTGCCTGCAGTTACAGGTTTAACCTGGAGTGGTTCCCCTGTCAGCTGAAGTACTGCCGGGGCCAGGGCCCGAACCCTTACAAATGCGGCATTAAGAGCTGCAGCAAAGGCTACCGCTTCGACTTCTACACGCCTCATAAACAGCTGTGCCTTTGGGATGAGGACAATTAGCAGCACCTGACAAAGGAAATTTGGTTTTCTTAACATAATGTATTTGTTTGTTTGTGGGAAACATTTTTGTAAGGTACTCTACGAGGCAAAACCTTTTCTTAAAGGAACCGTTTTGATAATGAGATTATCTAGAAATTACTTGTGCACTTCAGTGATTTGAAAGCAGCTACACATTTTGTCTCAACAGGGAACTTTCTCTGACTCTTATGCCTTTAATGGGAGTGAAAGAATGGATGTTTTGATGTGGATTGTCAAGCCATTTATCTTTTTTACTTTGGGACATCCCTACAATGGTACCTCAGGGCAGGAAATTGTTTTATTATTATAATTTGTATGTTTAGTTCTGCTTAGGGCAGCTGTATTGTAGCTCTTGTTTTCATTCTGTTTAGTTTTTACGTTACTACATTTTTGTGTTATAATATTTGAATGCTATCCATACATTTCCAGTGTTGATGACATTAGTATAAAGGAGAGTATTTTGATAAATATTCAAATCCCATTCTACAAAAGGCTTACAATATGATGTCTGAATGTGGGTATCTCTGTTTTTCCTTTGTATTTTAAAAGGTTTCGATGCTGTTTGATATTTTACGGTTGGACCTTATTCATTCTTTTTTACTTGGTTTTACCATGTTGCCTTCACTTTAAATTAATAGTTCAGACATAAATGAAAATGTACTCACCCTCAGGCCATCCAAGATGTAGATATGTTTTTTTTATTCTTCATCAGAACAGATTTGGAGAAAGTTAGTATTACATCACTTGCTTAATGGATCTTCTGCAGTGAATGGGTGCCGTCAGAATGAGAGCTCAAACAGCTGATAAAAACATTGCAATAATCCACAAGTAATCCACACGACTCCAGTTGATCAATGAATGTGTTGTAAAGTGAAAAACTATGTGAGAACCAATTGGAAAGAACCTTATTTTTCTTTAAGTCATTCTTGTGATTCTGCCTACTGCATTGTCAAAGTATTGTAAAGCAATAATCTGCAACAGTTTAACTGCTGCAAAATAATATATTCGACTTCAATATCCATCATAAACATTTTCAAGACAACTCACATTTTTGCTCTCTGTTTATGAAGCCAGGAATGTAAAGCTGCAACAAAAGGCCTAAGTGGCTGCTAAAATAGTGTCTCTAAACATATTGTGATGTCAATTTATTGCAAATTTATTCAGTAGATGCCACATTTTTTATTCTCGGCTAAGTTGCTCTCTATAGCCTTGACTAATTCTAATTTACATTTCAATTGCAGCTGTCTTATGAAGAGTCTTTTGCTTTGGTTTGTGATATACAACATGTGTGTGTGAGCTTCTGTCTGGCGAGGCTCAGTATTCTCTTATTCTCTGCTCTCTTGTGTCACTGTCCTAAAATGATTTGCTAGTTTCTCTAATTCATATTTTTAGACATTTCCAGACATTTTTGTTTTCTTGTATGTAAAGTATTTACAAGATAAAGCATTTGCAGTGGGTTAATGTGTAATGCAGTATGCTTCTTCACATAACTGTACCAAATGTTGTGTTCTACTACCTCACAACAAGATACCTCAATGTGTATTTTTACATTTATATCATGTAAAAGTTATTTTATTACAGTTATTTGCAATCACTTTGGTACTAATTTTAGATCTCTCATGTCTTTTGTTCAACAGTCTGGACACAAAACTCTTTAAGTTTTTACATGTAACACAGGCTGCCCCGTATTCAAAGCATTGCATTGTGTATTCGTATCTGTAAACCGTGCACTTGCAGATTCAACTTATTTTTCATGAAAAACTATAGGATCATTAAATTAGATCAAACACACACAATATAGTAGTTTCACTGTGTAGTGCATACAATTGTTAAATATTACAGTGCAATATATATGCTACATTATTAATTATGGTACTACATCACTGTAAAAAGGACTAGTAGAGAGAGAATACTACAGACAGTGAATCATTCAACAAAATCAGAAATGTATAGATGGAATGCCAAAGGATCTGACAGTATTGGAAAGCAATTACAAGGGCCTACATACTGTTACGTCAAATCTGTAAATATGGTCTTATCAATTGTAGTAGATAATGTAGTACAATTGGTTCATATGGTAATTGGTGTCAATGGATCTCATTATCCTTAAATTTTCATGATCTAAGCATGGCATATTTTCACTTTCTAACAACTGTGTTTTATAAATAATGCAACAGTAACTTATAATTTTGAGCAAATGTATCAAAAGAATACTGTGTGTGTGTACACTATATATATAGTATAATAACCAAAACTAGCAAGTACAATTCTATTGAGAAACTGACACTTTAAAATGCTATGGAGTAAGTCGAATATTATTATATAAAAAGGCACATAAACTAAAAAAACTGATGAAAAAAGAGAAAACAATCTTGAACCAGCACTAACATATATTAAAATCTTTTAAAACTACTCATGACCACCTTCACTAGAATGTATCACGTTTTATTGTACGCTTATTTATTGTGGAAAAATTTGTCTAACTTAACTCTGTTAAGAGAATACATTTTTCAGTAAACAGATTTACATTACAGTCGTGGCATGTTGTAGCTATTGTTTCTAAATGTGCAGATTGTAGTTTTTAATAATAAATGCTATTTAGATTAAACAAAATCGTTATTGGCCTTTAATTACTGGCCATTAATGATTAATAGGCTAGCCTCGTTATAACAAATGCTACAGTAAAGAACTATGGTACATATTCATAAGAGCAAGTACAAGTCCCATGTGCCATGTGTAAATAATGACCAGCGATGGAAAAACCTGCCTTCACATATTCCAAGAGATGGCATAGATTTAATTAAGAACATGATGAAAGAAATAAACAATGTCAATATAAGAAATGTTTAGTTAGATTGACTTCCCATGGCATGTTGCACTAAAACATTCTGTCAAACTATAAGTGCCTAAATAATATAAAATAAATGATATATCCTATAAGTAAACAAGCAATTGCTAACTAGGCTATTACTTTATTGCAGTTATGTTATCAACCAACATGTGTGGATGATAGCACAAAAGACCATCTTACAAAAATAAACATATAAGCAAACAAACAAATAAATAAGCCTTATGGGGGAGCATGACCCGGTGCACACTTCAAGAGTTCAACAGTTCACACTTCAACCCACCAATGTTCAAACCAAATCTACGCCCTTGCCTGCCACACTGAAAGAAGTGGTGTAGGATTTACTATGAAACAAATTTCACTCAAAAATCTGTAAATTTCACTAATTATTATAAAGAGACACACACACACAAAAAAAAAAACATAAAAAAATCATCATTCCCTGTGTGTTTAAAGCAAAATTCTATGGCACCTGCATTTGAAATACAGCATTTTAAAATGCTTTAGTAGCCTATCTACTCTTTTCAAAATATCTGGTTAATTTTTTATTTCAATTTTATAGTGAAAACTGTAAATTAAACTGAGATATAAAGTATCTGCAATGTATGTACATTATAAATGTGTGTAATGTAGCACTGGTTGTGCAAGTGTGCATACCTTCACTTCATCTAACTTTAGTTAGTACACTGGCTTTTTATGTGTCGTGTATTTTTGCTTCGTTTGCTGTGATGGGCTATGACATATAATATAATATAATATATATATATATATATATATATATATATACACAGTATCTCACAAAAGTGAGTACACCCCTCACATTTCAGCAAAATTTTTGTATATCTTCTCAAGGGACAATACTACACAAATGAAACGTGGATATATTTTAGAGTAGTCAATGTGCAGCTTGTATAGAAGTACAAATTTACTGTTCTCTAAATATAACTCAACATGTAGCCATTATTGTCCAAATAACTGGCAACAAAAATGAGTACACCCTAAGTGAACATGTCAAAACTGTCTCCAAAGTGTCAATATTTTGTAGAGGCACCATTGTTATCTAGCACTGCCTTAATCGTCCTGGGCATGGAATTCACCAGAGCTGCACAGGTTGTTGCTGGCATCCTCTTCCACTCCTCCATAATGACATCAAAGAGCTGCTGGATGTTAGACACATGGTGCTTCTCCTTCCGCTTGAGGATGCCCCACATGTGCTCAATAGGGTTCAGGTCTGGAGACATACTTGGCCACTCCATCACCTTCACCTTCAGCTTCATCAGCAAGGCAGTAGTCATCTTGACGGTGTGTTTGGGGTCGTTATCACGTTGGAAAACTGCCGTTCGGCAGTTTCTGAAGGGAGGGCATCATCTTCTGCTTCAGAATGTCACAGTACATGTTGGAATCCATGTTTCCCTCAATGAACCGCAGCTCCCCAGTACCAGCAGCACTTATGCAGCCCCAGACCATGATGTTACCACCACCATGCTTGACTGTAGGCAAGGCACAATTTTCTTGGTACTCCTCACCAGGGCGTCGCCACACATGCTGGACACCATCTGAGTCAAACAAGTTTACCTTAGACTCATCAGACCACAGGACATGGTTCCAGTAATTCATGCTCTTGGCCAGGTTGTCTTCAGCAAACTGTTTGCAGGCTTTTTTGTGAGCCAGCTTCAGAAGAGGCTTCCTTCTGGGACGACGGCCATGCAAACCGACTTGTCTGAGTGTGTGGCGTATGGTCTGAGCACTGACAAGCTGACCTTCCACTTCTACAACCTCTAAAGCAATGCTGGCAGCACTCATGCATCTGTTTTTTGAAGCCAGCTTCTGAATCCTGACGCACAGCACAAGGACTCACTTCTTTGATCGACCCTTGTGAGGCCTGTTCCGAGTGAATCCCGTCTTGGAAAACCTCTGTATGACACTGGCCACTGTACTGTAACTCAGTTCCAGGCTGTTACCGAACTTCTTATAGCCTAGGCCATCTTTGTGGAGAGCAACAATTCTAATTCTCAAATCCTCAGAGTTCTTTGCCATGAGGTTCCATGTTGAACATCCAGTGGTCAGTATGAGAGAATTGTACTCAAAGAACCAAATTTTAACTGCTCTAAAACAAGATACAAGAATTTGTATGGTCCTGTCAAGCAGACAAAAACATGATGAATAGGACATGTGGCTTTACATGGTTAAACGATGTATAGCTGTTATCACTTAGGGTGTACTCACTTTTGTTGCCAGCTTTTTTGACAATAATGGCTGTATGTTGAGTTATTTTCAGAGGACAGTAAATCTTTGCTGCTATACAAGTTGCACATTGACTACTCTAAAATATATCCAAGTTTCATTTCTAAAGTATTGTCCCTTGAAAAGATATACTAAAATGATTGCCGAAATGTTAGGGGTGTACTCACTTTTGTGAGATACTGTATATATATATATATATATATATATATACTGAAGCAACCCTCTGTGCTCAAAGTACACAATTGTTTATTTTCCTTAAACCACAGTCTACGTAGGCTACAACTCGTATGCAAATCAACATTAGGAGCATTATGCTGTGTCACATCATCTCTTGAATGCTGCCCTCTAGTGTAAGTCTTCTGTTAGGCAGTTCACTCTGGATGGTGTGACAATAAAATTCATCTTTAGAAGGTAAAGTTACAACTTATTAACGTAACGTGGTTAATTCATGAATGTAGAGGTGGAGTTCACCAGACAGAGTGTAAATCTGCACAAACACACGCTCTGCCATCCGAGACTAACCAAACGCAGCTGTGCACACTTACTGCATTAGCTGTTACTCGCTGGCAGTGTTAACGTTTTTACTTTAGGATAAACGTTTAGTTGTCATGAAATCTCCGAAATGCAGTAAAATGACACAAGCAACGCATGTGACCACATGTGACATGGATATTATTATAAATAATGTTGTCATCAACTTAATTGGAATAAATTTCATATAGCCTACTATACAAAAATGAATATAAACATTTTAAAATAATATATTATTATAATTATTACATTAATAAACATTATTTTGTCTCCGTAAACGTTTATTAAAGCAGCATATAAAATGACGCAAACTCGCATTGGATTTGAATGGGTTCATTCACGAACTGTTCGACAGGACTGTTTCTCGGAACTCATGAGACTTCCGAACAGTAACAATAATCCACCCCTTCACATCCTGCAGTCATGGGAAACCTAGTGGGCTAATTCACTGGAATAGTGTGGGGGATATAAACAAAATCTCTTAAAAACTGCAACACGTCAACAATGAGAATAAAACACTGCACTGAACTCTGGCTAGAGAAACAGTCTCTTGATCTCTGTTGTGCAATGAACTGTTACCCTTTTAATGCCAGAATAATGAGGCGCACTGAGATATAGGCTAGGCTATGCTTGAATAAGAAAAAAATACATTCGACACAAGTTTAAAAACATCACATCACTTTGGGAATGTAGCTATGTAACTTCAGTCAAATCTGTTATCTTATATAGACTAGTGAAAAGAACAATCATAATTCCAGCCTTTATGCACAGTGATGTATTTGAATAAATAGAGCTATGCCATGTTCAATCAAAGACCAAGCACACTTTAAGTTTGCCAGTGTACATAGACACAGGCAGAGTTGCACGCATGCTCTTATTCTCAAGCTTTTCGAAGTTTGCTGTCTGCCTATTGTTGTTTTATGCAAAAAGTCAGAGTCTGGATAGGACACACCGAGGGCCTTATGCAAATGATGTGTCTATCGGCTGGTGTGGGATACTGAAGAGGTGAGTGCTCTTCTACTAACCCACTTTGCTAAATGTGTTTCTCTGAACCTTTTTGAGAAAGGTTCACTCAGTTTGTCATCGAAGACCTGAGAAAAGCAGCACAGACGCAGGGATATAATACAGAGCCTGGATCCGTGGGGCTTTCCTGCTGTAAGGTAAGTGTAGATGTACTCCTCAAAGTTTTTATCTAAAATACCAAGCTTTGTCTCCCAGATGCCTGCTCTCTTCTCAAGCAGTGACCGTTTTGTGGAATCATATTGTTTTGCATTGTACCTGTTCACAGCTCTCTATATTGGCAGATTTAAATGTTTTTGACTAGAAGAGATTAGGGTGGAGAGACAGAGTGATTGTGGTGAATGGTGAATGGGGATACCCTTGCTCTTATGAATATTACAACAAGCCCTTTACATAAAGGAGACCATTTGAAAGCTGGACACATTAGAATAAACCTCAAGATCATTTTACTGGCTGGGCCATGGCATGAATTGCCCCAGTGTCTGCATAAAGTTGTGATCCTGTAGGAAAATCAGCTGTATTTATCATTACAGATATTAAGATGAGCACAGAGGCTGTTGAACAGACAGAATCTCAGCATGAACAAGCTGGTAAGGAGACTTTTCACTCTCTGGAATATTGTCAATTGCCTTGAAATGGTAAAATTACCTCTTGACTAATGTATGGTGACATTTGAATGTAAATAACATCACACATATGTAATCAATTATATGCTAATTATAGTTTTCTGATTATGCTTTTTAATGTTGTAAAATAGCATGTGCGTCTTGAAACAGACTGCAATAAGTAAAATATTTTGAAAATGTTTAAATACATGTAAATGTTAAATATTCTATTCTATATTACAAATATGATGTGATTATATTCTTAAATATTTAAAATCTTTTCACTGCTTTCAGTGAAATCCAAAGGTGATTTTTTTAAAGGTAATTTTCTCACAAATGGTTCACTTTCCAGTTACTGAGTCTTTTTTGATACTGTGGTTAACTGTACAGTACAGTGTTTGTGATTCAGTTTTACGTTCCTTTGAAATGAGGATCATAATTTCACGAACTGCCACTGGGCTTCTTCACAATAACCGTTTGTGGTTATGACCAAAAGTTTAACTCTTTGTGTCGATGGGACACTGGTCACGCTCTCAGGCATGAAAGTCTGTGCAAGTTATTTGCCTCCCCATGTTTTTGTACTTATAAAAAAGTTTTTCTAGCAACGTGAGTTGAGCTCATCAGGTGTCTAGGTGCGTGATGAGTGCAGGCTGACGGATGAGAAGTCTACCAGGATGTATGTGGCGGTTTGTTTGCAATGAAGCGCTCATAGCCTCAGGCGGTACTGAATCATGGTCTGGTTACAATGGCTTCTGTACGGAACCGTCTTCTTCAAATGAGGAACCTGAGAGAAATGACAATTCAGAGAGAGCAGAGTATTGTCACCGAATGTGAAATATATATTTCATTTATGTTCCATCACCTCTATGGTGTGAATTGTTTGAGTATGGATTAAGGTTAAGGTTAGACCTATCAGATGTCCCATCAGGTCATGTGATAACTACAAATATTTGGACTGAACTAAAAATGCTGTTCATGTTTACAAATAGTCTTGTTACATAAACCCTACCTGAACACTACTGAAGTATATTTATATCTAAATCTAATTTTTTACATTTAGTTTTGAGGACATTTTATTATTTTGGAAATGCAAAGACACAATTTTCATTTAGAAATTGCTTATAAATTAATTACAAAGAAAAGGCTTACTTTTGACTAAAGATTAAAACAGACTGAAACAGTATTTTCTTGTAAAATATACTCCAGTAATCCTTTTTTTTTTATTTAATCATTTTAAATGGATTACTTTTTTGGATGACTCTAAACATTCTGAATTTAAAATCAGTGATTTTAAAATTATATGATGTCATTAAAATACAAAGAACATGTTACAGCAGGTTTTATAATCATATTATATATATTTTTTTAAATTGTGTCTGAGAGAGAGAGAGAGAGAGAGAGAGAAATAGTGAGTGTAAGAGATGCACCTGGAGGTCTGTAAGTATTCAAATGTGAAGGCCTCTAAAGGTTGCCATGGAAACTCATTTGCATGATCTGATGATTTCCATACTGGAAGTTTGGCTCAGGAGAAGGGTAGATTTCCATATTGTGGAGTGAGTGAGTGCCGTTCTAACCACGGCCTCATAGAGACGGATTTGAATTTCAAATGAAGAGAGATTACCTGGTATTGACGACCTTTGAACCCTCCTCGCTCAGTTTAATGGAACATTTGGGAGTTTGTTTTTATGGTATGTTCCATTATAGGTCTTATGATGAACACCCTTTAAAATAAATCATAATAAAAGTTTAAATAAAAACTAAAATGTTATGTGAAATTAGCTGGATCCAGTGGGAGGTTATGTTAATGCATAACTCTCAGTGTGATTATCTTTTCATTTTCCAGACATTGAACAAAACGGCATTGACTTCACCAGACAAGTGAGTACAAACAATGGTTTACTTAATATTCATCATCTGTAAACAACTGTTTTTGCTATTTAGAGCAGTTCATTGCTCCTCTTATGAAGAGAAACTCCAGAGTTCAACGGCAAACAGCTTGAAAGTTTACGAAAGTTTTCTAGTGTTACAGTACGTGAGATATTTGAGCAATAATACTATATTACTTCATCAGATCAGCCTGTCATATGATCTAGTGTTGAGGACAGTAAAAAGTTTCGTGCACAGGAACTAGCTTCAGGCTTGTGAGGGCATTTGCATACTGTGCCTGCGGGAAGGGAAGGCATGTTTGTTAAAGGCCCTCTCCGGCAGAACAAGTCCAGCAGCCTTACTGGTCTCCGAGTGCACACAAAGAGTGTGTGTATACACACACAAACACACATGCCTGAGGACCAAAACACTGCGGTGAACAGCTACACATCGTGAAATGTTCACCGGGTCTGTGTTGACTAACAAAGTCTTTGTTTCATGTGCAGATTAAGACTGAGAACCTGAATGATTCACCTCATTCTGGATCGTCACACAAGATATGCCACCTAACCTCAGGGACCCCTGGGGCCTGGAGGCCAGCTTACTGGGGTACATCCTTATAAACCCAGACATAGGGAGTCATGAAATCCATCAAGAGCATGTTCGGGTTCTATATTTTGCACAAAAATAATCAAATGAAACAAAAATAAATTTATAAGCCCTTTTTGAGGCACTGTAACAGTACTATTTTAATAACAGTTAAGCAACACACGTTAATTTAACTTAATTTTAAAATGTATTAATTTATGAGAATAAAGTGATATATTAAAAGTGTATTTATTTTATTAATTCAAGTTTAATGAGAAACATTTATTTTATTGTATTTATTTATTTTATTATTCAAGTATTTATAAAACTTGGTAGTATTTGTTAATTGCCTTTAATTTATAATTATTTGAATAAATTCCTAACATACAGTAAAATATAATCTAATGCAAATAAATTTACATTTAAAAAAAATATGTATTAAATATGTATTGTGTTATTCAAGTATTTATGAGAAAAAGCTATATATTAAATATATCAATATTATTATTCAAGTATTTATAAAACTTTGTAGTGTTTGTTAACTGTCTTTAAAAGATAGTTCACCCAAAAATGAAAATGTTGTCATCATTTACTCATCCTCATGTCGTTCCAAACTTGTATGAGTTTCTTTCTTATGTTTTACATAAAATAATATATTTTGAGGAATGCTGGTAATCAAACAGTTGATGGTCTCCGTTGACTTCCATGGTATTTCTTTCCCCACTACAGAAGTCAATGGGGACCAACAACTGTTTGGTTACTCAATAATTCTTCAGAATATCATCTTTTGTGTTCAGCATAAGAAAGAAACTCGTACAGGTTTGGAACGACATGAGGGAGAGTAAATGATGATAACATTTTCATTTTTGGGTGACCTATTCCTTTAATTTATAATGATTTAAATAAATTAAATTATCTAATGCAATTAATTTATATACATATATGCACACACACACACACATATATACATATATATATATATATATATATATATATATATATATATATATTAGTGCTGTCAAATGATTAATCGCGATTAATCGCATCCAAAATAAAAGTTTTTGTTTACATAATATATGAATGTGTACTGTGTATGTTTATTATGTATATATAAATACAAACACATGCATGTATATATTTAAGAAAAATATGCTGTTTATATATTAAATATATTTATATATAATATAATAATATAAGTATATAAATGTATATACATGTAAATATTTTCAAAATATATACTGAATGTGTGTGTATTTATATATACGTTATATATGTGTGTGTATTTATATATTTATATATGTAAACAAAAACTTTTATTTTGGATGTGATTAATCGTGATTAATCATTTGACAGCACTAATACATATATATATACAGTGGGTACGGAAAGTATTCAGACCCCCTTAAATTTTTCACTCTTTGTTATATTGCAGCCATTTGCTAAAATTTTAGGTTCATTTTTTTTCTCATTAATGTCACACAGCACCCCATTGACAGAAAAACACAGAATTGTTGATTTTTGCAGATTTATTAAAAAAGAAAAACTGAAATATCACATGGTCCTAAGTATTAACCCTTTGCTCATTTTAGAAAGCACCCTTTTGAAATACAGCCATATTTTTTGGGAAAGATGCACAGTTTTTCACACCTGGATTTGGGGATCCTCTGCCATTCCTCCTTGCAGATCCTCTCCAGTCTGTCAGGTTGGATGGTAAACGTTGGTGGACAGCCATTTTTAGGTCTCTCCAGAGATGCCATTGGGTTTAAGTCAGGGCTCTGGCTGGGCCATTCAAGAACAGTCACGGAGTTGTTGTGAAGCCACTCCTTCGTTATTTTAGCTGTGTGCTTAGGGTCATTGTCTTGTTGGAAGGTAAACCTTCGGCCGAGTCTGAGGTCCTGAACTCTGGAGAAGGTTTTTGTCAAATCCCTGTACTTGGCCGCATCATTTTCCCTCGATTGCAACCAGTCGTCCTGTCCCTGCATGAAAAACACCCCCACAGCATGATGCTGCCACCACCATGCTTCACTGTTGGGACTGTATTGGAAGGTGATGAGCAGTGCTTTTTCTCCAACTGCTTAGAATTAAGGCCAAAAAGTTCTATCTTGGTCTCAAAAGAGAATCCTTCAGGTGTTTTTTAGCAAACTCCATGCTGGCTTTCATGTGTCTTGCAAGGAGAGGCTGCGGGCCACTCTGCCGTAAACCCCGATGGTGGAGGGCTGCAGTATGGTTGATTTCTACAACTTTCTCCCATCTCCCGAATGCATCTCTGAGCTCAGCCAAGTGATCTTTGGGTTCTTCTTTATCTCTCACCAAGGCTCTTCTCCCCCGATGCTCAGTTTGGCCGGACGGCCAGCTTAGGAAGGGTTCTGGTCGTCCCAAACGTCTTCCATTTAAGGATTATGGAGGTCACTGTGCTCTTAAACCTAAGTGTTTTTTTGTAACTTGGCCAGATCTGTCTTGCCACAATTCTGTCTTGAGCTCTTCAGGCAGTTCTTTGACCTCATGATTCTCATTTGCTCTGAATGCATGTGACTGTAAGGTCTTATATAGACAGGTGTGTGGCTTTCCTATCAAGTCCAATCAGTTAATCAAACACAGTGGACTCAAATGAAGGTTAGAGCATCTCAAGGATGATCAGAAGAAATGGACAGCACCTGAGTTAAATATATGAGTGTCCAGCAAGGGTTGAATACAGGACATGTGATATTTCAGTTTTTCTTTTTTAATAAATCTGCAAAAATTCAACAATTCTGTGTTTTTCTGTCAATATGGGGTGCTGTGTGTAAATGAGGAAAAAAAATGAACTTAAATGATTTTAGCAAATGGCTGCATATAACAAAGATGAAAAATTTAAGGGGGTCTGAATACTTTCCGTACCCACTTAGTATATTATTATTTCACTGTCTTGTATTTATAATGCTTTAAATTAATTATTGAAATGAAATGTATTAATACAGCGAAATAGAATCTGATAAATATAACCATTAAGAATAATGTAAATAAAAAACAAAAGCAAAAATCATTAGGATAATGAGATTTGGGGGGAAATGTGCTTAACTGTCTTGAAAATAATGCCATAATGCAAAACATCTTAATGCGAAAACTATGATGACTTTATGCAAAATATGTTTTCTTTTTCTTTTCTGTTTTTGTTCTGGATAAAATGTGACCTGAGCATGTTTTTGTGGGATTCAATCCTCCAAAGTTTACACAGAGGAATTGTGGTGAAATATGGCTGATGATTGGTGTTTTTTTAGGAGCTGCCCTCCCTGCACCCTCTGCCTCAGCTAGTCCTGATGTCTGGATCTCACCTGTCCTCTCCGTCATCATTTCTCCTCTCACAGGCCCAATCAGGACACCAAGGTCAGTGGATGTACTGGGTCACTGGGTCATATTAGGATAATGCTGCTCATCAGTTTGCATCCAAGAGAACATTCTGTTTGTCTGCTGTAACTACAGTACAAACATATTTAAATACTGTTTTTTACAGCACTGCTGCAGCCCAATCTGCTTTCCTTGCCCTCCCAGTCCCAGACAGGACTCCTACCACACCAGCCTGGTCTCGCACTCACTCCTCAGGTACATCACAGCCTAATGCTGATTACTTAGGCTTCTTTCAATTGCAAATAAATAAATAAAACCGCAAAAAAAAACTGTTTTCTTCACTATTACTATTTTATATATATATATATATATATATATATATATATATATTTATATATTTTTTTAAGTCCTCAACACTATGAAATATAACAAATGGGGATTATATAATGACCAAGTAATATGAAACAAATCAAGAGTATCTTTCATTTGTCACTTCAGTTTTTAAACAGTTTATTGTAGTACTATTACCTTTTTATTAATTTTTAAAAATATTTTTTATTTGCATTTTAATGTAAACGTTTTAGTAATTTTGTTGTGTTTTTGTCATTTCATTAGTTTCATTAAAACAATATGTTATTAAAAATATATTAAAATATACATATATATTAAAAAAAATATTAAAAGCTCATTATGACAAAAAAATTGGGCAAACCTTTGATTGGTAGTGCAAAAAAAAAAAATGGTATTACCATATTGACATATTGCCATAATGCATAACACCAGGTTACTTTTTTATGGGCATGAGAAAAGGAAAACCCAAAAGAGAGGGCATTAATAAAATAAACAAAAATAAAGAACCAGACAATAAGACAAATAGCATGTAAGCAAACAAAAATGATAACAACTGATTACCTAGACTCTAATAGTTTTCATTTTCTCAAAAGGCAATGGGCAGGTCAGGTCTGGCCGGGTCCTCTATGGACGGACACCTGGACATGTCTCACTTACAGGTGCCTAAACATGTGGGATCACCTCAAGATGAACCCAATGACCTGGAGGAACTCGAGCAGTTTGCTAAAGCCTTCAAACAGAGACGCATCAAACTCGGCTTCACTCAGGTAAGAATGTGTCTGGTTTAGAACTCTAACTAGCTGTATGTTTTATAGTTTGTTTATTTATTTAATCAAGGATCTTTGTCTCTTTAATAATTGATTTCCCATTTATATGAACATATTTTCATTTATTATTCTCTTTTTTCCACACATCTCTATTTGAAAATAGACTATAAGTTATAAATATCAGCAGCAGAACTAAATTGAGAATGCATTTTAAATTCTGAGTCAGTTCCTGAATTTGATCTAATTGTAAAGCAGAAATCATGATGCTGAATTGTAATTCAAATTTGAATTTTAGGAAGTAGAATTAAAATAGAACAATATTTAAATAAATTCATGATAACCACTGTAAGTATTTTTTATTAATACATTTAATTTTGCACAACAACACAACACTTGGGGAATATGTATGTTTCAGTCTACAGAAGTCACCATTTAATTTAAATACATTTCACTGTGTTTAATACACGTACTTCTATTTTTCTGGACTACGACATGCTTTGTGTTTTAGCCAAAATTTATGATATGTTTGTCAGGCCAACAAAATTCAAGTATATTGTGACCGTTTTTTATTATTGATAAAGTATAATAAATGTTGTTTCAGTTATATAACTTTTCCTGTATTTCAAATGTCTGTGGGTCTTAGAAACTCATATTTAAACTGAAAAGAAGCCAATAATTGTGATACTCAATGTTGCCCATCCCTGTTGTGGACCTAATCCAGTTCTCAAACTCATGTGTGTTGTGGCCGCAGGGTGATGTGGGGCTGGCCATGGGAAAGCTGTATGGAAATGACTTCAGTCAGACTACCATCTCACGCTTTGAGGCTCTCAATCTTAGCTTCAAAAACATGTGCAAGCTCAAGCCATTGCTGGAGAAGTGGCTGAGTGACGCAGGTATGTGCTGCTGCCCTCTCGTGGACAGAACTGACTAATGGTTTCTCTCTAAGCATCAAAAACCTTAAACCTTCTCTTCCCTCTCAGAGAACTCACCGTCCGACTCCATGACCAACACCACCACCCTACCTCCCCTTATAGAGGGTTATGGAAGGAAGAGGAAAAAGAGAACAAGCATCGAAACGAACATCAAACTTACACTAGAGAAACGCTTTTTAGATGTGAGTCTGTGTTATTTTTAATATCATTGACATACTATACTTTATTACTATTTTAAATTAGGTTTTATAATTATATTTTCTGCTTTCTTTTTCATTTTAGTTTAGTTTTTGCATTTGTGTGTGTGTGTGTGTGTGTGTGTGTGTGTGTAAAGAGTTTATTTGCAAAAACAGATAACTAACAGTTTTCAAAAATCATGTTTTTTCATTGTGCATTCCAATTAATCTCAATCAAACTGCAGTTGGCTTATTTTGATTAAGTAAAAATAACAAAAAATACAGCTAAGTAACACAACAAAACACAATAAAAACATGATAACATAATAAAAAAACATGATTTTGAAAATTAAAAAGGGAGTTATCTGTTTTTGCAAATATTTTTTTATTTTAGTTTTAGTTACTCATTTTTACTTATAGTTACTTATTTATTTTAATACATGTATTTAAACTAAACAAAAATGAGAAATGTTGCCTTGCCAAATTGCTGAAATTAAAAAAAGTTTAAGGTTATTTATTATTTTATTTTATTATTTTTATTTATTTTATTTATTTATTGTTAGTCATATTATTTCAAGTAGCATTTTATGGTATTAGCTATATGATAACCCTGATGTGAATTTGCAGTTTTTACTTATTTTCAGATGCTTCAGGATTTACAGCATATGTCCATGATTTATTATTTACTTGTTTTTGTTGCTAGTCGTGTCATGCGGAAATAATTAGGGAGAGGGACAATCACATTCCAGAGAGCATTTGATTAATACAGAATGAGCAAGAATAATGATTTTTGATTTGGACAGAGATAAATTCATCAAATTTGTGGAGGTTTAATCTTAAACTGTTTCAAGATTTAGAAACCTTTGCTCAAGACAGGTAACTCTAACCTGCTCCACATGATGTAACAAGTCTTTTTCATTCGGAGATGACAAAGTGCAGCAGTTTGCTTGCAGTGCCCCCTGCAGCCTGTGATACATAAACACACTTTCTACCCCAAACAGAACCCAAAACCCAACTCTGAAGAGATCACACTCATCTCAGAGCAGCTTTCCATGGAGAAGGAAGTAGTGCGGGTTTGGTTCTGCAACCGGCGGCAGAAAGAGAAGAGGATATACTGCCCCATCTCCAATTCACCTATGAAGTCTCACAACTACAACCCTCGTATGGTGAGTCTGAGCAATCATTATTGAAACAGTAGAACGTGATCCATAAGGCACATGTGACACTGTCATAACAGTACAACCTAAATGGTGACTATCAAGTCTTCTTACTAATAATCTCTGGTTCAACATGAATAAAGACAGATCTTACTTGTTTCAAACTGGAAGTTTTTAAGGAAAGTTGAATTTATTTAATAAAACTTTTGAGATTTGGCAATATTTTACATTAGAAAACAGTCCTAAACATTATATTATATTATATTACGCAGTTCAAAGATTTGGGGTCAGTAGAATTTGTTTTTTTAAATGAATACTTTTATTCAGCAAGGATGAAATAAATTGCTCAACAGTGACAGTAAATGCACTCAAGACTGACTGGAGTAATGATTGCTGAAAATTCAGCTTTGCCATCAAAACAATAAATGACATTTTAAAATATGTATTTTAATAGAAAAGTTACTTTTAACTGTAATAATATTTCACAATATTACTGTTTTACTATATTTTGTGTAGTGTACTTCATGCTTTTTTTGGATGAAATGAGATGAATAGTCACAACATTTTTCAAAAAAAAAAAAATATATATATATATATATATCCCTTTAGCATGTATATAAGACTACCAGCCACTCCAAAGTGAGTGTGTTTTGGAATGCTTTTATGGTTGAAGCAATGTTTGGTTTCTTTAAAAACGTTCTCCATCCGATTTCCCACTAATTTGGTTCATTTCCTGTTTCAGCCTTCAACTTCCCGCTCATTCAGTCCACTCGCCACTGGAGGTGGTAAGTATTGAGCTGGTGCCTCAATAAAGATTTGTAAACATCTTTTTTTCAGACTTTTCACCTGCAATATCCAATTATATTTTCCTAAATACTTTTTGAGAATCAAACTATTGAGCACTAAGGCATTACAAACATAACAGCATAACTTCCTGTAAAGCTGCTTTGTAGTTCGATGTATTGTGTGTAGATCTATACAAATAAATTTGACTTGATTGTTGTTCCTGCAGTGTCATCAAGCTCCTCCCCCAGCAGCCCCAGTCGAGGCTCCTCCCCCAACACTCTGTCCACTACATCCAGTCCACTGACCACACAGGGGATCAACCAAACGTTCAACAGCCCAGGGTAAAACCACAGCAAGTCACTTCACACATACAGCCATCTTAACTTGAGCTAACTAGACAACCAGTAAAATGTACAAATGATGAATTTGATCCTCTTTCTTAGATCCTGGTATCGCTGGAACACCGCATCATACCACCACTGAGCCCCTCTGAAGGCATCCGCTTCAACTTCATAACTTACCAAACGAGAGAGAAATACTCATTCTGTAATGTTTACAACCAGCACTAAATAAGGAGGCAGAACACAGGGAACCACTATTCTGCTTCTCGTGGTCTAATGTTCAAAGGGCTTGTGAATAGAGCTTCACTGCTAATTACCGAAGGGAAAAAGCACTAATATGCAACGGCACATTGTTTAAATATGCAATTTTGCTACAAAGAACATGACAGACATGTTCGGCATTTTCAGCAGAGCTTTTAATGTGCATGAAACCTTATTTCACTTTCTGTGTAAAATCTCTGTGCCAATTTTGTTGGAGATGAAGGTTCAGATCTGGCTTTTTGTGTATTGATAACGTTGATGTGAAAAACTGCACATAACCAAAAACAAAACCACTGATCTTGTTTACATATTGATTTATTAGAGACTTGTTTTAAATTATGTAAAATGATACTTTTATGATGAAGTTTCATACGCTAGTGTTCTTGAGCGTTATTGGCCCTGCTCAAGGTCAAGACTGGAACAGCTGGCTCTGATATGTGTAATAATGTTGAGACAACATTTAGTGGATTGGTCAGCAGTTTACAGTTCTCAATATATTTTCGGCATACACCTAGTTCTGTGTTTCTGAACATTTCTGAGGATTTCTGGCAGGGAAAAAGTTGTATATGCCTGGCGTGGAATATTTAAATTTATGCATTTAGCAGACGCTTTTATCCAAAGCGACTTACATTGCATTCAAGTTACAGTTTATCAGCTCTTGCTTTCCCTGGGAATCGAACCCATGATCTTGGCGTTGCTAGCGCCATGCTCTACCATTTGAGCTACAGGAAAGCTGTGCAGTTCACACTATTTTTATGCAACATTGTCCAAAGCATTTGAAGTTCCTTGAGTTTCACGTTTTAGCTTTTATGTATGATTAATAATATTATCTAGATATTGTTTGTTTGTTTGTTTGGTTGGTTGTTCTTTGCTTTTTTTAAATTTGAATAACACTGTTGTATATTTCTATTTCACGGTTTGACTTATTAAAATTTGCACTTAAATTTGTTTTTGTTTTTTTACCCCAGTATAGTGTATAGTTTAAATAACTATATAAATATAGTAAGTATAAATAACTTTTGAAGTTGTGCTCACAATACATTTGAGCACAATTATGGTCATAAAATCATAATTATGAAAAAAGTCATAATTTTAAGGCACTCAAAAAAATTATTCTGTCTAAATTTACATTTAATGATATTCAATTGCATAACAATTTTCCATGCATTTAGATTACATAGTTTTAACATAAACAAATCAATTAACTTAATGTGATTCATATGCATCAAACAGGTAAGATTTATGTAATAATTCACAGCAAAGTCCCCACACTGCTCAGTGTTCATGTGTTTGCACACTACAGAGTGTTCAAGCAGCATTGAAGCAGTGTTAGAGTTAAGAAGATAATTATGTGATGATTGATCATTAATGATGAACAGCTGATGTTATCAAGAAGAATCACTGAAGGAAAGAGAAACACAAGAACTACAACTGACTTCAGACACAGCCGAGATGAAATCAACTGAAATAAAAGACATTAAATCTCTCAAGATCTGATTAAACAACTCCACAAACAGCATCAGATTGACTTTATTTCTGTCAGACTTCTAGAGAAGCTCTTATTGAGAATTAACAGAGGTTTAGATGCTTTATTGTTTTGTTTGAAATCACCATCAAAGAGACCAGTGTTTCATTTTTTGGGCTCTTGACCCTGGACTTTTTGGTGTTAATATTACACTGGTTGCTTTAATTGTGTGTTCATATAAAACATGTTTATCTTAGCCAGCAAAGCTAAGGAGAAAAAGAGTTGTGAGCAGATGATCCACAGACCTCATTTCAAGTCCAATATCTGATTATATGGATGTTGTATCGCTTCAGATCTAGCAGTATTGTAAAATCAGATAATTTGAATAATTTACAAATCACTTTGTGCACAGAAAGTTTTCATCTGCTGCAATACAAAGACCACAGACATCAAGAATCAGTGTATGAATCTCAACAATGGGGACAATCAACAAAATATTCAGATAAAACTCTGAACATCACAACACAAGCTACTAAAAAGTCACAACTAAAACAGCAAACGTAAAATAATATAGTAAGAATAAAAGAAAATAATCAGGCAATTCAGCTGCGTTGTTTATTCATGCTGCAATGCATGCTGGGATACATGGGAGAGTCTTGTACTATGCTGGTACCCATCATGCATTGCAACATGAAGCATTTTATTGATTGTCCCCATTGTTGAGATTCATACACTGATTCTTGATGTCTGTGGTCTTTGTATTGCTGCAGATGAAAACTTTCTGTGCACAAAGTGATTTGTAAATTATTCAAATTATCTGATTCTTACAATACTGCTAGATCTGAAGCTTTATAAAAAAAAAAAAACTGAAGCAATACAACATATAATCAGATATTGGACTTGAAATGAGGTCTGTGGATCATCTGCTCACAACTCTTTTTTTCCTTAGCTTTGCTGGCTAAGATAAACATGTTTTATATGAACACACAATTAAAGCAACCAGTGTAATATTAACACCAAAAAGTCCAGGGTCAAGAGCCCAACAAATGAAACACTGGTCTCTTTGATGGTGATTTCAAACAAAACAAAAAGCATCTAAACCTCTGTTAATTCTCAATAAGAGCTTCTCTAGAAGTCTGACAGAAATAAAGTCAATCTGATGCTGTTTGTGGAGTTGTTTAATCAGATCTTGAGAGATTTAATGTCTTTTATTTCAGTTGATTTCATCTCGGCTGTGTCTGAAGTCAGTTGTAGTTCTTGTGTTTCTCTTTCCTTCAGTGATTCTTCTTGATAACATCAGCTGTTCATCATTAATGATCAATCATCACATAATTATCTTCTTAACTCTAACACTGCTTCAATGCTGCTTGAACACTCTGTAGTGTGCAAACACATGAACACTGAGCAGTGTGGGGACTTTGCTGTGAATTATTACATAAATCGTTACCTGTTTGATGCATATGAATCACATTAAGTTAATTGATTTGTTTATGTTAAAACTATGTAATCTAAATGGATGGAAAATTGTTATGCAATTGAATTACATAAAATGTAAATTTAGGCCGAATCATTTTTTTAAGTGCAGAAGTAGAAATTATGCAATACTAGTTTAATTTAGTAAGTATAAAGATGAAATTATAAGAAATTATAATGACAAAAAAACTATTTTTTGTAATTAGTATCTCAACAATTTAAATGTTTTTATCATTTTGTCTTTTAACACAATTTTCTAACAAAAATTATGGTAACATCGCCAAATCATCATGTAAAACCATTAATAAACAAAACATCAGATCCTTAGACAAACCTAAGCATAACCATTCACAGTTTATCAGAGGTGAAGGGACACTTGACGTCATGAATAGCGATAAACGCAAAAATGACAGAACAGCAAATGACAAAGTAGAACTTGGCAACAGTGATTAGCCTATTATGTTCTTAATAATCAATTTGGATTTCTCAAGAAGACATGTACCCTGCAAAATATTTGTTATCTGTTTGTAACACAAAGCTACTGTTTGTCTTCAGAAGATGTAGAATTAGTGCATTAGTTTTATGAACCACTTCTATGGTTTTGAAAGACAAGTGTCATTTTTCTCCTAGAAACGAGCGACTGTACTGCTTGTTCCGGAAACAGGCGTTACTTCATAACAATCTAACATACAACGTTAGTTAGTCATTGTCCCTAAACTGGTCTTGATATTGTGGGATTACAAATTTATAAAATGTTAAATCTAGGTTCCAATGTAATAGTATATAAACTGAAAAAGTTATGTACATTGTATTTAGCATTTATGGTGAAGATGATGACATCAGATGAATGATTCTGTTAAACAAAGTTTGTAGCAAGAGGTTCCTGCCAGTTCCTGTTCTCTTATTGTAAGTCAAATGAGCCAGATGACGGAGACTCTCACCTTTTGTTTGTAATGGCTCTTGGTGCCCCTGCCCCAATCTGTGGGCAGTTATGCTGATTGGATTAGGAGTGGTTAAATGGGGCAGGTTGCTATACCTGAATACTTCATTTGCATGCTTTGTTTAAGGTCGTCACCCAGGTGCTTTGTTTCCATTCCTAAGCACTGCCCCCTAAATGTATATAAACTACAATGTATCACTGCTTTAGTTAGACTTGGATGACTGCAGCGACGCACAGCGAGTTCTCAATAAAGAGTAACTTCTGCTTGAAAGATATCCCAACGTCTCCTGGTCTTCTCTTCTGAGTTTTCTACACCTTAGAGGAAAAAGTTCACAACAGATGGTGCCGTGACCCGGATAGAGTTCCAGCTTCCTCACCTGAAAACTTCCAGCTGAACAAAGATTCCCAGACTGAATTTTTCTCTCAACCAAGGGTTGTGGTGAGTGCTGTCTCTAATCCAAAAGAACCTAAGACCAGAACAAATTTGTTATCCTCTGCGCCGTCAGAGAAGAGTTAACAGACAGCTGTAGGGTTTTGTTTAACTAAGTTTATCCTCTAAAAAAAATATTTTTAGAGATGAAGTTTATCCTCTGTTTCAGGCAGGGAAGTTTTTGCATTACGTGCTAAAAAGTTTATCCTCTAAAGTTTTTCTTTTAGAGATGAAAATTTATCCTCTGTTCAGGCAGGGAAGATTTATCCTCTGTTTCAGGCAGGGAAGATTTTAGCATTTCGTGCTAATAATTTTGGTTTATCCTCTGTTTTAGCAGGGAAGGTTAACAATAGTTGATGTGTTAACAAGCGTACCCTCTGTTGAACAGAAGTTTTAGTGTTTTGATTGTGTGGTAACAAAGAAACTCACAAAATGTTTAGAAAGAATGGTAGACTGATCCCCACAACTGAAAAAGGTGGTCTCGCGACTCCTTTGTGGTCAGATAGCGAATTCAAATCACTGTTAGGAGTGCAAATGAACCTAATAGTCACTGAGAAAGTTAGACAAGAACTAACTCAGAAATATGAGATCCATCCAGATAAGACTTGGTCTGTAGATGAGTGTAAAAAGGTACTAGGAGCATGTATTCGCAAGAACAATGTGAAAGGCATTATCTGCTGCCACAGAGAATTTGGTTTAGCACTAGCCACACAACAGTCTCAGTGTAACTCAGAGCTAGAGAAACAGAACAAAGAACTCCGTGCTAGAGTATCCACTTTGACTAAGAAATTGAACCTCAAGAAAGATGCAGCAAAAACTGATGTGAAAGTTAGTCAGCCTGATAACATTTACCCTGATTTGCAAGCGTTTTTTGAAACAGATGTAGCTCTCCAATCAGTAACTAATGTGCCTGTAAATTCCGTCAATGTGTGTGCTGCTAGGAGGAGATCTCAGGGAATTGAGGGAATTGAAAGTGTTCCTCCCAACTCTTCTGTTGCCCAAGTACAAACTGTTGCCAAAGCGCTAGGACCTAAAGATATAGAGAGACTATCCCAGAGCTTACCCTCAGCACGCACAAATTTTTCTGAATTTAGAAGAGCATTGATCAGCAAAATGCGTCTCTATGACATGTCGTTAACAGAAGTCACACAGCTGATGTCACAAATTCTAACTGAATCTGAATTCAACAGTTTTGAGTCTGCTGTTACTTCTGAACTACAACATGCCAGTAAAAGCGATTTGAGAGAAGGTGTTTTGAAAATTCTAAAGAATATCATGGGACCCAAAATAGACTGGTCCAGAATCACTAACTGTGTGCAAAGGAAAGAAGAATCTGTGAGTGAATATACTGAGAGATTTTGTCAGTCAGCTGTAATTTACAGTGGAATTGTTGATGACCCTGAAAGTGTACTAGAGGACAAGGGACCCCTGGTTCGTATCTGGTCAGATGGCCTTGTAGCCGAATACAGAAAAGCTTTACCATTTTTAGATCTAACTTGGTCTAACAGAACTCTCAGAAGTAACCTAGATAGGTTAGCTACATGGGAAAGAGATGCTGATGTCAAGGCAAAAGTAAGAGTAGCAGCAGCTACGTTTAACACAACGAAACAAGACAATAGATGGTCTAAAAGAGAAAGCAAATGCAAATACTGTGAAAAATTAGGACATTGGGAGAAAGAGTGTAGGAAGAAGTTGCAAGATAGTAAAAGAAATGCTATGCATAATTCTGCTCCTTCTCAGCCTGCACACAACCCTGAAGTAGTTCCGCCAGTGACCACTGAAACTGTAGGACAGCTAGTTCAGGCTCTTCTAAGAGCACAACAAGACCAAGAAAAAAACTAATTGTTGGGGCTGTGAGTAGCTACCTTTCCCCTGTAATCCAACACAATGACCAAAGAATTTTTGTGAAAGGTAGCATAAAAGAGAAAGAGATTGATTTTTTGCTTGATACAGGTGCAGAAATTACAGTAATCCCTACAAAATTGGCACAAGGTTTAAACATCCCATACCAGAAAACCAAACTTTGTTTAACTGGTGTAATAGGTGAAGATTCTGTTTTGTATGAAACTCCGCCCATAGAGGTACAATTTGGCCCAAAAACTCTGACTACAAAATTGCTATGCGCTCCATTAAATACAGGTGCAATTTTAGGCATGGATCTTCTGAGACAAATAAATCTAACTTTAGACATGTCCTCAGAATCTACTAGCATAAAAATTTCCTCAGCACAGATTTCTACCAATAATGCAACCCCTACCGAGTATGCTTTCTTACAGAACCATCCAATTTGGGCTAAAGACAAGGATGATTGTGGGTTGTTGACAGGTGTAGAACCAGTTAAATTGACAGGAACTCCACCTCCGGTCACCAAACAATATCCGATTAATAAGGAAGCTATACAGGGAATCAAACTTATTGTAGAAAATTTGCTGACGCAAGGAGTGCTAGTTAAAACCAACAGTCCATGTAATTCACCCATATGGCCCATCAAGAAATCTAATGGGACATGGAGACTTACAATAGACTACAGAGTAGCCAATAAAAATATTGATAAAATCACCCCCCTAGTGGCAGATCCATCTACAATTTGTAATGGCTTACCATTAGATTGTAAGATTTTTTCAGTAATTGATATGTCTAATGGATTCTTTTCTGTACCGTTGCACTCTGACAGCCAGCCATGGTTAGCTTTCACAGTTGACTATGAACAATACCAGTGGACACGATTACCACAGGGATTTCAAAACTCCCCAACCCTATATCATCAGGCTGTCAGACGTGATTTGTGTGACCCAGAATGTCCGGTAAAACAGTCCACTATGATCCAATATGTCGATGATATTTTGATTGCCTCAACAGATCATGAGGTACATCAAACTGAATTGGCATCATTGTTGGACTATTTGCATAAAAAAGGACACAAATGCAGCTTTCACAAAGCTCAAATCGCTAAAAAGCAAGTCACATTTCTGGGTCAAACAATTGGTGCAGGAAATAGATCCATTACACAGGATCGAGCGGCTTCAGTCAAAGCCATACCTCCGCCTACTACCATTAAAACACTCCGCTCATTTTTAGGAACAACAGGTTATTGTAGACCTTGGATTGAAGACTATGCCTCGATGGCTCAGCCTCTCTATGATTTGTTGAAAGGCCATGGTAAAGATTCAGATACTGTTTGTATGGAAGAACTTCATCTCAAAGCTTTTAATGATTTGAAGAGAGCACTATGTCAAGCACCAGCATTAGGAATTGCCCAATCTGATAGACCCTTTGTGCTTTATGTCCATGAACACTTAGGCTTTATGACTGCATGTCTAATGCAAGATCATGGGGGCAGCTTACGCCCAATTCATTACTATTCCGGTAAACTTGACATAGTCGCTCAAGGTATGGGCCCATGCCTCAGAGCAGTACAGGCAGTTCATCTAGTGCTTCAGGCTTCATCAGGAATGGTGTTAGGTCAGACTGTAAACGTAAAATGCCCTCACGCAGTGTCCGCACTAATGAATCAAGCAAAAGTCACTTCTGTCACCTCCTCCCGTTGGGGAAATTGGTTAGCAACTCTCACAGCCCCGAATATTGTTATACAGCGTGCACCAGTCACGAACCCATCCTCATGTATGATGTCTGCAATGACTGAATTTGTGTTAGAGGGTGAAGGCGAAATGACTCATGATTGTGTTATGCTTACATATGCAGCGACAAGTGAAATAGCAGAAACTCCCATAGAGAACGCAGAATTGGAATTGTTTGTTGATGGTTCAGCTCAAGTTATTGAAGGTAACAGACGAGCAGGATATGCAGTAACTTCCACCACTGAAGTAGTTGCTTCAGGTCGTCTTCCAGATCATTTTTCAGCTCAAGCTGCAGAATTAGTAGCCTTAACTAGAGCATGCACGCTAGCTTCAGGATCGGTTGCAAATATCTACACAGATTCCAGGTATGCTTTTGGGGTAATTCATGATTTTGGTGTCATTTGGCAAACCAGAAAATTTCTAACTTCTGCTGGATCCCCCATTAAGCATGCTGGATTAGTGAAAGATTTAATGTTTGCCATGAACCTCCCAAAGAAATTAGCGGTGATCAAAGTGAAAGCACATCTCACAACTAATACTACGGAAGCTAAAGGTAATGCTCTCGCTGATGTAGCGGCTAAACAGGCTTGTTTCTATGCAACTGTACAAGTGTGTTCAGGTAGTACAGCACAGAAGACAATTCTACCCCCTGAATCAATCATTGATCTGTATAAAGACGTTCCTCTATATGAAGCATGGACATGGTTAGACAAAGGAGCCACTGTGGATTCATCCGGCTGCTGGACCAAAGGGGGAAAGTATGTTGCTCCCGAATCACTGTTGCCATATTTGGCTCAACAAATACACAGTTTGGGTCATAGTGGTCCAGCAACGATGAATCACAGGTTCTCAAATCAATGGTGGAATCCAAAATTCAGAAACGCAGCCACTGAAACAGTCAAGAGATGTGTTACATGTCAGAAAAATAATGATGTACCAGCAGCCACTACACCAGCAGCACATACCCCAGCTCCACCAGGGCCATTTCGTCACCTGCAAGTTGATTACATATCGTTGCCCCCTTGTAAAGGAAAAACTGACGTTTTGGTAGTAATAGACAAGTTCTCAAGATGGGTAGAAGCTTATCCAACAGGGCGTGCTACAGCTGCACATACTGCTAAATGTCTTGTCACTGATTTCATTCCCAGATGGGGATTACCAGATTACATTGACTCAGATCAAGGTACCCACTTCACAGGACAGGTAGTCAAGGAAGTGTCTAGAATGTTGAAGATTAAGTGGAACCTTCACTGTCCCTATAGGCCACAAGCATCAGGACAGGTTGAAAGATCAAACAGAACAATCAAAACCAGGCTAAGCAAAATGCATCAGGAAGGAGTACCATGGGTTGAAGCACTGCCCGCAGTACTGTGTAGTATGAGAGCATCACCTAACAGATCAGTAGGACTGAGCCCTCATGAGATTATTACTGGACGCCCAATGCAGATGCCAGGTGTGATTGATCTTAGAAATGCTGATGTGCACATTGCTTCAGATGCCCTGATCGCTTACTGTGAAAACCTCACAAAGGCAGTGCAGAGTGCCAAAGAGAGAGTTGAGTCGTGTTGGCAGACTCCACCAGAAGGTGGACACACAATCATCCCAGGTCAGTGGGTTATGATAAAATCATTCAGAAACAAGCCATTAGAGCCTAAGTGGCACGGACCACATCAAGTGATGTTGATTACAGCAGCTGCAGTGTTGTGTCAGGGAAGGAAAGCCTGGACTCATGTGTCACACTGTAAAGTTGTTCCCCCACCTACAGGGATAGGATAGGACACACGGACCAGTGAGGAGCCCAGGGAAGAACCGAAAGCAACAGGCTTCGGGGGACAACCCTGCGGTGAAGATTTCCTCATAGGCCTTTCCCCATCCATTAGTCCATCCTTTCCTCACTGTTCTTTAGGTGTCGCAGAAATTGAGAAATAGGGAAAGAAGGAACAACAATAGCAGACTATATTTGAACAGAGGATACAACCCTAATGTTTGCAGACTCTACAACAAATACTGCTCTGTGCTGGTGGTCTCTCTTGTTTTTGTTTCTTTCTTCCTCTGTGCAGATACCACTTGATGGCTGTCCTGAGATCCATATGCACCGCCCTTCTCACCTGCGGATGAAGCCACAACCTCTAGAAAACAACTAGACCCATTGCCGAGCCAACTATCACACAAGAAAGAGAAAAGAAAGAAGAAAAAAATACACAACGCAGAGACTCACATACGGGAACTTCAGTCATCCATCAACATGATCAAGATTTTCGTACTATTAACCATCATGGACATCACGCAAAGTGTAGACCCCAGAAACAACATATTCTTAGAGCTGATGAATATGTCAAGAAATGCCTTGTTTGCTGGAAAGAACGTTTGCACATTCTTGGTCTTTCAGCAAAATTACACCAGATGACTGAAGATAATTATTCATGGTTCGGAAACTTGTTAGGTAAACCCTGGCTGTGGATCAAGGAAATAGCAATTCTGCTGTTGTTTCTCCTACTTGCGTACTATCTATGCATCCAAAGTATCAAGTGTTTCTTTCAGCAAATGATTCCCGCCTCTCACGAGGAAAGGACAGTTCCAACCAGAAAAGATTACCCGTAAGAACTTCACGGACCCTAATTGCATGTTTTGTTTCTGTGTCAGCATGCAATTACAGATAAGCAACACAGAGCAAGTGCTACGTGCCTGTAACGATCACAAGTTACAAGAATGAACCTTTAAGTGTCTAAATTTGTATTTTGTGAGAGTTATTAGAACTCTCAAAGGGGGAATTGTGGGATTACAAATTTATAAAATGTTAAATCTAGGTTCCAATGTAATAGTATATAAACTGAAAAAGTTATGTACATTGTATTTAGCATTTATGGTGAAGATGATGACATCAGATGAATGATTCTGTTAAACAAAGTTTGTAGCAAGAGGTTCCTGCCAGTTCCTGTTCTCTTATTGTAAGTCAAATGAGCCAGATGACGGAGACTCTCACCTTTTGTTTGTAATGGCTCTTGGTGCCCCTGCCCCAATCTGTGGGCAGTTATGCTGATTGGATTAGGAGTGGTTAAATGGGGCAGGTTGCTATACCTGAATACTTCATTTGCATGCTTTGTTTAAGGTCGTCACCCAGGTGCTTTGTTTCCATTCCTAAGCACTGCCCCCTAAATGTATATAAACTACAATGTATCACTGCTTTAGTTAGACTTGGATGACTGCAGCGACGCACAACGAGTTCTCAATAAAGAGTAACTTCTGCTTGAAAGATATCCCAACGTCTCCTGGTCTTCTCTTCTGAGTTTTCTACACCTTAGAGGAAAAAGTTCACAACAATATAAAGGATTTATCGTGTCAGTTAAAACATACATACAGACTGAAGGCCTTCCTAAGGTGTATCGCTGGGAAGGGCTGCTATTTTATATGCACCTGGACAAACTAGTTCTCTGTGCCCACTGATTGGCTCAATCATACCGTTCTGTCCTGCTCGTCTGGTTTTAGCTATACTGTTATTCTGTTATTTCCATCCCACAGTTTTATCCAGAGCATTCAGAGGTGTACACACAGCTGGACTGTACAGGACAATATGCTGGCTGTTCTCTTCATTCTTGGGATGTTGTATCCCCTAAACTTTGCAGGTAAAACATTTTTATGACTTCAAATTACTAAAACTACTTTTTGCGTAATATTTTGTTGTCAGTAAACTATATTTAAATACATTTAATAAGAGTTTATTCTAAGGTTTTAATTATTACTATTATTTTTTTATTTTTTTTTTTTTAGAAATACCAATTCGACTGCTGAATTCTGAGGATGGGGTGTTGTCGGGTGTATTCCCAAACGCGTTTCTGCTGAGTCTGCCTAACTGCTCTGTTTACGCAAACATGAACGCTACAGTGCTGTACACGGAAGTGTCCTCCAATGAAAGCAGTATGCATCACTTTCATCCTCAATGTGGCTAACATGACATTGTTTAAATATTAAGCATTATGACTTATGTGTCCTGCAGAAACAGAGACTTTCATCGTTCCATTTTGTAATACCAGTCAGCCGTGGTTCCTTCTGTCAAACCTCAAAAAAGACACAGCATACATGTAAGCGGTGCTTGTGTGTGTATGGGTTTGTCTCATATATCAGCTTTTGATTTAAATCAGATAATGTCAGCAGGTTTCTGTGAGGTTTTTAGGGATATGGTGTAGCTATATTACTATAGTAATTACCATTATATTATTTTGAAAACCCTTTAATCCATGGGAGTTCCTCACTATAATGTCTAAGGTCTCTCAGTGTGTGTAACCATCTCTCAGCAAATCAAATCTCATTAACAACAATCTTAATTGTCTTTCTCTTTCAGCATGAAGTACCAAATTGCAAATAAAACAGGTGCAAACTTGACTGGGGTCACTACCAACGGTAACAGTACTATATATAAAGAAAAAAAAATACAGTCATTTTAAATGAGCGTCTTATAATATATGATGTAGGCCTATTGTAACATATCTCGTCTTTCTTCCTAGTCCTTGATTACCAGCAGATAAACAATGGTCTTGAAGCACGCAGTGGGGCCATGGTGGTCATCACCGTCATTCTGTCTTTGGCTATGGTGATCCTCCTCGTGGGCTTCATTATTATCATGTTCTTTTCTGGCTAGGTTAAACATGAGGCACTTCAGCACTGTACATGATGTCGGTTTAATTTCAAAAATAGATATACATTAAAGATACTTTCAGAGATTACTTTCTTTTCACTTTAAGTCTATACAAATAACAGTGTACCCGTAAAGTAGCAGGGAATTACACCAATGTATATATTTATCAATTATTTCAAACTGAATTTCACAAAATTGTGATGGTGTACTGCATTTCAAATAAATCCTGTAACTTAAATAAATGATTTCATGATTGTTTTTTTAAACACATAAATAAGTTTCTTTACCATAACTTGCAAGTATAGATTTTAACCAAAAGGTGGAAAGGGTTTTTTTCTTTCTTTTTTATTATTTACTTTTTTTAATATATATAAATGTCAGGTTTGGACAAGTTGTCACGTTTTAATAGTTTTTGTGTTTCAATGCAGATAATTAATTTCTGTTGTAGCCAAACAAAAGTTTATATATATATTTTAATTTAATTCATAGATTTTTTTATTTGCCATTTTAGACAATATTTGATATAATACTTTTTTTCCTTTTCTTTTTTGTCTAGGACAATAAACAAAATCCAAAATGTATATGGACAAATTGACTAAATAAATCAATCAATTCGCACAATAATAATACTCACAATTAGCGTGACAATGAACCCTAGTGGTCAATGAAAACCTGTTAAACCTTTGATTGCTAATAACGGAGCTTAATGATTTCCACCTGTTTTAATGAACGATATCGCCACAGTTTGTCTTTACTGACACAACGATATTTCTTCGAATAAAAGAGATACTGGGATTTGTTTACAAACGTTTGCTAGCTGTTCTTACGACATGTATTTACAGCTTCAAACCAAAAGCAGATTTCTCGACCTTCATTTAACCAGCGGTTTACATGACTGGGATATGAATGAGGAAATAAAGTTAACGACGACGACTGATCAGTTTTACCACGGTAAAAGAATTGTGTTTCAGTGAGTAATTGACTAAAGCGTGCGAAAGAGAGGCGTTTTTCAGTGTGGATGATGTGTGGTGGTTTGGCAGATGATAAGCGGACTGACCAGTATCTGGCGCAGTGGCACTACGCGAGGATCTCCAGAAGATCATTACCAGCAGCAGCAGCAGCAGAAGAAGAGCACAGCAGCTACCAGCTGCCCCTCAGCAGCAGAGGTGTGTTCATCAAGCATAGCCTGCTCATGACAGCACACTAATCAACAAAAACACATCACACACCAAACTCCTTATCAAAGGTTTTCACTAGTTTCAATGCCAGGGGCCTCATGAAAATGTTATGTAACTTACAAATGTGTGTAATTTGTTGTCGTTTATGAATGGCTGAATTTGTTTGAAACCATAAACATTGCAATATTGCAAAGACAAATTATTGTACTAAATAATTATTAAAAATACAAGATACTATTTTGTATTTGGAACCATTATAATAAATATTAGGCCTATATATTTCCAAATACAAAATCATTTATGAAAATATTATCTGGAAAATATTTGCTTTGTGTAACAGTTAGCAGTTATTGTTTTCTGCCTAGTAGTATGTAGTAGAATCTCTATTGAGGGTCCCTGACCCCTGTCTTAAAACACAAAGTTACCAGTAATGTTCGTATTGGCAAAAAGAAGAAAATATTTCAAAAAGTTTATACTTTTATTTTTAACGTTAGAGTGGTTTCAACCATTTGTAACTGGAGTCAGTCAGTTAATATGCTTGATATGTCTCATCATAATTAGACTGGTTTGTATTGAACTGCATTTGGTCTCTAAAATTGGCTTAATTCCACATTTCAAAATAAGATAAATAGTTCCGATTTATATTGCTATTCAAGTAAGATTACTGCTAATTAGTAGCCTACAGTAACGCTCTAAGCAGGGGCGGACTTACCCATTAGGCAAAGGTAGGCGACTGCCTTGGGCCCCCAAAAGCCAAGGGCCCCTAAAATGCTTTTCATATAGGAGATGCGCATTAAGCGCGGACACGCGAACGAACGGTTGCTGTATACTGTGTTTATTGCCACGACAACCGTCTGCGTGTCCGAGTTGAACGTGCTTCTTGTGTATTCTGCTTGTAGCAAATAGAAATATAATGCATCTGAAGATGACTGCCGCGCGAGCGCGAGGTCTCTCTTTCCCAGCGCGCGCGCACACACCTCTCTCTCTCTCTCTCTCTCTCTCTCTCTCTCTCTCTCTCTCTGCGTCTGCTCTATTCTGAAAGGAGCTGCGCTTTCAGTTAAACACAGATATTATGTTGCTTCTCTAATTTTACATGCAAGTATAGCCGAAATCACAGCACAGCTATGGTCTTTATCTTATGTGTAGCCTATTTGATTTTATCAGATGATGGCACGATTATAAATCAGGATTTTTGTGCAGATTAACATCTTGGAAGGGAGCTGGTTATGTAGTCTTAATGGTTCGCGTTTCAGTCACTATTTCATATTCATCCTATTGTCTGACAACAGAAACAGAAAAAAATATACCAATGAAAACAGTTTTATTGAGAATTTAGCTGCATCAAAATACAGTATGTGGCACAGAGAGGCAAACAAATGTAATAATAAATAATATGTACATTTTGCATGTTCAAAAGTGAGCTGACCTGTCTTGCGAAAATATAAACAGGTTTGTGTCAGTAAATTGCTCAGAGCAAAGAAAGAGAAGTAATAGGAACCTGGTATTTCTATGTTCTTTTTTTCATGTGTCTAATAGACATGAACAATTTCTTTGAAAAACATCTATGACCTATGATACATGTCTACTCTTCATGCTCTATGTATGTTAATTATGGTTTCACTAATAATATACATATATTGCATAAAGCATCCATATTTGTCCATGCCCATATTGATTAGAGTAATAAAAACTTGAAAAGTATTAATTTAAGGTACATTTAGAACAGATAAAAAAAATTATTTTCATTTTACCTGATAAAGTATCATTTATGAGCTGATTTGTTTACAGCCATTTGGAAACCGCTATATTTCAGACGTTCCAAAAGCACCTCCTACTGGCAGAGAATGAATGTGCATTTTCAATAATCCAGTCTGCAGTTTTTGTTCAGACCAATGCGAAAATTCACCCACATAAGTCCATTTTAAATAATATAATAATTTATACTTCTTACTCGTCCCTTTTCTTAAAAAAAAAATGGTTTAATGGTTCAATTGAGAGGTTTATAATTTATAATTTATTTAGTTTTTTGTTAAAACTTGTATCTCAACGATAAATCAATTGCTATTTCGTGATCTACAACATGAAAGAATAAATGTGTCTGCTAAATGAATAAACGTAAATGTAAATGAAAGAATCCCATTATAACATGTACATGAAAAATGTAGAAACATTGGACACAATGGGGCACCATTGTGCAGCAGCAAGCATCACGACAAAAAAAGGAACCTCGAGGTTGATCTAGGTAAATGTGTGCAAATGTATAGGGCCCCATTCCTATATTTGCCTGGGGCCCCCAATTCACTAAATCCGCCCCTGGCTCTAAGAATTCCATATGATCCTGTAGAACTGTACTTGATTGTCTGAGAATTCTTATTTGAGGGTCCTTTCTGATTGGTTCCAAATTCTAAAAGAAATTCCAATAGGAATTTAAGTTTTTTTTTTTTTTTTATTATTATTTATTTATTTTCCCTCTCACTCAGTTTCTTAAACTCTTGTCACTGTGCACTTCAAACGTAATTGTTTGTCTTTTAAAGAGCCTGAAATACAACCTAATCTGTGGCTGATGGTGAATCCCAGTTTAGCCTGCCCCATAAAGTACCCTAGTAATTACCCCAAAGCCCCAACACCTCCAAAACCGGCAGCGCTGCTAAGAACCGCCACACCTGTTCAGGAACACAGTCTGCGCCCAGTGATCCTGCCTGATGAGACCTGCCTGAATGAGTCAACGCTCGAAACCTCCCTCTCCAGCGAGTATCAGGTATGGGTAAAACAGCATTGCGTACTTTGCTTGTTTGCCACCTTGATATTATGTCATGCAAACTTTAGAGAATTATATCTAGGAGAAAGGCACATATGAAATAAATAAACTGGGTGAAAGATTATAGGTATCTGATGTAGTTGACCCATCTCCACCTTGTCCCAGTTCACAGACGAAGATGATGCTTCCTCTGTGGATGTGCCTGTTTGTCGTAAGGTAAAGGGTGCGCGGAAGGGGAGGACACCCAAAGCGTCTACTCGCAAACTGGGTCTGACGCAGAACAGAAGGCTTCAGAGAGCCCTGCAGGACAGTATGAACCTGAAGAACGGCGGATGGCCTCGGCCTCCTGTTAACTACTGCGTCCTCATCGCAATGGCGCTCAGCAGCAGCCGTAACGGCAGTCTTAACGTTCAGCAGATCTATAACTTCACCAGGTCTCTTTTATATACCTAACAATGTGAACAAACACTGACAGTACATTCTTAAATTCATTCTAAAAATAAAGCTTCCAGAAAGTTGATTTTGAAATGACGCCATGGAATAACAATCATTTTTGGTTCCCCAAAGAACCTTTTAGTGAAGAGTTCTTCAAAAAAAGGTTATTTTAAGGTTCATTTAACATTTTCCACAACAAAGAACCTTTTGTGGAATAGAAAGATTCTATGGGTGTTAAAGGTTCCTCATGGACCAAAGATGCCCATAAAAAAAACTTTATTATTGAGTGCTTCACTCATCGTTTCTCTAACTCACACAAATTCCAAATTATGAAAGATTTGTTTCTCATTATTCCGTTTTCTTTCTGTCTTTCTAGAGAGCACTTCCCCTTTTTCCTTACAGCTCCAGATGGGTGGAAAAACACAATCCGCCATAATCTGTGTTTCAGCAACAGTTTTAAAAAGACCCCGCAGCAGGTGTCTGGAGACGGCAAGAGGAAGTCGTGTCTGTGGCATCTCACCCTGGATGGCCGACAGAGACTGAGAGATGAAACTAACATGCTTACGGGAGATTCCTTCAGAATGCTGAAGAGGAGCATGAACTATCCAGGTCAGGACTTGGAACTGAGAGAGTGGTGAGGTCAACAGCTAAAATTAATTTGAGCTGATTTCATTCTCAATGAAAACATGTGTCCATGTTACAGATATGATTCAAGCGCTTTTAGAGCTGTGATCCAACTTTGACCCCTATGACATCATCAGGTTGGACAACTGGAGCTGCTGTGATTTTGATTTCTTTATTAACTTGTGAATGTTAGTACTTTTTGTTATTACTATTATTGTGTAACTACTTTTTGTGTCTGTCTTTGTTTTTCTTCATTTGACACATTGTGCCTTATAAAATAAACAAATGCATTAACGTGCTTTTGTAGTTTCTTTAAAGCGGCTGATATTTCCTTAAAGCAGCTGGAAAAAGGAATGCTTAAGTCTTAAACATCTAATATATATATATATATATATATATATATATATATATATATATATATATATATATATATATATATATATATATATATATATATGTATATGTATGTATGTATGTATCTTAAAGGTTTAGAATTTTTTGTTTTGTTTTTGAAAAGTCTCTGCTCGGCAAGGCTTCATTTAATTCATCAAAAGAAGTATGTATCAATCAAATTTAATTTATATAACACTTTTCCAAACAAACCGATAACATTCAAAGTGCTTTACAGGCAATATTATTAGTTACAAACAGTAATATTGTGAAATTATTACAATGCAAAATAACAGCTTTCTATTTTAATATATTTTAAAATGTAATTAAGTCCTGTGTCAGTTTCACACGATCCTTCATAAATCATTCTAATTTGCTGATTTGGTGCTTAATTATTATTACCATCAAGGTTAAAATGTATTTTTTTAGCTGCTTAATATTTTTGTGGAAACCATGATATTGTTTCAGGATTATTGGATGAATAGAAAGTTCAAACAACCTTTATTTAATCCTTGCTGAACCAAAGTATTATAAGTTATTATTCTTTTTTTCAAAATTGATGAGAAATTATTCTTGAGAAACAAATCAGGGCCCGGTTTCACAGACAGGGTTTAGTCTAAACCAGGATTAGGCCATAGTTCAATTAGGACATTTAAGTAATTTTTATAAATGTCCCTTAGAAAAAAAAAAAACACTACTGGTGTGCATCTTGAGACAAAACAAAGGCACTGATATATTTTAAGATCAGTCAGCGCACGTTTCTTTCAGTTGAAACAGCTCAGACTTACATTTTAGTCTGGGACTAGGATTAAGCATTGTCTGTGAAACCAGGGACAGATGTCTCGGGTTTCTCTCAATTGATAATTGCTTTATTGGCATGACATTATTTACATATTGCCAAAGCATTCTACATAGCAGTATAAAAACAAAACACAAAAATACATAAAATACATCCATATTGTTACGGAAGGAACAGAGGAAGCGTTCGGATCCATCTGCAAGGCTTTATTCAAAGACAGTCATAAAACAGGCAAGGTTCAGACAATGGCAAACAGGTATATTGAGAGCAAGGCAAGAGAATAATACAAAACGGGCGTGGTCGGTCGACGGCTAACAACATCCAGAGGGCTTGACAAAAGGGGAAATCCGTAAACACGAGCAATAGCCCAGGGGCCTGTACCATGATGGTAGATGAACAAATTCAGAGTTATAGGATAAGTTTTGAGTTGACAAAACCAAACCACTCCAATCTGGCTTTATTGGTACCATGAAGCTGATCATCAACTTTCTCTGTCAACTCAGGCTTGATCCTGAGTTAATGGAGCGCGTGCACATGAATGTGTGACATCAGCGGTGAACAGCCAATCACAACACAGAGCAAGTGTGATTCACTTCTCGCGAGAGAGCCAGCGAGATTCAAAACTCTTTTGTTAAAGGTTAAGAGATTAAAGAATATGAGGAATTTACACTGAAGAAAGTACTTGTCCATTGAAAGAGGACAAATAAAGGAACTTATCTTGCTCTATCAATGCAGTCACAAGTGAAACTTGTGAAGTTACTTTATATAGTTAATGATATATAGTGATAGAGACTCGAACATGTAAGGTCACATGTAGCATTTTTAAAGTGGTATCTATTGATTCTACCACTTATTTATATTACATATGATCTGTATATATTAATATTAATTTAAAATAAATGCTTTATAATAATTGTTAAACTAAAAGTGCTTGTGTGTAATAATGGAGTAATAATAATAATATAAATCATATTATAATTATATAAATCATATGTAAATTGTAATTATCATTAAAGCAAGACAATTTTGTTGTGTATATACAGTCAGGTCCATAAATATTGGGACATCGACACAATTCTAACATTTTTGGCTCTATACACCACCACTTAGAAATCATGGAGGGGTTTCAAATGAAATTGTCGAACAAGATGTGCTTTAACTGCAGACTGTGAGAGACAGCTTTAATTTGAGCTAAAAAAAAAAATCCAAATCAGGTGAACGGTGTAGGATTTTTTACAACTAGTTTGCATATGTGCCTCCCACTTGTTAAGGGACTGCAAAAGTAATTTGACACCTGAATAATAATCATAAATCAAACTTTCACTTTTTAATACTTGGTTGCAAGTATCCTTTGCAGTTTGCAATTACAGAGGTCCTGAAACGTTTCTGGAACGCATAGACATTTTTCACCAGACGCTGGGTTTCATCCCTGCAGGAGGATGCTCTGCCAGGCCTCTACTGCAACCGTCTTCTCTAGTTCAGTCTGCTTGTTCTTGGGGCATTTTCCCTTCAGTTTTGAGCTCTTCAGCAAGTGAAATGCATGCTCAATCGGATTCAGGTCAGGTGATTGACTTGGCCATTGCATAACAGTCCACTTGATATGCTTTCCCTTACAAAGCCACTCTTTGGTTATCCTGCTTTTGCAGTATGCTTTGGGTCATTGTCCATCTGCACTGTGAAGACCCAGCCGTCTTCAATGAGTTCTGAAGCATTTGGCTGAGGGATATGAGCAGATAATATTGCCCGAAACACTTCAGAATTCATCCTGCTGCTTTTGTCAGTAGTCACATCATCAATAAATACAAGAGAACCAGTTCCACTGGCAGCCATACATGCCCACGCTACCACCACCATGCTTCACTAAAGAGGTGGTATGCTTAGGATGGTACTCATGAGCAGATCCTTGCCTTCCTCCAAACAGTTCTGGAATTATGACAACAAAGTCCTATTTTGGACAGATGATCTGACCAATGATTTCAACTTGTACCAGAGTGATGGCAAGAGAAGAGTCGGGCCTGGATGGAGAAGGAAAGGAACTTCCGTGCCATCATGATCGTTCAAGCATACCATGACCTCTTTAGTGAAGCATGGAAACGGTGGTCCCAGCTCTTGGGCATGTATGACCAGCTGCCTCCCGTGTAGTTCTGGAACTGGTTCTCTTGTATTTATTGATGACCCCACGAGGTGTGACTACTGACAAAAGCAGTCCGAGGATGAATTCTGAAGTCATGTTTTGGGCAATATTATCTGCTCATATTCAGCCAAATGCTTCAGAACTCATTGGACGGCGCTTCACAGTGCAGATGGACAATGACCCAAAGCATACTGCAAAAGCAACCAAAGAGTTTTTGAAGGGAAAGAAGTGGACTGTTATGCAATGGCCAAGTCAATCACCTGACCTGAATCCGATTGAGCATGCATTTCACTTGCTGAAGACAAAACTGAAGGGAAAATGCCCCAAGAACAAGCAGGAACTGAAGACGGTTGCAGTAGAGGCCTGGCAGAGCATCACCAGGGATGAAACCCAGCGTCTGGTGATGTCTATGCGTTCCAGACTTCAGGCTGTAATTGACTGCAAAGGATTTGCAACCAAGTATTAAAAAGTGAAAGTTTGATTTATGATTATTATTCTGTCCCATTACTTTTGGTCCCTTAACAAGTGGGAGGCACATATGCAAACTGTTGTAATTCCTACACCGTTCACCTGATTTGGATGTAAATACCCTCAAATTAAAGCTGACAGTCTGCAGTTAAAGCACATCTTGTTCGTTTCATTTGAAATCCATAGTGGTGGTGTATAGAGCCAAAAATGTTAGAATTGTGTCGATGTCCCAATATTTATGGACCTGACTGTATATATATATTTTTTAAGGTACTTCATAGTGAGCTTTAATTTGTAGGAAGAGAGGAGTGACTTTTTTTCTGTGTCAGACATGTGACACTTTGCTCACATCTGATTGGTCCAATTTCAGTTTGAGATCTCTAACTCAGAACATGACCTGCCCCTGAGCAGGTTAGCTGTGGAGTGTAAGTTACCATGGCAATGAGCCAAGCCACTTTCATGGTACCTAAGACCCAGGATTTATTATAAACTAATAAATATAAACGTTTTCCATTCAAGAACTGTGAGTGATTTTTCTTCATCTTTACTGTTGTTTTTTACTATGACACCATAGACAGCTGGAGATCTATTAAGCTGCATTCACGCACGGATCTCTTTTGAAATATAAGAAGTAATGTGGTTTGTCCTGTCCGTTTAATCCCTTAATACATAACTGGCTGTTTACATTAATTTTGCGTCATAAAACCATTTTGAGGCGCAAGTACATTAAACCACTTAATGAACTTCCGCCAACACCGCGATGACGTCATATTTGGCGCGCGCACCCAAGCGAACTTGCAGACGCGTCGAGTATACAGGTGCATCTCAATAAATTATAATGTCGTGGAAAAGTTCATTTATTTCAGTAATTCAACTCAAATTGTGAAACTCGTGTATTAAATAAATTCAATGCACACAGACTGAAGTAGTTTAAGTCTTTGGTTCTTTTAATTGTGATGATTTAGGCTCACATTTAACACAAACCCACCAATTCACTATCTCAACAAATTAGAATACTCCATAAGACCAATAAAAAACATTTTTAGTGAATTGTTGGCCTTCTGGAAAGTGTGTTCATTTACTGTATATGTACTCAATACTTGGTAGGGGCTCCTTTTGCTTTAATTACTACCTCAATTCGGCGTGGCATGGAGGTGATCAGTTTGTGGCACTGCTGAGGTGGTATGGAAGCCCAGGTTTCTTTGACAGTGGCCTTCAGGTCATCTGCATTGTTGGGTCTGGTGTCTCTCATCTTCCTCTTGACAATACCCCATAGATTCTCTATGGGGTTCAGGTCAGGCGAGTTTGCTGGCCAATCAAGCACAGTAACACCATGGTAATTGAACCAGCTTTTGGTACCTTTGGCAGTGTGGGCAGGTGCCAAGTCCTGCTGGAAAATGAAATCAGCATCTTCATAAAGCTTGTCAGCAGAAGGAAGCATGAAGTGCTCTAAAATTTCCTGGTAGATGGCTGCGTTGACTGTGGACTCAGAAAACACAGTGGACCAACACCAGCAGATGACTTGGCAGCCCAAATCATCATTGACTGTGGAAACTTCACACTGGACTTCAAGCAACATGGATTCTGTGCCTCTCCACTCTTCCTCCAGACTCTGGGACCTTGATTTCCAAATGAAATGCAAAATTTACTTTAATCTGAAAAGAGGACTTTGGACCACTGAGCAACAGTCCAGTTCTTTTTCTCCACAGCCCAGGTAAGATGCTTCTGACATTGTCTCTGGTTCAGAAGTGGCTTGGTAGCCCTTTTCCTGAAGACGTCTGAGCGTGGTGACTCTTGATGCACTGACTCCAGCTTCAGTCCACTCCTTGTGAAGCTCTCCCAAGTGTTTGAATCAGCTTTGCTTGACTGTATTCTCAAGCTTGCAGTCATCCCTGTTGTTTGTGCACCTTTTCCTACCCAAATTCTTCCTTCCAGTCAACTTTGCATTTAATATGCTTTGATACAGCACTCTGTAAACATCCACACCTTTCAGTAATGACCTTCTGTGACTTACCCTCTTTGTGGAGGGTGTCAATGTTCGTCTTCTGGATCATTGCCAAGTCAGCAGTCTTCCCCATTATTGTGGTTTCAAAGAACAAGAGATACCCAGAATTTATACTGTTTGGATGGTCATTTATTGAAACTCAAATGTAAATATTCTAATATTTAGAGATACTGATTTTTGACTTTCATGAGCTGTAAGCTCTAATCATCATGAAATTAAAACAAACAAAAAAAACATTTGAAATGTTTTACTTTACATGTAATTAATCTAAAATATATGAAAGTTTCACTTTTTTAAATAAGTTACAAGAAAAAATGAACTTTTTCATGACATTCTAATTTATTGAGATGCACCTGTAAATCAACCTTTACACGGAGTCTCTCACAGCGCATCCTGTGCAATGAAGCCCGTGAATGTCCTTGTAATTCGCTTCGAGTGGTGTATGAGTGTGAGGAATTGGAAGCAAGCAGAATACGGGTGTTTCTAAAGCAAACTCAGCGTCATCGCACATCTGGTTAAAAACTAAGCTCAGAATCGATCCAGAATCGTTGGAGAGAGAATCGTGATGCATCGATGGATCGATTTTATATATATATATATATATATATATATATATCAATGAATTGGCAGATTATATATATATACATGATATTATATATATTATAAGTGTTAAAGTTGGGCTGAGGCTATCTCTTTAAGGATCCCGATCACAAGAGGGCGCTGCAGCATATTTGGTATAACATAACGTCACTATGTTTGGACAACATCACGCATGCAGTCGCTAAAGAAACAAACATTAAAAACAGCCAAATGGGAGCGTTTTATTGCTCTATCTGCAGAAAAACAGATTTTTCTGGAAAAGGACACATTTATGGGAAAAGCCACCAAAGCAAACTTAAAGTAATTCTTGTCAAATTCATGGAGAAGGTAAGCGTGCTAACAGAGATACGCTCTAATCTGGCTCCAGATACGAATTGGGCACACATAATGTTTGTATTTTATTGCATTACACGTAAAATAGTAAAACATACAACAAAGTAAGTATTTTTTTGCAGTTCCTTTTAATAAAGCGGTTTCAAAGTGAGAAATGGAGGATGTCAATGATATGTAAATGTTTTTAATGTCGCATGTTTTTTGTTTGTGTAGGCTTTGTGTATATAAGTTACATTAAGCTGCCTATTTGACCAGGACAATTCTGTAAGATATAAATATATTTTTAAATCTTTTCCTGGTTAAATAAAGGTTTAATAAAATGAATTGGCTATGTGAAGGCAGTTCAGGTATACTTAGCTATGAACAGGTTCAGCTGGTGGTTGACAACCACAAAATTAGATAGATAGATAGATTTGGTGCCATGAACTGTAATAAACTTATTTGTGGTTCTGCATGTTATTACAGGTCAAAGAAGCGAAGCGGACCATTAAAAACCCTCAGGTAGAGAAATACAGTCCTGATCACGAGGAGAAGTTCTGGTGTTTCTGCTGCGCGCTGGAGGTACAGAAACATGTGACTGACAGTAACATCAGTGTGCTGTACGGAGGACTGCTGGAGCACATGAGCACGTAAGATCACACAGCAAAACCTTTGAGAAACACATGCAGAGCTTGCAGTGAATTTACTGAGTGCTTTCTCATTGCAGCCCAGAGCACCGGACAAACACACACAAGTTCTGGTGGGACAATAAAGCAGATCCCAAACTGCGAGACAAGTTTATCATAACCGAAGACGAAACTGAGAGGTTATTGCTTGCTTAATTTGGGGACATGGATGTGTTCGTTAGAGCATTTCTGTAGTACACTGATACCATTACTGTTTGCAGATGTTCTAAAGAGAAATAAATGAAGAATGCCTTTTTTATAGATTCAAGTCTGAGGTTTCCAAGGCTCTGGAACAGTTTGAGGAAAAAGAGGATGTGTTTATTAAACAGGTGAAGATGTTTTACTGTTAGGCCTTCTTTCAGTGTTAATGGTTGTTGGTTTAACCGTATCTGAACTTCAAAACGTTTCTTCTCTTCTGTCATCCTCAGCAAGCTGCAGTGATCCGATCCCAGGAGCAGCACAGACTGGAGGTCCTTCAGTCATTATCAGAGGTTTGTTTTCCTGGGATTCTCCAAGCGTATCCATATCTCAGTATTCGTTTGTTCAGTTTGTTTGATGAAAAAAAAAAAAAGGAAATGTTATTTGTGACTTTTTCAAACTCTATTGCTAATTAGCTTTTTTTTTAAAAAGCAAATAATTCCTTTCCTGCAAAATGATGTTAAAAAGACATGGAGCATTACTGTTGACTTTCCTGAATCAAACTTAGCCTGATCCAGAACTGGAACAACCTGCTGAAGTGGACCAGCACAGCAGTAAACATACAGCCAGGTAAAAAATAATGTCATCTTAAACATTATTGTTGCACCAATACTCATTTATTGAAATGCTCCAATACCTATATATATCCATTCCATATCCATACACTAGTATGCAAAATTTGGAGTCGGTAAGATTTTAATTTTATTTTTTTAGAAATGCATACTTTCATTGTGCAATGATGCATTAAATTGATCAAAAGTAACAAAAAGACAGCTATAAAATGTCTTTTTGTGTTACAAACATTTCTATTTAAAAAAATGCTGTTCTTTTGAATTTCCTATTCATCACAGAATCGTTATTTATTTTGTTGTATTTTGATAAATAATGCAGCCTTGGTGAGCATATGAAACTTCTTTTAAAAACAATCTTACCGACCCCAAATTTTTAATAGTTATTGTATATTTTTGGTGTGAGATATCACAGTTTATTAAAAAAAGGTAGAGTGAGATGAACGGAAATACAACCTAATCCATGTGGAGTTTAACAGAAATAACAGTACATTGGTCAAAAGAATTAAATGTCATGAGTTGTATAGTCAATATTTTTTTATAGATGATAAAAATACTATGCCATCCTTAAAATGAAGTGTAACTAGAAATACTGGTGCAAGTGCAAAAAAGGAAGTATCAGTGTGTTTTTTTCATTGTTTGGTGCATCCTTAATCTTTATGCAAATATAGAGTACACAATTCGTTTTGTAGACAAAATATATCTATATATGAATTAAAATTTATTTGTACATTTTTAATCCCTACGCAATTCCTCTATTTCAATTTATTTTTTAGTTTTAAAGAATTTATTATAAAAAAAGAATAATAAAAATATGAGGTGTCCAAATGTTTTACTAGTGTGAATAGTCAAAGTTTGTATAATATGCCGTTTCCAGTACTGAGAAACAGAAGTTATATACAATTAAATGCTTCTTAAGTGCCATGAGATGATCAGAATGAGATTTCTTCATATAATCTGTAATGTCTAAAGCATGAGTTTTGATGTTTGATAAGAAGTTCCCACAGTCACTCTTATGAAATGGAGGCACAACCAGGGCCGAGCCACGAGGATTTCGCCTCACACAGTCAGTGGAGTGAACCAGGACTCAGCTTAACTTTCATCGGTTACCAGGTAATCTTTCTTACATTATACATATGCAACAATTATTGATTAGATTAATAAACAAGGTCAGGGATCATTTTGGCTTGCTGCTCCTATTTGCAGGACTCGTCCGGCAGAGGAAATGTTCATACTGGTGAGTAAAACCGATTTCGTTTGAGTTTATTCTTTGAGAAGATACTGAGTTGTGTTGAATTGTAGGAGCTGTACCGCCGTGGCTACTGGAGGAGCCTGATGAAGCCTCAGGCAGTGGACAGAAGGAAATGGGCCCCTCGCTTCAGGAGTTCCTCAAACACAGTATGCACTTCACTCTCTTTGTTTTGGGCTGTGTTTATATTACAGAGGACATCTCTGTGCAAAACACTTAAAGGGATAATTCACTCAAAAAGAAAACTTCTATCATTTACACACCCTCACATCATTCCAGACCTGTATGACTGACATTCTTCAGCAGAATAAGATATTTTGAAGAATGTTGCTAACCAAATAGTTTCAGTTCCCATTGACTGGACAAAACTGTATATCCCATTGTAAAGGTAAAAAGTCATTGGGAGTGGAAACTGTTTGGTTACCAAAATAATATCATCTTTCATGTTCCTCAGAAGAAAGTAATGCATACATGTCTGGAAATGACAGGAGGATAAATGATTGAATTTAATTTTTTTGGATGAACTATCCCTTCAAATGATATGTAATACTATGGCTATTATTAACATGGAAAATTAGGGTACTGTTTATTGAATACTGTACCATATACACTGTGTACTAGCTAACTTAATCCATAGTGTTTTTTAACAGTAGTGTGCTACATTTTTTGTTTACAAAAGTGGTATTAACTATTTTAGTAACATTTTATATATAAAACAATCTTCCACAGTACCTTTTTTTTAATCTAGTGTATCATTTTGATCTTATTTATATATTAAACACAAAGTATAAGAAGGTAACCAGGTTTACATTTCACTGCAAGTTGTATACTGTATATAACTGTTATAAGGAGTCTTAAATCTTGTATTACAGAGGAGCAGGAGAAGCTCAAGAAGCTTCCGCCCAACCGTGTGGGTGCAAACTTTGACCACAGCTCACAAACTGACGCCAACTGGCTGCCATCTTTTGGACGTGTGTGGAATAGTGGCAGGCGCTGGCAGTCTAGGTGAGCTCAAACTACTGCACATTAGTAGGTTCATTCAGTTCTTGGTCTTTTTATTGATCGGTTCGTCCTTAATCTTTATAGAAATATACAGTACAAATTTGCTTTTGTGGACAGATTTTAAATCTAAATAAATAATACTTTAGTTTCTTTAATGGAAGTTGGTGTATAATTCTAGTTTTTGTCACTCTTTCCCCCCTCAGGCATCAGTTCAGAGAGGAAGAGGCAAAAACCAGTGGGAAGAGGAAGTGGAAAGGTGATGGGAAAGCACCGAAGAAGCAGAAAGACCTCACTAATGGAGAGTTATGAAATGGATGCCCTAAATATACTGGCATTGTCGTAAAGATGGCATATATATTGGTTTTCTCATATTGAGAATTAGTATTTAAAGGACTTGACAACAGTTTTGAACATTGATGATGTGTTTGTTTCAGCTTGTGTATTTCTGAAACATTTCAAAATAATTTTTACAAGAAATGAACATCATTTGTGTTTCCAGTTTATTGAATACATTTTTGCTACAGGTGTAATTTCTTTTTTGGTCATAAATCCAAAACAAAATATCCTTCCCACTCTCCTCAAAAGGTAAATGTGATAAAATGAAGACACAATGTGCAATATCTTCTTTCCATTTTGAACAATACATCAGTTCAGTCAAATTTAATAGAATCTCGTCTATTAGAGCTATTTCATGTTCTCAACGGAAAGCCAAGACCATATTAATATTCAATAATATAATATACCTCAAACGTCTAGACAGAATAATAAAAATACAGATTACATTAATATTAAAGGATACCTTGCAGTCTTTTATTTTTCTTCTTTTTTAGTAGTTTCTGTTAAAATAATACACGACTGAACGCTTTAGAAAGCAAAAGAAAAAAAAAAAAGGGTCTCTGTAAGAGATGCAGTGTTGGTCATAATTGTACAATACATTACATTTAAAATGGACCGTTAAGGGTCTTCATCAAGTTCCTGCATTGAAGCTTCTTTCTATTTAACTTCATTCTCAAAAACAAGAAAATCCAAAAGACAGATCAGGCCGAACTGCCTGACACGTGTCGTATCAACTCGACCCGACGACATTACGAAAGGTCTGGTTTTCCCGTGGCCACAAGCCAGAGAAAACGCTTTCAGTAGCTTCATTAAATAGCATGTTGTTTATTAAGAGAGGAGGAATGAGGAGACACCACCACACTCATCAGCCCATCCTCAGACTCATTACCTTCATCAGCCAGCAAACGGTGGCCGTTCCTCTTTGACAGAGCTCATTTTAGGCTCACGTGATAATCAATATTCTCCGCAAATCTAATAACACGCTTTAGCGGTACATGTCAGACATGGTTTCTACATTGTAAAATCACATATACCGCACACCGTATCGAAACAGAAGTCAGGCATTCGGTTTATGCGAATATGTCTGAACTAACTGATTATCATGCTAGTGAGGTCAAAGATCTGTGGAGCTACCTTGGTAAAGATCATGTGACCACTCATGCTGTACTTTCATTGGCTAATATAGACTAATGTCTTAGGAGGTTTGCTGAAGGAATGATGAGTCGTCTGTCCTCTGAATGCAGATGGTGGAGTGATGAATCGTCCTTACATGGCAATCTTTCTGAAAGTACCATGACCATGCTGGTGTGCAGATGGACAGAGATTTGGAGAGAGTGATTGGGGTTGTCCTGTAGTGTGGTGTGAACAGAAACTCCAGATCTTCTGTACATTCTGTCTGTCTCCGTCCATGCATGAGCGCAGTGTCTCTGTGTCTCCTCCCGTCTCAATAAACAGAAAGACGGCTCTGCTTCACTAACTTTTATCTGAGAGAAGGATATAAGAGAAAGAGAACTATGAATGAAAGCTCTTTTAGTGATAGCACAACACCAAACCATGGACAGGTAGAACTAAAGCTGCACTACCTTTGTTTTCCTCTGTGTCAGTAGCTGTTTCCTCTGATAGCCTTTGGCGTAGCTGGTTATACTTGATTTCTGTATCCTGCAGAACAGATTTGAGTATTATTTATTTGTGTATAATGAAGGACCTGATTTTTGTTTTTAATACAGTTGGACACTTGGTCACACATTTAAAGATATGAATCTTCTCACGTTAAATCAGTGTTGTTGTCGTTTTTTTAAAATCTTTTAATTATTTTAAGCCTTTATTATTTAATTATTGCCTTTATATTTTAGGAAAGGGGGCCCTTGCAAGTGATATATTTATACTGGGGATATAATGAAACTATGCAATGATTTAATAAACAGTATTTCTCGCCCTACCATGGAAGTCAATTGGGACCAACAACTGCTTGGTTCTTCAAAATTCTTGAAAATAACTTTTGTGTTCAACAAACTTCTACAGGTTTGGAACGACATGCAGGTGAGTAAATGTCATTTACTCGCGCTCATGTCGTTCCAAACCTATATGAGTTATATGAACATGAAGATATTTTAAAGAATGCTGGTAATCAAACAGTTGTTGGTCCCCATCAACTTCCATAGTATTTCTGTCTCTACCATGGTCAATGGGGACCAACAACTGTTTGGTTCTTCAAAATATCATCTTTTGTGTTCAACACAAATAAACTTCAAGTTTAGAATGACATGCGGGTGAGTAAATGATGACAATTTTCATTTTTGGGTGAACTATTCCCTTAAGTTTTAACATGTTATATAATTCAACAAAACAAATGCATTACATACATTCAGATATTTTTTGGTCATTGTGTATTTGCCTATCTCTGAGCATTTTTTAGGGAGAAACTCGTCACCTTCAGATGCTGCAGGTTGGCCTGTAGTAGACGTATGTGTGTCATGATCTGTCTGTTGAGGTTTGGTCCTGCGCTGCTCTGAGAGGAGGAAGAGAGGAGCTTCTTCAAGTCAATGCCTGAGTCTCCACCAGCCACCGGCTCCCCACTGCTGCCCTGCACGTCATCATCTGTGCTGCTCTCGCCTGAGCCTCCATACACCTCCAGCACCATGTAACTGCCTGCAGAGACTGACAGAAAACAAGAGGAAGGGTTACAGGATGCGGCCAGGCTGAGATTGAAGTGTAAATGACTTGTAGTGTAAAAAGTAGCCCAAATCCAAATACGCACATACTACCTTACTAAAAAGTAGGTGAAAGTAGGCCAGAATATATATATATATATTTTTAATCATCAGAAACAAGTTGTGACAATTCCAAAGCAAATTATATAATGCAATTAACATCCAGCATGCAAAACCTGCACAAAAGCACACATCTGTGGCGGTGAGTGAGCACTAGGTTATTTGTAAAGCGCATTTCCCACATGCTGTTAGTTTCACATCACACAAATCATTTTTCTATAACATTTATAAATGATGGTTGTCCCAGGCAACCAATGTCCTACACAGCTGTGCTAGTTTCAGGTTTCTCCTTTTACTCTGTGGCATTTCTTTTCATATTGAGATTCAATCAAATCAGCATTTCATGTCTATTTACTAATTTGTAACAGTCTTATATTAAGCGGGACAATGTGCGGTCAGATGGGCATTATCAAGTCCCTTGCATTTCCTGATTACAAAAAAAAAGGACAACACACCACAATCCTCCGACGTCTCAAAGAAGCCTGTGTCTCCGGAGGGCAGTTCCTGTGCGTTCTCCCCTCTGTTCTCAGCCCTCTCTGAGCCGTTCTCAACAGCGGACCCGACCGCAGTGCTGTCCACCACCCCCTGCTGAGAGCCCGTCCTCGCCACATCTTCCTGTTGCTCTCTGTCTGTGTCCTCCTGACTGGACATGTGGTTTATCAGGAGCTGCCTTAGTGTTGCCACTGAAAAACACACAGAAATGAGTAGACTTTGAGGGTTACAGTGAATCCAAGATAACTTTAATGGTTTTATTGTTGGATTTTAGTAGGTATCTCTACCCAAATGAATTTTTCAGAGAGAGGGACAGCTCATAGCAGCACTATAGTCGTGTCTTCTACTCACGTGTTCTGAGAGCTTCATCAGCTCTGAGTGGCTGGAGCTCGAAGGCCTCGGTCTCGTCTACGGCGATACCCAGCCTCGAGCCCTGCTTCAGGAATGTCAGTCGATCGGTCATATCGGCCACTTTATCATCTTCAGCCTGATCCTGTAGTGAGGTTTCTTCTTCTTCATCCTCCTCATCAGATTTGGTCTCAAATGGATTGGTGCTACATTGTGGGGCTGGCATGACCTCGGTGCCATCTTTTTCTACAGAAAATACATAGCAAAACTGAGGCGTACAATTTTTTGAAAGATATTTTTTAGGATGGATACTGGATGTGTTGCTATTGCTATGCTATAACTACTCTATTTGAATGAACTACCTTATTGCCAGACTTTTATTAATGGCATCAATTTTATAGTCACTCTCACAAACATCTTTAAAAAATAATTGAAAGAAACAGCTTACCTGGAGACTGAATGCTCACTAAAGAAATGGGCTCAGAGTCTTTGTTTAGTTTCTGAACACCAGAGTTTATCAACTCGACCGCTTCACGTTCCCCGCTGCAAAACATGTCATATGTTTTACATCACCTTACTGCTTATAAAACACTTCTCATATTATAAATGATGCAGAAAACTTAAACTCACTCAGGCTGAGGTAAAGGAATGATGTTGTGTAATTTGGTCTTCATGCAATCAGCTCTTTGTGTGATCAGACACTGCCACCTAGTGATTGAAAACAGATAGTAAACAGCCTTTTATTGAAAAATTGAGAACCTATTGTTTTAGAGAAAAATTGAAACCTAAATTAAAAATGTTGTCTTGGCCACTAACAAAGTTTGAAGTACTAAAATGAACTAAAACAGAAAAATATAAATTTAAGCTATATAGAAATATGCAAAAAAATAAATAAATAACTATACAAATAAAACTCAAAATATTAGTAAATACAATAATATTTTTTACACAAAAATAAACCAAAAATAACACTATTATATAAATAACAAATAACTAAAATAATACTGGTAAACAAAAAAAGTCACCCATTGTTAATTCATTTTTAGAGGCTAAACATATGGAGAAAAATTTGGAGCTCCTAATAGCAGATACTTAACAGCACTCTAAAAGGGCATATAAAATGGAACTATGGGTAAACAAAAAATGCAACACTCACGTCTTTTGCTCAGATACGGTTTGGGCCATTAGTTCATAGATCTGGGCTCCATTATCAGACATAGAGAGCACAAAGAACGACCTGTTGTCTGTAATACATTCAGACAATAATGTTAGTTCAACTTACTTTTGAATATGCTTTATCAAGAAGCCATTAAATACCTGTTCTACACATTTTGACAAACAGATGATGTAATACATTTCACCCATTTTTCTTGTCTGTTTTTAAAAGCAACACTTCTTACCGGTGGCGACCGAGCGCACCATCACAGTGCTGAGTTTGATGATGGGGCTGAAGATGTGTTTGGTCTCAGCGGTGCCCGCCAGATTCTTACAGTGGCATTTTAAGATCAGCTTCTCATCTTGCCTTTGAAGTAGCACCAATATATCCTCTAGCAGCAATGTGTACAGCTCTGAACACACACACACATCATATGAAAACATTCCACAATAACATTAAAGATGCCATATTATACACTTTTGCAGCATTTAATGTGTGCCCTGATGTTTTCCATGATGTCAGCCCTAGAAGACATTTCTAATTTGAGTCTGGTCTACAGTGAATTCCGTGACAAGCCACACCCACCAATAGTTTTATCTTTGTTGACCTTCCAGGACAGTGGTCCCTCATGCACCATCTTCCTCTTAGTCAAGTCCAGGTTCTAGATGGAGAGTAAAATCAATTTAGTTTATAATGACTTGTCAGAAGGGTTGCCAGGTTTTCACAACAAATCCTGCCCAATTGCTACTCAAAACTAGCCCAATCGTATTTCGAGGAGGGTCCTTTGCATTCCGGAGGGTAAAATGCATGTTTTTGACGGGGTTTCCCTGGAAAAATTCACATTCCAGGGGCTAAATATCATGTTATTGGGGTCGCTTCAACCCGCGGACATGAAGAACAACCCGCGGAAAAAGTGTTAAAGTAGACTAATTCTGCGGGAAAACCGTGGACTTGGCAACACTGGTTGTCAGTTACAGGTTTATTAAATGGATTTCAAATATTTAAATATGAAGTCTCACCTTGAAATCAGCGATCATGGGGTTCTCGCTCTGCTTCAGCGAGGACAGGTCCAGTCGTCTCTGGTAGTCCTCCAACCTCTGGGGGCAGCAGAGGATCAGGGATCAGCTCAGAATGATTGAGTTCAGCACTGATTTGAGGTCAGGTACTATTTACTCACCTGTTTGTTCTCGGCTTCCTTCACCTCCTGGTTGACGTGAGTGAGAATCTTTCGACAGCATTCGCCAGCCTGTTTCACTTTGCTTCTCTCCTCAGGATCCTCTGCAAGCAAAGGACAAGTCAATTATATATAAACTACAGACTAACTGTGCACCAAAACAGCTTTTATACAATCACATTAATACACAGAACTATTTTAACATATCAGATGTTTTGTCCTGTCTTTAAAGGGATAGTTCACCCAAAATAAAAATTCTGTCATTAATTATACATCCTCAAGTTGTTCCAATCCCCAAAGACTTCCTTTCATCCTCGGAAGTCAGAAGACGACTGAAGATATTTTAAATGAAATCCGAGAGGTTTCTGCCGCTCCATTGACAGCCTAAGCAACTTTCACTTCGAAGGCCCAGAAAAGGTAGTGAAAACATGGAAGTAGTCCATGTTACTCCAGTGGTTCAACTGTCATTTTCTGAAGCGACAAGAAATAAAAAGACTATATGCAACATTTTTATAGTTAAATTTAGAAGTGGCAGAAATTCTGCGTTTGTACAGCAGTACGAAGACGAAAACTGAAATACCTCTGAGTGAAACATTTCCCACAGCGAATATCCTGTGCAGTGAAGCCTGTGACTGACACTGTGTTTTGCTTCAACCATGAAACGTTATGCAAATTTATATACTTATTCAATGTTATGTGTGTGGTTGTGTATAAGGAAGCAGAATACGACTCTATCGCATACAAGTGCCCTCGTGCATATGCAGAAAAAACTAAGCTCAGAATCGCTGAAGAGAGAATCACGTCGGAGAATTGAACACAGGGCATGTGTTCAACGTCATCACGCTGGAGCTGGATCTGGATCAGCGCTTGCGCCTCCACGTTACAAAACATTTTTGTTTTCTTTGCACAAAAAGTATTCTCGTGGCTTCGTAAAATTACAATTGACAGAGTGATGTTACATGGATTATTTTACCAATCTCCTTGCTACGTTTCTGGACATGGGAACATTTCAGTTGTGTTGCTGTCTATGGAGGGTCTGAAAGCTCTCAGATTCAAACAAAAACATCTTAATTTGTGTTCCGACGATGAACGGAGGTCTTACGGGTTTGGAACGACATCAGGGTGAGTACTTAATGACATAATTTTCATTTTTAGGTGAACTAACCCTTTAAGGTTTATGTGTATTAACATTACACTGAACAACAAGCCAAATATATTTTTTTGCAATCAATTGTGACAAGTGTAACATATGAGTGTTGAAAAAAGAAGAGACTGCTGTACCTGTGTATTTGGCGATGTTCTCCAGCAGGAGGGGATACTTTGTGAGTCTTTGTGTCTCCACAGGAATAATGTCCTTTAACTGCAGCCTGCGACAATGTCGGTTACTCTCTGCCTCCTGCAATGCAAACACTTCCATATTAATATTACATATACTATATTTTCCATCTGGAATGGCCAGATAAAACACACACACACACACACGACAAAAAGCAAGTAGAGTTACTTACAATTATGAAAGCAACCACTGCTCTATTAGGCCACTGACCTGTATGAAGGAGTTGAAGCGCTGGTCTTTCTTCTGTTTGCTCTTGATGAGTTCCAGGGCGAAAGGCTGATTACTGCAGTACGTGCCCGCAGCTCCCTTGATCTTCGACTCCTCTTCTCCACTGAACTGTGGGTAAAGACACAACTGTGTCAAACCAGCTACCATGTTCAAAAAACTAGACTAGTACAATCTGTTTTTTCTAGTAGGAAATTTTCTTTAATGCATATTTGCAGTTTCTTACCCAGGAAAGCAGATCATCTCCTATTGAGTCAATGAGCGCAGTCTCATTTTTCTTCCGAACCGCAGTCATTTGTTCCGTTAAAGACACTGAAGTGAACCGAGAAGGAAGAGAGTGTTTAGAGGGAGTCTTTACTTTAGATGTGTTCAAGACTTTTGGGGGTTTGTGAAGTTATGAGACTTACTGTGCAGCTGAACGATCTCCTCAAGGTTGCTGAAGATGTTTTTGATGTCTGCAGGAGGGAGGATGGCGTCTCTGATCAGCGGCTGGTAAAACAAATTCTCCAGAACCTTCATCATTCGAACGTGTGCTCTCTCTGTGTAGAACAACTCTGTGAAAACAAGACAGGAATGAGAGAGGTGGTTACACAGGATGGTTTGCACTTGTTCACTGCTTCTCAAGTTTGTGTTGGGACTAATCAGAATACTTTATCCTGGGATAAAATAAGGGAATACATTTTCAGTTGAAAAAAAATTTTGTTATGCAACTTTATAATAAAATGAAATAAAATTTTGCTAAAATATATACAGTGCCCTCCACTAATATTGGCACCCTTGATAAATGTGAGAAAAGGTGTCTGTGAAAATAAATCTGCATTGTTTATCCTTTTGATCTTTCACTCGAAAAATTCACAAAATTCTAACCTATCATTGAAGTAAAACAATTGAAAATGGGGAGAAAATCTCATGATGAAATAAATGTTTTTCTCCAATTCATGTTGGCCACAATTATTGTAGAAATTCTTATGAGTAAAATATCTCTGAAGTATATTCCCATTCATATTTACATTTTTTAGCACACCAGGGTGACTAGGAGGATGAAATTGTCCAGCCATGACTTTCTGTTCCACAGGATTATAAATATGAGGAACACAAAGGTCAAATTCCCTTAATCATCCATCACAATGAGAAAATAACAAAAAATATATTTCTGATGTGCAGCAAAAGATAATTGAGCATCACAAATTAGTGAAGTGGTTTTAAGAAAAGAGCTAGAGCAGTGAAAATGGGCAATAATTAAGAATTTCCAATCAACATAAAATGTTACGAATCTGTCTGGAAGAGGACGTGTGTCTATATCGTCCTAATGCATGGTGACTAAAGGTGTTGTAGTAAATAGTTGAGTCAGAATTGAAACAGCACCTACTCAGCACATGTAAAGAAAAATACTCAAAAAATAATCTCCAGCATATTCAGTTGTCAACAGACTGGAACTTCAAATGGTGTTCTATGGTCAGATTAAAAAATGAGCCATCATCATGCATGTGTACAATTATACTGATTTAATATTTATCCAACAATGGCATCATGGATTCTATCAAATTGTGACTGACTCTGTTAGAAATCTTATAATGGGCCATGTTTGGATATTGTGGGTCACTTTCTGCTATGGCCATTTCAGTTCCCTGACCTGAACCCTGTACTGAAGAGAAGAAGTTCTAACATGGAGCTGTGAATCTGAAGGATCTGGAGAGATTCTGTATGAAGAAAATGGTCTCTGATCTCTTATCAGGTGTTCTCCAAACTCTTCAGGCATTATAGGAGAAAACTCAGAGCTCAAAATGACGTTGCAATAATTGGGTGCCAATAATTGTGGCCAACATGAACTAGAGAAAGCATTTATTTCACAATGAGATTTTCTCCCCACTTTCAATTGTTTTACTTCAATCAATGCAGATTTATTTTCACAGCCGCCTTTGCTCATATTTACCAAGGGTGCCAATATTAGTGGAGGACACTGTATGTAATAATGTTACTTGTGTTACTTATTCGATTTTAATTAATAATGGTAAAACATTAATGTCCAGTAACAAAATGAAAATCAAAAAATAAATTGTATTACTAGCATAAAAACGAATGTAGCCTTGAGAGATCATACGTCTTGAACGGTGTAACAAATGATCTGACATTTAATAAAGAACAAAAGACAATTTGGTGTTCATTGTTAATCCATATCATGCAGCTTGATTTAAATTTATCCAAAATAATTAAAATTAGAAAAGAAATTGTGATTACTTTAGGGAGACACTTCCCAAACCACTGCTCATACAGTAAACCACACACTTGTCACTCACCGTTGATGACTTCCTGTCTCTTGATTTCCTGAGGGGTAAGTGTGGACAGGACGTCTCTGCTCACCAGCGTCTGCCAGTTAGGAGGCTCCAGCTCTACCTCAGCACACTGATCATCTTCACTCTGCACCTCTCCAGAGCCCAGCGGCTCCATCCTGCTGTACAAACATGGCAAACGCAATGAGAACACATCAAAACGCATGTCTTAAATATCTGTAATTTTTACTTTTTTATAATTTAATGCTAATTTATAATAAAAACCAGTGGTAATCTTACAACTTTAACAGTTTAATCAATCTTAAAATGCAATCAACTAGTAACATTTTTTAAAAATTAAAATATATTAAAATAAAATATTCCATAAAAACATGTTTTAATGAATGTTGTTATAATTATGTTGAGAGGTAGATTTTACTACACAAATAGTCATAATTCCATCAAGTTTTTTTTAATTAAATGATTAAATGACATGGTGAAATGCTCAAGAAATTAAATGTCTCGTAAAGAGTCTGAAATTTTCGTATGCGTTTTTCCGTATTCGTCATCCTTTCCTATCAAAATGCTTGCTACGGATGTGAAAACGCAGAAAAACAAATCTGGTCCGAATTTCTTTTATGACGGACAAAAGTTTCGGAGTCAGTGTGTAAATGTAATTGACAATGTGAGGTCGTGTTTATTTTTTTAACGTGCAAAAATTTCGGACTCTGTGTACAATGACCTTTAGAACAGCTCTGGAGATGAAGTTTATGTAGAGTGTTCCTATAGTGTCCTTTTATGGTTATACAGTAAAAAAATTAAAATAATTATATACACACATTTATAAATAGTTCTACAATAAATATGACTTGATTCCACGATTTCGTCCACGTTTTCTGCATCATGGAAATCATAGAGGCCTAGCAAGGAAACACACTAAATGCCCCTTACAGTAAGTCAGACAAACTAAATTCTATCAGAGCTGTCACATGGTTCCCACTTTCATAGAAAATTTGCCAAAAATTACTTTGAATATTTAAATTTATTACATAATACATTTTATTGTATGTTATTATATTATATTGTCATTTAAAGATTATATGTATATATACCATTACTTACACAACAACCTGGGGTCATTATGTAAGTGTTACATGTTTATGTGTATTTTATGTGTATTAAAAGCACAACCTTATATTTTGTATTGCTACACAATGGGATCCAAAAGACTGAGATTTATATTGCTGTATGGCCAAGAAGTGATATCAGCATCGACCACTGAAAAACCCACACTGGTCAACCACCAAAGAGAGAGCACTCACCTCCTGTCAGGCCTGGGGGTGCCGGTGTCCTGCGCCCTGTAAGGTAAATCACATTCCAATTACCCTACAGTAGTAAGAATCCCAACATCAAAACGCTGCATGTTGTCAGCATTCTCTTTCTCTTCCCAAGAGCCCTAAGTCATGAGGCACAAGCTTCATTCTCTGTCTGTCCCAGTAAGACCATTTATAGAGCAGAGCACCACAGAGCAAAGCTTTGTTTCAAATGTTGTATGTGCATCGTCACTACAGAGACTTAAGGAACAAAAATAGCAGTGAGGCCTGTATCGTGGCCGCTGAGACAGTAAATGCTCGTCTTAAATCCAAATCCAATGTAAAAGCATTTTTTGGAGTGACAATTTTTAAGGCTTATTTACACTACCATTTATTTAAAAATACAGTAAAACAGGAATATTGTAAAATACTATTACGATTTTAAAATAATTTTAAAATAACTATCACTTTTGATCAATTTAATGTGCCTTTTAGAATAACAATATATAAATATAAAAAAAAATTAATCTGACTCCAAAGTTTTGAATAGTAGTGTAGTTCAGACTCAAACCAGTTTCAGGTTTTGCAGTCTGAACAGCAAAAAGGTGCACAAAATCTCAAAACAATATCTAAATGTGGTTTTAAGATTAAAATGTGATATTTAGAAATCCAGTCAGTACGAAATGTCAGATTATATTCTCATTCAGGATGCTAATTATATTGTTCTACTACCTGCTGTGGACAAACCAGATAATGACTGAGTATGTGATTTGATAAATCTGGATTGTGTGCGGTGTGAAAAAGTGATTTTATTAATATTAATCATTGTTGTGAGATCACTTGACTCACTTGTCTGTCTCAGCTTCCTCCTCCTGTAGATGCTCCAGTGTACAGGGGCTGAAGTCAAAGTGAGTGTTTGAAGAGGACGAGTCCTGCGGATCTCCCGGGACGACACCGTCTCCCAGTCTGGGTAGTGCAGAAGAGGGAAGTCCACCTAAGTCCACAGCCAGAAAGAGACACAGTGTGTCAGAAAATTTAAAAGTTTTTGAAATCAGTGCTGAATAGAAGCTGCTTCATAAGTAAAGGCAACTTGAATCTGGCCTTTGCTGGGCTTTGAATGTTTAAAGTTGAAACAAAGAAACAAACACAAAAAACAATACAATTATGCACACAATGAATGAACTCTCCCATTGAAGCACGTAAAAATATCCCTCTCTCTAAATGTGGGCACAATCTGACCATCTCCAATTAAATTGCAAAAGTAAAAAAAGCAAAACAGCCAGGCCAATTATTTTCTGAAAAAAACGTAGTCAGCAGATTTAAGCCTTGACCCCAATAACCAGGAGAACACTGACAGAGCTCAGACAAAGCAAACAAACTAAAAAAAACAAACACATAAAAACAAAGCTGGGGCTGTATTACAGAAACATCTTAAATCAGAATCATATCCTATTTGGTAATTTCACTTAGAACTAGACCTTTTTCAAATCTTGAGTCAAGAAATAAGATTATGTTGTTTACGTATGTGATACTCCCCAAAACAGCGCTATAGGGTGCTCTCGGAATGCGTCAAAAATATCTTAATTTAACTTAACTTAAAGGTCTTACGGGTTTGGAACGACATGAGGGTGAGTAATTAATGACAGAATTTTCATTTTTGGGAGAACTATACTTTTTATGTTCACTCAGGTCTACTAAATAATATAAACAGATCCAACTGTTGATTTGAATAATGTATTAGTAAATGTTAAAAATGAACAAAAATAAATAAATAATTTGTGAAAAACTTTATGAAAATGAAAACCTTTTTATTGTTGGTTCACCTTAATTAACCTACTTTACTAATGGAACTTTATCGTAGTGTTACCAAGAAAATAAGCATGGCTGATTTTCTTTTTGGGGCTTTTCTCAGCCAATACTCAAATTTAAATGATCAGTTTGATTATTAATTAGTATATAATGTAATTCATTTGATCTAAATCTGTAATCAACTGACAGCCCAAAAACATATCAAAAAAAGATTTGGAGAAGGAAAACTTTTAAAAGCACAGACGGCTTGACAACAATGATCTGTGAAGCGTCTCTCACCAGTCTCAGACTCTCGGCCGATGCCATCTGTGCCCTGTGCTGCTGGAGCGCTGTAAGGGGGTGACGTGACCTGGGCAGTGGTGCCATCTGAGCCTTCACTCGACTGACTGCTCCGTACGGGAGGAGACGACCCGTCTGTCTGCTCTCCAGTGCCCAACGGCAGCTGAGGCTTTGTCGGACGCTGCCTCGGCTCCAGAGCCCTGCTGACTGCAGGGCAAGAGAAAGAGAGAGAGAACAAAATCAGTGTCAGGGCTCGCCAATAAGGACTGCCTGTTTGCTGGGGTCAGCGTGAAAGACCCTCAGGACAGTTGATGGAATTATTGTTATATATGCACACACATATAAAATTGGGAGAAAATATTTAATTCAGTGAGGACAGAGCAGTGATTATTTTACATTGATTACCTTATTTAATTTCTTTAATATTTATTTCCTCTGCATACTAGTGTTAGACCTACCTGAAAAACTCAACACATTGTTTGTTTCATTTTATTTGCTCTATTATTATTATTATTATTATTTTATTACTGACTGTTTACTTGTCTTCACTAACGTTTAACCTTTATAATAGTTAGGATAGTAGTTTTTGCTGTGATATCGAAACTGGAAAAGGGAATTGTGAAATTTCACTGGTATCTAAAATTTTGGTGTTGTAAACTAAACAAGCAATTTACTATTTTTAATTTATTCATTTATTTTATTTTCAGGCAGGGCCAGTAGAAAAAAAACTTAGCATTGAGTCCTGAATGGTAGTTGTCTCTTCAAAATAAAGGAGATTACAAGTGGGTGGTTGTCTGTATAAAATGGTCACAAACAGTGAAGTAAAATAAACCCACAAGGAGCTTCACAAGGAACTAGATTATGCCACAGAGATTTTACCCTAATAGAAACTGAAACAAAATTCCTTTTTTTTCTGAGAAATGAACCAGTTTTTCCCTCTTCATTTTTATCCCTTTAAGTTCACTTATAGTATTCCTCTAGGTTTGAGAAATATTATTTAATTAATTTAAAATCCCATTTCACCATCTCTTAATTCACGTACTTGAATTAAACAGGTCTCTCTTTTTTGCTACTGTACCTTTAAGACTATATGTAAACGACCTTTTATATGAATAGCTGACATTTCTGCTACTGTCTGCATAACTACAAAACTAAACCTGTGTTGTAATCCAGTGGTTTTCAAGGCCAGATTACTTAAAGCATATCAATAAAAAAACTAAATAAAAAAAACTAAAATATTAAACACACACAAAATAATCAAGATTTCTTTCCCCCCTCCCAATAACAATTGTTTTTATTAAAGAACATATAGAATCAGAGTCTTCTGAAATCATAAAATAAATTTTGGTTAATTTAATCTCAACACTCCCAGTTTCTGTTAACAAAAGATTAACAATAACATTATTACAGCAGAAATACAGGAGGAAATATCTTAGCCAATATGGGCAGGGCCTTGAAATAATTTTGGTGGCCAGTGGGGTCTTTGAATCAAAAAGGTTGAGAACCACTGGTTTAACTGTTAATGAAATAAATCAGCTTACTTGCTGAAGTGTCAATCCTGCTCGGCCGTCTCTGAGGAAAGACATTAGGAAATCGTGTTTTCTTTGATTTCTCCTCACTTCCATCTTTCTCAGGCTTTATACTTTTCTGTTTAGGGAGCACAGAGACAATGGTTAGGTTTCTTTGGTTTCATGAAGTCATTTGGAGGCAGAGTCAGGAAGTTTGCTGAGAGTTTGTACCTTTATTTTAGGGAAAAGATTCATTAGCTTGGGCTTGTGCTCCAGCCCTCGAGACTCCTTCACTTTTACGCCGAGCTGCTTCATATACGACAGTATCATAAACTGCATGGTGCTACTGTGAAAGAGAATGACAGTATGAGAAAAAAAATACTTGGAATTTGTTCACTTACCTAAGTTTGAACAGTAGTAATGCATTCAAATTGCGTTATTACATTTGTATATATACCCAGGTGTTGATTCAGCCAAAACGGAAGACTAGCTGATGTTTTTCTAATCCAGCCTTAAGGTCCTTGCACACTGAGTCTGAAATTTTGCGTTTTTTCATATTCGTCATCCTTTCCTATCAAAATGCTTGCTACGGATGCGAAAACGCAGAAAATTGAACCTGATCCGAATTCTTTTTATGATGGATGAAAGTTTCGGAGGCAGTGTGTAAACGCGATTGACACGTTGAGGTCGTATTTATTTTTCAACGTGTGAAAATTTCGGACTCTGTGTGCAATGGCCTTTAGACTTAAACTAAGTTTCACTATGGTAGTTCAAAACGGACTATTGTGAGAAATCATTATTTGTCATTTCCAGCAGGGGGAGCAAGAGCTTAGTTCAGTCCATGCTGAAATATTTACAGTGTGCAGAAAATTATTCTGACAGCTAGGACCCCAGCTGAAGAACTTACAAAGCTGTTCTCACAAACACTTACAAGCCAAACAGATGACTTGTACAATGCGTAACCGCAGTCAGTGCCAGAGCAGAAATAGCCCTCACAATCTCCTGTCAGAGGCTTCATGAGGCTCCACTCTCTTGCATGCCATCTGGGCGGACACACAACGCCTCAGTCCCTGCTGCTGCCGCCCATATGGGATCCTGACAGATCATATGCTGCAACTACACACCACTCACAAGACTGCAGCAAAAACTGGGAGGGAAACTACAGGGCTTGTATGATTTGTAGCCGGTTTTGCCTTTAAAAATGTACCTTTTTATACTTTTGTTTTGTTTTACTACTTTATGAAGTAATGTAAAACTGTACCATTTTACTAAATACTCAATTTTTTTCAAATTTACTCAAATTTAGTTTCAAACTATAAGGCAGGACAGTGTTTCAGAGGTTAATCTGGGGTGATGTAATATGTCGTTTATGGAGGGAGAGGACATGAGAATTCCCCTTACCACTTATCTTCCTCTGTGGCCTGTGACGTCAATCTGAAACAAAACATAAGTTGCAATTTACTGAAGTGTGAAAGACACATAACTTCCAGTGTGTTTTACTTCTCATTTGTACAGTGTAACATGTAAATATTATTTACCCATTTTGGTTTAAACCTAAAGATGTTATCATAATTAGTTTAATCTCAATGCTATCATATTAATCTAGGATTAATCTCAGTTAATCTTTGGGTAAAATGGGAACCTGTTAAATAATGATTAACAATGAATGGCTGTTAATCATTAAGATTACTTACAACAGAACAGCAACGCATGGACGACAGTTTCGTGAACCTTGGAGAGGAGGTAATTCTGACTTTGCTATGACAATCTGGTGCTTCTGAATCAGTATGCTTTGTTATTAGTTTAAGTATTTGCTATTGACTGTTCAAATGCGGAGTTTTGCGCGTCGTGTGTGTGTGTGTGTGCACCATAGACTGTAAAAAAAAAAAGGACATAGTGTCCGTGACGTCACCCGTAGGTTTCTAAAGGGCATTTTTGAAGCTCAAAGTGGGCGGAGACTGCCGTCGCCATCTTGGCTGTGCGTCACTCCCGGATAATCGAAAATGGGCAAAAAGGCGGGATGTGGGTGGAGCTGGCTGCTGAAACCACGCCCGCCAAGTGCGACAGTGGTGACAGCAGCGGCAATCCACCTGTCACTCAAGTGGCCACGCCTTTAATTATGCTTTAACTTTAAGCTTGATATAATTTAAACGGATGAGTTATAAAAAAATTCACCCCCCTCACAGTTGTCACGAAGGGCAAAATTAGCTATATAGACCAAAATCCTTTTTTGAACCAGGCTGTAAAAAAATGTTTTTCTGCTGTAAATTTGGGCATTTTAACATGGGGAGTCTATGGGATTGACTCCCTTTTGCAGCCAGCCTCTAGCGGCCAGTCGATGAACTGCAGTTTAAGTCACTTCCGTGTTGGTTTCAAGAGAGGGAGCGGGAGGTTGCCGCTTGGTGTGCGCGCGCACGTGTGAGAAAGAGACAGGGTCACATCATAGCACATCAGCTATCTTAATCGTGGCTTGTGTGTGTGTGTGTATGTGTGTGAGAGAGAGAGAGAGAGAAAGAAAGAAAGAGAGAGACAGGGTCACATCACAGCAGAGTGTACATCCCGTCAGAAATCGTCTTAATCGTGGCTTGTTTGCAAACACATACGAGCATCATCACTGTGTCTGTCACACGACTCTGTTCCCCTCTTGGGCTTGAACTGATGCTAAAACTAAGGACATTATTAACTGTCTTTACTTTAATTTTGAAAGCTGAAGCTCGCGATTATGGAAAGGGGCATTACATTTCAGACGCGGCTTGTGGTGTTCGGCCAGTTGGCCAATCAGAGCAGACTGTGCATGTCGGAAGGAGGGAATTTGTAGAAAACAAAGCATTTGAGAGAGGCGGGGCATAGAGGACCTACAATAATGTACAGTATTTGAAAAATAATGTTTTTTTTTAACATTAAAGCATGTCAACATATTCTGTTACACCAAATACACATGATCTTTAAAAAAGCATCATATGACCCCTTTAATTTCTCTTTCTAAAAAGCCCCTAGCGAAATTTTACGAGTCACCTGTTACCTTTCTGAAAGCATATACACCTCAGCTTGCATACTGGTCCCTTGCAAATATCCAGTATATACCTCTTGCAAAATTTACATACTCCTTAAACATGTATATTTATATAAAAGAAGAGGACTGAGAACAGAGCCCTATGGGACACCCTTCAAGATTTAAAGTCATGGACAGCAATTAAGTGTTGTCTATCAGTGAGATATGATTATAAGCATGAAAGCCCATAAAGCCATATGACATGATTTTTAAAAGAATTCTGAACATTTTAAAAATTCTACTTGAACTTTGTAAACTTATTATGGTAAACTAAATGGTAGTGATCTGTAATGTGTGAGCACCAACTACCATACACAGAGAGACAGCCAAGAAGAGGAGGACAAGAAACCTATCAAGAGAACAAGTGGCATCATCTAAAAGTATATTCACATACAAGTGCACTTACAGTACATCCTCTATCTTAGAGATGATGTGCTCTGCACAGGATCGCTCTTTTTCCAGAGCCACACGGTCTTTCATTCTCTCTGTATCCAGACGGGCTAGCTCTGCTTCAGCCAGGGTCAGACCCATACTGCGCTTGTGCCTGAAACATACAAATAATACATGAGTGAACTTACTGGAGGAGAAGGTTTTGACTGACACTTGTGTTGGTACATTGGAGTTGAAGAATGAATGACCCCCACATTTTTATCTGATTGTGTGTTTATTAGATGAGTGGATCTCACCTGAAGTCTTCTAGGTTCTTCTGGATGTCAGGTAGCAGTGTGTCCTGCAGCTGCTGCACATATTGTCGGTGGACGTCCTCTGAGATGGGCTCTGGCCTCTTCCGTTCTGTATTAATTGAGTGTGCAGTCCGTTCTATGCACACACAAACACATGAATAAAAGTCATGAAAAGTTACACTAAAATGCCACTAAAATGAGATGCACAGTATATTGGCACCATTATCGATAATCAGACGTTTTTCTCATTTACCAATAAATCAGCATATACAGATTAAATTTAAAATAAAAAACTAAATATCAGACAGTTAAATTGTTGTTTTATTCAGCCAATATATTTTGTTCTTTTATTTTTAAATAACATCCCTAGTATTCAGAGGTTTAAACTTACCCAGGTCAGCGATGATGGATTCGGGCACTGTTACTTTCAAGCTCTGTTGAAAAAAATAATAATTATTCAACACTTAATCAGAAACCATATCATCCATGACAAGCTAAACAAGCTGAGACTGCTTTAAAGTTCCTCACAGCAGTTTTTTCTACGAAGAAGGTATCCATGAGGATTCGTCGTGTCTCTTTGGAGCTGGTCTGTTTGTAAAGTTCAGCATAGAGGTAGCACAGCTGCGGAGCGAGAAGGGAAACAAGTGATGTGACTCATCTGGTCTGAGACCAAACCATAAGCATGCAAGAGAGATTCATGGAACATGGAAAGTAATTTATAAACATTTTGTTAGATGCCTGGAAATTTCAGGTTTGTGGGTAAGAGGGGTGATCGATCTCACCAGCGGCGCAGGGTCAAACTGAGAGACCACATGATGGATGAAAGCTGCCAGGTGAGCAGGCCGAGATTTCAGGAGGTCTATGCTCTGAAAACAGCTACACTGGCCATTCATCTAGAGACATAGATAGTTAACTTACATTACTAGTACACATTAATATATTATTCAACTTCATGACTTAATGCTTAACTTAAATGTGGGCTTGTGAATGTAAATGTGTAAAAGGTTTTGCTATTTTCCATGAATAAAACACTGGGCTCTATTCCAAACGCTAGTAAGCTTCCTTCTTATCAACTGTCTACCTAGGCAGCTACCTTCTAAGTTGACATCATAAGCTGGGTCTCAGAAAAGGGGGGCAAGTGGAACTGCAAGGCATTACTTGCATAGGGCCGAACTAGACTGTGGATTTTGTGAATTGAGGTCCCTGTAGAGGGATCACTATTTCAAATGAGAAAGACCCTGATAATGAAATGTGGTCATCTCCAGCAACACAACACCATTAAGAAAAGTTAGTCAGTGACTTTAAGCAAATGAGAAATGATTTGATGCATCAACTTCCAGTAGGAGTGGAGATTGTGTGATATGTCTCCTGTGAGATCAAAGTTCAAAAGATCAAAATTTCCATTTGTAGATTTTGCATCAGTTATCCACAAAGATTCGCCGTGTTGACCAACAGCTTGGTTGAGCACCCGATATACTTCAAGCAAATAGAAAAACAAATTGGTGTGACATCATTTCAAACAAAATCTGACAAAAACAAAGTTCATTTTGAGTTTGTTTTTGGAGATTTAAACAGCTTGGCAAACACAAATTTTCTGGAAAATAAATTTGAAATAACATTGGTTTGTGGCGAGGTATGTGTTCTCTGCGGCTCTGACTTCTTTGAAATAGAAATCTTCTCTGGTTCATTTTTCTGTTCAGTCCGTCGAGGTCAGATCTGAGTAAACACAAACACACTGGACAGCTGCTTTATGGTAAAAATTGATGTTGTAAGTGACACACTTTTTTCATGTTTAATACTGTAAAGCTGCTATATAAATAAACGTGATGTGACTTAAGTTAACTGGAGTGCCAAATTGCAGAGTATATCCAGATCACCATGAACAGATGCTTTCTTAACTGCTGTTTTCTCACCACCGTCATTTTGTTGTGTTTATTTTGTTATTGAGAGAAAAGCCTGAAGTACATATTACATAATCATCTAAACACTACTCCCAGCACAAGCAGTATATCGCTGCTCAGGTATTTCAAACTTTGTTTTACCCCTAAGCTAAGAACAAAAAATAACTTTGTCATGACTCATGCCTTGAGTTCGATACGGTTCCTGAACGATACTTTTTTCGATACCAATTCTATGAAATCAGTTTTAGCAAGATATACTGTACATTATCTCATAAAACTTTGGTTTTATTTTTTTCAGCTTGTTGACATTTATACAGACTCAAAGGCCTCGTTTACACTGCAGGTCTTGATGCTCAATTCCGATGTGTTGCCTATATCCGATTTTTTTGGCTGTCCGTTTACACGTTCTTTCAATTATGACCCATATCCGATTCGTGTGTTTACACTTGCCATACAATCTTAAACATCCCGCATGCGTTGTTGTCATTTAGCACCTCCACACGTGCTTCCTTCCGAGAATAATGTGACCTGTGCTGACAAAACGAGTCCAGCAAATTTGAAAAATTAGTTATTTTTGTTTTTATTTTCACATTCTCCATTAAAAGACCTTCAAAATTACAGGTGCTGGTCATATAATTAGAATATCATCAAAAAGTTGATTTATTTCACTAATTCCATTCAAAAAGTGAAACTTGTATAATGTATACATTCATTCCACACAGACTGATATATTTCAAGTGTTTATTTCTTTTAATTTTGATGATTATAAGTGACAACTAATGAAAACCCCAAATTCAGTATCTCAGAAAATTAGAATATTGTGAAAAGGTTCAATATTGAAGACACCTGGTGCCACACTCTAATCAGCTAATTAACTCAAAACACCTGCAAAGGCCTTTAAATGGTCTCTCAGTCTAGTTCTGTAGGCTACACAATCATGGAGAAGACTGCTGACTTGACAGTTGTCCAAAAGACGACCATTGACACCTTGCACAAGGAGGGCAAGACACAAAAGGTCATTGCAAAAGAGGCTGGCTGTTCACAGAGCTCTGTGTCCAAGCACATTAATAGAGAGGCGAAGGGAAGGAAAAGATGTGGTAGAAAAAAGTGTACAAGCAATAGGGATAACCGCACCCTGGAGAGGATTGTGAAACAAAACCCATTCAAAAATGTGGGGGAGATTCACAAAGAGTGGACTGCAGCTGGAGTCAGTGCTTCAAGAACCACTACGCACAGACGTATGCAAGACATGGGTTTCAGCTGTCGCATTCCTTGTGTCAAGCCACTCTTGAACAACTGACAGCGTCAGAAGCGTCTCGCCTGGGCTAAAGACAAAAAGGACTGGACTGCTGCTGAGTGGTCCAAAGTTATGTTCTCTGATGAAAGTAAATTTTGCATTTCCTTTGGAAATCAGGGTCCCAGAGTCTGGAGGAAGAGAGGAGAGGCACAGAATCCACGTTGCTTGAGGTCCAGTGTAAAGTTTCCACAGTCAGTGATGGTTTGGGGTGCCATGTCATCTGCTGGTGTTGGTCCACTGTGTTTTCTGAGGTCCAAGGTCAACACAGCCGTATACCAGGAAGTTTTAGAGCACTTCATGCTTCCTGCTGCTGACCAACTTTATGGAGATGCAGATTTCATTTTCCAACAGGACTTGGCACCTGCACACAGTGCCAAAGCTACCAGTACCTGGTTTAAGGACCATGGTATCCCTGTTCTTAATTGGCCAGCAAACTCGCCTGACCTTAACCCCATAGAAAATCTATGGGGTATTGTGAAGAGGAAGATGCGATATGCCAGACCCAACAATGCAGAAGAGCTGAAGGCCACTATCAGAGCAACCTGGGCTCTCATAACACCTGAGCAGTGCCACAGACTGATCGACTCCATGCCACGCCGCATTGCTGCAGTAATTCAGGCAAAAGGAGCCCCAACTAAGTATTGAGTGCTGTACATGCTCATACTTTTCATGTTCATACTTTTCAGTTGGCCAAGATTTCTAAAAATCCTTTCTTTGTATTGGTCTTAAGTAATATTCTAATTTTCTGAGATACTGAATTTGGGGTTTTCATTAGTTGTCAGTTATAATCATCAAAATTAAAAGAAATAAACACTTGAAATATATCAGTCTGTGTGGAATGAATGTATACATTATACAAGTTTCACTTTTTGAATGGAATTAGTGAAATAAATCAACTTTTTGATGATATTCTAATTATATGACCAGCACCTGTATGTATGATTTTTTTTGGACAAAAAAATGACTGCTACACCCGTTTAAAGTCGATATCAGCAAGGGTGATTATGAGAAAGATTAAAGTTTTCCTCCAGTTCTTTTCTTATTAATAATTAGGCTACTATATTAATAATCACAATATAGCTGTTTTTTTTATTTTATCTTTCCTATTATAAATAAGAACAGATGCAAAAAAACCAACAACAAAAAACAGTATAGGAACAAATAGTCTAGAAAGAAACAAATAATGCATTGCCTTTATCATTTTACATCTAAACAAAAGCATTCATATAGCCGGCGAAAAACAAATGATCAAATGTAAAAATCACTTCAGTGTGTTCATTACAAATAAATTGATTATTAAAACTACAAAAAGCAGTTCAATGAAGTGCTACGAGTGATTCCCTCTTTTCTTTTATTGATAGATAACATTGAGACAGACGGCCTACTGTAATGCACGAATCATATAAAGTTACACATCAGATGTTTTTCCCCATCAGTTCCCCAAGCGTTCACTTAAAACAGAACAGATTATGTTTGCGGGAATACTGAAATACTGTAATTCTGTGTATTTATCGGGATCGCACGCCGTCAGAAGCGCTGTTATGCGCGCTCTTCAGATGACATTCAGTGCGGAAGCGAGCGGAGAAAAGTTCATCCTCGCAGAAAATATACAATTAAAGATACTTTTAGATGTTTAATTACTATGTGGAGCATTGGGATAGCTAAACGAGGGCTTAATGAACTAATTTTTGTGAAAACCTCAAAATCTATATTTTTCACGTTTTTTTTTTTTTTTTTTTGCCTGTAACGTTAGCTCAAAATAGCCCGTGCGCATTTACACTCATTTTGCCAGCATGCATGGGTCCCACATAACGTCATTAAACCGCGGAGAAGTACCAAATTGTCAAGTTTTAATGACGTACAGAACGCGATGCCTCAGAAAATCCGATCTGCCTGTTTACATGACAGTCGCATTGGCACATATCCGATTTATATCCACATATGAATGAGGCCCGAATCCGATCTCGCTATATCCGAATGCATGCGTTTTTTTCCTGTTTACACTGTCATAGAACAGATCCGATCTGTGTAACATATGAGCAAAATTGGGTCACATTTAACTGACAGTGTAAACGAGGCCAAAGACTCATCTCCTGAGCCACTGCACAAAGGAACAAAATATATCCAACACAATAAATCAGTGCAAATAATTTTAATAAAGCTCAAATAGTTTTCAGTTTACACATATTTTAGGCTACATTTACACTAGTGCGTGTTCATTTTAAAACGCATAGCTCAGACAAAATCATAATTTCTATTCATTTATTCTAGGTTGTTAAAGACTTCAAGAAATTGAAAATCTTTATCCACTTTCATAAGTGGGTGTTTTATTTTCTTTCATCATATTGTTATTAAATTCTGGTGTAGTATGTCTAATTATTTGAATGCATAAAAACTACTTAGTTTATTCAAATTTATTCTTAAAATAGCCTTATGAAATGTTTTATTTTAACTCAGAAATTCTGTGTTCTGTATCTGGTTTTCAAATGAAGGCATAAAACATTAATTTCATTTATCTTTTAAATTATTGAAAATCAAACTTTATTTTGGCAAACAAAATGTTACTATTAAAATTAAAACATGGAAGAAATGTTGTGTGATCATTACGTTTAAAAAAAATAGAGTTTTTATAGTAGCCTAGTAGTAGCAGTATGTACACTCTCCTGAACAATAATATATTTCTGCCGCACTGTCTTCCAAGTTAAACCAAACTTTTATTTTGACGGGTTGCCGTGAATACCTTTACAGTTCTGTGTGTATATGATATGACGCTAGTTTTACTCAAATCAAATGGTAAAATGCTCATGGAGTGACTCTCAGAGCAGGTCTGGAGATGTTGTTCATACGTTTATGTCCTCATTTAGACGGCAGATGCTGAAATCACCACGAGCGTCACGCGCGCTTAGTCTGTGTGTAGTAAACGAAACCGCGCGATATAGAGAGCAGACTGCTCCGTACGCTTTTGAATCGCTCTCGCGGATGTCAAACACTGATCAATCAGCGCCGCTTCAAGTCAAACACACCTAGTGCTGCAGGCTTATTGCCTCACTGACATTGATGAGATTAACCCCTTAGGTATCGAAATTTGGTACCGAACGACCAGACGTTTTTCGATACTCGGTGGTATCGAGGCAATTCAGTCGGTGCCTAAAAAGTATCGAACTCGATACCCTACTCATGAGTTATATCTAGGCAGCTCACTAGTGTTTGAAGTAGAGCCTGTGAGTACAAAAATCAAAAGGCAGTAATGTACAGACTATATTCAAGCCACGGTCAACCCTACCTGTTCCTGCTCTGTGTCAAAGTCTTCGTCCTCAGCACCAATGATGTGTGCTACCGGACGAGTGGAGGGGCTCACACTCGACTGAGAATCCTAAATGAGAAACATTCAAATTATGCATAGCACTGAGAAACTGCAAATGAAGACATGAGGTCAAAAAGGTCCCTCACAAGGTCAGGTGTGTCTTCGGCGTCCGGTGAAGGATAGGAATTGAGGCTGTCTCGGGGTGTGGTCTTTGGGCTGTGGCAGGGGGTCTCTCTTTGGCATGGACTCTCTGGGACAGGACTGGGAGTGACCTGCATGGATCAAATGTCAATTACACAAAGGAACCATAAATCAGCATCCAAGAAATGTTAAATGAGGAAGGTGAGGCTGATGGGAAGCAGGTCTACTGACAGGGGCTGTGGTATTGTTGGTCCACGGTGGCTCCATTCCAGCATCGCCCTGCCATGAAGGGGGCCGTTCCAAATCTCCCCCTCCATCCTCATGCTCTCCTTCTCCTGGCCTTGGAGATAAGGAGCCATCCTACAACAAACACAAACAAACATTTATTACTGTAGCACTGCAACATCATGACATTTCCAGAATGTGAAATGTAATTTCCACACCACTAGCTGTACTGAAAAGAACAGCAAAAAATAATGACTGTTACCGAAGACCACAGAGGTTAGGAGTTATTACTTTTCTGCCTAGTTTTGTTGATGTAACTCCATGCAAAAACAAAAACAAAACAAAACAAAAAAATAATCGCGAAAAAAGCGTCTTATCCATGTTAACTAGATTTTTGGTCTTAACCAGCCATGACAACAATGCAATGAGTGACAGGGAATTCTATGTTTGAAATGGTTTTACTTGGTACAGATCAGTAACTTATTGTTCTTTGTATAATATTAAAATGGTTTCTTTTTTGTAATTTGATTATGTATTCATTTATCTTGTTGCGAGACAGCCGAGTGCTTGCAGAGAGAGAGACATGCTCTTCTGACTGGCATTGATTTGTAATTGATTTTGTAGATACTTAGCATCTAGTGTGGACAAAATGCTTGTCTTTTGTCTTATTGATGCATCATGCATGTCAGGGGTGTATTCCAGAAAGCACGGTTAACTTACCGTCAGCTAAACCCTGAACTTTCGGTTGATTAACCCCAAACCTTGCTTACTCGAGGTATGTGGTTCCAAAAACGCGTCCGGGAGTAAGTTCATTCAACACAGAGTAAGTTCCTGGTTAAGACTCAAGACATTCTCAACAGAGCGACGAATCGACGAGTCACTATGGAAACGGACTCTAAGAAAAAGCGCGCCATGTTGTTTCTTTCTTCTTCTTTTGTTCAATGGTTGTTTACGTGCTTAGTGCATATCGCCACCTAATTGATGGTTGTGCAATCATTTTTCTTTTTTCCGTTTAATCTTTAATCCTTGAGAATATGATTTATATTGTTTGTTTGATGCTAATTATATTAAGTAATATCAGATATGTATTTTTATCATAGAAATACATTATAGAAAATGCCGATCCATGTGTGAGATAATATAAAATGTAATTGTCATAGTGTTTTATATAATTTATACAGTTAACTGTTATATATGCCAATAAAATAAATATAATAACCATATTAGAATAATATATTACCTTATTTATTACTTATATTAGCGCTTTATAATTAACATATCATACAACTAATATATATATATATATATATATATATATATATATATATATATATATATATATATACAGTATATATATACATATACATACATAGTAAGCTATATTACATAACTATATTGTAATAATATATAATGTTGTGTGCTATCTGTCACGCCCACTGAAGTCTCGTCAGTAGATCACGCATGCACTGATGGCTCTGAAGTGAACTAACCCTGGAACAGAACCTGCTCCGGAGCAGGTTATCTTCAGAGAGCAAGTTACTATGGTTACTTACATACCCTGAAAGTAACGTCTGATTTTGGAACCGAAAGCTGAGGTTATCCGCTCTCTTATACTCAAACATACCCAGGTATGTCACATAACCTGCTTTCTGGCATACACCCCAGGTCATTTTAAATTTAGTTCAAGTTTAGGTAACTTTGTGTTTTTATATAGCTTTGATTAAGTTTTAGTTTAGTTGTAGTTATTTTAGTACTTCAACAAATGAGAAATGAGAAATGTTGCCTTGGCAACAAGCCGAAATAAAGTAAGTTTAGTTTTTTTGTTTTATTTTAGTAAATGAAAATGTTTTTATGGTTTTAGCTTTAGTTAACACCAGACTACACTATCTAAATGTATAATGAAAGCTGAAACAGGGCTTCCTGTTTGAAATATACTACAAAATGTTATATGTTCCACATGTTTAACTGACAAATAAAATTTCATGTTATGAGCATTATTAATTAGTTATTCAAAAGCAAAATTATGGTGTAAACTGTTGTCTCCACACCTGTTGTGTATATAGTGTCACTAGCAAAAATTAATGATTTAACACGAACAAACTTTTTCATCAATTCCAATTTTGATAAGCTTGAAATTATAGCTGAAATGTGTATTCATACCAAATCAAAAATAACAAATAAATAGTATTTTAAACATTACATTAACATCTATATATAGAGTTTTTTTTTTTTTTACATTTTAGAACTGAGAATTCCTCTGAATCACAGCTTGTTGGTTGGTTTTGTGGGTGTTTATGTATGAGTATGTACCTGTCCAGTCCCAGAGGGCTTGCTGAGCTGCTCCTGGTGCTGTGGAATGTGCTTCTTGGCGTCCTGGATTTCCTTCAGTAGTTTAGGTTTAGGGTTCCTGCTGTGCTCCTCCGTCATGGCCTGTAATTTATCAAACATCACAGCGGCTCTGATCATTCCCACATCTCTTGTCATAGAGGATGTGAGATTAAAGACTCAGAGGGTGCTGTCACAACATCACGTGGTTGATACAAGTACACTTATATGTATAAGCGCAATGACGGTCCTAATCACACGAGTCAGTCTATAATAATAGCTCCAGTTCAGCAAATTACATCATTACTTTCCAGTGGTTCTAAACCGAATGTGTGCTACATACAGCACACATTTACACATACTAATGGGTTGCAGTTTCATGCTGTATTTATAAGCAACTCTGCAAGGCAGCAGCATTTCAAGTAGGGTTTCAGTTCTCAAAACTTGATAGAAAATATGCTAAAAATGCACGCCAACTGAATCAGCACCATAGTCATCTATTATAATAAATTTCTTGAAGAAAAAAAAGTGTGTCAGTCTTGATTTGTAGATTTAACTACACTTTTATCGTCCATTCCAGATAACATTATAATTATCGTTAAAAAGTTTGGGTCAGTAAGAGTTTTTCAATGCTTTTAAAGAAATTATGATCAACCAAGGCTGAAATTATTTGATCAAAAATACTGTGTGAAATATTACAATTTAATATTACTGGTTTCTATTTTAATATATTTTGAAGTATAATTTATTCCTTTTGATAGCAAATCTGAATTTCAGCAGTCATTCTCCAGTCTCACATGATCCTTAAGAAATCATTCTAATATGCTGATTTGCTCCTCAAGAAACAATTCTTACTATTATCATTGTTGAAAATAGTCGTGCTGATTAACATTATTGTGGAAACCGTGATACTTAAATTTCAGGATTCTTGAGCTGCACAATTAATTGTTAAAAGATCACAATCTTGATTCAAACCCACACAATCTTATTCCCAATTACAATAATTGTTTTGTATTGATTATTTCGTTATGCCAGCAGGTGGCAACAACTTAAAAAAAGTATTTGTCATCGAATCATTTATTCAAGAGATTAATTTAGAAACACTGATTCAACCAATAACAAAAAAAAATTATAAATGAGACACTGACTACTTCATTCAAATATTTTTTTTTAAATAATTTCATTCAAATTAATATATTTTAATAGACTGAAGAGATGAACATTTTGTCAGAAACTCTAGTAAATTAAATTTTATTTTGGCCATCTAATGCTTTTCTTCGGAATAGTGGAAAAATCACAATCTCTATTTACAAAAAACAAAATCAGGATTTTCAATTTATCCAGAATTGTATAGCTCTAATGAAAGTTCAAAGAAAACTCTAAATTATTTTGAAAATAAATGATTTGAAAAATCTTTTGTAACATTAATTATAAATGCATTTTCTGTCACTTTTAGTCAATTTAAAGCGTCTGTGCTGAATAAAAAAAAAAAAATAATAAAATAAATCCAACAGTGAAAGGCAGTGTACAATTTAAACCATTATGAAAGGAAGTACTCATTGTAGTAACCCAGAAATCACTTTCGTATAGAGCCACAGCCCTCTTACGTGTTCAAGACACTGCCTGTATGAAAGCATGTGACTGATCTTGCTGTTTTGCTGCTGTGACACTTTAAACACAAGCAGCGAAACACATAATGAGTTGCTGTAGTAAAAGGCATACAGTGCTATGAAAGACTGAGGGCAGATGATATGGGGCTGATGAAGATCAAGGCTGTTTATCAGCTCTTACCCATATAGACAGAGGGGTCGGTTTGCGCTCCGAGGGGCTGGGGGAGGAAGACGAGCGGTCTGGACCGATGGGCCCCGGGGAGTGAGGGGAGGTGAGAGAGAAGAGAGGCCCCTCCTCCCCCTCTGAGAGGGGAATCTGAGGCAGGCCCGGCGGTCTCCCCAGAACTGTCAGGGCCACATAGGAGCCCGCTGTACACAAACACACACACACCAACAATTGTACAGTATTGTTTATTTTAAATGTGAATAACTTCGTAAACTTAGTAAAAAGACACAAGCTACTTACATTTTATTAGCTTTACAACTTCTACATGATTTGAATGTGTAACTAATGTCCCATTGACCTGCATGAAAAAAAACACAAACACATTGATTAAATTAAATTCATAGATGATACTTAAGCTAGAATGCTGCATTAGTCTTTAGTTTGTACTGTATTTACTTAACCCAATTTTTTTATATAAACTTATTTAAAAGTTGCTTAACATTAAGAACAATATTGCCAGTTACTGTCTATTTCTGTACCAGCAATGAAAAATATGTGCCAAAAAATACTTTTAATTAGACTGTTTTCAGTGTTATTATATATACTTATATACTATAAGCTTTTTAGTAATATTTTGAATAAGTTTTTATTTTTGTACTTTTTTAAATTTTATTTTACTTTTAGTTGACTTAATTTTGAGTATTTTTTTATCATTTGTATTTTTTTTATAGTTATAGTCTATATAGGTTTAATTCATTTTTTTTTTTAGTTTAGTGCAAGTTAAATAATGAAAATTGAAATGAAAATCGCTTTGGTACCTAGCAGAAAAGCAAAAAAGTTTATGAGTTGACAGGCTTGCGTGACCAAACTACATTTCCTATCATTCCACAGCAGTGCTCCAAAAGGCTTCCTGTGTTTGTTGGGCTGAGAAAAATCTGGTCAAAATGGCCAGAATATTCTGACCAATATGATATGAGAATACACTTCCATTCAAAACCATTCAGGGTCAGTATGTTTTTTTTTTTTTTTTAAATACATACTAATAATACTTTTATTCAGCAAGGAAAAATTAAACTGGTAAAAAATAACAAAAATACAATTTATAATGTTTCTAATTTAAATAAATGCTTTTCTTTCAAACTTTCAATTCATCAACAAATCCTGACAAATGTTTCTTAATATTCGTGTGTGTGTAGAAAACAGTAAATAAAAAAAAAGTTATTTTAAAATTAAAAATTATTTCACATTACCATTTTCACTGTATTTTTGAGCAAATATATGCAGCCTTGGTGAGCATAAGAGAGTTCTTTCAAAAACAAAAAAAAACTGTACCGACTATAAACTTTTGAATGGTAGTGTAGGTCACATCATAATTATGATTTCTGAACTAATAAGTAGGGCCAGAGATATATGCAGAGCTATAATTCTCCATTCAGCCAGCAGGTGGCAGAGCACAGCACCCGAGACATCCTGCAGACGTCAGGTGAGCTGTCTGGAGAGGATGTGTATTATAGCCTCAGGGCTTAAAGACCCAAGCCCCAATAACAGACTGTGCTCATTTTGAACTAAATCTCGATAATCTACATTAAAATCTACTTCTCTGATTAATAAATCTGAACTTTGACACATTGGAGCCCCTGATGATCATCACCTTTATGATCCGGTCACCTGTCTGAACACCAGCTCGCATGGCAGCTCCATCTACATGCAAAACAAGAAAAAGAGAGATTTTCATCATGAAATGAAAAAATATACTATGGTACCATCTGACATCATCCGTGCAGAGTAAGGATAGTCACAAGTAGCTTGAATACACATTTTCACTGTAGTTATGAGAAAAGCAACTATGTATTTAGCACTGTTAGTGTCGTAATTATACTGTACTGTGGTGTTACACAACCAGATAATTATCCATGCCTTGGTAGTTAAAGGAGACAAGTGTGTGTTTAAGTCACTCGTGAAACTCTTCTGCATGTGCATGTTATGGAGGGCAAAACAAGGACAATGAACAACAGGAATTGTGTCTTTCTTACCCTCTTTTACAAGCTGTACAAACACAGGGTTATCGCCGCTCACTGTCAGCCCAAAGCCATTCTCATCTTTCTGGATGATAACACAACGCTGCACAAGCCCTGCGAGACAGAGAGAGGGAGAGAGGGGGATAAAGCAATGGAAAGATATGGAGGGTGCAAGAGAGAGGATGAGGACTTGCTAAGTAGCACTCAAGGAGCTGGATAAAGCAGAGTGTGTTATTCCTGGTCACATAGAGTATAGTGGTTGTGTGTATGTAGAACCAGATCAAACGGCTGAGAGACAGTGAATAAACACCAAAAATGATTTCTTGAAAGGCCTGGAGCATGCCAGATGCACTCAGTCATGAAAGAGCTTTAGAAACGACATAAACAACAAAAACCTGTTTCTTTTCTGGTATGCTTGTGACTTTGCAGGAAGTCCATGTGAGAAAATGTAAGAAAGATACTCAAACATACTACCGTTCAAAAGTTTGAGGGCAGTAAGATACAAAAAACCTATTTCAAATAAATCAAATAAATAGTAGATTAATAATAAGAGATGTTTCTTGAGCACCATGTCATCATATTAAAATTATTTTTGAAGGATCATTTGACACAGAAGACTGGATTTGCCATCACAGGAATAAATAACATTTTAAAATATATTAAAAGAGTTACTTTAAATTGTAAAAATATCTTCTTTTTAAAAAAAAAAAAAAAAAAATCATACTGACTACAGACTTTTGCCTCATTTCACAATATAAATATGCTTAGAACGATTTTGGTATATATCAAAGCATGAAATTGTGTTTTCAACTAATTTTACCTCTGGAATCAGACATATTTCTAAATCTAATAAAGCCGGGACACACCAAGCTGACTTCAAAGGACCAGCGGCGCCTTGTGTCGGCTGCGGCTGGACCAAAAAAACTGACACTATCACGTGCGTTCTGCTCCTGCGTGTAAGGAATTAACTGGCTATATCAGCAAATCTATAGCCTGTTTGTCATTCAAAAGAAGACAACGAAACAAGGATATGAGATATATGCAAATATACAAAACTTAAATGAAGCAATGCTTGCTTACCCCTTTGAACATCAGTTATGCTGATAACTTTCTTCATTTTAAGTGGCTTATATTGTTATGAAAATATCCGTGTATTGGAATGCTCGGACAAGAAAACGCAACATTTGAATGGTCTCTGTCTGTGCTGCTACACTGAACATCCAATCAGAGTTCTGAGGCAAGCTGCCGCCAACGTGTGGAACCAGTGTGTCAACTGGTTTTCAACAAGAAAAAAGAAAATTATCATTATTTAGCAAAATGTAAAAATTAGAGGGCTTGATGTCAGCTGAAAAAGCAATATGTTTTAGAATTTGATCAGTTATTACATTATGATGAAAGATTACAGACCCCTTTTCTTTTTGGGAATAAAGTGTTAAATCATATTTTACAATAGGATCTTGAAGGCTGATGTTAATTGATAAAGTAAATGGGATCAATTTTGATTTGAAGATGACTATAAAGTGAGATATCCTTATAATACTATGAAAAGCATATACTTGTATTAGACTTAAATTAAGACATACCCTGAAATCAAGCAGACATATCTGTGCCAGCATCATCACATAAGAATAAATCCCTCAACTATGAACAATGAAGTATTAAACAAAAAAAAGGCATAAAAAATGCATGTTTAAAATAATAAAATCATGGTCCTTACAAATAAATAAATCATAATACAGCTGGAAAGAGCTGTTGAGATACAAAACACTTGTGCACCAAGTATACAAATTAAAATGTATTCAGTACAGATAACAACAGTGTTTTTTTGTTTTTATCTGAATCTTTCTTAATTTAAGCATACTGTCATTCAGGATCTGCCAATTTATATGTATATCACAACAACAACAAAAAAAACGCCTCTGCAGACAGGTGTCTGTTAACATTTTTAACAGACACTGCTTGTGTGAAGAGAGGACATGTAAAATACAATAACACGTCAGACAAGTATCTCACAAGCCTGGATCAGTCTACAATGCGTTTCCATGAAATGCTTTGGTGCAGCTCTTAAGCCATTCATGTGTGATGGTTACAAAAGTGCATCTGCCTCCATTTATGCTACTAACACAACAACATACACCCTCACACATTCACAAACACTCTGGCTGAGTGTAGCCATTATACTGGAACAGATAGACTGGTGTACGCCAAATCTGTGACAACCACACTCAATAAAACAAGACCAGACGACCTGCCTTTTTGCCCGAATTATATTGCTTTATGTATGTGACATCTGGCCTTAATTAACTAAATGGATGCATCTTTCAAAGCGGTTCTCATGCATTATCTGATTCAAGAGAATCACTCATTTGAAAAATTATTTCAGTTGTTTTACTGATTGTCCTCAGTGTAAATGTATGTTTCAATTTGAGGCTGTCAGCCTGATTGTGATTCTGATGTCAAATGAATAAAGATATTTTTATGAAAGGCTCAATGTAATAAAGCAGTAACATAAATAAGTATTGTCCCTTTAAGGAATTCAAAAGCACACAACTTTGCAACTTCACTTTTTTTTTGTGTGTGTAGCATAGAACAGGGTTTTTCAATTTTTTAAGCCAAAGACCCCAAATATGTTGAACCCCTTGTGAAGGACCTCTTCTGACAAAATTCTGACTATTCAGCAAAGATGCATTAAACTGATCAAAGGTGACAGTAAATTCTATTTCAAATAAATGCTGTTCTTTTGAACTTTCTATTCATCAAAGATTCCTGAGGAGAATAACTGTTTTCCATATAATAAATGTTTCTTAATCAGCATATTAGAATGATTTCTAAAGGAAGCCCAACGTTTTGAATAGTAGTGCACACATTTTATGAATTTATACATTCTGGAAAAATAATATTATATACATTTGAAATATTATTAAATATAAATGTATAATTTTTTGGAGTTTACCCTAAATAAATAAATAAATCTTATAAATCTTAATAAACTCACATTATTAAATCCGGATTTTTGCATTAAAAGCATTCACACAGCACAAGAATACATGACAAAAATAAGTGTCTATGCCCATGGACAATAATCCATGTGATAAAACTAGTATGTTGTGTTGGTTCTCAAACTACTGCAGGAAAACAAACAGTTTATTTAAAATACATTAAATTCTTAATTAACAAATTGGTTGGGCTGGGTGCACTTGGTCAACTAACCACAAAAAATTGACTCAATGAAATGTTTCAAACATCTGCTCATTCATTCTGTTCACTTACATCAAACAGATGGCTGTAAGATTAAAAGGAAACTAAAGGCATGAACTCATGACAGAATAAATGAAAAGAGCCAGACAGAGTCAGCGAAAAAGAGACTACTGCAGAAAGGTTAAGGTGTGTAAGGACAAGGCACAGCACGCCACCTCAATAATGCAAAAGGCTCAAGATCGCTGACAATTAAACATGTCTTTGAGCAAGTCCAGCTCCACCAAGGTACAGCCCAACACCAAGACATGCTAAGAAATCAGTGCAGGCCAAGTTTGAGCAGCGGGCATAAAAGAAAAAAGAATGAGGCTCACACAAACACACCCACAAACCACAGCAAATCCCCAGAGCAGTGGCAGTGACCCTTACCGCAGGACTCTGGCCTTCCGTCAGCTACTACACTTTGAACAGCCAGTTCTGACAGCAGAAAACATGTGGCACACACACAAACAGCAAGAGAAAGAACACAATTGAAAATTTACACTAAAAAGTGAAAAAGTAACATATTCAGGATACTATATGGAAATAAAGTGTGGATTTCTGCTGAATTAATTTAATTTATTTGAGCTTTTTACTCTCATTTTTTTTAAATGACTGATTTAAACAATAAAAATTATAATAAATAATAATAAAATGATAAAAACAATAATAAAACATTATTTCTTAATCTCAGTATCACTTGAGTTTACAAAATCACACTTTCACCAAATTTGAGACAGTTTATCCATGACCAACAGACATTGCTTCCTTTTCCTCCTGACTCAATTTATAAAACGATGACTCAGACCCATCTGAGACACACCCTGTATATCCTCCATGATGAGTCAGCTAGATCCCTTACTAAAATAAACCGCCATCCTCAAATGAGATTTCCCTCTCTGATGGCCGCACAGCTGTGCGTCCCTGCGGCAGGAAGAGAGAGAGAGGGATTACAGCCCTGTGACAACATCCGGAGCTTGTGATGAGATGGGCCTCCCACATAATGGTATAACCAGGCCGCTAAAACGATGGGAATTAAAGAGTTAAACTTCCATGGCAACATGGTCTCTGGTGTGCTTGATTTGATAACTTCAGTCATGTCTGGTTAATCCCAAGAAAGATTATAAATGAGTCATGACTTCAAATCCAGGTTTGAAACACAGATGTGTGATAAATTCACTTCAGTATACTAAGAACACATTTTTACTGCTATTATATAGTGCTTTTTCCACTGAGTGTGAACATTAACATTGTGACAATGGGCTATTTTTATATTGCTCACTTTTGGTTCATGTGTCTGGAATCACCATTTGATAATGCTGTTCGCAGTGAAACAGGAAAGAATTAAAATTTAAAACAATAAATAAATGAAATCCACTTCTTTTTTTTCTCTATATTTCTCCCCTGCTCTAGCTTGTCTCCTAATTTAGCTTTCTAATAAATGTAGCATTTTATACTGCAAATACTGTTGGCTCTGTAATTAATTGCTTATATTTTCCTCCATTGCAAGATGCTTTAGATAAAAAGTGTCTGCTAAATGTATGCAAACATAAAAGTAACATTTAAAATCCATATGGGTAAAAAGAGTAAAAAAATAAAATGAGAAAGTGCTAAAAATATTTCACTCAAAAATGAAAACTCATTTCTCGAAATGTTCATCTTCAAATCTCATTTGCACAAACATTTAAATTTCACATTCTTGATTCAAATAGGCGAACGACATTTGAAAGCTGTTGTGAAGCGAAGGATTTTTAGTTAAAGTTCAGTCAAAGTACTGTGCGAGTTGTGTGGACTATTGTTTTTAGTGGTATTTTTGTTGTCTTTTTTAGGCTTGACAGCCTCAGTTCTCATTCATTTTTATTTTATGGACAAGACTGAATTGGAACTGGATTAATATATATGTCACGTTGAGCATGACATTTTCAAATTATTTTAAATTTAAAGCAGTAAAATATTTGTTAGCGCAAAATTCTGTACTTTTTTAAGCTTTATATGTTTCGTTTTTTTCCATTGTTTTATTCTCATTTTCATATGCTACAATTCAAAAGTTTGGGGTCAGCAATATTTTTGAACGAGGTCTCTGCAATAAAGGCTGCATTTATTTGATCAAAAATAGTCAAACAGTCATTTTCAGTATCACATGATCCTTTAGAAATCCTTCTAATATGCTGATTTGGTGCTCAAAAACATTGCTTATTATTATCAATGATGAAAACAACTGTGCAACTTAATATATTTTAGAGAAAACTGCGATACATTTTTTTTTCAGGATTCTCTGATGAACAGCATTTATTTGAAATACATTGTTGTAACAATATACAATTTTTTACTGTCACTTATTTAATACATCCTTTCTTTAAAAAAAAAAATTGTGATTTCTATGATTAAAAAAAAAAAAAAAAAAATCATACTGACCCCAAATTTGAAACCAGTAGTGTATGTTGCTGATATGTCTAATGGCAGGTTCTATTGTTTATGGGTGAACTATCCCTTTAAGAGTTGCAGTGAGTCTGATCCATGAACATTACTCAGCTGTGACCAGAAGTCAAAGTCAGTGTTAAGCCTCTAAACAAGGTGCTACTCCAGCATTTAAATGATGATTGAGGTCCCTGTGGTCCCTCTGATGCCACAGCTGACATGTTCCTGCTGTAATTATCTTCACACAAACTGAAGTAGTCCAGCAGCAGCACACACTGGGTCTGCATTCAATCTCTCAGCTACAATAAATCTACAGACATAGCCTACAGTTCACTGGTCTTTAGAGCAATGTGCACTGTATCTGCACACTATCCAAGCTGTCACAACCCAGATATACGCATTTGACTATAAATAACCTGATTAAATTGGTCAGTTACTTTTAGTTTTCAAACAAAATAACACTGAAACATCTTGTTTTGCACCACAAAACACTCTTGGAGTGGGGAAAATGAGAAAGAGAGAGACAGTTATGCATTATTTAGATGTCTTTCAAAAGGAGACAAACAGACAGGTTCTTACCTGTGGGGTCAAACTCATGCGAGGGGGGGACTGACACCTTGTCGCTTTTGGGCTTTTTGTCTGGGGGATGGTCCTTGCTGAGAATACTTCCTGTCCTGTGCACACATACACACAAACGGGAAAAAAGGGTCACCGTCACTGCCACATCATGCTATTCTTATCCAGCAGCACACAAAAACTAGACCGGAAATATGGATCCACTTACAAAAGGTCACACTCATGCCCCCCCGTCCAAAAACAGGCCCAGAGAGAGCAGACAAAACATTTCTGACCAACACAATGCAAACTACTGTTGACTATGAATTTGACGATTATAAAGAGCTATCGTGACTAGGGGTGGGCCAGGATGATTAACTAGTTGTCTGTATATTAAATTTTAATATGGCATTTTAAAGATGATGATTTAAAAGTTGAAACTTCCCACACCAGGTTTTAGCATGCTGACCGCATATTGTGTAAATTAAAAAAAAAAAAATTAAGATCTAATTTTGCCGTTTTTGCCTTTATAAGGACAGGACAGAATTTAGACAGGAAGTAGGGTTGGGCGATATATCTCATGCGATATGCATGCGCATCTCGTCAGTAAAGCCGGTTTCTTGATTAGCGGTTAATCTCCATCACCTGTTTTCAAATGGAGCGGCATTTAATACACAGAGCCGTAAATCACTGACAAGCTACGCAATATCGCGTTCATATCGAAGGCGATATATCAGTCGATATATGCGTAGCTTGTCTGTGAACTACGGCTCTGTGTATTAAATGCCGCTCCATTTGAAAGGTCCACGAGCCGGGACGGCGCTATATGTCGGCACGCTCCCCAGAAAGCTATTGGCGCCAACATATTGTGTAAAATTTGTTTTTTTGTTTTTTTTTTATTAAAATTGTTTCTGTCCTTATGACTGCAATTATTTAGCAATTTTTGCACACTTAAAAATGCAATTAAGTGATAATTCATCCAAAAAAGAAAATTCTGTCATTAAATACTCAAACATACACAAACCCGTAAGACCTTCGGTCATCTTCAGAACATAAATTAAGATATTTTTGATGAAATCCGAGAGCTTTCTGTCCCTGCATAGACAGCAACGCTCAAGGCCCAGAAAGGTAATAATGACATCGTTAAAATAGTCCATTTGACATCAGTGGTTCAACCTTATTTTTTCTAGGGCTGCCTCCTAATAGTCAACTAACCGTTAGTCGACCAGAAGAGGCTTGGTTGACCAAAATTGTATTGGTCAGTCGCAAAAAAAAAAAAAAAAAAGCACAGGATGTGGCGAAGTCATGCAGTCCGTGATGGACAGATCGTTAACTGCTGGTATTTGTGGTAATACAGTACATCGGGCAGGACATCCAAATGCTCGATCCAAATCATTCATAGACCTCAAATATGGCTTTTTATCTGAAATATGTTAGTAGCAGCAACTTTACATGGCTGCTCAATCTAATGTTAACCAAGAAAAATGTGCGCTGTTCAAGTGTCTGCGGAGTGTGGAAGCTGAACAGTAGCGCTCTCTGCAGGACAGATGGAGGCGCCGCTGCGCTCACTTGTTAATAAAATACTCAATTTTTGCTCACAAGATAAGAGTAATTTCTGGTACATACATTTCTGGTATCTGTAAAAACTCGTTTATTTGTGTGCACTCACAATAACAACAAAACATTGCGCTTTTGTAAAATAATAAAAGCAAACACGATGCACTTTCTGCCATCTCGGTCTCTGTGAACTTGAACGCGAAATTCTGAAACTCCTTGTATGCTTGCCTTACAGACATGAAAAATATATCTATTGATAGTTTTCAGTCACGTGACCGGCTCTAAGACCTGGAGGGCAAAACATCCATAGAGCGCTGCACAAGCGTGTCAATTTTTCATCTGTTTCCCAGCCGCAAATATTTAGATCACCTCTCAAAAGAACAAAACAAAGGTATTTCTGAACAAAATGCAAGTTTTGGCCATTTGCAATCCATATTAAGCACCCGTGGCAATATTTCAATCATAAACAGTGCAACAAAACGTTGTAAAAACACTTAAAGTGCCTTAATATGTTTAAAACAATAATATTAAAAGCTCAAAGCCATTTAACGTGAAACTTTGCACATTGCGTTTATATTATGGCTTCATCTTCTTGCCTGTACAAAATATACATCATCAATAAGGTGTCCACTGAATCTCGCCTTTTAATATCTGCATTTTACTACATTATTACTTGATGCAATCTGCATAAAAATAGCTGGCGGTCAGTGGAGCAAAGCTTCGTTTTGCCCTCCATGTGGGCGTTCCTATAAGAGTGTGACATCACGTGAAAACTATCAATAGAGAGTGAAATGTTTACTTTCAAATTAACCAATTCAAATGGAAAACAAATATTCTCAGATTATCTAATCTGTATGAAACATGCATACAGGCGCATCCTGCAGAGATGATGAGTCAGTGTCGCTGGCTTCCTCTCTTTAACAGAAAACAAAGCACCAGTGTGTATCAATATGTTATTAAAATGTTAATGCAGCCTCCTTACTGTTTTTCTGTGACACATACATAATCATTACTTCTGCTGGTGCTGTGGCAAGCTTTATGCGTGCGCTTGAACGCTTATTAGGCTATGTAAGCAATTAAAGGCTCATTATTATGATTTAAATGGTTTATTAATAAACGTGCGATTAGTCGACTAATGCTTCAAATGAATGACTAATAGTCGACCAGAAAATCTTTAGTCGAGGGCAGCCCTAGATGTATCTCTTCTGAGAGTACCATGATGCATGCGTGTGCATTCCTCTGCTTGCTAACAAGGCACAGCACATGCATGTATGCACTGTGGTACTTTTGTGAATGGCGGCAGAGACTGATAAGGAAGAGAAAAAGTTGCAGAATTCAGTCATATTTTTGTTTTCTTTGAGCACAAAAAGTATTCTCGCAGCTTCATAAAATTACAGTTGAACCACTGATGTCACATGGACTATTTTAACAATGTCTTTATTACCTTTCTGGACATTAAATGTGGTAGTTGCATTGCTGTCTATGCAGGGTCAGAAAGCTCTCGGTTTTCACTAAAAATATAACACAAATGTGTTCCGAAGATGAAGGTCTTACGGGTTTGGAACGACTTGAGGGTGAGGAATTAATGACAGAATTTTCATTTTTGGGTGAACTTTCCCTTTAAAGACACAACGTGGTTTTCTTCCTCATACTTTTGTTTTGCTGGCTTAATGCAAATACATCTACACTACCATTCAAACATTTGAGATGAGTAAATAATTTAATTTGAAAGAAATATCTTTATTCATCAAGGACACATTAAATTGATCAGAAGTTTGTAATGTTCTATTTCAAATAAATGCTATTCTTTTGAACTTTCTATTTATCAAAGAATTCTGACAAAACATTCAGATTTTAAAATATATTTAGAACATAAAAGTTATTTTAAATTGATATTAATATTTCACAATATTACAGTTTTTGCTGTATTTGTGACAAAATAAATGCAGCCTTGGCAAGCATCTTACAAAATACTTTTGAACACTATTGTTAATTCAGAAGGGAAAAGAAAAACTTTTTCCTCCAAGTAAAAATTTGTTTAAATGCAATCAGATTATGATTCTTACAACTAGATTTTGAATAAGTTGGTGAGTTTTGTGAACCTGTCAATGGCATTTTTTTAATTCACATTTGGCAAGTGTACATTTTGAATCCTGCTCACAAGCAAATAAACAAAGCAAAACTGCAAGAAAATATATGAATCCATGTCTACAAGTATGTAAAGCCTGAGTTAATGCTGTGAATCTGAGCGTTTTATCATCACGTTCATATCAGCGGCAGCATCAGTGTTGTGTCTACGCTCAACCTGCCCATATCGCTGTCAGCAGAGAACCGCTATTAGCTGTCTGTCTGACTGCCGTGCTTCTCTCTGGGGCTATGAGGGTGTTTCACTAGGACAAAGCAACAGGAAGGAGGCACTGAACTCACCTGCTCGCTTTTTTGGGAAACCTGAAAGACAAAGGAATTTTTTTTTTAGAAAAGGTGTTTGAAAAAATACGCTAATAGAATATAATAATATGGCAAAGCTGAATTTTCAGAAATCATTACTCCAGTCTTCAATAAAACACGGTCCTTCAGAAGTCATTCTAATATACTGATTTCTGTTAAAGAAACATTTCTTATTATGTTGAAAATGGTTATACTGATTAATATTTTTGTAGAAACCATAATACATTTCTTTTAAGACACTTTGATTACAAGAAAGTTCAAAAGAACAGCATTAATTTGAACAAGAAATCCTTCTAAATAATATAAATGTCTTTCACTTTTGATCAACTGAATGTACCCTTGCTCAATAAATCACTGACCCCAATCTTTTGAATGGTAGTCAGGGCTCTAGACTGCGAACAACATTTTTTGAGAGTGTGCGAGTAAAAATTTGAAGTGGTCACACTTGTGCGAGTGCATGGTCTGCGCTGCTCCAAAGCGTCTGCAGAGCCGTGGCACATTGTAGCAGGAGAAAGATTTCACTGATCACGTAAAGAGAGGCGCTTTCAGCGCGAGTGCTTCAGTAGAGCCTGGTTTACGCCCGTTTCACACCGCACGCGTAGGCAGCGCAGAAGCGGCGTGTATGCAGAGCGGGAGCAGCGCGCCCATTGTGCTTTCACTCGGTGCGTCAGCATGAGCGCAAAGGTGCACGCAGCGGACGGAGCGCAACGGAGGATGTGGTTTTCAAACTAAAGTAAAAGACCGCTTCTTAAACCAGAGAAGGTGAACATGTTGGTATTCTTGTAGAGAAAACATGTAAGTCCTGTCAGCGACAGACAGTTTAGTTTTACTTTTCTTTTCGTTTTGAAAAGCTTGTTATCTTTGCTGTTTACCTCACATTACACTATGGAGGCTTTCCTTATTTTTTTAATATTATTATTATTTGATTCCTCAGTGTTTGCTAAACATTCTGTTAAGTATTAATCGGTATAATACAGCATGTGATGTGTCCTATGTCATGCCTCGTCTTATTCATTTTTGTTAATAAATGTTATGCAAGCTAGTTTGTCATTGTAACCTACTGTTTTATTGTTGTGGTGCTTTTTAATTAAGAATAACAATGAATCCATCTTTTGTTTTAGTCTTAAAAAGCGAAAGGTGTACAGATATAAGCAAAACAGACGATTATCTTTTCTTGTAAAGCGTGACACCAAGATCATGAATTTGAAAGTGAAAGCACACGAAAAGAGGAATAACTGTTCACAAAATTTAAATCACAAATACAGATGAAAAAGAACGGGTTGAATGTTGAACACTTTCGTTACCATATAACTATAAACTATGATAAAAGTTCATCAGCATGCATTGATTAATCAAATGTTGTATAAAAAAAAAAAAACTTGCGACCAAATGATGCGCTCGTGCGACCAACTGAGAAAGTCTAGAGCCCTGGTAGTGTATGTGTGTGATATAAACATTAGCATTATTTTAGAATAACATTAAACATGAAATTACTAACTATGTCAACACCCAAATCTCAATAATATTTATACATTAATATACAGTAAATGTTATTTTTGTATGAATTCATTTTTTTAATGAATTCTAATTAATTACATTATATATTAATATAAATGTTATATTTTTTTTATTAAAAATACCTAGTAAAAGCTGAGCAGAAAAAAAAAAACATCTTGCATTACGGTAAGGGTATACAACAATGCAGCCATTTCTGTAGGTAATTCAACCCAGAAATGTTTTATATGCTACATAACTATTCATTGATAATCTAGTGAATTATAATCCACCACAGATAAACAGTATAGTGGAACCGCTACTGGTTGAAATACTGTCCTCAGCAAGCACCACTAATGATAGTTTCCAAACATATCCAAACAAGCCCACAAGGGCCATGCATTATTACTTTTCGGTCTCGTTTTCTCAGAAACATTACATCATTATTTTTGCAGTTCTGCAGAAATGACACACTTCTTCATTAATTTGCTCTGCTTTACGTCAACTGTTATGTAACTGCCTATAGATACTTTGCACCGCTGATGGTGGGGTTGCATAATAAATTTGTGTATTTGACTTTCCATCACCCTAAACTTTCCCCTGCCCCGTGTGCCGCCAATAATCGGTTTAGAGTGTCTTGCCAATGTCTTCATGTACTGTACCAGGATCAGATTCAGCTGGAAGTACTCCCCTGTGACCCGGCATTACCCCTGTCAGAATTTAGTCTGCTTTCAAAACAAAGGCTCATCCTCAACATAAAGGACATCGATTGGAATTGCTAAAACATTTTGTTTTTGGGGTACATTCATGCTGGAAAAAGTAGCTACAACCAGCTCCCAATAAACTACCTAGTTTAAATAGTTTATAGTAGGACATTTACAGCCATTAGCTGTTTCAAACCGGTCAAGATGGTTGACCAATGGACTACCAACTTGTGAATATTGTTTTGTCCTGGTAGATCATATATTGCTCAAACTAGTTCGAGCTAACACACCACCTTTGACCAGCAGGCCATCTACCATGACTGAAATAATGGGGTTTTCAAACATTATTTTAAACTTGACGATTCTGCTGTGAGGGTTTTACTTTCACTGCATGACAAAATAAATACTCTGCTTTCATATTGTTATTGCACTGAAGCCAAAGCAAATTATGAAAGTTTCTGTAAAACATAACAAATAAACATTTGCAGAACTGTATGGAGATTCAGATTTTTTTTCTTGCTCCTAAAGAAAAAAATTGTGATTAATCTAAAATTACTAACCAGTATTTAGAAAGCACAATCAAAAAGTAATAATGTCAAATAGGGCTGTGCGATTAATCGAAATCGAATCGCGATTTGAGACGTTGCGATTTGCTAATTGCAAAGCCTGCGATTTGGACGCGATATTACTCCGTTCCAGAGCACATGCATGACTGCCAGCCTTGAGTGACAGTCATACTAACCAATAGAGTAAGCGCACCTCCGTTCTCCCCGATCAGCACTGCTCTAGCCAACTGCGTAAACGCCCACCATTTAAAAAGGGTCAGATCGAAAGTTAGGCAAATTAAAACTAAAGAATAACTTCAGCCTCGAAATGACAGACAACGAACAAAAAAGGTAATTTGCAAGAGCTGCGTCACAACGCATATCAAGATCTCCCTTATCGGTTCTGCTTTTTAGTAGCCTACTGGAGAATAAAATATAACATTTTAGATGTTTTTATTAGTAGGCTACATGAACGTTATCTTACACATTTCATCTCCCCAACAGATTCATTTGAAATAAGTTTATAATGCATGTTCGCTAATAAGACCGCACACACAGCCCGTGTCTCTGAATGCTTCTTCTCATACTCTGCCCCACGCTGCGAGTCTCCCGCGTCTCACGGACGAGCCGTTTACACGCAGCCTGTCTCGTAATGCTCTTTTATACTCACGGTCTCACGCACGGTTCTGCTCCGCAAGTCTCTCACGAGCGCATCTGGCAATATGGACGAGGCCTGACGCACGCGCGCAACCTGTGTCAACTCGCGCCTGGCTCCGCGTTTAAAACGAAGGTAAATTATGTCTAACTGCTTGCCAATTTCACTTGGATGAAATGAAACATTCAGCACATTTCCCACTTGTTCTTAAAATCCCAAATACTTAAAAATGAATAAATCAGCCGTGTAACATGTAATACTTTAATAGCTGACTAAAGAAACACAGTTCTTTATTTATAAAAAATAAACAAATCTTTCCTGTGAAATTCAGTAATTCTGTAAAAGTAGTAATACTATTATAATCTTCCCTACAGAAAAAAAAATAAAACTAAAAAAAAATCCCAAAACACAATAGAAAATGTAATGATTTAAAGGTTATAATGGGAATTGTATTGGTTTTAATGTAAACTATAATGGTGTCTACTGGTATTTGATGCATTCTATTGGTGGGATGTAATCTAGCAGATGACAACCAATAGAACAACAGTAATTCCTATTGGAATAATGCCCAAAACAAAAAGGAATTTTGTAATGGTTTTTATGGAAACTATAAGAATTTCTGTGATGGTTTCTATTGTTTTTTGGGGGGGGTTTTCAGCAGGGTAACGATACACATACTGTGCTGCACATTATTGACAATATTGAGCTGAAGCTGGAGTTTGCAAATTTAAAATCGCAGATCAAATCGCAATATCTGTCCAAAAAAATTAAATAATCGCAATTAGATATTTTACCCAAATCGCACAGCCCTAATGTCAAATGTAGTAAATATGATAACTTAAGATATCAACTAAATGTTTATTGCAATAATTTTAACATAAGACAACACAATTTGGGGAAATTTCCTATTATTATTAATAAACAAAATAAGAAATGTTTATTGCAATATTTCACTGAAGTTATTATTGCTGTTGTTGTTATAATTAAATACAATTTGACCTCAGTGTTTGCTAACATTCTGTTAAATTAAGAAATACAGCATGTGATGTGTCCTATATGCCTGTCTTATTCGTTTTTGTTAATAATTGTTATGTAAGCTAGTTTGTCATTGTAACCTACTGTTTTATTGTTGTTGTGCTTTTTAAATAACAATGAATCCATCTTTTGTTTTAGTCTGTGAAAGGTGTACTATAAGCAAAACAGACGATTTTATGACACTATTGAATTTGAAAGTGAAAGCACATGAAAAGAGGAATAACTTTCACAAAATTTAAATCACAAATACAGATGAAAAAGAACGGGTATGTTGAACACTTTCGTTACATATAACTATAAACTATGTAAAAGTTCAACTGTAAATTTATAAAAAAAAAAACAATATTCGTGCGATTCTAGAGCCCTTTGTATGTGTGTGATATAAACTTAGTCTTAAACATGAAATTACTAACTATGTAACACCCAAATTTTATTTATACATTAATATACAGTAAATGTATTTTTGTAAAATTTTTTTAATGAATTCTAATTAATTACATTATATATTAATATAAATGTGCTGAGCAGAAAAAAAAAAACATCTTGCATTCGGTAAGGGTATACAACAATCAGCCATTTCTGTAAATTCAAAGAAATGTTTTATATGCACATAACTATTCATTGATAATCAGTGAATTATAATCATAAACAGTATAGTGGAACCGCTATGTTGATACTTCCTCAAAGCACCACTAAATAGTTTCAAACATATCCAAACAAGCCCACAAGGGCCATTTATTACTTTTCGTGTTTTCTCAGAAACATTACATCATTATTTTTGATTCTGCAAAATGCACACTTCTTCATTAATTTGCGCTTTATCAACTTTATGTAACGCCTATAGTACTTTGCACCGCTGATGGTGGGGTTGCATAATAAATTTGTGTATTACTTTCCATCACCCTAAACTTTCCCCTGCCCTGTGTGCCGCCATTCGAGAGTTCTTGCCAATGTCTTCATGTACTGTACAGCAGATTCAGCTGGAAGTACTCCCCTGTGACCTGGCATACCCCTGTCAGAATTTAGTCTGCTTTCAAAACAAAGTATCCTCAAATAAAGGACATTTGGAATTGCTAAAACATTTTGTTTTTGGGGTACATACTTACATACTACACCTAGTTTAAATAGTTTATAGTAGGACATTTACAGCCATTAGCTGTTTCAAACCGAGATGTTGACTGGACACCAACTGAATATTGTTTTGTCCTGGTACATATATTGCTCAAACTTGAAAACCCTTTGAAGCACCAACTACATGACTGAAATAATGGGGTTTTCAAACATTATTTTACTTGACGATTCTGCTGTGAGGGTTTTACTTTCACTGCATGACAAAATAAATACTCTGCTTTCATATTGTTATTGCACTGCCAAAGCAAATTTAGCTGTAAAACATCAAATAAACATTTGATAACAGGAGATTCAGATTTTTTTTCTTGCTCCTAAAGAAAAAAATTGTGATTAATCAAAATTACTAACCAGTAAAAAGCACAATAAAAAGTTAATGTCTTGTCAAATGGAAATAGATAACCAACTTTTTATTGCAATAATTTTAACTAAGACAACACAATTCCTATATTATTAATAAACAAAATAAGAAATGTTTATTGCAATATTTCACTGAAGTTATTATTGCTGTTGTTGTTATAATTAAATACAATACTAAACAAAATAAGAAATTAATATTGTAATATACCACTGTAAAATAGTTGCTGCTGTTTTATTATTCTTATTTTTATTATTATATTTTACAGTACAACTGTAAATTTACAATATTATTATTTATGACTGTCTTAGGTATTTTGGTATAAAAGAGTGCCCTGCTTCACTCTGAAACAAACAGCACATTCATGTATTTAAATAAATCAGCCTTTGTGACTTGATAAAGCCATATTGCGATTTCGGTTTTATTCGATTAAATGTGCAGCCCTAAAAATACACAGTAAAATATTTTATTTTCCTTACCTCATACCCCCTGGAGGTCTCATGACCACAGTTTGAAAACCCTTAAACTACATTTTAATTAACATGCTAACAATGTGCAGCGCTTTAGCTTTCAGACAGTTTGCACAGTAAAATATTCTAGGAATAGCCTTTTTTGCCTTTCATATCCTTGCCACAGTCATACACATTCAGACAGAATGGTTGCATCATTAAACAGGGCTCTAGACTAACTTTCTGCACTGGTTGCACTGGTGCGCCTAACTTTTTTTCTTAGGTGCACCAGCACAAAAGTTAGGTGCACCCAAATTTTCATATAGGCAATATTGACCTGTAAATGATTAACCAACAATCTGGTCAACATAATGTTCTTTATTTGAAGCACAATTCTACAAGAAAGGTAACTTACTGAAAACGTGTTGGTGCTTAAAAGTGCTTCACTGAGCTGCATGTATTGTATTACATGCAAGGGCGTAGTTTTGGTTTGAACATTGGGGGGGGGGGGGGGGGGGGGGGGTTGAAGTGGACCCCGGGTCATGCTCCCTCTTAAGGTTTATTTATTTGTTTGTTTGCTTAAGTGTTTATTTATGTAAAATGTTCTTTTGTGCTATCCACCACACATGCAAGGTTGGTTGATTGCGTAACTGCAATAAAGTAATAGGCTAGTTAACAATTACTTGTTTACATAGGATATAATGTATTATATATTATTTAGACACTTAGGCTATAGTTTGACAGAATGTTCTAATTCAACACGCCATGGGAAGTCAATCTAACTTAACATTTTCTTATATTGATATCGTTTATTTCTTACTCCTTAACAGTTCATCAGGCTCTTAATGATTTAATCTATGTCATCACTGGAATATCTGAAGGTTTTTCCATCACTCATCATTAGAACCCATTGGCTCTCGATTCTGACTTGTACATGCTCTTATGAAAAAGTACCATAGTTCTTAACAGTAGCATTTGTTTATAATAAGGCTAGCCTATTAATCATTATTACCAGGCCAATAATGACTTTTTTATTAATCTATATTGCATTTGTTATGAGAAACAACAGCCTTTAGAAACAATATACAACATGCCACAGTTGTAATATAAATCTTTAGGGAAAAATCTATTCCCTTAACAGATTATCTATTATAAATTCTACAAGTTAGACAAAATTTACCACAATAAATAAGCCTACAGTAAAACGTGATAAATTATAGTAAAGGTGGTCACATGAGTGGTTTAAAAACATTTTAATAGCCTATTATGCTAGTGCTGGTGTAATATTTATCCTCTTTTCATCAGTCTTTTTAGTTTGTGCCTTTTTTTAGATAATGTTCGACTTCCTCCACAGCATTTTAAAGTGGCAGTTTCTCAATAGAATTCAAATATATCGCATATTTTACCATCAGCTTCGCGATAGGAATGGCTCGCGCAAATCTTCAGTAGCCCCTCACTGCAGAACAAAGATCCAGGGGGCGGGGTTGGATCGCGCACAGAGTATAGGGTGATTCGCGCGCCGCTCGTGCACAATTAAAAGAACTGCGCTTCAGTCATGTTGTGCTGATAAGCGCTCCGATCGGTTCGTACGTGAGGTTAGCGCTTATAAGGTGGGAAGCGCCGAAGATCGCGCGATTCAAATAATTAATAAATAGCATGATTCTAGTAATGATTTTCGGACGGATCTGGCCTTAACTTAACATTCTTAACGAAAAAGTTGTCAATCGTTCTTTTCATCTTCTCTCATCATCCGCGGCTACATCCACTCTGTTTATCTGACGGGCCTACGCTACTCACCTCTCTCTGTCTGACTGCAGCAACACACATTTTCAAACGTACACACACGCACAGGAATATCTGGACCACGGCCAATCAGAGGGGGGGTCCGCCCTTCACTATCTCTGATTGGTTTAGACCACGATATGGGCCTAATGTGTGTCTGTCTGTTGTTGAACCACGGAGATTTTCAGAGTCGCGGAGACTTGTTTTTTTTTCCTCGAACGGCTGGTCGCACCGGTGCGACCTCAGATTTTTTTTAGTCGCACCATTGAGAAATTGGTCGCACTCTAGAGCCCTGTTAAATCTTGCACCATAGTTTGAACATCCGGTAACACTTTAGAATACTGTTTCTTACATACTGCATAACTAATAAGGAATTATTGAAGAACTAACAGGTAATTAATCATTAACACTTAACTCACTACTGTTAACTACTAAGGAAGTTGTGTTAACTAATCAGTATGTAATACAATTTTATGATTGTGTTAAGTAACAGTTAGCTAATCAATAACTAATGTATTCTTTCATACCTCCTTAAGAACTACTATTAATTATCTACTAGTTAAGTTTCAAGAAAAATAACTATGAAGTAACTACTAATGAACAGTCATACACAATTACATTGTGTTGTGACCCGGTCATATAAATGTTATTAGCAGTAGTAGTAGTAGTATGAAAATGCAATATTAATATATGCAATAAATTTTATAGAGGTTTTCCCTGTGTAGTGAATTGTTGTGAGTGTGTTTTGTAAGAAATCAGCTTCAGATAGGAACCCCACCACCACTCCAGTGCTATGCGATAACTTAACTTAGTTTTTATATTTTATATACAGTACTGTATGTGTGCCTCCTCAGCATATACCACATTACCATTAATTCAATTCCTGTATGTAAGGACTGAGGGAAAATGAAAATACAAGAATTAATAAAGAATTATCAAATAATTCTACAGGACTTATTTTGAACCTGAAACAGTAGGCCTATTCTAAAGTGAAAATATTGGGAACCCATTAGTAATTAATAAAGAATTATTAGATAATTCTGCAATAATTACTTAGAACCTGAAACAGTATTCTAAAGTGAAAATATAGGGAACTCATTAGTAATTAATAAATAATTATCAAATGATTCTGCAGGACTTATTTCGAACCTGAAACAGTAGGCCTATTCTAAAGTGAAAATATAGTGAAACCTATAGTAATTAATTAAGAATTATCAGATAATTCCGCAGGAATTACTTAGAACCTGAAACAGTATTCTAAAGTGAAAATATAGGGAACTCATTAGTAATTAATAAAGAATTATCAAATGATTCTGCAGACTTATTTCGAACCTGAAACAGTAGGCCTATTCTAAAGTGAAAATATAGTGAAACCTATAGTAATTAATTAAGAATTATCAGATAATTCCGCAGGAATTACTTAGAACCTGAAACAGTATTCTAAAGTGAAAATATAGGGAACTCATTAGTAATTAATAAATAATTATCAAATATTTCTGCAGGACTTATTTCAACCTAGAACAGTAGGCCTTCTAAAGTGAAAATATAGTGAAACTTTAAGTTGGATAGTTATGGCAAGACAGTGGAGTTGGGGTTCCTTTCCGAAGCACATTTCCTACAGAACATGCGCACAATGCAATTATTTAAGATACAGGCAAAAGCATAAGGGGTGAGAACCAGAACGGCATAAGTGACATTTCACCTACTTAACAGGAGGGCCAAAACAAAAATGTACCATTGGTTGATCTGACTTTGTGCACTGATTTCAATCGTTTATAATAAAAATTTGTACACTCATGGATACATTTGTCAGTAGTAGGTGCTCATCAAGAGTTTTCTTTTGATATATATATACACACATCTCACCCAAAATGTCTCTTATGTCTCTTATACATAACGAGGGGTTCTCACCCCTCGTTATGTACAATTATAGTAATGAGTCATTTTGGGAGTGCACAAACAAAATGCATATTTCATTTCCATTATAGGCAATAATAGAGTAGTGGACTGTAACAAAGTTGCTACTGTAGATACTTTGTATTGTCCTTTTACTCAGTAATTTTGAAAATGAATAGGCCTTCTTATAAATTTACTAGATAATAATTTAATGGGGTATCTGTACTTTTACTCAAGTACTTGATTTGTGGGCCACAACAATTATAGTGATTATTTGCGTATAACTGGTCAGTAGTAGTTATTTCATAGTTATTTTTCTTGAACCTAACTAGTAGATAATTAATAGTAGTTCTTCAGGAGGTATGACAGAATACATTAGTTATTGATTAGCAACTGTTATTTAACACAATCATAAAATTGTATTACATACGATTAGTTAACACATCTTCCTTAGTAGTTAACAGTAGTGAGTTAAGTGTTAATGTATAATTACACGTTAGTTCTTCAATAATTCCTTATTAGTTATGCAGTAAGTAAGAAACAGTATTCTAAAGTGTTACCGAACATCCTACTACAAGAGTTAAAAATGCATGTCAAGTTAAAAATGTGTCTGGAGATCTTATAACATATCCCGACCCTGAAATCACCTTAATTATACAAGCCTCGCTCAAGAACAATGAATCGACTAGTTGATTTTGAAAGTATGTATTTTTTTGTACTCTCCCACTTCAAAAAAATCAAAACAGCCTGAACATGTTAAGCTGGTGTGACATGGTTTTTCCAGCAGGGATTTCTGCCCTTGACCACAGAGCGGAAAAGACATTGCTTGTGTACAGTAAGGCTTTCATCAAACACACAAGTTTTGATGTTTCCACAGACATCAGATCCTCCATTCTCATGAGTCACATGTATTTTTGAATTTGTGCGTCAGCCTTTAACATGGCAGACTCCTGAGATAGATCACAGCGATAAACTCTGCAGCTAAACACGCAAGAGTCGTCATATCTCATCAGCGAGCAGGCCGCTCTTGGGGAAGGAGCCTCTTTACAGAAATAGCTCAGACATCTCGTCCTCCCTCCCTCCCTCTCAGCTCCTTCCGCGGGTGTTTTTTGTTTTTGCTGCTGTTCCTTCCCCTGCACAATGGAGCTCCGCACGGGAACAATAGCCTTCACGTCAGAGCCGGCCCACTACACAGCAGCCCTGTGGGCCTGATTCCCGGAAACAGAAAGGGCTTCTGGCAGGGTCCCCTGTTTCCTGAATGTGTGAATGAGGGAGGGAGGGGGGAAGGGGCGTTTGGGGTGGCTAAGAGTGAAGGCAGGGGGCAGGACTGGGCCAAAATAAAAATTCTCAGGGCTTTGCTCCCTCGCACTTTCTACTTCTCTCTCTTCCAAGGCGCTGCTCTCTCTTTCTCTGGAAAACTGTCTTTTAAGCTTTTAGTGGCCAACAAACAAAATCACAGCTTTCTGAAGCGCTGCCGATCAAGGCCACAACAATCAAAGTGGAGAATATCAATCCTCTGAGAAATCAAATGGTCGTTTTTCTTAATGCCAATTGAAAATGAAAGAACTATGGGCTGAAAAGTTAGAAAATCCGATTTCAATAAGAAGGGAAAATCTGTAATTATTTTGTGTGACTTTGTGGAAACGGGAAAAAGCTTCATAATCCAGTTCACAAGAGATTAGAGAGGAAAAGAGAGAATTAATGTCATGGTACTTTGGTTACTTTTCTTACTGAGCTGATTCAGACGGTTTTGTTAAACTGTTTCGCTGATTCAGTATAGGCAAAGAACTTTTCAGCAATTTTTTTATGTATTATCCAGTAAAAATATAGCATCACAAACTGAATCAGACTGTTTTGTTAACCTGTTTCACAGATTCGTTATAAAGAACCGATCCGAAGAGTGAGTCCTTCGCATCGGGGCAATGCTGGTTTTCATTCTAAACAACTAACAGAAAAAAATAGACTGATTGATAAAATATAACAACATGCCTGATAAAATATTGTCAAAGAAAATGGTTCACTTGGTAATCTTCCTCTTTAGAGAAGGATTTTATCAGTAAATCTTAAATTATTATCCAGTAAAGAGTCTAATGACACCCACACCCGAGATCATACAACAAAAATACTCTGGTTAAAAATTTGACTATATTGGTCTTGACATGAGGAAAAAAATAGATATCGTTCCCTCATTTTATTTAAATCGTGGCGATGTTCTAATTTGTTCCCTCATTTTAATTCAGTTGGAACGTATCACGGGAACAAATTCACAATATCTTCTTGGACTCTGCAAACTTCAGTTCCTCAAAAAAAAAAAAAAAAAAACAATATCCAAATATTCTCAGGAATATACTTTAAAGAACTAGCTATGAATGTCACAGATCTGTGAACAGTCTCTATGCAGAAGACATCACAGAAACAAACATCAAACACACATCCAAGCCAATAAAGTGCATTCAGACTGACATAAACCTGTGCAAAACCTGGTACTCTACAGCTATTGCCAGCTAATTTTTTAACATAAATCACTATATATTTACTATGAGTTTACAACATTAGCAATTAAAATTAAGCAAATAATGAAGAGATGAAGTGAATAATGATTTAAATTTTGGTCTATACTAGGGATGTCAACGATTAATCGACGATCGATTAATTGACGATAAGAGATATAATCGATAAAAGCTATCGATGGTCGATTAAGCGGTTTCATTTTGGGGTGCGTGCGGCTCGTGCCCAAAACACGTGCAAACGTCTGTGAGTGACAGTGAAGGGGCTGGATCTTACAAGAAAATAATTTACTACGCTTTTAATATGATCCAAACTTTAAAAGTACATTAAAACAGATACAGTACAAAGTTATTTTGTATTGAAATGTAGTAATAAGTCATGTTCAATCATAATTTCCCTAGATAATTATTGCATATCGGGCACTTCGCTTTGACAGGGCTGCGCACGCGAGCAGGACAGTCTATTCATTCCTACAACTTGTTAATTCGTTCCTATGACATATTAATTTGTGGCAGCTGTCCACGTTTCATTAATTTGTTCCCTAGAAAACCCATGATTTAACTTAAATGCGGGAACAATTTAAGTCATAGTAACGAATTCTTAATTCATGGCCATGAAATCTTTCATTTCCCCCCACACGTTTACCACAGTAAGAGATGCGAAAACAGTGATTAAAAGTGAACAACAATAAAATAAACCTGTGAATCTAGAGGGTGAGACAGTGAGGATTTGGGAAAAGAAACAATAAATATTATTAAATTCGTGACCATCCGGAAAAACAGAACACAAAGCTGCGTTTGGCTTGATTTAAATGTATGCGCTCGGCATGAATCCAAAAGCATGGTCGCAAAGTAACATTTGCCAGCTATTACCAATTATTTCTCTTATTAACAAAGCTTTGTACCTCACTTGTGTCACAATACTCACATTAAAATGTTTCAAATGGGTAACAGTGTGTTCGTAGCAACGCCGGTGGTTCTGGAAGCGGATCACTGACCGCACGTCACAGCCCCACGCGCCGTACTTGCGTTTGGGATCATTTTATTTAAATCCCGATAATGTCAATTGCAAACATTGCTATGATGTTTTAAAAATAAAAAAACGAGCACCATGAAACCATTTAAAAAGGCGCATTCAGCGGTCTCCGTGACAGGATATGAAACAGCACATAAAGTATAATGATCCCGTGCATAACTACGGCGCGCTCTCTTCCTTTTATCAAATGATCATAATCACATCCATTCATTTTACCATCCTGCCACTAGCCTTTTATTCAGACTAAAAACCCTTTTCATTCGGGTGAGGAAGCTGGCGTTTTGAGTGGCATTTGCACATCCTGTCATGCCGGTGACTATGCCACTGCAATAGAAGCATTTTACAGTAGTTATGGTTAACGATTAATCGTTTAATTGATCGTTAATTTAAACGACGATCGATTATGGAAATGATTGAAAATTGACATCCCTAGTCTATACACAAAGAAATTGTATCACAGAAACGGTATTAGCATTTCTTCCAATATGTGATGTACATCCTAATGCAACAGATTATGGAAAAAAAAAAAATGTAGGGTGGAAGATCTAAATGACAGCTTGATGTTGTAAGAAAGGGCTGGGGTTTAAGTGGATAAATTGATTCTAGCAGTCCAGCATACTTCACCAGGGAGAAGTCTGTCATTTCATGGGGAAAAACTAAAAATTAAACATTATTGTTATGATTATTATTAATGCATTTGGTAGATGCTTTTATCCAAAGCAACTTATATTGCATTCAAATGTAATTACAACTTATAACTGCATGCATTCCCTTGGAATCGACCTTGGCATTACTAGCACCACTGTCTACTGTTTGAGCTACGAGAATGCTGAACACATGAATGGATGAATTGTTCGCAGTAAGATCATTATTATGCATTTTAAAAATGGGGTGAATTTAAATTTCATGCCAACTTTAAGACTTGGGAAGATACAGCACGAGCCCTATGGTTCTGTTTTTGGAACAGTCCACTTCCGCTATATGAAAAAGAGCAGCTTGCACATTCTGAAAAGTTTCTCCTTTTATGTTCCACAGAAGAAAGTAAGTCACACTGGTTTGAAACAATGTAAGTGTGAGGAAATGATGACAGAATGTTCATTTTTGGGAACTATCCCTTTAACTAGGGCTGGGCGATATATCTCATGTGCATCTCGTCAGTAAAGCCGGTTCTTTGATTAGCGGTAAATCTCCATCACCTGTTTTCAGATGGAGCGGCATTTAATTCACGGAGCCGTAGTTCGCTGACAAGCCACGCAAAATCACGTTCATAATCGCTGATAAATCGCATTCGATTATGAACGCGATTTTGCGTGGCTTGTCAGCGAACTACGGCTCCGTGTATTAAATGCCGCTCCATCTGAAAACAGGTGATGGAGATTTACCGCTAATCAAAGAACCGGCTTTACTGACGAGATGCGCATGAGAATCACATGAGATATATGGCCCAGCCCTACGTTTAACACTGCACAAGTTACTCATGTCATGAAAACCATTTCAGATAAACAAACTATAGAACTAAACGCAATTTCTCAAACCCTTAATCCATTAAACTATTACTGATCCCAAATCAGTCAAACAGCAGACGGTTCCCAAGCCATGTCTCTCAAAAAACACCACTAGCAAGCTGATTTAGCAGCAGTGTTAATCACTAATAGCAGCAGATCTGTAATATGATGCCATTGTAACAGGGGAATAATGATTATGCTAAGCTGCTCAGAAAACATTTAGCACCTAATTTTTCCTTCATTTGATGGCCAACAGCAGCCTCTGGATTAAAGAGTCATTTGCGGGTTTTTGGTTGTATTTGAAATTATTTGTGCGTCTTTGCCTCTCTGAGCTCTTAAGCTTATTAGTACGAGACTGGACTTTAACCAAACAAGTTATCAATAGCTGCGCTTCCATCCACCTATTTTTATGCGCATTTTGGAATATCGCATAAAAAAAACGCTGGATGGCAACACCAAGATGCGCATAAATTCTAAAATTGCACATAAAAAAACTTATGCGCACATTTAAGTAGGATACATTTTTATCCGGTAAGAAAAAAAGCGCATGAGAGGAAATGGAAACATTTACCGAATAAATTCCTCCATGCGCATCGAAAAAGTCATGCGACTTTGCCCCATGAGACGGGATAACTTGACTAACCAGCGGACTGATCTCGTTCACAGCATCCATATGTTGTTATGGTCATTCTGAAATGCCTGAGGAAAGTCTGTCATCTAAGTATTTCTGTATAATTACTGTCTTACATGACTGCATTCCCAAACAGCAGCATCCACCTCCGAAAGTAATGACCGCATTTATTGCGTCTCGTCTGCTCGCTCTAAGGTGCAAGTCATTTATGTCATATATGAAAATTATTATATTCAGTGGCTTCTCCTATATTCTTAGTGATATTTAGTGCCACAGTTTACCAGGAAGTGACGATTTTGTTCTCTTTAACTCGTTGGATGGAAACGGTGCTTTATTTGCATATGTTTTATGCGATATTCCAGTTTTGCACATAAGTTTAATTTAAATCTTTGAATGGAAACATAGCTAATGAATTGCACACAGGGAGTGACAAAGAATCACTGCTACATATGTTATACAAAACACACACATGAACCAACTATGTTAATTCAAAGAATCATTTAAGGAAAAAAAACAAGGTTTCTAGATATGATAATACCATGTTTTTTTTTTATGTGTGTTCCATGGTAACAACATGTTTTTTTTTTTTTTGTTATCAACAATTTTTTATTTTCATTTTTTTTTACAAACAACAACATAATATCCAAAATAAAACAAAACAAAACAGCAGACACATACTCAACATCTAAAAGTTCAATCAAAAGGGAGGGAGAGAGGGAAGGACAACAAGAACACAAAAGTCATTCCTTTAAATAATCACGTACATTCAGTAAAAAACACTGCCAAGCCTCAATGGTTGAAGGCCTGGCCCCACCGACTCGCGCCGTTGTACACTCACATGAGACAATTTGCAGGAGGCTACGGATCCAATATGCCTCTCTACACATGTGTGGTGTAAACCAGTTCTGAATTATTGTCTTCTTCACAGCTGTAAAACCAGCAAACAACATTCTCTTTTGCATTGAACTAATACAGAGATCAGAATCATCATTAAGAAGACATAAACTTGGGTTAACAGACCAATCAATTCTCAGTAATGATGACAAAACCAGGTTTACATGTGTCCATAGACTGATGACGACAGGACATTCCCAAAACATATCCAGGAAAGTGCCTGATGATGTAGTGTTACATATATGGCAGTTCAAATTTGACTGCAGTTTCATTTTAAATCTTTTGTAAGGAGTTATGTATGCTCTATGAATGACTTTGAAGTGAATAAGACGATGAGCCAGATTTTTAGATGTTAAACTGAGATTAGACCACACTCTCTCCCAGTCGACAGATAAATTAAGATCAGATAATTCCCTATTCCAAATAGTTTTAATAGAAAGAGGTTTTGTAATACAATCAATAATTTTATTATATATTAAGGAAACAGATGGCCGACCAGCAGATGGTGCAATCCAGTCCCGCATAGGATGAGAGGAAATGGAAGAAGACCAAGGAACGCCATACGCTTTGAGAGCAGAACGTAATTGAAGAAAAACAAAATATGCAGATGCTGGTAGACAAAATTTGGCTCTCAATGCCTGAAATGAACAGAGGCCCTGGTTATCATATATATCACCGCATGTGTTCACACCTAAAGAGGACCAAGAGGGTTGGACAAATGGACGATTTCCACATACAAAGTTCAAATTGTGCCATAAAGGTGTACTGTTACAGAATTTGAAGGGTCCACCTATCCGACGTTCAACCGTTTTCCAGATTTTAATAGAGTTAGCCACAACCGGACCAAATTTATAATTATCCCCTTTTTTTCCTGTGCCAGTAAATAAAATATCTTGAAGTCTATTTGGTTTAACCTTGTCAGCTTCAATCACCCTCCATGAAACTGTAGATTGAGGATCAACCCAATTATGAAGGGCCTTAAGCTGGAACGACCAATAATATAATTCAAAATTTGGTACAGCCAGTCCTCCTGCGCTATTAGGATGTTGTAATGTGGTTTATCAAATGTGACATTTATCATTCCAGATAAACTTAGAAATTATGGAGTTGATCTCCTTAAAGTAACCTGGAGGGGGAGAAAGTGGTAGCATAGAGAAAAAAAAATTAAATCGAGGTAACAAATTCATCTTAACAGTGGAGATTCTTCCTTGGAGAGAGACTTTAAGATTCTTCCATCTTTGAATGTCATTTTTGACCTTAACGAAAATGTTATTAAAATTGTCTCTGGCAATCTTATGAATGTTTTTATATATGGTAATGCCCAAATAGATGAAAGATTCCTTAATAGGGATAAATGAGGGAATAGAAAAATTAACCTTAACATTGTTAATTGGCATTAAAGCAGATTTGCTCCAATTTATTTTATATCCTGATAGGCTACTAAAATTATCAAATTCCTTAATTACACTAGAGACTGAAACATCAAAGTTTTCTAAATATAGAATAATATCATCAGCGTATAATGAAATACAATGATTATGGTCATGAATCTTAATCGATACTTCAGATTTCCTGATGGCTTGTGCTAAGGGTTCGAGAGATAGACAAAACAATAAGGGGGAAAGTGGACACCCCTGTCTCGTTCCCCCCTGTAAAGGGAATGAGGGGGAAATAATATTACCAGTTATGACTAGGGTTGGGTATCGTTTGGTTTTTTTTCGATACCGGTGCCAAATCGATACTTTTAAAACGGTGCCGGTGCCTGAACCGATACTTGTTATATATATATATATATATATATATATATATATATATATATATATATATATATATATATATATATATATATATATATATATACATACATACATACACACACACACACACTGTACATGGAACTAATGAAGCTCCAAGAAATCCCCAATATGGACAAAGGCATTGCTATTCCTGTAACTGAGTAAACAGAAGATATAAACGTTTTGAATGATAAAACAAATACATTAAACACTCGACTACGACAATATATAGCTTGTCTGTGTTATTCAAGCCATCTCTGGTATTTTCATAATAATTAAGTATATTTAAAATCCATTGCTAATCAATGCATTAGTAGCCTATGGAACATATTTTCTGCCTCATTCTGTGACAAGAAGCTATCAGATCACAAAAGGAAGCATTTAACTGGTGTTGTGGACTAAACAGGTTATAATGTTCTATTTTGATGGTTTAAACGGGTTTAAAAACGCGAATACAAGAGAATTTTAGCTTTAGGCATTTTAATTAAAGCTAGGGCTGGGCAGTATATAGAGTTTGTACGATATATCAATATATTCTTTATAATCAATACGTTATTATGAAGCAATACAGTTAATATTGATATACAGTAGTTTGATACGAGCGTATCTGATAAAATATCTAGGGAGGACACAGACTGAACTGCGGAGAAAGTGCATAATACAATTTGTTCTAAACATGTGACAAGCTTTATATGAAGGGCTATAAAAAAACTCGTAAGATACAGTAGCCTATAGTTTATATTTTCAGTTTAAAGCGGCTCGCGCTCGCAGATGCTCTGACAGAAAGGCTGCATGTGCCGCTGACAGAGATGCTTCTCGCGCTGTTTAATGTGTTTACCGTTTTCCGTAATGCATAACTTACAATTCACAGGTATATTCTCCATCTGTAAATGTTAGAAAGCCATGGAAATATTTCCATTTTGCTGTCAGAAGTGCGTGAGCTTTTGCTTTGCGATTCTCTGCTAAACGTCACAGACTTCATTCAGAACGAGCGCCGCCGTGCGCGTGCGCACCAAACAGACGGCGCGCAATGAAATAAGAGCGCAATAACTCTGACTAAAATATACATTTTGCTGAAATATTTATAGTTGTAGCCTGTGATGCTTCTTACGTGCGTTTTGGAGAAACAAAGGACAAATATTTTAATAGATCGCTCAGGCATGGCACCGAAATGAGGCACCGAAATCTGCGTTCTGATTCGGTTCTAGTACATACCGGTTACATAGGTCCCGGTGCCATATTGGTACCGGGTTTCGGTACCCAACCCTAGTTATGACTGATGCTGCAGGTGAGTGGTATAATGTCTTAATCATAGAAACGAAGTGTTCACCGAAGCCGAAACATTGCAGAACTGCCCACATATAATTCCACTCTAGCCTGTCAAAGTGGCTGTAGCCTGTCTAGTTTCTGCATCAAGTGAAAAGACCGCACAAGGTGTTGGGTGGGACTCCGCAAAGTCAAGAATATGAAGGAGTCGACGCATATTGTCAGATGCATTGCGCCCCTTGATGAAACCAGTTTGGTCCTCCTTGATCAGACTGTGAATTACCTTCTCCAAACGAGAAGCAAAAACTTTAGCATAGATTTTTAGATCACATGGGATAAGCAAAATCGGTCTGTAGCTGGAACAATCTAATGGATCTTTCCCTTTTTTAAGAAGTAATGAAATCAGTGATGTTTTTTGATCTCTATGAAATGCCCCATGTTCAATTGCAAAATTAAATGAGTTAAGCATAAGTATCCCTACCAAATCCCAAATTTCTAAATATAATTCAGGGGGGAGACCATCTAGACCTGGCGATTTGCCCTTTTGAAGGCTTTTTAGAGAGACGTGAAGTTCCTCCAAACTTAATGGGGCCTCCAAAGATTCTTTATCCATCTATGAGATCCGAGGCAGTTCCAATTTATCTAAATACTGCTTACAAATTGGTTCATCAAAATCTGTTTCGGCTTTATACAGATTTGTGTAAAAACCTTTAAATATGTCATTAATTGCCACAGGGTTCGTAGTGACCTGATCATCCGATGATTTTATTGCGCTAATATATGCCTTAGACTCGCATTCTTTCAACCTAAGGGCCAATAAATGACTAGGTCTCTCTGATTCAAAATAATATTTTTGTCTAGTCCTATGTAAAATAAATTCTGCCATGAGTGTGAAAGTAAATCATATTCTTCTTTTAAAGAGGACAGCTGTGTAGCCTGTTGCTCAGTAAAATGTTGTTTTTGTAGGTTTTGTAATGATTGGATTTTATTTTCTAATTGTGTAAACTGGTGAGTTCTCGCTTTGGCAAGAGTAGAAGAGAAAGATATACAGAAACCTCGTATAGCACACTTAGTTGTTTCCCACAGTATTTGAGGATCCACATCAGAGGGCATATTAATTTCAAGAAAGTCCTTAATATATTCTTTTAGAGAGGTAATAAAAGTCTGATTACTTAATAATGATATGTTAAAGCGCCATCTAGGGGACTTGGCTTTGACATCGGAAAGAGGAACACTGCACAACATAGCAGAATGATCAGATAATAAAATTGGTAATATAGATATAGAGGAATTAGATGAAATTAAAGATGGGCTGAGAAATATGTAGTCTATCCTAGAGAAAGTCTTGTGTCTATTAGGAAAAAAAAGTGAAGTCCTTAGCTTTAGTGTTCTGAATTCTCCATAAATCGATTAAGTTGAGCTCAGTGATAAATTTATTCAATAATTTAGAGGATGGATTGGCTGTTGTATCAGATTGAGACTTATCTAAAGCAGGATTTATGAAAGCATTAAAATCACCACCAACCACTAGAGGGCAATCAATCTCCTCAAGTAAAGTTTTGGAAATCTGTGTAAGGAATGCACGGTCTGTCTCATTCGGACCATAAATAGAGACCAATGCTAACCTATTATTATATATTTTGCATCGGATAAAAACAAATCTACCCTTCTCATCACTACCAAGGTGTTCAATTGTTAAATTTAACTTCCTGTTAACAAGGATAAGCACCCCCTTAGTTTTATTTTGAGCGCAGGAAAAAGCTATTAATTTGTAATACTTATTCTGGAAACGTGCCACGTCAGATTGTTTTAAATGTGTCTCTTGTATTAAGGCACAGGAGATAGATTTACGGTGTAAATATTCTAATACACGGGTTCTTTTAACAGCAGAATTTAAACCATTCACATTCAGTGATAAAATATTTAAAGTATGCATTGAATATTCATAATCCCAAGATTGTACACAATAAATGCAAAAAACAAAAAACAGAAGCACTTCCATTCCGTAAATAACCCGTAAACACTGATGTGCATTTTAGATACCAAACCTCCTATATGAAAAATCCCTTTAGAAATAATGTAAAATAGATAAAAGTATAAATGTCTGCTGTAAAAAACAAAAACAACATAAAAATGTGAACAACCGACAACCATAAACAAAGAACAACTCAGACCGCACATTACCGAGAACATAGGTCTGACTGAGCAACAAAAAAAACAGTGATAGGTTGTGACCGATCCACCCTAACGCAAGACATGTCTCCCGAAAGGCTCATACAGCCAAAAAAAATAATATTTTTTTAGTAATTAAACCTACTCTCCATTAGTCCCCTCCAAAACAGAAAAATGGAGTGTCAGTCTTACCAGCAAAGAGATCGTTGTACCGGATAAATAAGGACAATATCCCAGTATAAGAGAAGAAAACGCAAACAATAGGTTTAGCAAGCATCCATGGCCATCCTGCTATCATCCCTTTCTGGGCAGCTAGGGCCAAGTCCATCCCGGCCGTCACGCCCCTCCCGTGGAAATGGAGAAACAGCGGCCGCTGCTCCCCCGTCGTCCCCGCGAAGAGCGGCAGCATAGGACTTCTGCTGAGACATGGAACTGATAAAATCCTCCGCTTTCTGAGGGGAATCGAAGCTTCTCTGTTCTCCTTTGTGCCGTAGCTTAATCACCGCTGGATAGATGAGGAAGGGCTGGAGACCAAGTGCAGTCATCTTCTTCAAAACCGGACCAAATGCCTTTCTCCTGATCGCTGTAGCCAGACTAAAGTCAGGAAAAAACAGCAGTGTGACATTGTTCTGTGCGCACTTCACCGGATACGCCTGCCGAGCACCTTTCAGGATATCTGATCTGTCATGCCATCTCAGTACACGGAAGATGAGAGTGCGCGGCCGATCGGAGCCCCTCCCTCCGTCATACACGCGCTGCGCCCGATCAATCTCAATGTCACGGCCCCTCAAGGAAGGAATCCACTTGGAAAGATTAGCTCGGAGGAAACTAGCTGCATCTGGACCTTCCATCCCTTCTGGGAGTCCCACCAGTCTAACATTGTTCCGCCTGCACCTGTCCTCCATATCTGTCATCTTCTCGGTGAGTCGCTCCAGCTGATCCTTTAAGTCTGTGACTGTTCTCTTATCTTCCCGCGCCGCTGCCCGAACAGAATCAACGCGGTCACGTGTCTGCTTCGTCTTGGTAACTATGGCCTCAAACTCCTCTCTTAGCTCTTTAACAGACTTATTGGTCGCTAGTATGTCCTCACGCAGTTCGCGCAATGCTGGAATCAGCACAGAGTCCATCGCATCTCTTACTGCCGAGTTCACAACCGAATTCAAAGTGCTTTGGTGTTCTTTAAATGCTAGTTCAATGCGGCTAGCAATAGCACTGTCCAGCTCTTCACTGGAGATGGCTGAATCTCTGAATTTTTTCTTCATTGGCGATTGCTCAATCTCCCTTTTCCGATCTCCTTTGTCTGCCTTAGCACTCATGATGGGTCTAATGCAGAGTGGTTAAAATTTCACTGACAGGATCGCAAAATATTTGGCAAAGTGAGCGGAGCGAAAAACTAAGCCTGCATCACCGTCGAGGGGTCACGTGATCCTCCAACAACATGTTTTTTAATACGGTGCAGTGACAGAGCCATGATTTTGGAAGTGGTACCCCTTTACAAAAATGTACTGAGGTGATACGACGGCAAGTGATGCTGCAATACCACGGTAAAGCTTTCAAGAACACTATCATGGCAAATGCCCACAAAACAAAATAGTACCATGGGAATATTTTGTGTGACATGGTAATAGGCTGTTTATTTAGATATGGGTTTTATATAACGTTTTTGAACATCTACCATGGAAGTACTTTGGTTTTCTTTGAAGTATACTGGAGTGCTATGAATATGTTAACCAAAGAACAATAACTAGCTCTATCTGATATCAATGTACCATGGAAAAGCCTTTTTGTCTTTACTGGAGAAGGATCACCACATTTGGTTCAATCAACTTAAAGAAATTAGCTAATGAGGAAAAAACATTGGGATCCTTCCTCTTTGTTTCCATCTATTTTGTGGGTTACACTTTCCTTGAATCCTATTGGCTGGCAGGTCTTAAAAGATGTATGATCACAGCAGAACATGCCTCAAGCATGATAGTAACAGCGACCACACCTTCTGTCCTATTGCCCCCTTTCACGGTCTCAAAGTGCTTGAAGGATGGGGTCTCATCTCTCCAGAGCAATCCTCATTCTGCCCCAATAACCCCGATGAGAGCGACAGAACGAGTGTGCTCGGGGACGCACATTTCTTCACGCTACACTGTCTCTTCACGTTTTATTATGATTAGGATGGGCTGGTGGGGGCAGGGACTTAGAGAGGTTGAGAGAGGAACATATATTCACTGAAACTTGAAGCAATCCTGTTCTCTTCATTCCCTAGATAATCGGAACACAACAGTACAATACAAACATGAACCTACATTACATCCAGAGGATACAGAAACAATGCCAACAATACATGCAAACTTGCTGCCATGAACATGAAATTTGGGTTGATTAGTAATATTATTAATATATTATTATTCAATATATACATACTACATGATGTTTGAGAAAACAATCTTTTCGCAGTTTATTTAGGTAATAGCTCAAGGCCATTTGCGCAATTTCAAACATCATGCAGTAACCAACCAACCCTCAGTTGGAGTTTAGACAGCACTAACATTAATTTTAATCTTGGATTAGTCTTAAGCCTTGTTCGGGAAACCACCCCTAAAAGTACAATTGCAGGGTATTTTATGAAGTACATAAATATTTAAATGTATTTGTAGTAGGCCTATACTTGGCATGGCATAAATGTATTTAAAATATATTTTAGTATATTTATTATTTTACTATATTATCTATGTTGAATACAGTTGTGCTGCCTAATATTTTTGTGGAAACTGATTTTTTTTCAGGAATTCTCTGATGAATAGAATTTCGGAATTCTCTGTTGAATTGTACAGAATTTTAATGTCTTTACTTTTACTTATGACCAAATAATTTCTTAAAAAGGTAAATCTTACTGAACCCAAACTTTTAAATGGCAGTATATATAAGAAAAAATAAGCCTTTAATTTACATTGAACTTGAAAACATAGAAATGTATATGATTTCCTTTAAGTACTGTAAACAGATATTGGATTGTGTTGAATGAATACCAAATGCCCATCTCATGCATACTGTACATATTTTCACAAGCTCCAACCTTCAGCTGAGTTCTACACAATAGAAAATTTAGAGCAAAAACCAAATGTGATTGGTTGTTTTTTAATGTTAGCCAGACAGCTGCTTCCTGTTTGAGTGGGCAGAGCTTGGTCAGAAAGCTGTAAAGTGAATGAGACTTCATAAAGATAATTAACAGTCTGGGTATGCAACACTATTCAATCACTTAAATGAAAGTGATTCTGAGGCTGGCGACTTGAAATAGCTTGTATAGCTTAAATATGAAAAACCCTCTTTTGATTCTGCTCTGAAGCAGCTCAAATGATTTTACAAGTTCACAAACCTACAATGGGCAAGAGAAAGTCTAACAGACATGATACAGACTGTTTGTGAATGCAGATATGCGTTTGAGAGCTGAACTGTGATTATTAAAGGGAGACTGCAGTGCTTTTTCTGTCTAGTTCCTTTGTTGCCATTGTCAACAACACATGCAAATGCTGCGGTCCAAGACCATAACGCCTCTAAAGAAACATACTTTAAAACCATATCAAAGAATTCAAATAAACACAGTGGACGGCTCATGGAGGCAGAAGATGAGACAATGATTTCATGAAACCTCTTCTGCTCTGACTGCAGAAAACTCATTTTCATCCATGTTGGCAGTGTGAAGACAGACACGTGTGTGATGCTGAAAACTGAGTGGCACTTTAACATCCTTGCCATTTAAACAAGCAGAACGAGACAAATCAAACATGACAAACTTCACCACAGAGCAGAATTATCCCATTAAAGTTTCAAGAGATCCCGTTCTCAGCCAAGGTCTAATAAATAACTTTAAAAAATAACAGACCCAATATGCTGTATGCTATGAAATGAAATAAGGGAAAATCAAAAATTGTGAAAAATATGAGATAAACAATAAAAGATCAGAGGAAATCGCCTACTTAAGTGGGAATGTATAAGTTCAGGCTTCAAGCAAACATTCAACATTTTTGAGTATTAATATTTTAGAATATTTAATAATAATCAATAATATTTATAATTAGTGATTAATAAAATAAAAAACAATAATATTATTAATAATTGTAATTAAAAAAACTAAGCAGCGAGAGACTTTGATTAAATAAATATATTAACAAATAAATTACAATTATGACAATTTAATAACATTTTGGGGGTTGGGGATTAAGTATTAAAGATATGTATAACATTAAAATAATATAATAACTTGCATAATTACATTACTAGAATATTTTTTTATATTTACTAATTTGCTTTGTGTAATCAACTTAACTGTAGTTAACATGCAGATTAGTTTTGCTATGTACTGTATATAGTATTAGATATTTATATCTTCAAGGAACTAGTAACATCGAGGAAACATATGCATCACAATGCAGTTGTATAGAAGCGGGATTGTCAGGCTCGCTGGCTGCTACTGAAGTCAAACACTTTTAATTTGCACGAATCATGTAGGTAACCTAATTTGTGGGGAAAAAACTGTGAATTTTGACAAAATATGAGCAGTTTGCAACCCTGTTAACCTGTTAGCCAGCACCCCCCATCACAGCTGAAAATGACTAACTAACTTAAAATGGTAACAGTTCCTGACTTCAGTGTGCCACACACACAATTTTGGTGTCTTTGGAAAGAAGACCCTTTGGGCTTTACTATCCATCATCCAGAGTTGATAATGCTCAAAAATATAAAAAAGTTATAGACACTGAAGTGCCTTGAAAAAAATTGTACCACACTGATTTTTATTTCATATAAAAATACATGAAATCAGTCCTGGAGAAATCCAGAAAAGTAATGGGTTGAAAGTCACATGTCTCATGAGTTTATATTTCAAATCTGAAGAAGATACCATGAAAAATGGGATTCCTGAAGCCATTTTTCTGAGATTTTTCTAGGAAATAAGCTCTTCCTTATAAGCTTTCTATCGAAAAACAGCGATCTTTCGTCGATGCTTGAGGCTTAGACCTTCAGAATGGTATATAGTTTGTCAAGATTCATTTTGTCCCGTTTCATTTAATCTATTCACAAACTATGACATGTTCAAACAAAGAGCGTTCAGTGCGCCGGCGTGCTGGTGCAGGCTAACAGGTTAAATAGGTTAAGTTCAATAAGTCAACAGCTACAATACCTTAAAATAATAAATCTGAAATTATTAAAATTGTCTATGCAAGATGATTTTCTAATATAGATTTGAAAATAATTTAATATAATTCAAATCTATTTTATTTGTACTGATTGCACTGGTTTTATTTGTACTGGTCACAATGTTGAAATCTACCTGCAAATGGCTTACTTATAAATATTAAACTGCGAACAGCATTTTAACATAAAAAAAATGCACAAGCCTAATGGCAGGTCAGGGATCAAAGGTCAAAGAATCTGGAGGAACACAAGCCAAGGCAAACAGTTGACTCATCAGCAGCTGAACTGAGCTGCCCATCGGCTGCATAGCAGTGCAGTCCCAGACATGAGACTCTGCCTCCAGAAAACAGCATTTCCACACCGATCACGAACCCGCTCTACTCACACAATTCCTTGCTTTAATCATTTTAAGAACCAGAGCAAAAATTGCTCCAGGTCTCAAAACAAACATGATTTACACTTCAGAAGCTACAGTCCGGTCACAGCGGTGTGAGAAATATTTATAATGTAGCGTGAGTGTAGAAAGCACAGCGGTCATGACACATGCGGCAGTTTCTTCAGGTCAATCCCTTCAGGCCTCAATCAATTCTTTAATTGACAGCATACATGCAAGAAACACGCTTGACATGAGTCGAGACTTGCTCTGTGTACCACTCATTATAGTTCTTAAAGGGTTTGTGATACATTTTGGTTAGAACTGTATTTCTGCCCCCAGACTATTGTTACTCATTAAAACTAATGACACAAAGTAACGTATAGTAAGACGATATTACATTATGTAATTTGAATCATTACAGGCAAGTAAATAATTGAGCCCAGACGTAATGACCATCAAAGAATTTCTAAACACCCAAAAGCTGGCTGTTCAGCTTTTTATAACTGAAAGACATCAGTGTCATTGGAGCATTTTAAAGGGGTCCTATTATGCTTTTTCACTTTTTGAATTTTAGTCAGTGTGTAGTGTGTATGTTTGGGCATAAAAAGATCTACAAAGTTGGCGGGTGGGGAGAACGCTTGGTTGAGATCTGCATGTTTCAAAATCGAAACCCGGTGCGGGTGTTTTTATATCACTGTATTTCTGAAGGAAACTGACTGTCTTCTGAAAATTTTGGATGTCATTTTCATTTCATCTTGCATGTAATGTCTGATAAAGCAGTGTTTGTGAGAGGAGCTCTGTTTTGTGTACAGTGTTACCGGGGAAACCTCGAGCTCTCCGCTCCAACAGTGCCTCCTGCTGGCAGAGAATTAATCTGCATATATATATGCGGACACAAATAGTGTAAGTCTGTGGGACTATGGTATAAATAAATTCAACTGTATAACAGTTTCACTGCAATTCATGTTATTATGTTAGAATTAAAGAACAATAAACAATGCATATTACCATTGCACTTATCTGTACATCGTAAATGCAGTTATTTTTAAGCTGTTGTTGACATCCTGTCTAAAATGTAATTTAGCCCAAATAAAACATCAACAATAATGTTACCACTTTAATATGTCTTGTAATATCCGTGCGTGCAAAGGTTCTGCGTGATCCTCTTCTTCAATATTCTCGAGGTCTGAATTGTTATAGCAATATTGATGAACTTACTGTTTTGGCAAGGGGTGGGGCAACACTGAAACACCATCTAAGCTGTTCGCCAATCACAACGCACTGGGACAGCTAACCAATCACAACACATTTAGTTTTTCGTAAGGCGGGCCTTCATCAAACCCGGAACTAATCGAGTCGTTTGTGTCAGGCTGGGGAGAGAGGTATTGTAATAATTAGAGGTCGACCGATTCATCGGTTTTGGTGATTAATCGGCACTGATACTTGATTGCCGCAACTATCGGTTATCGGCAAAAAGCCATGCCGATAGTTTTCTGGTTTGCGTCCGTTGCTGGAGTGGCTGAGAAGGGTCCGCTGGCATTATACAGTATGAGAGCGGCCTCTAGAGGCGGAAATCACTGACAGCACGTGTTGTTTATTTGGACATGTGACACTGCGTGCTGCACAGAGAGGGAACCTCCAGACTCACATTTAAATACAGCCGACAGAAAATCCTGCCGCGGAACAGAGCGCCATGCACATCGTTTTCTATTAAATTACATTATATTTGTCCCAAATCATTGTGAATGTACATAATGACTTCACCCTAGGCTACAAATTATGTATTGTGCATTTTTCAGCAAAACGTTTGTCTTTCTGTGGCTCTAATAAAGTCTGTATGCTTCATATAGTGAGCAGTAATAGATCACACTTTCTCTTTCTGCTTGTTCTGTTTTTTTAAACACCGAACTTCAAACTCATTTATGCCACATTGTTCATTCTTGAAGCAAACTTATGTCTGTTTGGTGATCAGGGGCGCAGCCAGGGGGTGGCCGTGGCCACCACTGATCTAAGCTTGGCCACCCCTTTGGCCACTAGGGATGTGCGCTACGACTAATTTGACTGTCGTTTAAACGGAAGTTTTGTATCCGACTAGTCGACTAGTCTAAAAGCTAGAAACCCCCCCAAAATGGCAAAAAAAAAAAAAAAATAAAAAAAAATAAATAACCTGTGCGTGTGTCTATATAACAGCATACAGTTGAAATACTTAATCTTTGAATCACACTGTCAAATCCCTCAATGAATTCTGCAAAAAATAGGTCACGATTATGCCGTATGCTTTCCTCGTGTTATCATCAATTAATTTTAGGCGGTCGTTAAACAGAAAAAAAGAAGAGCATACACTCTTCATAAACCAGTGCATAGCTTATTTATTCAGATCGGCTGGAGCAATGCAGAAATGGAAAATCAATCAATAGACTGACAGAATTCTTCATTTGCATATAACGTTAGCCAACATATTAAAACACATTAAAACAAAAGTAAAAAAACAATAGGAAAGTTTATCAAGGAATAGCATTAAAACGGCTTTTAAAAATGTACTTCATGTTGGCTATATTGTCTAAAAACAAAACACAGCTCGTTTTACTTACTCAGACCATGCGCATTGTTCAGTGAATTTAACATGTTAACGTGTTCTGGAGAAAGACGGGACTAGAGGCGATTCTGCAAAAAAAGCGCTCGGCAGGAGCTGAAGTCACAGGCACACAGAGAAATAACTAACATTACAAGCAAGCAGACAGTTTCGAAAAGATCCTGGAAATCCCGCAGCACCACCGAAGTGGGTCTTCGTTTAGAGCAGTGGTCCCCAACCACCGGGTCGCGACCCACTACCGAGCCGTGGAAGAATTCCTACCCTGTCGCGAGAAAGTTCTGGGGAAAATGTGTATAGATATGACGCTCTGTTAATTATTGTGCATAAATGATTTTTCAAATTATTCTGTATTTTCGTTGTATGCGATTGATATCGAGTAGCAATTTGACGATTTCATGTTAAATTAGTAAATAATAGATTGCTCTGATGATCTGTCATGGCTAGGGCTTTAAACGGATCGCAGTTGATCCGTGATATACCACCGTTCGGCATGTGATTCGCAGATTATTTTGCCAATTTACACGTTCAAGCTATTTAAAACCACAAGAAGAAGAAGAAACGAAACAGAACTCAATTCATTACTTGCGCGCTGTTCTCGCACACACCCGAAGCGCGCACAAGCACAGAGATGTGTTTCAGACAGCTGCAGCATACTGATTTGATTCCTCTTTCATGTATCCCTGCGTTTAAGATACATATGCATGGAGGTTTGCGGTTACATCTCAGTACTGGAAATATTTCTGTTTTAAACCATGAAGGCGAGCCAATGGATATCACAAAATCAACGTGCAAACTTTGCGCAATAGTTATGCCAGTGAACGTCTTAACTGCAGTCATACAGAAAGTGAAAGAGTTTTCTAATGCTGCATTAACATCGCATATTCTCTCAGAGACAAGAGACGAACCTACTTCAAAGTTATTGTAAGCCAATTTGACATTACACAGTTTACAAAAAACGTTTCCATTTCCTTCTAATTCAAAATAATCCCACACCTTGCTGGTCTTTCGCGTGGAGCTCGCCACAACTGACATGAAGAAAACGCATGTGAGGTAAAATTATAGTTCCCGCCCAGATACGCTTTTAAAAATATTTATATATTTAAATATTTTGATATGTATTTTTTTTCAAAAGTTTTATTTTAACTGTTCTTTAAAATGTTTTAAATGTTACGTTAAAATTATGGTAATTTGAATGATAAAATCATCATGTTTTTTCTCTCTCGTGTAGTCGACTATTGTTTTCAGTGTCGACTAGTAGGAGCTGTACCGTTTAGTCGACTAGTCGACTAGACCCGCACATCCCTATTGGCCACCCTGCTCAAAACTGCAGTTTTTGTCCCCTTTTTCTTGACAATAAATGCATTTATTAAGACGCAGAACCGGTGTATTTTTTTGCATCCACATGAAACGGAAGACTTTTCAGACGTGCACTTCAGCTTTGCCTCAGCGCCAGGCACGAGTCAAATTAGGGGTGGGCGATATGACCAAAATCTTATATCACAATATGACTAATTCTATATCACGATAACGATATATATCACGGTATAGTTATTTTTTTTCTTTAAATTTTTTTTATGATATTAAATCTTTGATACCATAGAATTTTCATAATCCTTGTCACCAATGTCAATATCAAACTAATAGAAATATAATACAATGTAAAAAATACAATATAAAACAAAAATGATGTTTGATGTGTACGAACATGCCTTTTTGTGTGTGTGTGTGTGTGTGTGTGTGTATTGTATTAGATAGATATAATTAACGTGTATTGTGTATAGATTCTATAGGATATATATAAATATATCATTATTTTTTTTATTTATTCTTATTAAAGTTACAAAAGTGATATAGTCAAGAGCAGTGAGAGATTTTCTCTCACTGTTGTTTGATTAATGGCAGACATGACGAATATTGGACAGCTTCCCCTTTAAGAGCGAAGTCCGGATCCAATATACTGTTACATGTGCGTTGTTTTCAGCTGTTTTCTCTCTTAAGACCTAAATCACTGTGTTTATGCGGATACTTGCAAAGACGGGGATTCTTAAGCATATAAGTGTGTTTATGTAATCGTTCAAAGCCAATAAAGCGGCAAAAAAAATGCGCGCTCCTCTCACACAGAAACAGAGACGGCGCACGCATATAGCTCTGTTGTTTGTGTTTCAACGGCTTAAAATCGCTTGTTTTATCGTGGTGGCGTGTAAAGATCGCAGTCATCCAAATGATGAAAAAGTATTACCGTAAACAATGTATTAGCGACACCACGAAATAAACGATAGAGCAAAATATGAAACGATAGACTTTTTATTTCGTCCATCCGATATATATCGTCATATCGCACAGCCCTAAGTCAAATGAGCGTGGAAAAGGTACACCAGCCAAATGAGCTTCAGTAGAACAATGAGATGCTGTTAGGCTATATGTCAGTAAAACAAACTTTCCTGTCCTGTCAGCCATCATCATAAATAAGCGCACAAGAAACTATGAGCATACGATGTAGTTCTGTCGTAAGTTAAGTCATGAAATTACCAAAAAGGCGATTAAAGCTGCAAACTGTGCATGCATGTATGTATGCATTACATTTCAGAACGTCTCTCAAATGCATACTAAAATATAGGCTATCATGCAATTCCAGATCACAATAAGGTGCAAGCTGATATGTATTTTAATTTGTAATTTAATGCACAAGTAAATGTGAGCACAGTGCACTTATACTAGAAAATATGCACTATTTTTTCATTAATTTTAAAAGTACAAACGAAAATGAACCATTTAAATGCATAAAATAACTCATTTTACATTCTGGCATTTATGTGCTGTTGTCTTCTGGCCTTTTTCACATTCGTATCACTAATTGCATGTCTCATCCATGAGTATGTAATGTTAGAGAACAAGTTTTTGGGGTTTTGAGAACCAGAACCAAACTGACAGAGCAATAAAGCTATAGTGAGCCCCTTTATTAAAATACCTGGAGGTGAGGAACAATACAAAAATTGTCATATTCACTCAGTATTACTTGATATAATAATTCACAAATATCTCAATTACAATTAAGTAGAAATTAATTGTATTCAGCTGTGTTTTAGGCACTAAAATAATCTAGTACTTTATAGTCAACCACATTTTTAGAAACAAGATTTCTGTGCCACCCCAGGCTGGTTGCTGGCCCCTCCCTGGCCACCCCTATGAAAACATCCTGGCTCTGCCACTGTTGGTGATTAAATAAACTGTTTTAGACCACCACTTGAATTAAACACAAAGCGTCTGGTGTGTGTGTGAGAGATACCTCTGAGTTCTCCTAGACGCAGCGCTGCGCTTTTGCAAGGTGTGTGACTAACTTTTTTTTTTTTTTAGTAGATAAGTATCAAGTGTTAAAAAATAGAAGCAAATAAAGTGTGTGAGTACACATACAATATCCATATGTACAGGTAAATCTCAACAAATTTGAATATCGTGAAAAAGTCTTCGTTACATGTAAAGTAAAACATTACGTTTTTTTGTTTTAATTTTGATGATTAGAGCTTACAGCTCATGAAAGTCAAAAATCAGTATTTCAAAATATTAGAATATTTACATTTGAGTTTCAATTAATGACCATCCCTACAGTATAAATTCCGGGTATCTCTTGTTCTTTGAAACCACATTGTTAATTATAGTTAACAATAACAACACTTCTGTAAATTTTCAATATACTGCTGAGTCATGATCCTTTTTGTCATTTTATAACACACATCTTATACAGTATATACATACTATGCTGATTCAGTGATGAAGTAAGCGACTGGCTCTGTCACAGCAGTGTTGCTGTCAGTGTCTGTTGTTTGGCAGCAGTGTGTGGGATTCCCCACATCATCTCACAGATCAATATTTCAAGCATGCTCCAATTACACCAGCTCAATTATATCTGTCTCTCAACCCTACTGAACCATCCGGTTCATTGAACCAAATGGATAAGCCAACCATTGAGCATCCAGCAGGCAAATAATTTGATACCAGTAACCAGACGGACAAAGAGCTCAATACAACATTTAGTGCCAATCCAAACAACAGCATACAGAGCCAGAAATCCATACCAACTCTACAAGAGACATTAATACCTGAGAAAAATGTATACATCAAAAGAGAAAACTATTAAAATGTTACTGTTAATGGGCAATCTCACAAAACATGCCAAGAGCATGTCTAAGACAACAATCAAAATCAAAAGAAAAAAAGAGAATGCATGCGTTGCTTACAGAAAAATCCAGCCAATTCAGATTTTTGCAATGTGGCACTAACTCCCCCTCCAATTTTCATTGCAAAATGTTAAAAAAGCTAGTAATGATGTGTAAATCATTTATACATTATTGTAACAGCTGTTGTATGATTCCAATTTGTGCCCATTTAAAATAGGGTTGTGCCGATAGATGATAGTATCGTATATCGATGATAATCAGAGATATCGCCTGTGGCTGATGTCTTTTAGGATATCAAGATGAAGATGATTATTATTATTATCAGGCAAGCAGGGTTTGAAATTAACACCCGCCAAATGCGGGTAAAAATCAGCTGTGTCGGGTAACGCTGTCAAATCACTAGCCAATTTGGCGGTTACTTTTCGTAAGTTATGTTCACTCATCAATGTCTTGGGGAAGTTCATGCAAGTCAAGTCTGCGCAGGTTTAGTGCAGGTTTAGCAAATACTGAACATGAGACAGCATGACATTATCGAGTATATTGCAAAAACAAAACAAAACACACCTACAGAGTGCACGCATACACGACGTGATTAAGTCTGGTTAGACTACCTTAGTGCGCGTGCGCATTTAGAGTGCGTTCTTTCACTGCATGATTCAGTCTATTAATATGCATTCAAAATAATCACATAATTCAAGATAAGGGGGCAGAAATTTTATATATTTATATCAATTCATATAGTTAATCAATATCACACGAAGAGTGACGTTTTTTCTTAAAAAAATCAGGTTACAAATGTGATATTGATTTTATACAACAGTTCAATAAACAATAAGTTAATATCAAGAGACTTATGTTTTAGACATCATATTGGCTGTTTTTGCTCTATTTCGCCGACAAAAAATCATTCCAAACACAGCCACAGCGCTGTTTTGCGTCTCTGAGCAACATGATGGTGTTTTGTTCCTGAATGAATCAACTGTTTAAATGATTCGGTTCAATCGCAACGACTCAGAGACTTGCTGCCACCTGCTGGCGGTTTTAATTTCACATTTAAAGTATCTTTTCATTTTTAAAATAATTTCAAATATCAGTATTCAACATTTCATGTTTAAAATATCAAAACATTATTTATGCATTTGTAACTGCAGGTTAAAGCATCCCATGTCCCTCTAAGCTGCATTAACATGTGTAAATACATCTAAATGCCACTTCAGATGAATCTTCTGTAAAGATGAATTTTCTTGATACTGATTTAATTTGTTTAGTAACAGCCTAAATATATTATTATTATTATAATTGACTGATTAAATGTAAGAATTTGACTCAAGAATATCAAAAACTTTAGGAGTCAGCTGTCCACAGTAGTCCTTAAGATATCAGCACAATAACACACTCAGCAAAATATTGTCTAATTATCTTTATCGATACAATCCCAGAAAATACTGAGATTTTTTTTTTCTGTCAATATCGCACACCCCTAATACTGACACAAAATGATTTGCAACAGTAGCTTTGTCACGTCCAGTGTAGAGAGCCTCAAGCTGTTGGTTTATTTCCCTTTTTTTTTTGGCTAGTAGAAGTTATGAATGGCCGGTAACTTAAAAAATTAGTAGCCAAATTGGCTGGTGAGTAAAAAAGTTATTTTCAATCCCTGCAGGCAAGTATTATTTCGTAATAACAGGGCTTATTTGTTTCATCGTATTTCTTTTTACGCTTCTTTTATATGCACGTTATAACCAATCACACACGATTCTGTTGAGTTTATGAATGCAATGACCAATTAGAGTTGTTCGGATGAGTCGTCGCTAAAATACCGGAGTTTTGTTGTTGAGCATGTGCTCTCTGACTGAATTCTGCTCTCTCGCGAATTCTCTGATCATAAACAATAAAGTGCAGATGTACATGCGATGTAAGTATAAGAGATTTATTCATCATACAGTGTAAATAGCTTCACTGATTATAACGGGTGTTTTTTTTAAAGGGCATAAACTTGCGCTAGAAGTCAGTGATGATGTTCTTTGATAATGTGAATGTTCTTTGCTCGTTTTCTGTAGCTGCTGTTTGAATAACTGTGGAAATGTAAGAATTAGTAACTTACAATGTTAAATTATTTTCAAAATAGTGTTAATTTTGTCAGCTATTTTCAATTTTAGCCTTAGTCTCGTGTTAAATGTCCTTGTTATTTTTTATCATATTTAGTCAACCTTATCTCATTTAGTTTTAGTTGACTAAAAGTCTCAACATTTTAGTCTAGTTTTAGTCAATGAAAGCTTGACATTTTAGCAATAAGATTATTATTAATTAACCATACAGCAGTATTAATTTTGGCAGCCACTTTTAATTTAGTTTTACTCAAATATACATTTTAGTTATCATATTTAGTGAACCTTGTCCTGTTTTTGTTTCGTCAAGTTTAAGTCAATGAAATTTATGAGCATTTTTGTAAGGTTTTAATCAAATCTTAGTCAAATTTCCGTCATGCTGTATAATGGTTAAACTGATCAAAATTATTTTTGCTCAAATTTATAATCGTAATGATTGTTGTCATTTGAGAAATTTACTTTTGCATTTCAGGTATTGCACTTTCACCAGTAAGCACAAATCAAAATGTGGACTCATGGTGTATTTTACCTTTATTATTATTTGATTTATTATAGGCTTTTTATTATATAAATTAATACCAAAGACTTATGCAATCTCTCTGTCTACATTATGAAAACTGCTAAAACAAACAAAAAATATTATAACTGGGTAATTCCACTATAATTCCAAATTGCAATAGCCTATGTTTCTCTATTAAAACAACAGCGTTGAGTAAGTGCATTTATTCAGCAAACAATATAGTCGAGATCTCATGACAGAACACAGACCGGCTGAGTGACACTTTCATTCAGATCGCTAAACTCCAGCTTGTTTGTCAATGTTTTCAGGTCATCGGTGGCAGAGCTTCTGCAATGAGAAGCGAGCGTGTGCGCATGGTTGCCAGATTGCTTAAAATAAGCAAAACACCAGGCAGAAAATGTATCCTTGTAACAGCGAAGCTCTGATTAGGGGATTTGAACTTTTTTGAACTGGCAACCGCACTCATGAAAGCTCGCATAGTAGAGGCGTGTAGCGCAGTCCGCAATAACATTTTGTAGGGCTGGGTAAAAAATATCGATATAGCGATATTAATCGATTCTCATTTTTACAGAACGATATAGATTCTTAAATCCCAAGAATCGATTAGTCTAGCCTGTTTTCAGTTAATGGACGGAACATTGAAGGGCACTTCCCATCCAATAAATCGCAATAAGCATTGTGCTTTGGTACGTTTAATATGAAACGAAGTCTCAGATTTCAAATTCTGTCCATTGTATTGCAGTATTCAAACAGTAAATGCGTTTTGGCGCAGTTTAATGTGGAGTGACAGATCGTAAACTCATTAGTCAGTTTAGTCAGTTGTAATAAATATTTAATGTTTGAATAAATCCAAGTTTTTATGACAGCCACCATTATGTTTATACTAATTGAAGTAGAAATATTATTATGTAATTGTAACTTTATTATTTAAAAAAACTTCATTAAGTGTAATTTTAACAAATAAGTAAATTTTAACCTTTAATATTATAGTAATGTAGTACCAACTGACTCTCATGTATATTTTACAGCATTAGTTGAGAGATAATTTTTCCTTGAAAATGTGGCATGTACTGTACCTGATATATATCCAAAATAATCGATATTGTATCGAATCGAATTGGTAATTGAATCGAAAGCTTGTGAATGAGAATTGAATCGTGAAATTTGTGTCATTACCCAGCCCTAAATTTTTTTCTCCTTTTTTTGACGAAAGAAATAGATTTTTGTTAAAAAAAAATATACAGTATGTATATATATTTGATACATTTTAGTTTCGTCTTATTTCGTCAACGAAATTGCATGTTGATATAGTCATAGTTATCGTTTATTGACCTTATTGTCGTCTCGTCTTCGTCTCGTCTTAGTCATGGGAAAAAAACTTGTCAACAAACATTTTTCGTCATACACTTCATTAAAGGAACACTCCACTTTTTTGGAAATAGGCTCATTTTACACCTCCCCTAGAGTTAAAAAGTTGAGATTTACCGTTTTTGAATCCATTCAGCCGATCTCCGGGTCTGGCGGTAGCAGTTTTAGCTTAGCTTAGCATAGTTAATTGAATCGGATTAGACCATTAGCATTTGGTCATCAAAAATGACCAAAGAGTTTCGATATTTTTCCTATTTAAAACTTAACTCTTCTGTAGTTACATCGTGTACTAAGACCGACGGAAAATGAAAAGTTGCGATTTTCTAGGCCGAAATGGCTAGGAACTATGCTCTCATTCCGGCGTAATAATCAAGGAACTTTGCTGCCGTACTATCTGTGCAGCAGGTGCAGTGATATGACGCAGCGCCTGAAAGTAGCCCCCAGCTCAGTAGCCTATGATATAGCTGGGGACTACTTTCAGGCGCTGCGTCATATCATTGCGCCTGCTGCACTCATGGTACGGCAGCAAAGTTCCCTGTAGCTAACTACAGAAGAGTCAAGCTTTAAATAGGAAAAATATCGAAACTCTTTGGTCATTTTTGAGCGCGATGCTAATGGTCTAATCAGATTCAATGATCTATGCTAAGCTAAGCTAAAAGTGCTACCGCCAGACCCGGAGATCGACTGAATGGATTCAAAAACGGTAAAACTAAACTTTTTAACTCTTGGGGACTTGGAAAATGAGCCTATTTCCAAAAAAAGTGGAGTGTTCCTTTAACGAAATTAACACTAGTTCCAAATCATGAAACTAAGGAAACAGTTTAATTAGCATGATAATATTGCATTTCGGCTGATGATAGGACGATATGATTACTGATCATATCGCCCAACATTAATTTAAATTATAACATTGAAGAAAACAATTACTGAAAATATTATATTACTGTAATGAGAATCACCACTGAGAATAATGGAAATTACTATTATTTGATGAAAAAGCATAATGCAATTTTATAAAAATTCTAAACGGTCATAAAATATGGGTTTTAATTTCATAAAATAAAAATATATAATTTTTGAATATAATTTAACTTTTTTATTTATTTAGCGTGAGATAGACATAAGTAGACAATATCTAATCTAATAATTGATAAAAAAAAAATAAAAAAATTAAAAACTTCCTGAGAAACTGTAGGCTTTTGAATGTCTCCAGCACCTCAGGGTACATTAGTGAAAATCCAGTGGCCATAAACTCACAGCAAGCACAGCTCAACAGAGACTGCACCGGAGAGCACTTGTCAGAATCATGGTAAACACTCACAGGACATAATCCTTCACTAGCTACTACAGGCTTCACCCACACTCAAAAACATCAGATGGCTGCTGCCTCTTTTGGTGTAGAGATCAGCATGTTTTTCTGGCACTGTCAGCATAAGAGCTGTGTTTTAAGAGTTGTAGGATAGGAGAGAACAGATTTTGGAAGTAGTCACAGAAGCATGTTTTATGACTGTGTATATACCTGCTTCTTGAGGCGATATGACCATCGGAACAAAGAGTGAACAAGGGCTCCAGTTTCCCGCAGCGATAAATGTAATCTTTATGATTGTTATGTTGGTTTGTGGTGGGGAGATTTAAATGCAAAAGCTGAGGTTTGGACTTGACATCCAAAGAATAGGAAAAACTAAGATATTTCCAAAGCATAGAAAGACATTTGGACGTATTAAGAGCAGCCATACCGGTTTTGATGTCAGAATTCCCAAAAACGTTCTCTATTCTGGCCAGAATGCTCTGACACTGAGCCAGTAGTTAAATGCTCTGAAAGTCTCTGGGAGTGTCCAGGACCCCGCTCTATTTATAGCAACGTGATTACGAAAAAGAAAAAAAGGCACAACAACAATACTCTCATGTCTTGAATGCCAAAAATACCAGACAATTCCTGAGAGGTGATTCAAGCGCTGGCCTTTCACAGCCTGGTGCTAGAGTCATATGGTTATCATCTACTCAAGTCTAAAACTATCCATTACAACACACCCTTCTACCACTAATTAGAGAAAACTAGTATGGCACATCTACTAACAAATAAATTAATCCTAAAACACATCCTTGATTTCTCAAAATGGCTTTCATATGTGATCCTAAATCTGATTCAGGTCAATGCAATGCCTCAGTCTGAATGGTCATATACCATAAACTCACTTCGAAGGACTCTTTGTTTACTTCCGTATGACAACGCGCTTCATGCTGTCTTATTCTTGCGTGCAAAAATGCTGCAAATGCATCATAATTCTGTTGTGTTTTGAACCTAGGTCCGACACATTTCTGAATGCTACAATTAGGGCTGGGTGACTTTTCAGATTTTATCGATTAATTCGAATTTAATGTTTTTCCACGATTTTATTTTTTTGAAATTGAGGAAGCGTGATTTTGAACAGAAATATTACCAAACGTTAGAATTAGACACTTTGATAATACGCCAATGTTAACAGTAAAGAGAAAAGAATGATCCAACCGCATATCGGCACACGTGATTAACCGCTTATCGCTAGGTGCCATTCACACAGAACGCACTTTTGTGTTGACAAAGATGTGACGTGGGCAGTGGAATAGGGAAAAAATGCACGAAGATGGGAGTGAACTTCTTTTAACTTGAGCGCTGCATTTTTAGAATGGCATTTCATGTGTGAGACGCTGCAAGAGATGCGAGCGCAAGAGTCAAACGCGTCAATGTGTACATAGAAAAACAATGGAAAAGCAGTGCAATCAAATAAAAAAAACTGTAAAGAACTACTACAGTATGTATGATATTTCATGTTTGCATCATGGTGACAGGCTGAAAGCTGTTCATTGTTTTTACAGAACATTTAAAGTTAATAATAGTCTACTGGTGTTACACCTTCATTCATTTTAAATTTGAACCTTGACTATTGAGATTTTTTTTAAGCATTTTTCCTGGTATTATTTCTGAACATTTAATATGTATAAGAAAAAGTTTGTACAAGATGTAGTTGTAGTTCATGCATCTTTTCTGCAAAGATATTTAACAAGTGATTTAACATTTACATGTTGACAACTTCATGTATGGTGCACTTGGAATATAATTTTCTTTAACTAGAGGCTTAATAAAGAAAAAGTTACTTGAATCATGTTGTCATTACATTTTTAAGTTGACTAGTTAAAAATCGTAAAAATCAAGGATCGGTCAAACGTTCTGGAAAAAAAAAAACGAGATTTTATTTTTTTTGCCATATCGTCCTAGCTACAATGCATGAAATCATGCTTGAGTAGAAACACTAGCGTTCATTATTTGCATAGAGCATGTTTCAGGACAGTTGCCTATGTAGGCAGCAGACAGCAGAGCAGCCGATTACATTTTAGAGTAGAATGTTTAATTTAAATGAATTATTAAACTTTTAATATATAATACAGGGAGGTTTCACAGACGGGGCTGTAGGACCTTAAAAAAATTACAGTTAGAAAAAAACTTCTGGTGTGCCTGAGACAAAACAAAGGCACTGATATATTTTAAGATCTCACAAATCACTTTTTGTCTACAGCTTGCTCCAAAAAAATATAGTGTATTTAATACAAAAATTAAAATTATGCCAATAAACTTTCAAATGGATGAATCAGTGTTTTTGACCAATAAAACAACTGCTGCTAGGGGCGAAATAATCGACACAAACGTTGAGTGCTTTCAAAAGATGAGTGGCTCTAATTTGAAGTAGCCGAACTATAAACTTTTATCCCAGTATTTCTATGATGGAGAAAAATAATACTGAGGGAGTTTGTGAAGCTTTTTCTTAAGAGTCTGCTCTCTGGATCAGCAGCAGCGCGAATGAGATTTGAATGTTCATGATTTTTTCTTTTAATAGGAGGAAAGATCGTGTGGGTATGCTTTCAAGACCAGAGGCAGCAGACAGCAGAGCAGCCGATTACATTTTAGAGTAGAATCTCAGGGAATGTAGGACCTTAAAAAAATTACAGTCTTCCCTGTCTCACAAATCACTACAGCTTTCTCCAAAACAAAAATGCCAATAAACTTTCAACAACCAATAAAACAACTGCTGCTTAATTTGAGTGGATGAAATTTGAAGTATGGATGGAGAAAAGAGGGAGCTGTGAAAAGAATGCAGCGAGAGCAGCAGGAATTCACGTCTCGGCTATGAAGTAGTTTCCAGGCAACTCCCAGGTCTGTCAGTAGCCTCTGCCTCCTCTAGTTGATGGATTTCAGAAGCGCAGGCATGTCCCCAGTGCTGTAACACCGGGGGAGGTTGGCTTGTGCACTTTGTTGGGAGAACAAAAACAAAAGGCTGGGCTCAGCAGTTGCTTTTGTCACCAGTCACTTAGAGAGAGAGAGAGTACGCTGAAATTTTAACAGCGCCCTACAGCTGGGGCCTATTCAGGTATGCACAGAGGTGTCCAGTCCTGATCCTAGACCACTATTTTGTAGAGTTTTGCTACAATCCATACAATACTACAATCCATACAATTCCAGGCAAGTGTATTTGGATAGGGTGGAACTAAACTCTCAAAGACTTTGGCCCTCCAAGAGCAGGATCGGACACCCTTGCCAGTGTTGCAAAGACTACGGTTATCCTGTGGAAATGGGCTACTTTTATGCTACTGCCGCGGGTTGATTTTTTTTAGTCCGCAGGTTAAAGCGAAACCCCCACGGAATGCAATTTCAACCAAGGTGGAACCCCCTGGAAGAAGGTTTTGACTAGGGGTGGGAGAAAAAAAATCGATTCTCCGATGCATCGCGATTCTCTCTTGAACGATTCTGAATCGATTCTGAAATATGAAAGATTCTGAGCTTGGGTTTTTTCCCGCATATGGCACGTGTGCAGGCTAGAGAGGCGGCAGGCTTCATTGCACAGAATTTGCACTGTGAGACACGTGCGCATTGCTAGACAGTATGAGCTTCCACCCGCCGTGTTTTACCTTAGATATGCTTTCATTTATCCCGTTTGGAATGCAGTACTATTAGATGCACGAAACTCGCAAACTGACAGACTTTCACGTGCGCTTTGTGTTTGTTTGTCCTGAAGCTCGATTGCGGCTGTGGTTAAACGCACTTGCATTTTCGAATACTTTTATATGAAATTGATGCACACACAGTCAGTTATGTTTTCAGAGCAGGACAAAACATCTGATAAATCGAAATAGATCTGTGCATTAGTGTGAATGCAGCCACTGTCTATGATCTGATCAGTAATAATCAAACGGCAATAATGTTGAGGGAAAAAAGAAAAACCCATAACTATTGTCTGTAAACTTTCGGATAATTAAAGAACACTTATTTTAAATAAGTAATTTAACAAAATAAATTTGATTTAAAATTTATATGAAAATGTAGCCATGTGCAGTAATATTGAAAACTGAGAATGTGGCGCATCGTGATATTGAGTTGATAATGATAATCGTAATTGAATTGAATCGTGAAACCAAGATTCACACCTCTACTTTTAAGATGGCAGTAGGGTAGACTGAGTACATTTGAAACACCTTAGTAGGGTAGACTGAGTACATTTGAGACGTGTACAGTTGAAACACCTTAAATAACTTGCGTACACAAGAACCCAGAGCCATGATTTTTGCTCCACACATGTGTTTTAGTGTTCTCTTTGATTGTGGGAAATTTGAAATGTGTGCGTCTTTCCACTATCGGCAAAAGTTTTTTCTCCAAGGTGAGATTTTAATTTCACCATGTCCCTTCCACAATGAATAGCTTATTATTATTTTATGAATGTTAAACTTAACATATATCATTGCAAACGTTACTCTGTGCTCTAAAAATAGACATATTTTATGACATTGTGCCATGCAAGGTCTTTTCATAATCTAGAGAAACGTGCAAGCATGTCAGTGGGGTACGGTTGAGACACAACTGTGTATCAACTGTACCCGGATTGGTCTCCTATTGCTTCACATGCTGTTTAGTTGTACAGTGTTATTATAATAGGATAAAAGTCACATTTACACATATGCTACGCACATTCTGTTAAAAAAATATATTTGTGATATTTCAACTGTCTATTATTAATGGACATATTTTCTAACATGAATGTTAAAAAGATTACATAGCATTTTAAGAAATACACAAGGTGGTAAAGTGGGTACAGTTGAGACACCCTTTATAAGTTGCTATGTACTGTATACAGTAACAGTTCAATCATAGAAAATAAAATGCATACAGAGGCTGTGTGTGTTTGCGTACTGGTATTACCTACATTATGGGGATCAAATGTCCCCACAAGTATAGTAATACAAGTAAATTCACCTTATGGGAATATTTTTTATGTCCCCATGATGAAACAAGCTTATAAATCATAAAGAATGATTGAAAATGTAAAAATGCAAAAAGATTTGAGTGATGCGTAGGTTTAGGGGTAAGATTATAGAATATACGGGTATGTATATTGTTATTGTTACTGTTATGTTTACATTTGTACTGTTTGCCATATATTTTTGTAGTGTTAAATATTTGTTCCTGTTTTGTTTAACTGAATCTGAATTAAATAAAGCAAATAAATACATTTATTTTTAAACTAATTATTTAAAACTGTAATTTTGTACTTTATTACATTTGCTATAAATGGTTAGCCAGCTTTAGAGCATTAAGAATGGGTGTCTCAACTGTACCATGGTACTGTTTCAACTGTACACCATATGGGTACAGTCGAGACAAAAATGCACCTCATGTTTATGAGCTAATTGTGGAAAATATGAACTACTTATGGCTATTATCAATTTATGATATTGTAGTACACAAGCAAAAGAAATATCATGTGAAAAATCACTTCATTTCAGCATCTAGTTTTTGTGTAGTGATGAAAAAAGCAGAAAGTGTCTCTACTGTACTGTCTACCCTACTGACATACAGAGATTCCAACTATGAACAAAAAGCATAGAAAATCCAATTTTGATTAAGATGTAAAGTTGTAAAGATGTATTTGCACAGCAGAAGAATTAATTGGGGAAAAAAATGTAGATCAAGAATCGTTTTGGAATCAGATCGTGACTCCCAGAATCGGAATCGGATCGGATCGTGAAGTGCCTGAAGATTCCCACCCCTAGTTTTGACCTCCTGGAATGCGATTTTGGATCAATTTTGATGGCATGAAAGTGTCCCCCAAAACGCAATTGGGCTGGTTTTGTTACACAGACCTGGCAACCCAGACCCCAGCCCTAAAATCATAGGGAAATTATACGTTGATATGAAAGTTGTTCAATTATCTAAGCCTTCCTTAAAATCAGATTGCTGATTGGAAAATGTTGCTTTAGGACCAACATAGATGTTGATTCAGGAATGTCCTGGATGTTGATCCGGGAATATTTAGTGAAACGAATGAAGACTAAGGATCTAGCTGTGTCCCAAATGATGCACTATACAATTTGCACTTATACACTATGCACTGAGCCGTGTACTGTATGAATTACATAAGGTTATTTTGTCATTCAGCATCAGAGTTTGATAGCCCCTCCACTATGTAATTGACGCTGCACAGTTGAGTGTATTAAGTGTCCAACCCTACATCTTTTCGGTTATTTAAGGGCATTATCCGAGTATATAGAGTGCAGTTTTTCTGTTGAAATTTTCATTGTGAGCGCATTATTCACACTATTTGTACTAAAAAAAAAAACAGCATAGAACTGCATAAGTTCGCGAATTGGGACGTACCTTCTGTTTCATTTTCAATTTCACAACTGCTCCCACAAAATAGATTTCAATGAATTAGCATTTGACCCCATTTTGAAAAATTCCATCCCGTTCACTGCAGCTGAACATCTACATCAAACATAGTTCTCAAATCAATTTAAAAAGTCTCACAGGATTCTATATTTCTACAATTCTGCAGGTACTCTGCCATGAATCAGTGCATTTGTTTTATTTGAATTTAAACTTGAAATGTCACTGTTCTGACAAAAATATGCAAAATATAATGCTTAAAATCACACTGTTCACATCCCACACACATGAAACAGTGGCAACAAGCTGTTCAAACCGAAAGCAGAGATGCACAATGACAATTTCCTGTTAATTATTGTCATACATGTATTCTGATGTCCTGGCAGATGTTGAGCCAAGTCTGAATCCCTGAGTCATGCCGTTATCTGGGAGAGTCCTACAGAGACGGAGCAGGCAGACACACAGTGCTATGGTTCTGTGGCTGGGTTTGGTAATGGTCTGTTGGAGCAGGAAGCAGACGGGCACGGATGTTGTGTGGAACGTGTGGCAGGGTGGAGCGGCCAAGCCCTTCTTATCTCCCTCTCAAGAGCAGATGTTGCCAGCTGTGCGGAGCAGAGATAGTGATCGGGGTGCGCCTCCTGTTGAGACTCGCTCCAATGGACTGGAGAGCAGAGAGGTGGGGGAGAACGTGGGATGCAGGAATACAGCTTTTTCCCCAACCACAGGTACTGACAGCAAGATACTCCTGACAACTGACTCACCCAAACTAAAGTGGGTCCAAACTGTGTTTCTTGAAAGGTTCACCATGAACCTGGTGTTGATTCAAAATCAATGATATTAAAATCAGCATTGAACATGATATAAATCATATCTCAGCCACTTCTAATCTAAGTGATATTTTGGAGTGGCACTTGGGGTGACTATTTTAGTACAACAGTACAATACATTAAACTGACCCTATGTTGTGTTTTCTTTCAAGTAAAATGAAGTACGTCATCTACCCCTGACCTAAGTCCATTAAAATGCTTACATTTACATTTAATCATTTAGCAGACGCTTTTATCCAAAGCGACGTACAAATGAGGAGAACAATAGAAGCAATCAGACCATCGAGAGAGCAACAGTATACAAGTGCCATGACAAGTCTCAGTTAGTCTAGCACTGTACACGTAGCTAGGATTTTTTTTTTTTTTTTTTTTTTTTTATAGAATAGGTAAGTGTTAGTATTAGTTAGTCAGGTGCTGGCGAAAAAGATGTGTCTTTAGATGTTTTTTGAAAATGGCTAAAGACTCAGCTGTTCGAATTGAGATCGGGAGGTCATTCGGGAGGCTTCACATTTCTCAAGCAATTATCCGTATGATGTACAATGCACAATGGTTTAGGAACGCAACAACTGCTGTCAACATGATCAGGTACTCCAAAAGCTAACTGTACGTCAACACCTCCGACATAAACAAAAGCATAACATTTTTTTCTTATGTGAAACCAGTTTTTCTGTCTGTGAAACCAAGAACTGACTATCACGTAATGTCGGCATATAACATGCAACATGTATAACCTGTCTGGAGCAACCTGGGGGGCCTTACTCAAGGGCACAGTGGTGATAATTTTAGTCAGGACAGAACCAGCAATCTTAATTTCCTGCTTTATGGCAGCATTACTAATAATACTGATTTTAACATTTGTGTTGACGACACCGTATCCACTAGTGAAGTATACTGCTTTTCTAACAACACCAGTGCCCTAAAGGCTAACTGACTGAGACTCTTAAAGAAGGGTAACAGGGAAGAGATGAATGGTACAAAGAAAACTTAAACCGAGGGAAAGCAGGGACTCCTAACAGTAAGGTTATGTAGAAAGGTAGAGAGCAAGCTGCAGGAAAATAAGGTGAAGGATATTTTGGGGAGAGTAACAAGAAGAACCTGGAGATGGCCAACAAGCTGAACCAGTTTTTCAATGGAATTTAGTCAAGGTCCTCTGTGGTTCACCACCCAACCCCCATGACCACCAGCTCCCTCACAGCTCCAAATGCCTTTTGCCTCCATCTCCTCTGAGCCTTTGGCTAATAAGCAGCCAGACTCACCCACAACACTGCAGCTGTCACCCTTTCACACCTCTTCCTCTGGCACCGGCAATCCTGACAACTCAGTTCAAGCTGAACGTCACAGCAGACCAGGTTCAGAGGGAACTGAGAGGCACCTGTTATCTTTAGTCCCTGCCTGTAGAGAGTCCCTGTCCACTGGGAAACAACATATTGGGTCCAGATATCAAAGCACCCCACTGTCAAAACCAGTCAACCAGACACTGAACTCTTACGTTATGAAGACTGTGGAGAGGAACAGTTTTGGCACATTCAGTTGACCCCAATTCTACCTAAACCCTAATAACTTTGCTATTGTGAGATATATTAACGGTGGCATGAGTCAGAGTACAGATGACTGGTTGACAACTTAAAAAAAAAAAAACAAGGAGTTGGTGGTGCACTTCAAAAACACCCCTTTATATCCACAGAGATTGCGAATTTGTTTTAGAATTTACACTGACATCAACTTGCACAACTTAATTGTACATATAGTGATAAACTGCAGTATTAAACTGAATAATTACTCCTAAAAAATGCCCACAGGGACATTTTTGAGTGATGATTCAAATGAATGGATGTAAGCTGCTGCACTGAAACTTTGTTAAACAAATTGACTTCCGAAAATAAATCAGACTTGAGGTTTGCTGAAATAAATTTCACATTTGTGCCTCTGTCTGCTTGATGTGTTTTGTGCATTCTAGTCCTGAGCACCACTTAATACAATGCATCACAATATCATAATTGGTTTGAGATTAAAACTATTGCAAATGCATGAGAGAGGCCAAGTAAGAGATGAATCCACAAATGTAGTTTTAAACTCTCTCGTGCCTCATACAGTTAGCCTGACTTCATCAAGAAATATCAAGTCTGAGTTAATTCAGATACTTGTGCTAAATTATATGATTATATGAAAGTAATAAATAGCAAAAAAATTGTTACTAAAACAATTGCGGGGGACTATTTTTGTTTTCTTTGTACACAAAAAGTGTTCTCGTAGCTTCATAAAATTACAGTTGAACAACTGATGTCACATGGACTATTTTAAAGATGTCATTACTACCTTTCTGGGCCTTGAACATGTCAGTTACATTGCTGTCTATGGAGGGTCAGAAAACTCTCGTGTTTCATTAAAAATATCTTAATTTGTGTTCCGAAGATGAACAAGGGTCTTACGGGTTTGGAACGACATGAGGGTGAGTAATTAATGACAGAATTTTCGTTTTTGGTTGAACTATCCCTTTAAGTTACTCCTCAACAATGCACCACCTGTCCTTTAAGTTACCGAAGGACATTGACTTGCCACATAAACAATATCCACTACAGACTCTGCACCTACAACTAGGGCTGTGCAATTAATCGAAATTCAGTTTCGATTTCGGCCTCCAATGATTATGAAAAGATAATAATCGAGATAAAACTATTATTGCACCCCATTCACCCCCTTTCCAGCAGTGCGCTTTCACTCCTCCATAAAAGCCCATTTCCACATGTAAATCAGTAAAATCATGTAACGTGACTTTTGCCAAATGGGACGTGCTTGAGTTATTAAAGTTGATTTAAATTTATTAATGTTTTTAAAAGCGCGAAAGAGAACTTGCGCTGTTCCTCAGGAGGCTTGCACTCAGAGACGGAACAGAACACGGACATGTAAAGTCATCTTTTAGCACCTAAACGGTCAAATACACACAAAAATGTGTTTTAAAAAATGCGCTTAGTGATTAATCACGTAAACCTTTGTTGGTTATGTAATAAATTAATGTAAACCGATGAGAATGAAAATACATGTGCAACAGTAAATTGGATCCGTGTGGCTCTTAAAGTGACAGCGAGCTATATTCCTGCTGCCGACTGTGGGCTTAATATTAATCAAACAACAAAAGACAAAGACAAAATCACTCACTGCTCTTCACAGAGGTCTTTTGTAAAGAGGCCTTTAATAAGAAACAAAGGAAGTTTATTTCTTACAGTGAAGACTATGCTGTTTTATTTTACATTTGATTATTCATTTTCTATAGGCTGTTAACTGAATACTTTAGACTTGCATAAAAAAATTGGTTATATGGCCCACTAATAATGGTGTTAAATAATCGTGATTACAATATTGACCAAAATAATCGTGATTATGATTTTTGTCATAATCGAGCAGCCCTACCTACAACCAACCCACAGAGCCTGGCATTGATATCTGCATGACAAATCCCAAGCCACTTTTTGTTTTCACACCCTATGGACACTGAGATTTTCATCCAACTGTGTATATCTTTACAGCACAGCTTGCATCAAACTCTATATTACTTGATATAACAAGCCACTTAAATACTCTTATGGTGAAAACATTTCAAGGTCACATTTTACCTCAAAATCAAAATTAAAAAAAATATTTTATATTAAGAAAGCACCATTTAGGACCATGTTATCACCAGGACTTGTTGACAGATCCTCACTTCTTAGGTAACAACAATACTGAGGTTTTGACCTCAACTATTAAATTACAGCTAAAACTGCACAATGCAGTCAGTCGGTGTCATGAGTAGGGATGCACCGATCCGATACTCAGGATCGGTATCGGCTCCGATCCAGTCATTTTCTGCGGATCGGGTATCGGTGAGACGAGACCGATCCAAATCCGATATTGTGTGTATACTATTCTGTGTTATTGTTAAGCCCCACGAAAGCACAAAAGCATTATAAAGCACCATAAAGTCAAAGTCCAAGTGTTCTGAAGCCATTCCATAGTTTAATGTGAGGTACAGATTAATATTTAAGTCATTAAATTCAAGTTCATGTAAACTCTTCTCTCTGCTGCGGCTGTCCGTTATCCTCCGTTCAGCGTTCAAACTGCGTGTTGCGTTCGGTTACTACAGTCAAAACAATGAAACTCTCCTCAAGAGCGCTCAATAACTGAGATTTAAAACCGTTAAAAGAAAAGGCTCAATAAACTATCGCGCAGATTTAATAAGCTACGCATCAATATCTCTCCTCTGTGTTTTGAACTTCTCTGACCGGAGCTGTGCTGTGACTCCGTGCTGCTTCAAGCGCATCATTCTGCGCACGGGAAGCGCATAAGAGCTTTGTGCCGTTCTCTATTGGAGCTTTTCGTATTATAATACTTTTGCGCAATGAAATATTATTTATAGCGTTTCTTGTACTGCCCTATCAAGGCTATTAATAATCTAATGTATAGCACAGTATTGGAGGCAGGACTCCTCTATCATATGTTGCTGCCTTCATTACAGTGCTATATATTTAAAAGAAATGTCTTTTAATTTTGTAGTTTATATTTATAAATAAATACATTTACCTGTTTTCATTAATGTATTTTACAACAATGCAAAGAGCAATGTGTAACATTTTACCAGGTTTAGTCCTTCACATATTCACTTTTATTTGTTCTCCACTAAATAATGTTATTTCACTAAATGTTTAGATTGTTTACACCTGGTCATTTCATGTGTTTTCTCTGATCTGATATCTATCTGATTTGTTAAAACGTTTCCATTTACACTTGGCCACATAAATCTTCACAAAACGGATATAAATCCGATCTTCAATTCCCGCGCTGTATATAAATTTAACGAAGTTCACGTCAACGAAATCAAAAGCGCTGCATTTTATTAATTATCAGCTCATTTCCAGATCAAAGAGCGCAATATGAGAGCGCGCGGCATCAGCACTGGAAAGATAAGCCTGTCTTATACTTTTAATGAAGATGATTGTGTGTTGAGCGTCTGTGTCTTTCTTTCAGTTTCACTCGCGGCAGTTTGCGTGTCTGCTTGCTGAAGAGATGCTCAGCTCATCCTTGTTGCATTAGCGCAGTCATATCTGACTAAAATGTCATATAGCCTATAACACCGTCTCACACGTTTATTATTTTTACATTTTGGGAGGAGTAAAATTCACATATGTGGCTTCAACAACCAGATGCATTTACACATGTCTAGTTCATCTGGAATGCGGCCCAGACCTCCTCCTGAAGTGTTTTGAGAGATCGGATTTATATTACAAAACGCATGAAGTGACCAGGTGTAAACAGCCCCTATATATATTTTCATGTTATTTTTCATTAAAATGAAGTTGTCTAGTAGATTGTGTTTCACACACAAAAGAGTGAAACAGAAGTATAGAAACTCTACATTGATTAAAAAAAAAAAAAAAAAAAACACTGCGCTAGGATCGGATCGGATCGGTATCGGCCGATACTCAGAATTTTCTGGATCGGATCGGATCGGATCTGAAAAAATGGTATCGTTGCATCCCTAGTCATGAGTAGGGTTGGGTACCGAACTCGGTACTTTTAAGGGTACATACGTCTGCTAAATGACTAAATAATAAAAAAAATAATACCGAATTGCGTCGGTACTACCAAGTATAGATTCACATTAAATCATTCGGTACCCAATTTCGGTACCTGAGAACGCATTTGGGCGCATACGAGAGAGAGAGACAGAGACAGAAAGGGAGACCCTGTGACATGATGTCACCCCTGCAACTCTTTCAAACACAACACACAGGGCAAACCCAAATGTTCTGAAGTGTGCTTGCATTTCTAGGGTCATATGGTTTCCGCGAAAACGCTGACAGGATGCGGAGTCCATTCATAAAAACTGAATTTACTCTAAAGCGCGGAATGCCACGGAATTCGTAAATTTTTGGATGAATAAAAGAAGGTCTGTCACTTAATTCGAATCGCGATATGAACTAGTGTATGCTGAATATTAAAATGCAAAAAGACGGTTTAAATATGAATCCTGCATGTTCCGTTAGCCTCGGTATGTATGAATGGCGGAGACGCGGTTTTGTTAAATACTGAAGCACACTGAACTCGTGGTGATTTTCGGCCTCTGCATCTCACTACATAACGACACATGGGCGGCGCTAGGGAGGGGCTAGCAGGTGCTCCAGCACCCCCAAGAAAAACCAAAGCACCCCATAGCACCCCCATAAAAAATGAAATAAAATAAAAACATTTGACTCATTACACATGCATAAATACTGCAATGCAATACAACGTGATTTGCAGTCACACCTAATGTCAGCATTTTATTTAAAAAATGGATCGGTTCCTTGTGTCAAGTAGGTCTGCGCCCCCGACTAAAGATTTTTCTAGTCAACTAGTCGCACGTTTATATTAAATTGATTAGTATAATAACCTACTAAACCATCCGTTAATATAGGCATTTAGGCGTATTATTCCGCTCTCAAACGCACGCATAAAGGTCTCTGCACACAAAGCTTGCCGCAAAGCACCGGCTAAAGTAATGATTATGAACACATCGGGGAAAAAGAAGACATTTTAATTATTTATTAATAAACTAGTGCTTTCTCAGGCTCGCCATCTCCACAGTGGACGTGCCTTTAGTAGAGAAATGCACCTATACGGACTACATAATCAGAGAAGATTTTTTATTTTTTTTATTGGTTTTCAAGCTTTCTGCAGATTTATTTCTTATGTCTGTGAGCTGGTTCATTGTTGTGACGTGCTCCATTCACGGAGACTGCATGAGACGACAGAAAGCACATCCAAAAATGATGGGAGTATAAGCTCTTTCCGCAGGAAAAAATAAATAAAAAAATTATTGCGTGCGTGCCCCCATGTCATACAGTAGGCTAAGCGTGATAGCCTAATACTCCCACATTCTTCATAAACATTTGTTAAATAAATAAATAATAAATATTTATATTTGTTATTCATAAATAATAATAACAACCTGTTTTGGTCATATTTACTATTAATTGCCCAGCTCCCCCTGTCATTGATCTAGCACCCTCTCAGCACCTGCGTTCAAAATTCTCTGGCGCCGCCCCTGTAACGACATGAACACTTACAGGCTGTGAGAGTCACTTCATGAGAATTATACCGTTTCATTTGAGAAAACTAGCATCATATCATACTGTATACACACAAACTTCACGGCAACCTGTCAAAATAAAAGTGCGGTTTAACATGCAAGAGAAATATATTACTCTTGTATTACTTTTGTACAGTATAATGTACGTCTTTATATATTCCATTTACTGTCAAATTTAAATAAAACAATTAAATGATCCAAATAATTATTACAACTACATTAACCACTTAAGTGTAGAAAAAATACAATTATTATTAAAACTTTTTAAAAGGAATATTCACACCAGGGCTCCAGACAAAAAAATCTAGTAAGAAGCCAAAAAAACTTAGGCGCCAAATAATTTTTTTAGGTGCCACAGAATAAAAGTGTTTTATTTTATTATTATTATTATTATTATTATTTTCCTACATTTTAGCATTTCAATCAAACTGTCATGCGTTTATGTCTCATCTTTTCTTGACTGTATCAGCATTTTAATAGATGATCAGGTCAACCTGGGAACTAAGGTTCACTTAAAGTGGGAACTAAATGTCTTTTCCAACTTGAAATATACAGTCACAAAGAATTGTTCGTTACACAGAATCTGTACCAATATCATGAACCATAAGCATCACTTGGACACTGAGTGTAGTTTGGGCTCCTCCTCAGTGCATCCTATAAATGTTGTCATGTCTTTCACACATTCAGTCTGTTTTTCGTTCATTAGTAAAATGCAATTTTATAGGAGGAGTTGAATCATGTAGACAACAGATTAAGTAAAAATATTAATATGCAATAGCGCATAAATATAGCAAAATGCTCCTTTATAGTTATTTTTCTAGCTGACTGATGAGCTTATGGTTATTCGGAGGTAAAAGTATTATTAGTTGCAATGTTTACAAGCTTTACACGTTTTCCTCAGTTTGAAACACTGAATGAGCTTTTACATGAAACATTTCAGTAAGTTGTACTGTAGGATATCTTATAAAATAGCCTACCTTTTGATGTTAATTCATGTTCATTTCATACTATAGTAGTAAATAGAAAGATATAATAGGTTCACTTGCCGCTTGAACTGAGGCGCTAAAGCGATCGCTCCTGCCGCATTAATCCTCATCCTGCCGTATCGTTTGAATTTCGCTATGAATTTGGCATAATTTTAAAGCAGATACTTTGTTTATTAAAAAGTAACAAAGCACAAAGCTTTTTGCGATTACTGGACGGCAAGTGTGCTACAAATAATATGAAGTTCACGTATTAACACAGCATATAGACTAAGATTTTGGTAAAATGAAGCCATATTAGTAATGATTATAAATGAGAATGCTTAACGATATTGCCAATATCCACACAGCTGACAGCTTTAACTGTTGTAGTTTGTTCAAGTTGTGCACGAAATAGACACTGCTTTTCTGCACTTTCACCTCCACATCTCCGTCATTTCGCTCTCTCGCGCTACACAACTGAGCTGTGTTCAGCAGACTGTGTGCGTCAGCGCTGCTGTGCGGCAGAGACGAGGACTGTTTCAAACTTTTTTTTCCACTAAAACTTTGATGCGCATCATCTTTTAATTTTAAGTTTAATACGGGAACATAACAAAAGACGTGATTGCAAAACAATTGCATGCAAATTTTTAAGTCATAACATGTAAATTTATATAGTCGCCAGTGGCGACCTCAGCAAAAACATCACTCGTAAATGAATATTTTTGGTCACAAATGCGACCGTTTTAGTCGCAGTCTGGAGCCCTGCACACAATTTTTCTACCATTGATTAATTTTAACCAAGGTTATTTTCGTAAATGAAAACTAAAACTAAGACGAAAACAATTGATGAAAAAACTATTTCGTAAACTGAAATAAAATAAAAATATTTGATAACCTAAACGAAACGAAACTAACAACAGTTATTGAAAAACTAACTGAAATAAAATAATAACAAAAATAAATAATCGTTTTCGTAATTATTACGTTCTCACCCCTTGGCAGAAAAATATATGAGCTGTGTGGCGGATTGCCGAAACACCTGTAAATGGCGCATCAAGCGCATGGGGTTATCTGACGGAGAGACGCAAAGCGGTTTAAAGCAGAGTCCTGCACGGGTCCTGTTTGCTAAACGTGCACCAGCAGTACTTAAGAGAACACCCGACCCGTTATCCCACAGCAGCACTAATTTAATTTATGTACCAGACCTGAACCTTTTGACATAAAGACCGCGAGTCGCGAGCCGAACCGCTCATTAATCTACAACATCAGGTAGGCAAAATTATTCATTTTCTCGTGTAACACAAGCAATCAAATCAACATTAGGCATTCTAAGTTGGTGCTTTGAAGAAAAACAGACATGCAACGTGATAATTAACAGAAAAAAGATGAGAACGCATCTTTCTGTAAACAATACAACACTTCTAGCATCTTGTGATCACTCTGCCAGGCTTTCGAACAAACATGCATAGGCTATATCACATCATGCACACGCTAATAATTCTTCATAAATAAAGAAAATAACATTTTCAAATATGAGCCTTTATTGTTAAATACGATTGCCGTTATTATTGAATTTCATTAGATCCAGTTATGTATTTTTACGCGGCGGAAACTAACAAAAATATGAATGAAACTAATAAAAACTAAACTGAATTTTATAGCAAATTTGAAAACGATATTAAAATAAAACAAATTAAATTCACACCTATAATAATCTTGATTTTAACAGTAAACCTCTGTTTGCCAAAAAAATAAAAGGGTTTCATTTTCATTTGATTAAAAATAAAAAAATATTTCATGCCTTCATTTGACTATTAGAAAAAAATAAAACAAAAATCTCTGGAAGAAAAAAAAAGAAAAAAAATTGTTCAAAATGTTGAAATTGAGAGTTTTCGACGTATTTTTTCACTGAAATAAATGTTTTTGTTATTACACAGAGAGTAAAGTACCGAAAAAAATTTCAGGTACCGATACCGGTACTGGTACCGGTTCAAATGTGAACGGTACCCAACCCTAGTCATGAGTCATTTTGGCTGTATAGTGGCTCTAAAATCTTTTGGCTTTGCCTGGCCTTTGGTCTCATACAACATGAATGACCTTTGCCAATCCGTAAATCCTTTGGCTCTGAGGCTGATGCTTCTAACGAGGAAAGCAGCTCAAAGCTCATTTGTTTCACCCATTCTCATATTCTTACTTACTTTGATTGTTATAGAAAGTGAAGCATCAGATCCTCTTGAGCGACACACACTTTTGTCTATGCTTTAACAAGACTGATGTAACCGACCTTTCAAAAGTCTGGCTCGCTGAGGGAATACCACAATAGTGAGACAAAGTTGAAGCATGACACGCAAAGATGATCAAAGTCTTATTGTAGAAAATAAATCCGAGAAAAAGTAAGGATAATGCTTGAATGAATGTTTAAAAAAAAAATCTATATAACTTTTTCCTTCCCAACTCTCACTATAAAACACAAAGATCTGGAGTAGCCGATCGCAATAAACCAGTAAACTACAAAAAGCAGAAGACTGTAGTATGTCAGCAGGTTGATGAGCTGTGTAGTCGGTGAGCAGCATGTCCAAAGATTGGACCTGAGGAGGTCAATTTCTTTCCTAACTACTCATCTGGCACAGGAGGATGGGAAAGCAGCAGCAACATTACTTGCAGTTTCCAAGGTGACGCAGCTGGGAGAGTCAAAGGGCCTGTCACGTGTGTGTAGCACGAGGACTCTGTGTGCTGTTCTGTCCCCAATAACTTCAGCCTCCAAAAGCAGACTGGCTCCCCACAGCCACTTCCTACTTTTTCAACACGGGTCTTTAACCCCATCGCGGTCTCTCTCGCTCACTCTCTCTCCTCAGCCACACTTCCTGTGGGAACTGTAGGCAGCAAAGCCATTTATGAGATTAACATCCTACAGTCCTTTCAATTTAAATAGGCCTACTACTTCAGTTATTAAACTCATGATAATTGCACTGAGATAACATTAAACATGTACTGTTAGTCGGTAATATGGTGCAACTGTGTATTGTCCTTACCCATATTAAAGAAGTGTTACCCATATTAAAGAAAGCTGTTTCTCTATGGAGAATATTCTGTAGGGGTGTAACAGTACACAGGTCTTTTGGTCTTTCGGGTCTTTTGGTTCAGGACCCGAACAAATACAGCATTGTTTTAACCACTGCACGAGTGGAACTTCATTGGAAACTTCCAGTTTTATATATTGTTACTTTTGAAAAGAAACAAAGTCCCATCTTTCGAATTATGTCCATTTTTCAGGAAATTCAAACAATAAATGCTGTTTTGACGCTCTTTGATGTGACAGATCGCTGAAATATTAGACATTATCTTCATTATATCTTACTTCACCTGTTAGTGATGTCTTAATTATTTAATGTATGTTAAATAAATCTGTTATGAAACAAGTTATTATAGCCACTTTGTAAATTAATATATTTCAACAACAAATAGAAATTTTATAATTTAGAAGTTAATAAAAAAAAAATGATGTGCAATTTACATATTGCGTACAATTTTAAGTTGAGTGTTGATTATTATATTTGAAAATAAATAGTAATTAAATTTAATTTGGGGCTCTGTTGTTAATTGTAACCTTATAGTAATGCAAAAAGGGGTTCCTATAGTTTAGAGCATATGCATAGGTAGATTTTTTTTCCCCCTAGAAAAATTCTGATGTCCGATCGGGGTATCCTAAACCTAAAACTATCAGATCAGGCCAGTGCATGTGTTTTAAGTCTTGTCAATTTAAACAAAGTAATTTTAAGCCCAAGACATCTTAACGCGGTACTCACGCGCTGTGACAGAGCGTTTCAAACAGATAACCTTCACATATCGCGTCTTTTGCGCGATCAAGTTCGTTATTTCAGATGTAGACGCGCGGTATGCGCGCTCATAATGGAAGCGACGCGGTCGCGGTGCGACGCGCTCGTTTTTTCCAGGCGCGTCCGCGCCGCATCGAGATAAAAACATCTCAACTTTTCAGAATGCCGCAAGCGCACAGCAGGTCATGTGACAAGAACTAACCAATCAGCTTCATCCTTTCACGTAACAACATTGAAAGCTCAGCCAAGATGAAGGAACAGCTGATCATAGCTGTACGTGGATAGTCATTTTTAAATAAATATAGTAGCAGAGCTACTGCAATCGATTTTCAGTGCTGGAAATCCATTTTATTCTTTGCTGAAACTTCCGCGTCTTCAAGGAGATCGCAGTTCATGGTTGCTTAGCAACGGCAGACGCCACGGGAGCGCAAGCTACAGAGCGCTTTGGAAAGAAGGAGAAAGCGACGCGTCTAGCGTTTTCCACGCGTTTTTAGGCGCGACATGTGAACAGCCCCAGACAGCAGGTGAATACCAGTGGCTGTCTTGAGGAGTATCCTCGTAAGCACAGTCGGTTGTTTCAAGTGAACGTAAACAGTAAAGTAAATATCAAATGTACATCAGTATAACGGATGTGCATTTCTTGTGTAAATAATGTTAATTCAAAAGAGCAAAATATTTTTTTTTTTTTGGGGGGGGGGGCGCGAGTGAAATTAGACAAACTTGGGGGGGCGCATGTCCTAAAAGGTTGAAAACCCCTGGTTTAGAGCATATGCATAGGTAGATTTTTTTCCCCCTAGAAAAATTCTGATGTCCGATCGGGATCCAGTAAACCTAAAACCAGACTGTTCATGGGTTCCATAATGCCAAATAGTCAACAATGCCCAAATTAGTTGAATTTAAAGATATTAAGTTGTTCATATCCCTAAACTGTGGTGATGCACTGAAATTTCAGGCACCGGAAATTCAGCCGAAAGAGCAAGAAAGGAAAAGGGTTATTGTTTCTCCGATGGCGTCTTCAACTGTGTGAGCATCTATTTCTTGTACCCAATGTGGATCAGCTACAACAGGTCAGCAGTGCGGACGCACTTCACCACGACTAATCCTATCCGATCTCCAAAATCTGTATAAAACGATGTGATTTTTTCAAACAACAAATCTTTAATGGGTTTTCTACTACATGTTTCAGTAAGAGACATAATTTACGTAAGGAATAATTGACTTCGGTCCGTTGAATTATTAGAAAAATAATGCACACCAGAGGTGGTGATGCGGTCACGACGCGAAGCGGAGTGGCCGTTACACCTCGGGTGTGCATTATTTTTCTAATTCAACGGACCGAAGTCAATTATTCCGCTTATACTACGGTTGCCACACCTCAAGACATCGATCAGATGATATATTTCAAGGCATTCGTCCAGTTTTTCTACTTAAATCGCTATTGCGAGTAGGATTATTTCTTCCGCATCTCATCCAACGACTCTGTTGCTAATTCCAAAACGTCATTTTAAACTGTAACAGAGGCTTGAGCCGTTGATAGCAGACTAATGCAGTTAATACAGTTAATAACTAAGTTATGAGAGAGAGAGAGAGAGAGAGAGGAGCGAGAGAGAGAGAGAGAGGGAGAGAGAGAGAGAGAGAGAGAGAGAGAGTGAGAGATTACCTCTGTGCGTCTCTCAATAGTGTTCGGCAGCAATGTCTCTAGTTATAGTGAAACTTAGTTCATTTTCTTCACAAACAAGAAGAAACCGTTGTTGTTAACTCGCTTGTGAGAAGTCATGTAGTTTTTAAGTTGTTAAACTACTGATAAAATTGTCAGAGTAGCGCTAACAACATTAGCGCGATGTATGTTAGTGTGTGTGCAAACAACTGTTATGTACTGTATGTGCGGTCTGTGAGGGAGAGAGAGCGGGAGAGATGGAGTATGTGCTTTCCGTACATAATAAAGCACAATTTTCTGGAAAAAACATGGACATGATCTGTCATTTTTATCCGTTTGTTTACTATATTTATTTGTTTGGCCAGTGTCGTTGTGGGTTTTGGTTATTTGGCTATTGTAAGATCTTTGAAATAACAGAAATCATTTGGCGAAGTGATATGGTCATGTAATGCGGTCAAGAACTGCCTGGAACTACGTTCGCCGTGCGTTTCACACCTTCGAACGTTCGTCAGCCAATCAGATTCAAGCATTCAACGGCCCCGTAGTATAAGTTATATTAAGCCATACAAGTCTTAATACCCAGGGATCCCTTTAAAGCCATGACATTGTGTCACTTCCTGCTGTACTCAAGCTCCACCCCTCCTGCTCTTCTTCTGCTCTGTGCCATGATTCACTATGACCAAAATGAGATCTCTCTATTTGTTTCTCTAATTTCTCCCAACTCTTTCCAATAGCCCATGTTTACTCAATCATACTTTGTATTATCAAAAGCTTTCTGAAGCACATTTGTTCTTAATTCAGAAATGAACAATAAAGCACATTTGAGTGAACTCTTCTCCTCCAGTGTCTGGCTCACTGGGGTGTGGGCCACGATTAGTACAGGTTTCTATCTGCTCAGCAAGCTGAGGCATGTCAAGACGCACTGAAGATTGGGGTATTTAATTAAATGGGCAAAAATTACCATGGGGAACAGCTCATATATTACTCATCCTTTCTCATGTAATTTGTATTTTCTGTAGGTGAAAGGTTCAAGAATGCAGGTCTATATTTATGTGGTCGCGAATGGGGCCCTCATTGCTAACAGGTTGTGCTATCGCCTCCAATACACTGAGGCAAAATACTATTAATATTATAATAGTATAGTACAGTGATGTTGTATAGATTTTTATTTTTTTATTTTTTTGCAGCAACATAATTTTGTATCCCAAAACTCAATGCACAAAGCCTGACCTTTCATGAGCTGACTCAGTATTTGATCAAATGTAAAAGAAAAAATGGTTAATTACAAAAGCCAAATAACAGATGAAAACTGGTAGCACACTATGATTTGAAATGTTTGTAGTATAATGCATTTTTTTGTTCACATACTATTTGCATATTTTTCCCCAAACCAGTTCAGCACAAGCCCCACCCCACAGACGATTCTAAAGATTTCATTGGTCATGATATTAACAGTGCTTATTTCCTAAGGTGTGATTGAGTTGACCAATAAAATTAGCTGTGGGGTGGTGATTAAACTTAACTGGTTTGGGAACAAAAAATAATTTACAAAAAAGTAGGAAGCATGTAATGTAGAGAAATCGTAGAGAAAGATTGACTACAGTATTCCATACGGAACAAAGTCGATGGTGGGTCCAATTTATGATAATGACATAGTTAATGTTTCTGATTGACTACTGCAATAAAGCAATAATAATGTTTAATATAACATTTTGAAATCATAAATGGCTATCATTTTTAAACAAATGAGATTCCTTACCAGCAAAACTGCAATTAAAAGCTTGAATAAATTAGAAGACTATAGAAAAGATCTCATTCTGAAAATTGAGAAAGATGATCTCATGTTATTTAAGAGATCACCATTATGGCATTATTCAGCACAGCTGTTTTTCAAGAATTTCTCAAATCTCTCACAGACAAACACAAACACACTCGCACACATTTTCTGCACAGCTAATGAGAGTGGCACATAAAATGCTGACTAGGGCTGCCAACCATCAGCTGACCAAACAAAGCAAAGCCTGCCTTCCATCAACAAAACCAGCCTAGCTGGGAAAAGCTTGGCAGGTGGCCCTGCTCCATACATCATCTCCATTCTCTGCTAATTTAAATCCATAAACTAGAAAAAGATTGAACCCTAAATAGAATGAATCAGATTCATATCAAATACGCCCCTTGTCATTTACAACTGGTTGGTTGTAAATCGTCACATGAATGTGAGTCTAAAAATGATTTGTCAGACACTAGGTACCAGCAGGCCTGCAAGATTAGTGTCAATGTAACTTTATATGGAGCGAGCACCTGTCATCGTAGCAGGATGTACCTGATGGTATCTTTCCCACAATCCTGTGTCATGTGCTGGACGTCTGATCTTTCAGAATCATAGCAAAGCATGGCTCCCCTCCAACCATTTGTCCAAAATGTTGTGTTGGTGACAACTAATCGTCTGATAAAGATCACGACAGACAGTCAAGAGCTAAAATGTTGGGTCAAATTCAGGTTTGTGAAGATCATGTTCCTGTAGGTCTTGTACACAAACTTCATGTGACAAGACTTTTGCTTTATTGTTAACAAAAAGTAATTTGCAAGGACAATATGCCTAGTAAGATTTCATAATCAGTTAGTTTAAATATATATATTTTTAAGTTTTCCAATCTATTTCAAGTATTCTCAATTTAATTTTGAAAATGTAAATTAAAACTGAAAAAAAAAATCGTTAAAATGTTAACTTATTTTATAAATATTTTTTCCTGTTTTGATCTAATGTTAAGCTGATTGAGTAACGCTTTATTTTAGGGTCTCTTAACTAGTTGCTTTTTAGCATGCATATTACTATAATATTAGCCATTTATTAGTAGTAATTAAGCACATATTAATGCCTTATTCTATATGACCTTATTCTACATCCCTAATCCTACCCAATACCTAAACCTAACAGCTACCTTACTAACTATTAATAAGCAGCAAATTAGGAATTTATTGAGGGAAAAGTCGTAATTAATAGTGAATAAGTGTTCCCTATTCTAAAGTGTTACCACTGAATGCTATGGAATAAAAACACAGTATATGAGGTTTAAATGTGGCAATTTATGCAAATAATTAGTTACCTGTAAACACTGTTGTTTAGCCAAAACCTGTTATAAGCTTTTCTTGATTAAACATGTTACATGGCCTTCTACTGTACATCAGTGTAAGATGCACTTATTGAGGCTGCAATTTGCTAATATATTCACACCAACATATAGCCAGAAATAGGTGAACAAACACTTCAGCTTGTTCTGTTGTTAGACTTGATCTCCAATAAAAGATATTTAACATGTCTGTATCGTAAAGGGGAAAAAATGCAACACATTGTGCTAAACAACAAATAAGTGTGCTATTCTCTCTATAACTAAACGTTTTGTTAATGGCTGCATGGAGGTGGCCTGTGCTTCACCGTATTTTTTGTTTTTTTTTAATAATGAAATACAGTGGGCTGCAGTGTTTACAGTACTTGTAGGTTGACACTTCTAACTTGATTAATGTAGGAGTTTTATTGGCCTGTTCAGACCAGAGGTTATTTATAAATTAATTATATTTATTATATGAAATATATTTAATATTACATATCTATATATAGCCACAAAGAGCATTTTAACCAGCCTCAATATTTTAAAAAGCTAAACATCCGTCTTGGACTTGTTTTACATGGTTAAAGTAATGCTAATATTTAATAATAAAAAAACACATACATTTTTTTTTGAAAGACATAGAATTTTATAAAGTATATAGATACAGATTTACCCACAGAAATAAATTAATTATTGATTAAAGAAAATGCTAAAAATAAAAGAGGAAAAGAATGAAAACTTTCCCCTAAAAGCCATTTAAACAGCCTATATGGCTCTCTTATGTGAATTTGTGAATTCATACAGAATGGCCGTGTCATAAATAAAGCAACAAAGCAGCTCTATTTCTTCCCATGATGCACTGCTGGTGGCCGGCAGCTCTGTCAGGAAGAGCTTGTGGCCTGGCCCAGTTGACAGACATTGTTTATTAGTGATGTCACCACTTCCTGAGAGTGCCTCAGGGTTAAAAAAAAAAAAGACCACAGATCAGCGAAATGCTGTGACAAAGAGCAAGCTGTATGGTACAGCCTTCAGCAAACGTTCAGTGCCATGATACTTGCTACAAGCTACATGTAAGTCACTATTACAAATAAGAACAAAAACATTTCTGGTGTCTGTTTAGTAGGGATGTGCAACAGCAATTGAGTACTCGGCCGTGACAGCGATGATCAATCATGAAAACAATGATCGTGGGAAAAAAAATTAAAGTTCTGATTGGTTATAGCAGCACTTTGGGCGGCACCCTGAGCTCTGATTGTTTAGCTTGCAACACAATGCGCTTCAAAGTATAGACGTGAGAAGAGAGAAAAGCTTGGGTAGTGATGTCTGGGTTAGCTACATACATACCTGATTAATCTAATATAGGATGCGTTGGGATATTAACATTTATAAACATGCTGAATGCGCTGCACATTACCAGTGCTTCATGCTCAAATGCAATGCCCGAAATTATTTGAAATGGTCATATTGCTTTTAGATATTTATTTTTTAAAAATACTGATCCTATAATAATGCAGCAGTGATTTTTTTCGTCATATTTGTTCAACAGTAGGCATACTTCAATTAAAATTATTTCCGTACTTCGTATGGCTTCGAAAACACGCAGGCAATTTTAGGAATCACTTGATAATGTAGATGAAAATATAGCACAAATCTGCCATAAACATTAATGACATAAATATTATAATGAGAACTTTATAGAATGTGAAATCTATAAATCCTGTCCTTGCCCATGTTTCAGCGGATCACGGCGGGAGCTCTCTCTCTCTCTCTCTCACTATAGCGCGTAACTTAAAGTTCACTGGAATTTCATAAACATAGCATTATAACGAGAACTTTATAGGATGTGAAATCTATAAATCCTGTCCTTGCCCATGTTTCAGCGGATCACGGCGGGAGCTCTCTCTCTCTCTCTCTCTCTCTCTCGCTATAGCGCGTAACTTAAAGTTCAGGCATATGCATCCTTTTGTGCAGATAAGTTATAAACGTCTATGTTATGTATCCAAGTTATCTGATTAATACCATAGGTGTTACAAGTGTCATAGAACGGGTTTCAGTTTATTGGCATAAGCAGCTTCACCTCAGGCAGCTATTCTTTTTTAGATGCTTCTTTTTTAATAGCATTGCTGCATCATAATCATAATCTAAGAGTGTTCTAATCATGTGTCCATGTTTTCATAGACATGATTTCATGTCATATTTTTATTTTTAACATTCATTTTCATAACAGTCTTCAGATATTTTCATTATCTCCATTTCGGCCCCCCCCGCCCCTCGCACATGCGTGTCTTTTGGTTAATTATTCCTTAATAATAAAATCATAAGTAACATTTTCCTTTAAAAACTATAAATGGAAAAAAAGTCTGAATCCAAGATCTGAACAAAAGTGCTGTTAAAAATGTAGCTTTGGTTAAAAGTAGTTAATTAAAACATTAATTTTTTTTCCAACTTATGATTTCTTGCAAGAAATATGTATTATAGTCATTAAACATTTCCTTGGTTATGAATTTCTTCTTTAATTTGTTCTAGATCATTAAACATGATGCTACGGTGTCTGAACCTAGTTTCCTTATTAGGTGATTCACAAAAGAAATCCACCTGTTTAGTCATCAAGGAGTTTCGGACACAGCTGTTGTGTTACTATGAAAAACAATAGATGCATACCTTGAGTTTCTTTCACACACCTGCACTATTTTTAAAAACATAAAATGCTTTTGTGAAGCTTAGAGATTAAAGTGGTGACGTACAAAAGATTTCCAGGAGAAAAAGGCTTGTGACTCACTCGCTACTGCCAGACAGACAGTTATTCAGACAAATGACGAGAACTGAGTGGAGCTTTGCTTTGGTGAGACATCTTCAGAGAAGAGACTGGATAAGCTTTAATACAAGAGCAGCCTGAAGAATAATTCTCCTCCAAAAATGCCAACATGCTCTCTGAACTCACTGCCAAACCCCTAGCTGCCCAGTGGAGGAAATCAATATACTGTAACACTGCAGCAAATGAATACCATTGATACAACATCTTAGCCACTGTCTATCCATCAAGTAGGTTTGGTCATCTATTTATATTTATTTATGAATATATACACACACCAACACCACATTTATATGTATTTAAAGTGTGTTACTGACACAGACTTACAATTTGACTAAAGTTCAAACCAAAAAGAAATTATTCAAAATTGTCTTAATTTATGCCATAAATAATAATTATTATATATAAGTAGTGTCTTATGCCCACCAAGACTGCATTCATTAGAGCAACAATACGGTTAACAAGTAATATTGAAATTTAAAACAACTGTTTTCTAGTTTAAAATATATGATGGCAAAGATTAATTTTCAGCAGCCATTACTACAGACTTCATTTTTCGGATAATCACTAAAAACATGATGGCACTTCATGATTTTTTATGTGTCATCACATGGCGGTTTGGAGCAAAACATGTAGGTCATCTAAATAAATGCCACATTTATTGCTAAAGATGTTCAAGTCGCAACGATTGTTTTCTCTAGTTCACAGTAATTTGGCCTGATTCGCTCAAGTCATTTACATCAGCAATGGATCTGCAGTTTCTATTAAGGCTACTGGCCAACTGGCAGGTAATTTACGTTCCAAATCTTTCATAATACAGAACTGAATCAATTTATGAAATTTAAATGACTTTTTTTTTAACTATAAACTGATTATTTGGGGGAAAAGAACTGATTGTTAACCTTTATTTTAATGGAAACTATAAGGTTATTGCAACCACACCACCATTTTAGCAGGATTTTAAAGAACTCAATTTTTGAATTTCTGTGCAGCCAGTTTAATGTATAAAACTACTGCAAATTTACACAGGTAAAATACAAAGGTTCAGTAGCAATGAACATAAATACAGATTACCGTAAGAAGAATCTTTACACATGAAACACTGATGCTTATCCAAACTTTCCTTTTCAAAATAAATAGGTCTCAAATAACACAAACAAATGTCCATCTGATAATCACTGACAGCAGACTGTGATGTCTACCTGAGAGCAGGTGGCCTGTTCCTGCCTCTGAAGGAGACGACCTGTCTTTCCTGCTCACTATCACAGAACATCACCTTACAAAACCAGCTATACCATGCTCAGATTCTGACACTGAACTGAGAGAGCGTCAGCCCTGCTGCACACCTCTTATGTATTCGCGCAGTTTGCACGATGGATATAATCAAAAAAGAGTGGGTGTGAAAACAAAGAAGTGTCACAACATGCATCAAGGCACAACTCTGCACACAGATGACAACACATTAGCTTACCCAGCTTCTGCATTTTGTTCTTTGAAACTTGTGCGCCTGGTCGAGTAATACAGGTAACAACTCAAGAGGTGGAAAACCACAACAAGAGAGTCTCACATCGAGGCCAGCTGTGCTCTTAAGAGCAGCATTAGCAGAACACAGCGAGATACCTGGAGTGACATACTGACCGCATATCTAAAGTGCTTCCTGTCACAAGCTGTGTGCTCACAGGTGTGCGCAATCAAGACACACCAGTCAGTCCTCCGGCTTCTGAGTGACTAATGCATCGCCAAAACAAAAAAACAAACACAAACCACACAGTCACACAAAACCAGCAGCCTTCAAAGTGTGTCTGCTTAGAAAAATATTCACATACACTGAGTTTATCTGAAAGAAAGGCAAGTAAATTTGTGCTGTAAGGTCATAAGGTCACCTATCAGTTTTCTTATCAACTCGACTAATTTGTGGGAAACAGGTTTGACTGCACATATTAGCTACACATAAAAGACAGAACGACTTGAAATAAACCTGCATCATCACATTTATGATAATGTTACACATCATGCTCTTTAAGATTCAGCATTAAATTTGTTTGTGTTCTATTATATGGGAATATTTATTCTGATTTTTTACTCACCCATTTCAACAGGTGACTAACTTGAATTACATAAACACCATCGCTACTATGGTACCATAACTGCAAAAGCATGGTACACTGCTGTGTCTTGGGATACTAAATGATTAATACAATAAAATACATGTAAAATGGTACTTACATGGTACTACAAAGTATTTAAAAGAATACTATGGTAATACTATGTACCAAAACCCTGGTAGAACCATAGTACATTTCTGAAAATATTTAAGCTCTTAAAGACAACGCCTTTATAAAAAAGTACTATGACAGCCATGGTAAAGTTACAGTATCATATGGTAATACTATGGTATTTTGATATATGATAGCGAATGACAATTATTCATATACCAAAGCTTTTACTTAGTATTCCGAGAATACCATGGCATTACTATGGTACATGTCCAAACGTCAGGGTCTTACCATGGCACTTTGTAAGTGAATTGTTTCTGTGTGTGTTCCCACAAGAATACCATATATTTTGTTGAAGGGTGGCGGATTTATCTCAACAATACAGTGTTTTATGTATAAACAGCGCCATAAATCTAAGACAGGTCACTATCATTATCATAAACACAACCATGTAAATATTATTTGTCATCATTTACCTCTCAGCAAGCGTGGACTGTGTGCCGCTCATTGGGCTTTCCTTTCTTGATTTTCTTCAGCTCTTATCCAATTAGCATTTTACCATGGTAAAACACCTTTGTATTTGAAAAAAATAAACAACAACAGCCGGGTGGCACTTTTCAATTTTGACAGTTCCGTCTTGATGTGAATGGTAAAGTCTCCTCTTGAAAAGAACAGAAACAAACAAGCTTATGTTTGATATTTCCACGGTTTATCTGCGTTGGTCTCAGTAGTCTGTGTCATCTGACTGTGGCGCTACACAACACAAGAGTTAGCAAAGGAAATCGATGCTAAACGCAAACACATAGATGATCAATGGAGAAAAACTCTTTCTGTTGTCTGAGACGTTTCATCATTTTCCCAGCCAAAATGCCACCACACAGACCGACAGGCTTCCCCCTCGCCTCTGTCTGGATACAGTCGCCTTTGTCAATCCCAAAGCACGGCTGGAAGTAAAGCCAGAGAAACAATATTTTTTTAATGTTGCCTTACGAATGAAGGAGACTGTCCAGCTGCATTTCGCGTCAATCCAAAAGCTCTTCGCTCATTTTACAGTCCCAAATGTTACTTTGTAAATCTCGACGGTTTTCTATCATTTCCCCTGCTGAAATACTTCCTCGGCATTCCCAAACTCAAGCTAATCTCAAACGCGGAATTTTCACTGCTGTACAAAACGTCAGTTTGCAGTACAGACCACACTATCAATTGAACTGGTACTGTAAAGTAAGTCTGTTAACTAACGTTAAATATACATCCTTTTTAGGCCCCTTACACGCTGAATGGACTTTTTCTCCAGAATGTAACGTTATCCTGGCCAATCCAAATGTGTGGAAATCTGGGGAAATCCACTCAACGGATGGATTAAAGCATCCACACGGTTCAAGCTTTCATTGTAATTCCTTCCCTACCTAGTTCAACTTCTGGAATTCCCATATTTTCCACTGCAAAATCGGGAGAAAACTTTACAAATCGTTTGATGTTTGCTCCAGGGGCAGCGGTAGTTCCCAGTTCAGGAATTCTGCTCAAAACAGCTTCGTTTCAAAGCGGCAATAAAATACAATCCAAACTTGACGGATGTGCAACACATATTTTCCTCTCGCAAACGGATTCCCTCTGTTCTTGGAATAATTTGTTTGGAAACTTTGGTTCAGTCGGGTCCTTCCCTTCTTGTCTCCATGTTTTCCGAAATTCAGTAGTTTTTAGCCGTTCTTTTTCCAACAAAATCTATACACCAAGGATTCGGTCTCTATACACGCGCAAATAAAGAAAACACACACATGCGCGTTGTCACATGTGTCAGTTTGGCGCTGTACGAAGATTAAGAAAAAATCACAAAAATCCAAATAATTCCGGAGTTTCAGTAAAATCACATCCCGGATTCCTACGCCTGCGACGCTTCACCACTTTTTTGGCGTATCCTTCCGCAAATAGCACTATCGCCTCCCAAGTGTTGTAGACTAGCCTACTAGTTGTCATTGGTAAAGTACTGACAACTAGTAGGCAGTAAATTAGGAGCATTATTCACTCACTTAAACCAGTAAATCAAACAAGGTGGTTTACAGATTAGCCAGAATCTGCGATGAGTAAACTAAATCATTATATTAAAGACACATTCTGATGAAGAAACAGATCAATGTTTAAATGTCACTTATAATCGAATTATGATTAAATCAAATTAGGAATAAAAAATAAAAGAAATAAAAGCAATACCGGAAAAAATATTATTGAATGAAAGACAGACTGATACAATAAATCTGTGATTTGTTTGTCAATATTTATCAGAATGAGCATATTTAAATCTTTTGCGCCACCTAGCGGTTTAATCCTACTGGTGGTTCCGCAGTGCCAAACCAACTATAACAATGATCAGTGTTCACAAGAGTTCAAACCAATGGATGAATATCATATTTTTAATGTTTGTGAACCCAGCAACATTTAACAATAATCCCTAATTATAATAATATGTAAACAGAGATTAAAGAGACAACAACTAACTTTTCATCTAAATCTACAAATGTATCTTTAGTAGCCTATTTTGTATGTCTTTACAGTATTTTGTTTGTGCAAAAACAGGCTTTATTCATATACTCATGCAGTATACTGTCTAAAAGATCTGCAAGGTATATCACATTCTTCTTTACTCTGAAAACAGCCCTCTTGCATCATCAAAAAACTTTGCCATTTTTTACATTTCAAAATTCCTCTGCTGTTTGGATACATACTTATGGCTTCCTACCTCCTGTTTAGGGTCTGTTTTCTAACAAAAGCTTTTGCTTTAGGTAAGTCATTGGAATAACTTGAGGGTGAGTAAATGATGACAGAATTTTCATTTGTGGGTGAACTATCCCTTTAAGTTGCTTAAATCTGTTCTTTTCAATTCAACAACCATAACTCAACAGCTTTAAGGATATACAGGTGATTCATACAGGAAGTGAGTAGTCCTGCAGTGTGACAACAAAACACTTGCATCTGAAAATCCACAAGACCAAGAATTTAGTGGTGAACTGAAGTTGAAAAGCAGCAGACATGGTTGAGAAGAGGGTGGTGGGGAAATTGTGAGTGCGCTCCATTTGGGTTTAGTTTCCGGATATCACTGAAGCCCATTTCTGCCTGTTGAGGAAAGACACTGCCGTCATTTGCAGCAACAGACAATGTCTTTGTACAAGGACACCTTCTCCATTGACAGGCTCAATAGCATTAGAAGATTTGCACCATGAGTGTAATGCATTGTACTGCTGTGTTTGAGTAAGTCCTGTTTGCACTTTCATGTTACTGTGTAGTTGTGTTTTTGAGCACTTAGGTTTGGTGTCCGTCACATGATTCATGACATAAATATACACATTTATGTTTTCCAGTTTTCCAGGCCTTCAAAGTCATGAAAATTTATAAAATATTAATGTCATGGAAATTAATGGAAATTGGAAAAGTCATGAAAATGAACAATATCTTAATATTTCAATAATATAGAAAAGTCATGAAATGTAATAAAATGTTAATAAATCTTAAAATAAATATTAATTATTTGTTTAATTAAATAAATTTATAAGTCTTAGTATGTCATGGGAAAGTTATGAAAATTAAAGTTTTAATATGTCATGAAAAAGTTATGAAAATTAATAAAATCTTAATATGTTATGGAACATTTTTTTGAAAATGAATACAACTTTAATATGTTTTGGAAAAGTCATGGAAAATGAATATTATCTTAATTTGTTTTGGATAAATTTGTGAACGTTAATTAAATCTTAATATGTACTGGAAATGAATAATATCTTAAGTCTTTGAAAAGTTTAATATGACTGAAAATTTGTGGAGTAATTAATACATTTTGGAAAAGACAGAAAAGATAGAAGTAGCTATATTGGATTTACATTTTTCTAGTTGTGTTTTAGATGTTTCACCTTTTGTGAGTTTTTTTGATATCCATTAAAAAAGAACCCTGTAAAATAACAAAATATTTCTAGCTACATATATCAGCATAAATGCTATTTTTTCCCAGTCCTAATGCACAGAAAGGCCTATTTCACTTTAACAGCATGTCCATTAGCTTCATCCAGCTTGTACTGTTCCTTCCATCGCCTGTATTTGGTGCGAGTTTTCTTGCAGGCAAAACATGCAATGTCTATCATGAAGATCCAGGAGAGAGTGTAAATAGCCACCCCACCAACTTTCACTATAAGCGATGGCTTCGGAGAGGCTAATTCACAATAAAGCATTCTACACCCAACACCAATCCTCACAGAGGCAAACAGAAGAATGAAGAGCAGGTCCACCACATCTCCAGCTAAACTGTCATAGCGGCCCATGCGCTTGAGGAACCAGCGGGCCTGCAGGAGCGGGTTGGTGATCTCGCTGCCGAAGAGGACAGCACAGGTCTCGATGCCCGACTCGCCCAGACCTAGTGCCAGCACGATCCCGAGGATGCTCATGGTGTGGTGGGCCAGCATCACCGGACCCTCAGTGCGGAAATACACACACCAAGCCATGTCAAAGAGGAAGTATCCTAAGCTGAGAACAAGAGCCAGGATCTGGAGAGATGTGTTTTCAGTGCCTGGAAAAAAGAGAAATCACATCCAATTAATTCTTGAAGAATTATTTAATAATTATTTAAATTTAATTTACATATTCTCCTTATAAAGCCCCACCCTAAACATGAACAATGAATGAATATGTCCTTATATTTTGTTTTAAAAATCAGTTTTCTTCACTCGAATGTCTTGAAGCAGGAATACTTGCATCTGGTGGTATTGCTTGCATAGGGATGTGTAAATAATAGTTATTTGTATTTTGTTTTTATATTTAGATTTACATTTTATAATTTTGTAAGAAAGTTGATAAGAAATGTTTTAGGAAAATTCATAAGACATTTTGTAAGATATATTTTCTTATAAAATTTGTATAAAAATATTTAAAGAAAATTAATAAATTTTGTGAGGAAATTCAGATTACATTCAGATTACAGAAAAATTGTATTACATTTGTAAGAATTTATATAACAATTTAGAAATTTTGCTAGAAAATGTATTTTATATATATATATATATATATATATATATATATACAGTATATATTATTATTTTATTTTCATTGTTTTATATATATATTTATATTGCACTGTTCCCTTCTAGAGTTCTATGGAATGTTCTTCTGTCCTTTAGGCTTCTGCAAAAGTCATTTCTGTTACTTCTGAAGCTGCTATGGCCCCAGAGCTCATGAATTCAGGTCAAACATCTACTGCTATCTGCCACCAACACTTCAAAATGAATACAGTTAATGAACTGAACCAAGTACTTCCAGAGGTTTCATGGTTCCAGAGTTATGGACCAAAACGTGAACGGGCTTCTTATAGTGCCACCTAGTGCTGGGCAAATATATATATGTGCGCCTGAGTAGCGGTTCATGTTTGGGACCATCCTGCTGATTTTGGGATCTCTACGATTTATGGTCTCCGATGCCCATTTATTTTTATGGCAGAAAAATAAAGTAGAAGCAAACGTACAAGCACAATAGGTTTCCAGCACCCTTGGTGCTTGTACCCCTAATAATAATAATAATAAATATAGTCACCATCACCAGTGCACCGTAATTCTACAAATAAACTGTTTTTGTGCATTTAATTAAATTATTTTTGTCTGGGCTTAAAGTGAGAATGCAGAAAATTTGGATTTGCTGATTTTGCAGAAAATCTGGTTGCTGAGTTTTTTGATAAAATGTAAAGTTGCTTATTTTAGTGTCACCTTATGGCGATTTTCACAAAATTTAGTACACATATTCATTTTACCGTGGAGTATGAATATATACATTTTCTTCTCTTCCATGTCAGCCTCCGCCATGCATTCAGGAGGTTGTGGTACTCTCGTGAATGAAATTATTGAATAAAGTCATTATTTTTGTTTTCTTTGCACACAAAAAATATTTTTGTAGCTTCATAACATTACAGTTGAACCACTGATGTCACATGGACTATTTTAACAATGGCCTTACTACCTTTCTGGGCCTTGATCGTTTCAGTGGTGCTGCTGTCTATGGAGGGTCAGAAAGCTCTCGGAATTCATCAAAAATATCTTAATTTGTGTTCCAAAGATGAAAAAAAGGTCTTACAGGTTTGGTTCGACATGAGGGTGAGTATTTAATGACAGAATTTTCATTTATGGGTGAACTATCCCTTTAAGTGGTTTTGCAGTTGTAGCTCCCCCTACAGGCAGAATTTTACAAAAACTTATTGTGCATCCTCACAATGTCCTGCTGTCTATGTGTGTCAAGTTTTGTTAAACTTGGACATTACATACAGCAGATATAGGTCAGCTCGTAAAAATGGGCATTGTGTTGACAATTAATTAACTCATATCTTTGCGATGCTTCGACAAATCAAAATTCTTTCTTTCAAAAATAACTTATTGTCATGAGTGTCTGGGGATAATATGTGGAAATGTTTCATGAAAATCGAACAAATGGCATAATTTGTAGGACCTGAATCAAGGATTCATATGAAAAAAGATTTAAGCCATTACTGCTCCAGAATTATGGACAAAATGCAAATTTACTTATTATATCACCACCTTGTGCTAGTTTTTCTCTACTTTTACTTCTACTAGCCATACAAGCCTGATCAAATATGATACTCAACAAATAATCCTGAGTGTGCTTTTTTCATTTTTTTAATTACTGTTTTGTTTAAAAGATTCAGTAAACTGTTAGATTTAAAAGAAAATGTGTTTTTTTTCCTGACTATTATTTCATATGTCATGCTTTGTGTTAAAACCTTCCAAACAGGACAACTTACCTGGGTGTGTGAAAGGCCATGGCCCAGCAATGAAGCCAATGTAGGCAGTCACACAGACGATCAGGATGCCGTGGAGCAGAGTTACCAGCCTGCAGTTCCACTCACAATCTCTCTCACTGTTCAAGTGACATAGCAGTACATACAGAAAGAGCCAGCCAATCAGACTGCAGCTCGTCTCCACAATCATCAAAGGCATCTCTGCACTGAAAGACGAAGAAATATTCACAGTTGTGCAGCAAATATTTGAAATTCCTGTCTGCATCATAAACTTTAACTGAAATAAAATTTTAAAACATATTTTATTCAACTAGTCGACATTCCTCATTTTCATTTCATGTAACTTAATGTACAAAAATAACTAACACTAAAATCATAATGAACACTATATACATATTTAAAAAAAACGCAGAGAAATTACTAAAACTTTAATTTAAAATATAAATAAGAACTCTAATAGTAGTAAGTTAAAAAGAATGAAAAAAGATGAAAAAAGAACAATTAATTTAATCTCAGTGAAAGACAAAATAGATAGAAAGTTTAAGAAAATATAAATAATCTGTGTAGCAAATATTTAAAATGTATGTCTGCATTAGGGTTATTAGTTTACTAAAGTTAAAATAATAAAATCAGTGTACATTGAAATAAAAAAACATTAACTGAAATAAAATAAAATAACATAATAGAAAAATTATTTGCAATGCACAATTCTTAATTTTCATTAAATATGGATACTAATTCCAAATATTTATAATAACTAGTTTCTAATAGAAGGATACTAAAAAGCACATGGTCTGCATACAATCACGATATTTTCTTTCAGATAAATGTTTCTCTGTTTTTGAATTTGACATATTACAATGCTGAATATCATCTCAGCTGAGTGACTTAACTGCTCAAAAGCATTTTGCAGAAATCTCATTTACCAACCTCAGATACAACTCATGTGTAAAGACCTAAACATCCTGGTAAATCCATGAAGTAGCTCCAGGCTTCTCCTCAACCCATTGCATTCTCAGTGCAGTGCAGCGTCACATCAGGACATCCATCTGCGAGTGACAACCCCAACAGAAAAATCCTGAAAGTGGTGTGACACGACAGACACAATCACAGTGTAAAACTACAATGCTTCTGATCGCTCACTTCCTCTTCTCTACCTGGCCTCAAGCGGCTTGAGCCTCTTATGAGATTAGACTCTTCACTCCCAATATACCCCTGGATAAATTCCACACTACATTCATGGGCCATTCATCTGCCCATCCTATGACCTAACAGTGGGGTGATTTGTGCCCTCATAAACATCCAACTTTAATTGCATTCAAGCTGGACGTAAGTAGTAAGGAGGGAATTGGGAATTGTGCCAAAGAGGGAAGTATTGTGCAACATCTAAGCGTCAGGTGCTGGAAGAACGTTACTTATAAGATACAGGATTAGTGTGATAGTCACTGTGTGTGCCAATGAGACAGGGACACATTACCGCCAGTAGAAAAAATAGTTTGTGGAGTTTGAAAAATGCATATGTACACTCTTAAAAATAGAGATTTCAAAAGAGAGTTTTTGCAGCAATACTGTTCAGTTTTTTGCAAAACTGATCAGTTTTTAAAGGAACCATATTTTTTTTAGTGGAAAGGACATTTTGATAACCTAAAAAAACTTTTTTTTCGTATTTTTCGTTTAATAATGCGCCAAATGTTCTCTATAGGTGAACTGGACTGCAGGACTTACTAAGAAGCCATGCTGTTGTAATAGCTGCAGTATGTGGTTTTGCATTGTCCTGCTGAAATCAGGCCTTCCCTGAAATAGACGTCGTCTGGAGGGGAGCATATGTTGCTCTAAAACCTTTATATACCTTTCAGCATTCATAGTGCTTTCCAAAACATGCCAGCCGCCCATACCGTATGCACTTATGCACCCCCATACCATCAGAGATGCTGGCTTTTGAACTGAATGCTGATAACGCGCTGGAAGGTCTCCCTCATCTTTAGCCCTGAGGACACGGCGTCTGTGATTTCCAACAAGAATGTCAAATTTGGACTTGTCTGACCATAGAACACTTTTCCACTTTGAAACAGTCCATTTTAAATGAGCCTTGGCCCACAGGACATGACAGTGCTTCTGGACCATGTTCACATATAACTTTATTTTTGCATGATAGAGCTTTTAGTTGGCATCTGCAGATGGCACAGCAGATTGTGTTTACCGACAGCGGTTTCTGGAAGTATTCCTGGGCTCATTTAGTAATGTTAATGACAGAATCATGCCGATGGAGTGATGCAGTGTCTTCTGAGGGCCCAAAGACCACGGGCATCCAACAAAGGTCTTCGGCCTTGTCCCTTACACACAGAGATTTCTCCAGTTTCTCTGAATCTTTTGATGATGTTATGCACTGTAGATGATGAGATTTGCAAAGCCTTTGCAATTTGACATTGAGGAACGTTGTTTTTAAAGTATTCCACAATCTTTTTACGCACTCTTTCAGAGATTGGAGAGCCTCTGCCCATCTTTACTTCTGAGAGACTCTGCCTCTCTAAGACATCCCTTTTAAAGCTAATCATGTTACAGACCTGATGTCAATTAACTTAATTAGCTGCTAGATGTTCTCCCAGCTGAATCTTTTCAAAATGTCTTGCTTTTTCAGCCCTTTGTTGCCCCCGTGCCAACTTTTTTAAGACCGGTAGCAGGCATCAAATTTGAAATGAGCTCATTTAGTGGATAAAAGTGTAAAATTTCTCAGTTTAAACATTTATGTTATCTATGTTCTATTGTGAATAAAATATTGGCTCATGTGATTTGAAAGTCTTTTAGTTTTCATTTTATTCAAATTTAAAAAGCGTCCCAACATTTCCGGAATTCGGGTTGTACTTTTTTGATAGTCGCTAGGTGATACTTATTCCAAAAAAGTACCTACTCATAGAGTATGCAAATTCCGACGCAGATTTGTTGCTGCCATAAGGCAATCCACCCTTTTCGCAAAATTTCAAACTCCCAGAGCAGACGTTTGGGGGAGATTGTAGGAAATAAACAAAGGCGCATTCGTCTTAATAGCAGTCAATGTACCATCAGAAGAATTATTTAAACTGGCTTGAGAAAGCCAACTTACTGATCTACTATTTAAGCTTCTTCTTTTTTTCGTCTTCTTCTTCTGAGCCAAAATTTAAACACTAAATCCTCCTACAGCTACAACCACCAAACTTGGGTCAGACGTCTGACTTGGTGTGCCATATCTTTTCTAACATGCTAACAACATGCTAATCATGTTAAAAACATGTTAACAACATGCTAATCATGTTAGAAACATGCTAACAATATGCTAATCATGCTAGAAATATCCAACCAACATGCTATCAACACATCATGTTAAAATATGCTAGCAATATGCTAATCATGCTAGTAACATGCTAATCATGCTAGTAACATGCTAGCAACATGGTAACATGTTAATCATGCTAAAACATGCTAACAACGTGTTAAATCATGTAATGCAATCTAATTAATCTATCTAAACTTTCAAACTTCAAGCTTTACAACTGCTTCAAACGTTCAAGCTAGGCTTTCTCAAGTCAACATCAATGTTGGTTCTCAAACTTTACTCATTTAATACTTCAAGGTAGGTAAAACAAAAAACAAAAACTTTATTTTCAGAGTCTAAATCTTATTATTTATTTATTTTTTAAAGCAAGTATGTTTTTTGGTACCCCATTGACCGACTTAAAGACCACAATCAGAACACATGTTCCCAGCATCCTCCCTCTATAGGCTACCCTTGAAGAGTGTCCTGAGGATGGGGGATGGCCAGGTATCTGAGCCCCAGCATTAACCCACATCCAGCTTAGCTATAATCTGGGACAGAGCAAGGTTATTACCTCCCAACAGAGACCTGGAAGAAATAACCTGTAATTCTCAAACTTTTATACATATATTTTGGTTGTATAATGTAAATAAAAACATCTAGATGCTGTCACTTTTCAAGTTTATTCAAGAAGATCCATTGAGTTGTAATGACTGATAAAGCAGTACACTTGAGGTCATGTTGTCAGAGATTTGTTCTGCCCTCATAAATGAATACTTATTGTGTTCAGTGTTCAGAGAGACATAAATGATATTAATAAAAACATTAAACTCACAATTGTAAACATAGGCCTATGTAGAAAGATTGTTATCTGCTGTTCTCATATACACATATAACAAATTTTAAGTTTAACATGTTAAAATATTAAACCCCAAATTTTTAAAGAGATAAATCATATTAGTTGCCATTTTGCCATGTTCTTAGGTATTTTGCACTGGCTTTTTAAAATGCATCACTGTCATTTGGTCTCACTGAACATATTGTTCTTAATTACTGTGTTATTTTGAGTTTAATAAGAAAGATATACACCACACACATAGTTGTAATAATGACATGGTAAACTCATTGTAACAGTAATCAGAAGTGTCTGAAAAAATATCTCCAAAATCATGAAACACATTTAACCCAAAGCAAATATTAAACATGGTAAAATATTAAACTAATTTTTTATGTCATTAATGCCTGGCCAATTATTACTAAACATTAATTATTTTATTTTGTAAATTCGTAATGACTTTTATTTTGTTGTATCTATCTATCTATCTATCTATCTATCTATCTATCTATCTATCTATTAACGGTCAAAACAATATAGACAGTAACAAACAACAGCAATGAGAAAAAATAAAACAGAAGAGAAAAATAACACGATATCAACAAGTTTTAAGAATTAAGTCACTTAATTAAGTCACATGTTTGTTTCTGTGAATTGTGGGGACTTTCCATAGACTCCTATTATTTTTATACTGACCAAATTATGTTTTTTTATCCCCTAACCCAACCCTAACCCTAAACCTACCCCTTACAGAAAACCTGTTTGCATTGTTACACTTTCAGATAAACATAATTTACTACTTTTAATAATTGTTTTCCCTCGTGGGGACTCGTGCCGGTCCCCACAATGTCAAAAATTTCAGGTTTTACTTATCCTTGTGGGGACATTTGGTCCCCACAATGTAGCATAAACAAGCACACACACACACACACACACACACAGACAAACAAAAAATAAAAGTTAAAAAGAGTTTAAAAGGTAGGCTAGCAATCAGGTGACCCACATGCATGAATGTATCACTGAGTTCAAGTCGATAATGTGTGACTCATGTTTGTATAAATAAATCCTGATCCAGGACAGCTCGAGCCCGGTGTTATTTTAGTGAACTGTAGATGGCAGCCTTCCTCTAAATTTCTTTCAGTTAAACCCCGTTATAAAACTGAATAAAGAGGGAGTCTGAAAACTAAATTAGGTTGAATTAAATAAATGTAATGACTTTGGTCATGTCTTTCAGACATTTCTGATTACTGTCATAAGCAAGAGTGACTCAAAAGTTTTCTCATTTCATTATCACAATTATGTGTCTGGTATACATCTTTTATATTCAGCACTACAGAATTAAACTCAGAATAGCACAGTAATTAAGAACAATACCTTCAGTGAGTCTGAATGACAAATTTAAATGTCCCCTTTTGCAAGTAGTCATCTCAGTAACAGATATCATGGAAACCTTCACCAGCCTGGATCAGCAGATACTGTCTCAGTGCTGCCGGATGCTTCTCCTCAGCAGACAGAGCCTCTGTAAAACACTCTCCAGAGGAAACACAACTGAACACCTGGAGGAAAGACCTGCACTGGATTATGTAACAAAAGTGAAGCTTTCCAAGAAGTTGAGACAAACACTGCATGTAACATATCTTTATTTTTTGGCCAAAAATGATATAAAAAATGCAAGCATCAAACGCATACCACAAGTACTTAATTTACAACCATAAGTGAAATCAAACATAAAACACTGCGTAACTGTGTTTGCGAACAATCTACAATGAGAACGATAGTTTGCGCTATTACAACATAATTTGCTCACGAGGACAGGCAGGGAAAAGGTGCCAGTGTAGGATGCAGTGGTTCAACAGTGTTCTGACAGTCTCAAATGCTCACACTAATATTTATACAATTAAAATTTATTAAACTACAAAAAAAGGTGCCTGTGTTTCTGTTATACTTCAATAAATGCAAAGGCTGTGACGTGAACATGACTTGTAGAGGAAAAGCTGAACACAAGAATGGACAAAATCAGCTTGCTTTTTTTTAGATTTTTCGATGGAATTTAAGCATAACACAACTTGAGGCTAAAAGAATGCACAGCATATATAATCAAATATGAACTGTCCAAGTGTGTTTTAGTGTGGTAACAATAGTCCTGAAGTTATTAGAGTTCAGCGTCCTCAAGCACTGATGTAGATAACATGTGTGTCATGTCTTTAATGAACAAAAGTAAAAGCCAAAGCCACATTCAACAACATGAAACAAGAAAACTCTGCACACTAGAATCACATGAATGACAGGTCTCAAAAATGAGCTTTTCGAAATCTGAAAAAGTAACAAAAGTGAAAAAAAAGCCATACGTTTTTAAATGTACTGCTTCTCTTTATAAAAAGTATTATTATTCATGGCATTTATGAAAACAAAACTTTCCCTTCACCAAATACAAAGACATGCGCAAAACAAATGAGACAACACAAAGGTTTCAGTGTAACTAACATTGATGTGAAATGAAGACACATTTCCGCAGGCACTGCAGTTGAGGCAGAAACAGTCAAAACACAAAGAGCTACAATTCCTTCCCTACGACTATTTACAAACAGCACATGAGCTCTGCAGTAGTTTGAGTTGGACCGTACACACACTATTAAGTGTCAGCTCAGTTTTACTGACTGAATCGCGGGGTCATGTTTATCCGTTTATCCAAGTTGGACAGGGTTCCTTAATATCGTGAAGGGCTGTGTGTTTATGAAGCCTTCACATTTGTTATTCTCAGTGTGGGGTTTTTAATTAACTGCTTTTGAAACGGAACTTACATTTATTATTTGGTCCATTGGGATTTACTGGAAAATCAGGAGATGACTAACTGTTCTGTACATATAAAACAAAATCAACTTTTTCACTGTTCATAGAATTAAAAAAAAAAATTATCAAGGTAAGCTTTCTGCAGCATTATGCAAGGACCGAAAAATGAAAATATTTTCTGAACAGAGCTTAGAAAAGCACAACTGGAACGAATAAGGTCACAAGTATGATCAATCGCTAAACATATTTATAATATATACATTTATGTGGTCTAAAAAGGACATTGAGCCTCATTTGAGAAACAAGCAGAATGAATTCCTTAGTAAAACAATTTTTACATAAACGGTCACATTTAAATCAGTGCATTAAAGGATTAGTTCACTTTCAGAATAAAACTTTCCTGATAATTTACTCGCCCCTGTGTCATCCAAGATATTCATGTCTTTCTTTCTTCAGTCGAAAGGAAATTAAGTTTTTTGAGGAAAACATTCCTGGATTTTTCTCCATATAATGGACTTCAATGGTGGCCAACAGGTTAAAGGTCCAATTTGCAGTTTCAATGCAGCTTCAAAGGGCTCTACACGATCCCAGCTGAGGAATAAGGGTCTTATCTAGTAAAATGATTGGTCACTTAAAAACAAAAAACAAAAAATAACATACGTTTTCACCACAAATGCTCATCTTGCACTAGCTTGACTTCACGCAATACATAGTCATGTTGGAATGACATAGGCAGAAGTACAGACTCAGTGTTTACAAAGCAAACGAAAGTTAAACGCCCTTTACAAAAACAAAAAAAAGGTAAAACAACTAGGGCTGGTCCGAATACCATTTTTTGAGCTTCGAAGCTTCGGTAGTAATCAACACCGAATATTCGAAGCTTCGGAGGGAGGGGCCTGAACATATTCTTCTCTCTAATAAAGGCAGGAATCTCTGTGCATCTGTCTGTCTGCTTGCATTTTTATTATGTCGAGAACCGTTCATCCAATCGACTTCACGCGTGGCGGGTGCGTTGCTGTTTCTGTATAATAGAGTTATATTTAATCAGGTCCTGAATTTATGTGTATATCGCATAGTTTTACTCATTCCCGCAGCTTTTGAGTTTATAATGAGGGAAATTCCTGCAAACATTTATTGAATATAGCATGTAGGTTAGATGAGTAAATAAATCCACACAAACTAGCAGATTAAATCAGTTATTTGAAAACAGCGTGAGTGATTCAGCTGGACCGCGTCTTCTCTCTTTCACTCTCTCAAAGCGGCTTCACATCAGCGCATCTCGTCTGCACTACAAGAGCTACTGCACGCTGTCGCTGATCCAAGACTTTCACTCGCATCTCGGGACAGTTGACAGAAAGAAAACGCATGCATCGCATTCGGTTTTGTGGTAGCAGAGGGTCCGTTCACATGTCGCGTCTTTTGCATGCTTAAGTTCATTATTTCAAATGTGCGGCAAGCGCGCTTATAATAGAAGATTTTTCATGAAATATATGCATGCTATAGGTCAGCACGAACGTCTATCATTGGCGAACGGTCTGTTGCAGATGTTCAGCCAGGCGGACAAGTTGAGATTGAGAACCATTTCGCTGGGGATGCCAGGTGTAAAAAAAAAGGATATTCGAATCTAAAAATTGAAAATCGAATGCCAACCCACCGAAAGAATATTCGAATAATCGAATATTCTTGTCCAGCCCTAAAAACAACAATATCGGATGATTTTAAAGTTGGAGAAAATGAGATGGAGTTTTTCGCCCAACCTTTTTGAACCGAAGTACACAGACAAAGAACTAACCACACATGACCTTTCCAATCGCAGAGCTAGTGCAAAACGAGCATTTGTGGTTAAAAATTTTATACGTTTAATTTTTTTTAGAAAATGACTGATCGTTTCGCTAGATAAGACCCTTATTCCTCGGCTGGGATCATGTAGAACCCTTTGAAGCTGCAGTGAAACTGCAATTTTGACCTTCAACCCATTAGCTCCCATTGAAGTCCACTAAAAATCCTACAATGTTTTCCTCAAAAATCTTAATTTCTTTTCGACTGAAGAAAGTAAGACACGAACATCTTGGATGACATGGAGGTAAGTAAATCATCAGGAATTTTTTATTCTGGAAGTGAACCAATCCTTTAATTCGTGCAACATCATGCCTGTTGCAACAGCTTGAGATGATATATTTTTGTAGGCCAACCCAAAAGTAAGCATCACCCTGGTTTTCTTGACAAAAACGCAACAGGATTTTTCCAATGATTTTTGTATTACCATATTTTATGTCACAGAATAAACCGTCAAAATATCCTCAGCTTGTATCAACCACAGACCTTGTGTCAGACAATTAACCAAAAACACATTCAAAAAAACATTGACTTCCGAATGATGGAACCAGAAACTCGTTTCCAGATTTTGGCCAACAAAAATATACCATCCATGCAGCACTTTATTAGTTTTTGATGCAACGTGGTCACATTTGATGTAGACAAAGTGTAAGAATGTTTTTACTCAGTAATTCATTTTGCTTGTGTTTAAAAGATGAAGCTCATGGTCTTGAAATTGGTCGATGGTTGAAGAACGACAATGAAGAACAGTAGAAAATAGAGAGCAATCTTCCTTTATCGCTTACGTCCCATTTATCCAAGCATGAATACTGCTGCTCACACACGAGATACAAAAGTACAGTCCACTTTATCCAGAGGAGGTGGCTGCTCCACAAGAGGTCCTCCAGCTCTTAAGACTTGATTGTTGGGTCAGCAGGGAGGTACAGACACCATCTTTAGTTGCCCACAAGTCTCTGCTTATGAGCTAAGGGTGCTGTTCTTTATTCCAGGAAAAAGTGCCACATAATAAAGTTAGAGAGAGGCTCCTCGTGGTCATCTCATCATGATAACTGCTATGTTCTTTGAACAAGAGTTAAGTATATATGGTTACCTGGTCATTGGGAGGTTTCTGTTCTCCATTGACACCCTTCAGTAGCACAGACTCCTCTGTCTTTTTTGCCTTCATCTCTACCACAATGTCATCTTTGTTAGTCTTCTCCTTGGTGCTGTAGGCATTAATGCTGTAGAGATTAACACACTGATACACCAGACTGCAACATTGGGCTGCACAGATGTTTTTCTGCACTTCTGTACTGAATTATATATTGCATATGCAATTCGCTGTTAGAAAGTCTTATTAAATTACCCCTACAAAAGTTTGGACACACTTGACAGAATTTGTTTCTCATGATCATAAAAATATTATTTGATCTAAAGATTATGCTTAAACGCTTAAAATTATTTTTGCAGACAAATAATCAAAAGTTATGCATGAATTTCTTTCCTAAAATTGTAACATTTTATCAGGGTCTATACATAACATTAGTAAATGCTTTAGCATGACTTAAACCTTTTTTTCTTCTTTTTTGCACTATTTATTGGTTAATGTTAATTACCATTCAAAAGTTTAAGGTCAGTATAATGTGTTCTATTTTTAAGAAATATTTTTTTCAGCAAGAATCTATTAAATTGATCACAAGTGACAGTAAATACATTTCTAATGTTACAAAATATTTCAAAGAAATGTTCTTTTGAACCTTACATTTATCAGATAATCTTTAAAATATGTTTAATGTTTTTAACATTAATAATAGGAAATGTTTCTTGAGCAGCCAAACATTAGAATGATTTCTGAAGGATCACGTGACACTGAAGACTGGAGTATTGATGCTGAAATTCAGCTTTGCCATCACACAAATACATTACATTTCGTATATTAAAATATATAAAAAAAGAACACAGTTATTATATTATAGCATTTACACAAGATATTTATATTTTAGAAATATTTTAAAATCTTGCTGACCCCAAACTTTTGAATAGTAGGTAATACTAATAAATATTTAATATATTACCATATTTAATATATTACCATGGTATTGAATATGTCATATACCATGTTTTTTCACATGGTACTACAGGATACTTTAATAAAATATTATTAAATAAAAAATTTAAAAGGGAACTATACTTTTATGCATAAAGATCCAAGTTAACATTATAAATATGTGTAAAATATTATTTGGAAAATATTAAGATTTATTTACATTATTGTGCGCTTTTTTCTATTCACTACAGTCCTGTAATGTTAGATGTATTCATTATTTATTTTAATAATTTTTAATATTTATTTATTGTTTGTTTTGTATTTGTTTTTACACTGTTTTTCTCTAATCTTTTCTACAGATTTCCCAGCACTTCCTTGCGGCCCCTGAGGGTCCCCTGACCCCGATTTGAAACTCCTGTACTAATGTAATAAAATAGACAGAAGGAAAAAGTATTACATACATTTCTTGCTTGCCTGATCGTCCACAGGGTAACTTGCCCTTTTTATACAGGAAGTAGAAGACACTGCCCAGGATGGCCAGCAACAGGATGCTGACAATAATCACCACAATAATCACTCCACTATTATCAACTGGAGAGAGAGAACAACAGATGTCAACATCGGTATGACTGACTGATATATAATAACCAATGAACTATTAGCATTTCAACAAGACAATTAATTCATCCTGAAACGCAATTAACGTGCTTTCAGGCAAAATACAAAAGTGAAATACCATACTAAATCATGAAAAGAGCACATTACACTACACTTTTTAACAAAGGCTGCAACATTTGTATTCAAAACACATGCCATATGACAAGGACGCATGCCCTTGTATATGAGACGAGTTTGGTATGAAACATATAATTAGAGTGTTTTAGTAAAATGAAATGAGACTCATATTCCTCAGAGTCAAATAAAGAAAATTAGGGAGCGCCATTCAGCATCATCAAATGCTATAAATAAACACAGAGAGACGACAAACAATTGTCTGGGAATGAATTTTATGAGTTAAATCTACTCAATAAAACAGCAGGCCGACACCGCAATCTTCACCATAATAGTTTAACAGTCTCAGCTGCAGCCCAGCACTTCAAAACATTTGTTAAAATATTCACATAGAACTAATTATACATTCATCTTGGAAAACATTCTGCGCTGGATCTGCCCCTGCTATCTGAAGTAATGTCTGCTTCAATTTTAGCTAGCTTTTTTTTTTTTTTTGCTCTATGACTTTTCTTCACACAGAATTTTAAATATGCCCAGAGGCCGACACGAAGAGCCAAGCTAACCGAGCTGCTGCGGAGGCTTCGCCATATAAAATCTATGAATTATTCAAGTACATTACATGATCTTTCATTGTTTGTTAGTGTTGGATTTTGCAGGGATGAAATGGACTGGGTGTTGATTTAAAGCATACAATCCTTTCTAACAGACAAATAGAGTGAAAGAAAAGGGAAACAAATGTTACCTGAAGTTTTTCTAGCTGTTGGAGTCTGGGAGAATGGAACTGGGAGAAAACAACAGACAACATTATCATTTTTGATTCCAAACAACTGATATTGTAAATAAAATCAAACATATCCTATTCATTTAAAAGTTCAAAATAAATTACATGGTTAAAATTATATTATAATATTATATTAAATTATATTATAAATGATGAGACATGTCTTTGAAAAATAAAGACATAACAACAGTATGTTTTCACAAAAATATTAAGCAGCACAACTGGTTTTAACATTGATAATAATAAGAAATGTTTTTGAGAAGCTAATCATCATATTAGAATGATTTCTGAAGGATCATGTGACACTGAAGACTGCAGTAATGATACTGAAAATACAGCTTTACCATCACAGGAATAAATTACATTAAAAAATCATTCAAATGGAAAACATTTATTTTAAATTGTAGCAATATTTCACAAAATTACTGTTTTTACTGTATTTTTGATCAAATAAATATAGCCTTTGTGAGCATAAGTGACTCATAAGTGGCATTAAAAAAATAACTGACAAAACATTTGAAGAATAAATTAAAATGTAAAAATGATAAAAAAAAATGTAATACATACATGAATATTAAATGAAATATTATCAATTGTATACTTTACTATAAAATAAGTAATGTATAAAATAGTGCTGTCAATCGATTAAAAAATGTAATAATTAATCACATATTTTCCTGAAATTAATCACGATTAATCGTTAAAATTAAATGTTAAAATTAAATATTAAAATTAATATTTTAAAAAACATTAAAAAATTTAAAATATTTTTTTCATTGCAATAATTTCACATTCACTCCTTAAATTAATGTACAACCAACATAAGGACAGTATACTTTTAATATTTATTTAATGGCATCTTTTTATGACTGAAGTCCAGTATCGTTTCCGTCTCGGTTATAATGGCGTTCTGTTCTAGCTCCACCCCTGTGTTAATAGCGTTAAACATTTTTATATTAATAGTGATTGATAATTATTAATAATCATTACTATTATAAAATGTATTATTAATGATCAGCTGGATGTCTTGATTTGCAGTGTCAATAAGGAAAATGGACTCTTACTGCTCCTGATGCTGTAAGTCTTGGTCTCTATTCCAAAGTCGTTTGTTGAATTGCAGACAGCAACAGTGTCAGTGGTGACTTTAAGCATCACAACGCTGTAGACTTGATCCTCTGTCTCTCTTTTAACAACCTCACGCCAGCTCTGAGACTACACACACACACACACACACACACAAGACAAAAGCGTCAATCCACAGCTCAGTGTAACATGAGCAGAGGGCTGAGAGGAAATCAGTGTTACCTGACTACCGGTGATGCTCCAGGTGATGATGGGTCTGGGGTAACCTCTCACCTCACAGCTCAAATTCACCCAACCCCCTACCTTCTCCGTCAGCTCAATCTCCCTCTCTGCATCCTTCATCTGAGGCGCGCCTGGAGGAACAGATCCAGTTACAATTTGAACTAAATGTTTTTTTAGTTTTTGCTGAGTTCAGCAGCACTTGATGTGCTCTTCCTCACCCTGTACGATGATATGGACAGAACCGCTGGTCAGCAGGCCTGGAAGAGACGGTACAGTCACCTCACAGTCATACTGTCCTGCTGTGTCGAACGTGGCGTCCTGCAGCTGCATTATGTGTCCTCTCCCGACCTCAATCCCATCCTACACAAACAAACGTGTGCAAACAAATTTAGTAAAGAACAGATGGGGTGAGAAGAAGCTCTAAACAGAATGTGGAAGACCAAAGTAAAGTGTCTAGACTGCTGAAGGGTGCGTGAATCACACTGCAGTGTTACCTTAAACCACACAGTCGAGGTCTCTAAAGACGACAGGGCATTGCAGGTGGCTGTCAGACTCTCTCCTTTCAGCATGACCTCTGAGTCTTTGGGCACCACCACAGCTGGGTCCAGATCTAAGCACACACATAAAGGTCAATAAGGTCAATAATTCAGAGTAAAAGCCTCGCTGTCAGCTTGATTTGAATTATATCTGCTTCATTTAATGACAGTGAGTAAATGATGACAGAATTGTTATTTTGGGGTGAAGTATTTCTTTCAAATTGCTTTAGCAAAAAAACTGAATCTCTGGTAACACTTTAGAATAGGGAACACTTATTCACTATTAACTACGACTTTTCCCTCAATAAATTCCTAATTTGCTGCTTATTAATAGTTAGTAAGGTAGTTGTTAAGTTTAGGTATTGGGTAGGATTAGGGATGTAGAATAAGGTCATGTAGAATAAGGCATTAATATGTGCTTAATTACTACTAATAAATGTAATATGCATGCTAATAAGCAACTAGTTATGAGACCCTAAAATAAAGTGTTACCGAATCTCTTTCTTTCTTTCTTTCTTTCTGATTCTTAAAAATTTTAGAATTAAAATGATGAAATTTATTACAGTTTCTCTATTTTGCAAAATAGGAAATGTGGAACAATGCAGGCCTAGTGACCTTTTTTCAATAAAGAGTGTAACTTACTGCTAATAATGTTGGCTCCTTTATGTTATTATTATTATATATATATTTTTAATTACTTTGGAAAAAAAAGCATCTGCAAAATTAATAAATATAAACTACCATTCAAAAAAAGTCAGTAAGATTTTTTTATTGTTTTTGAAAGAAGTCTATTATGCTCACCAAGGCTGCATTTATTTGATCAAAAATACAGTAAAAACAGTTATACTGTGAAACATTGTTACAATTTAAAATAATTGTTTTATATTTTAATATATTTTAAAATGTCATTTAAAATATTTTTCAACAGTCATTCAGTCTTCAGTGTCACATGATTCTTCAGAAATCATTCTAATATGCTGATTTGTTGCTCAAGAAGCATTTTTATCATTATTAGTATGTTGAAAAAAGTTGTGCTGCCCATTATTTTTGTGGAAACAATTATACATTTTTTATTTCAGTATTTTTATGGATGAATAGAAAGTTAAAAAAGCAGCATGCATTTGAAATAGAAATAGAAAATTTTGTAATATTATAAATGTCTTTAGTGTCATTTTTGATCATTTTAATGCACTCTCTCTGAATAAAAGTATTAATGAAAAAATCTTACTGACCACAAACATGAATAGTAGAGTAATGTTAATTATTAGTAACAATTAGTAATATTATTGTAACAATAATAGTAGTAATTATTATAACAATTAGTAATGTTAATTATTCAACATTATTAGGTGTCAGCATATTTGGCAACAATACTGATCAATGATTAGATTACAGTGGTGTGCATTTTTTTTCTAGTTTCCAAATCTGTGTGTAAAATTGAGAAGCTGGAAGTTGAACTCACAGTGCACAGTGAGCTGTAGGGTGTCCACCACCTCATCATGATTCACAGCATCCAAATCCAGAGAGTGACATTCATACACACCGCTATCTGCCCGAGACACCTCCTTCAGAACCAGCAGCCCCTGATAAGAGTCCAGCTCCACGTCTGACTGTTATGAGCAGGACACAGAGAACGGTGTGAATCATACTCAAATTAACATTAGCTCATTAAATGATCTGAAGTCTGTTTATAGAATTTGACTTAAATTTAATGAAAAAACACGTAAAGCTCTCTCTCTCTCTTTTACGTTGAAGTAATTACAGAATAGTACATAGTGAATAATGCCTTGAATAGCTGTAAAGATTGGAGGAAAATGATCATTAAAACTACATTATAACTGTTTTTTGTCCATAAACCACAAGTAATATTACACAGCGAGTAATGTGAAATTATGATACAATCCCTGACTTGTCATTAAGCTAAACTAAGCATTCAACAGCTCTATAGCAGTCATTCTATAGCAGTGTTTTCCCACTGTGCTCTGAGGACCACTTGATATACAAAACCAGTGCTGTTATTGTTAACTAAAAATAAGACAAAAAATGTTATAGTTAACTTAAATAAAGCTTAAATAAAATAAAATATCAATATCAATATTAGATGAAAAACAAACAAAAAATTAGAAATGTTGCTGCTATATATTATATAAATAATACTAAAATAACACTGGCCTTCAGAGACCAAGTAAAACTATATATAAAAATTATTATATATTATAATTATGTAATATAATTGTCAAAAAGCACCATCGTTGGGTTCTTTGATGGATTAATTATGTAAGACAAAGAATTAACTCCATGATTATTTTAACATTATTTCTGGACTAATTGGTGTTAATTTGTCTCACTTCAGTAGTGTAACATTATTGAGCACTGACATTTATGTGAGTATGTAGGGGTTTAGTCTAATTTGTTTTAGCTAAAAAAAAACAATCTGATTTAATAAGGTTAATTAGCTAAAATTTAGTTATTTCAGTAAAATAAGAAAAAAAGCAATTTGGCACATTTATAGACCGGCTTTTTTGGCATAGATTGGAATAGAATAAATAATATTTTTGCGCTATTTAAAACTGCAGGAAGTTGTTTTGAGATCATTGGTACTTCTCTGACTTTTGCTTTACTTTGGTCTGCCATTTGAAACATTTGAGAACCACTGTTGTCCTTTTGTCATTAAAACAAATGCATATTAATACACATACTTAAAGTTGCAAATCAGTAAGGTACTGTTCACCCTGAGCATATAAAGCACATTGTCTGGGCCAGACGTCTACTATGTCCGCTTCTTCTCAATGGTTTACAGCCTCACATTCAGAAAAAACGGGTCCAAATAAAAGAGAAAAAGAGGCTATTCTCACTTGTTCTTGGTTGAAAATGATGGGTGCTGGGGGGTTCCCATCGCCTTGACAACGGAGCTCCACTGTGTCCCCCTCTTTGACCAAGCCCTCGGGCGATTCTTTCCATATCTCCACGCTGGTCGTGGGGTCTATATGACATACACACATACACAAAGAGCAAGGGGCCATGAATCGTATTTCATTCAAATGTATCTTGCCAAGGCAACATAACTCTCATATTCAGTTATTTAGTCAGTGCTGACAAAGCAAAGACCCTTGTAGGTGTATCATCGTTCTATTTTTATATCAGTGTACAAAATAATCCTATTTAAATCAATGTGACTTATATAAAAATAAAAGTAGTCTGATTAGATTACTTAACATGTGTAATCTAAAAGATTATGTTACTAATTACAATTTTATCATGTAATCTTTAATCAGTAAGGGGCTAAAATTTGAAAGTAATCTACCCAGCACTGTCTGTGATATTCTAAAGCTATCTGAAATATAAAAAACATGAAACAGGAAAATACAAGTCCTTTTCTGCAAAACCATGTCAGATCTAATGTGCTCTTTTAACATTATATTCGCAAAAAGAGTGTTGTCAGCTTCAAATAATTTAGTTTTTTCCACAGTGAATGTGAAAATACTATGTGAAATGATAGAATCATAGCCAGTGAGATCAAATATGATGTATATGCAGATATGTGAAGTGGGACCCAGCACAATGCAACAGATAACAAAAATCCAAGCATCCAAGCAGTGTTATTTAACTTGTCACGGCTGCAAGAGTTCGAATATATCACATTCCACTTCATCAAAAACTCTCAATCATACATGGACTTACAGTGCACTGTAATATTGATGCCTTTGGACTCTGATGTCCTGACAGCTCCTGGGACAAAATAGCTAACTTCACAGGAAAAGTGGGCGTCTTTGTCTTCCTTGGTCACCTTATAATGCAACTCACTCTGCACTGTATATAGACCACTGGATTCCCTCGTCAGAAGAGTTACCATGTTCGCCACTGACATGAAACACACACACAACCAGACATACATTCACATTAGTGGCAACCTTTAAGAGAAAACAGAGCTTAATTCTTCATATAAACCCTGCTGGAAAAAACAGGTCATACCGTCTTAAGGAGTCTAGCTGGTTTCTGGAAAACATTTGCTTGTCTAGTGTGGCCTACCAGCTCAAAACAGCTTGACCAAGATGGTCTACCAGACTGATTCCACCAAATGGCAGTCCAGCTGACCAAACATTGAATACAGCCTGGACCAGCTAATGACCTAATAACCAGCAACTGCTCTCAAGTCAACATCAAACGTGTCTGCAACTCAGAACAAGATCTTCTTAATTGGCCATTAGTGGATTGTGAATAATAACTATTGTTTTATTAATCAATATAAGCTATTAAGGTATTAGATAATTAATTGTGCATGCTCTTGTCAGTTACCATATTTTACATGACCTTGATTGTCATCTAACACACTTAATATTACAAGGTTAAATGTAATCTTTAGCAAATCTCAAATATCAGATCTCTGTACATTATAATATTGTGATGCCTGTATTCTTTTGTGGCATTTAAAACAATTAATTTCAGCTTTTAGGTTTAACAAGAATCAAAATTTGCACCAAATTTTCCATTTATTTATTGCCACTTATCAGTTAATGACCACAATATAAAAATAAGTTTTGGCTTATTAGAATTTTAACATCTTTTTGTACATCTCTAGTCTCAAATGTGAAGCAAGTTATTGTAAATCCATATTTCTTTGTTGAGTCATGCACAATATGACAAGGAAAGTAAATAGGTCAATTGTGTTTTGATGTTTACTTCAGGTTTGGTTTTTCTAGATTTTCCAGCAGGGTAATGAATGTTTATATACTTACATACTGTTACAAAAAACATTTGGGGCCAGAAACTGATGAATTATTTAAACTGACCAAGTGACAGCAAAGACTTTTACATTGTTTCTAAAGATTTATATTTCAAATAAATTGTGTTCTTTTAATTTATCCTGAAGAGGTACTATGGTTTCCACAAAAAATATTAAGCAGCACAACTGTTTTCAACATTTTTAGTAAGAAGAAATGATTCTTTAGAAGTAAATCAGCATATTAGAATGATTTCTGAAGGATCATGTGACACTATGATGCTGAAAATTCAGCTTTGCCACCACAGGAATAAATTACATTTAAAAAAAATATAAAAATGGTTTGGTTTAGTAAATTGTAAAAATATTTTGCAATATTAGAGTTTTCCTTTTCTTTTTGATTAAATAAATCAGCCTTTGTTAGCATTAAATAAGAAAAAAACTGCTGACCCCAAACTTTAGGACTGTTGTATACAAATTGAATGAATATAAAATACAATTATTAATATTACATAAAATAACTTAAATGTATAAAATTATTTTATACTGAATTATAAAGATAAACAAATGATAATAATATATAGACAAAAATAAACAGATAATAAACTTTGTTTTTTACTCACAGCCACTAGTGGGGTGGATGGGCATGTGATCACGGTACCATGTGATGTTTGGCTTGGGAAAGCCTTCTCTGGTCTCACAAGATGCAATCTAACCAAATAAAAAAAATGTGTCAGCTTAAACCCACCATAAATAACTGACACAAACATTATATATGCACACAGAGAGAATCTGAGTGTGTGATGTACCTTAGCTGGGGAGTCACCGGACACAGAAACTCCAGAGAGGACACCTTCAATGACGGGAGGCTCTGGAGGGTCTGAAAACAGCAATTCACATTTGTACATATAAATTAAGGAAAAGAAGCAACCATATAAAACCTTTTAGGGAGAATGTTCAGTTGACAGAAGAGACTTACCAAAAACCTTCAAGAGAGTCTTGCCCTCGTCACTGCCTGCTGACAATCCACTGACCTGACAGAAAAACTCTCTTTCATCAGACAGCATAACATCCTGAATGGTCAGAGTTTCTCCATCACTGCTTGATCGCACACTGATACGATCGCTGTAGGTCGTGTTCTCATCCACCTTCTGCATGGTCAGATCGCTGAATGAGATTCGGACCCGATGACCTTCACGTTCCCGCTGAGGATGATGGGAAGAAAGACTTGGTAAATGGTAAAACAAAATGGAAATTCTGTTATCATTTATTCATTCTCGTAAATTTGCAATTGTGAGAAATAAAGTCAGAATTGTTAGACATAAACTAGCAATTCTGACTTTTTTCTCACATTTTGCGAGGTTATATCTCGCAATTTTGACTTTTTTACTCACATATCCTTTCTCAGAAATGTGAGATACAAATTTGCAATTGCAAGTTATAAAGTCCAATTCTGAGGGGGAAAAAAATATTGAGAGTTTATATCTCACAATTTTGACTTTGTAACTCGCAAATGTGTTATAAGTTGAAACTGTAAGATATAATCTCACAATTCCAAGAAAAAAGTCAGAATTGTGGATTACTGACTGTCGCATTTACCTTTTTTATTATTATTTAGTAGTGGAAACAAGCTTCCATATGATTGTGTCTCTTTAGAAGACTTGTATCAAACTGCTTGATTCATATGGATTATTTTACAGTGTATTTGGGAACTTTTTGAAACATCAACATTTCGTTTGCGTGGACTTTTTAATGCATGGACATAAATCTAGGTTTCTTTAAAAATATCTTCAATTGTGTTTCGAAGATGAACTGAGATTTTATCGGTTTGGAAAAGAAATGAAAGAATTTGAAGGAGAACTATCCCTTTAAATCAAAAAGTGTGAAAGAGTCAGATAGCTTTCTGGACTCACCACAAACCACTGGACCATGACCATCATGGGCTGCTCGGTGAAGGTATACAGGCAGGGGACTTCTGCAGACTCGTCCATGTAAACCTCTACAGTGTCCTCCATCCTCAGATCCACTAGCGCCCAAGCTGCCAAAGAAAACACTGAGATTGTGAGCTTGAGGCCATGTGAGAACAAAGGCTGCTTTATCAACACGTGAAAAAACACATTAACAACCTTTAAATGCATTTTAGATTGTGTACTAATGTTTAAGCCACAGCCTTAGAGAAAACTCAATTACACTCCTATTAATGACAGGTCAGCAGCAGTAAACACTGTCTTTGTTGAAATTGTTCAGGGTCATTTGAAGTCTGTACATGATGACAAGACTGTTGCACTGATTGGGGTGAAATTATTTAGGATTGATTTAGTATGGTAAAAAGAGGGAATTCTGAGGGAAACTGAAAATGAAATTATAATCAGCCAAAGCAGAGAAACAAACATGGAAGGCGTGGTGCAAGTTTGTCAATGATGAGATTTATCGGTATCGCTGGTGACACAGGTTTTCATGTTGTCATGTTGATGATGTTATCATGTTTTTGAATTCTGTGACTGTAGATTGCATGCAGGCCAACTGAGAACTTCAGACAGCCAACGAATCATTGTTATCCTGTTGTGATTGTTATCATGACAGCTCACATGGTATCTATGCAGCTCTTTTCAATTTTCCAGCTCTGTTTGTTGGGGAAAATCAATGTAATTCCAAAGCACATCCGTCAGATTTATTGATAGAAAAAAAGCATAATCAAATTAGACAATATATTTAGTAAACAAATACATAAGGGGTGTAAGAGGTGCATAAATTGACTGAGGAATGTAAATCCTGCAGAACTTTTTGTGTAATTCTGCAGGCAGATTCTCTGCAGCCTTGCTGATGACCCACATTTGTAGATGCATTGATCTCGCAGAAGTTGAAAGCTGAACCGCACTGGCACGGCTTCACATGGCTGGCAATATTACTTTGAAGAATGCTCTAGGCCACCATACCACATCAGCACCGACCGAATCAGGAAAATAGGCAAAATCATTAACTCCATACATGCTATTCCCCATATAAGCTATTACATGTTATGGCTCTCAAATACATTTTCATGGAAAGCAAAGGATAAAACATGGCCCATTAACTTACTTCATAATGCATAAAGTGGATTGTCTTTGCAAGAATATGAAAAACTATTAATATGCATTTAAACTAAGCTGAATCTCACATCAAATATGCCCAGGTTAGAAAGAAATAATAGCATAACTCAGAATGAAGCCTATTTTAGGAACAGATTTTTTTTTGCATTGTGACATATTAAAAACAGTTAAGCAAATTTTTCTTCCATATTCTTATTACTATAAAGTACCCAGTACTTTAAAATATTTTTTTGGGATTTCTTACTGTATTACAGAGAATGAGATTCTGCATTACAGTAAAGAGAACTGAGAGGAGTGAGAATCTACTGACAAATAACAATAACAAAAGTTATTGAATGGTTTTGTGAAAATTGTCGCTAAATGTTCACCCCCCAAAAAAACCTGAAATTATGAACTATTAATTTACAAAACCATGCAAAAGTTTGGGGTCAGTAAGACTTTTTATTTATTAATTTATTTGTAATTTATACTTTGTTCAGATACATTACATTGATCTAAAGTGAAATAAAGTGGCTTGTGTACTATATTTCAAGTCTTCTGAATCCAGACAATAGCTTTGTGTGTGGAACACTTGTGTAAAATACTGAGTAAATAAAGGCACAATTTTCATTTTTGGGTGAACTATTTAAAATCCTCCCTCTCTTTACTTTCTGGCCGTCTCTTTTGTGGCAACATTGAGGTTTTGAGTGGCAAACACAGACCTGTCGGCGGCTGCCACCACACCAACTGAAAAAATACAGACCATGTGTCTGTTGTGTGTCATGAATCATGATTATATTTGGCAGCACACCTTCAATGAAGCAGAGAAAGAACAGCATTTTTAAAAACAAGACCCAGATTTTGTGACCACAGGCGTGATTTTAATCTGAAAATCTTTGTGTGACTCAGACATGAGGCATACCATTCATCTTCACATCTTCCGTTCCTCAGATATCTGCGATCAAAACAAGCGTCCAGCCACTGCGACTTTTCAAATGTCACTCTCTGCCCTCAACGGCCTTTTTGTATTAAAATAAAGTCACTTTTTCCTCCCTTCAGTGCTTCTATCTCTCTGCAACCTGCTCTCTGTCTCTCTCTTGCTCTTTCTCCCAGCATGCAGAAAATAGGCTCGGACTGAAAGGCCTCCTTTTTAATTGGAAACATCTGGGAAGTAGGGAGCTGGGCTGGTGGGGTGCCGTGGAGACGGGTTATTATGGGATTTCCACGTCCTTGGCGAGTGACTGGTGGAGGAGAGAGACGTTGGCGAGGGTTCAGGGGTGAAGCGGCTACACAACAACCTCATCACTCGTCTCCCTCCCCTCAGAGGTATGAGGTCAGTGGCACAGCTACTGCTGGAAGGAGGGGGTCTGGCTGTGTCAACAACACCCGAGATGGGTTGGCCTTGGAGCTCACGGTGTGTTTGTGATTGAGTGATCAATGAGACATGGTTTTCTGAATTTCACCTCAACGCCACACAAACCCTATCCTTAATCACTATCTTTGTTCAATAAATAACACTAAACACAGCTTAAACCAAGATGCACTAATAATTTAATGAGATTTAGGTTTAGTACATACTAATGTGTGATCTTGAATAGAGTGTATTAGTGTATTAGATTTTTAAAAAGTCTTTGTTAAAGTGCTATGAGCTCTGAACCAATCCAACCAGCTACAAGGTGAATCAAAGCAGTACAAATTGTTCGAAGCAAAAAAGTAAATGAAAATCGGACAAAAAGTGTACTTCATGGCTGTAATGAGGGAACGAACTACAATCCCATGAACCATTGCGAATGACCTAACTTAATTAAAAATTATGGAGAAATATCCATTTAAAGTTGTTGATTGTATATACATAGAATAAATATTCATTTTAAGTCAAGTTTTAATTTTATTGAAAAATATGCATATGTCAGGGTTCTGCCCTGACACAGTTTGTCTTGTGTTTGTTTCCTGTGTCTATGTTGTCTTGTCAAAGCACATGGCTTTGTTGGTGATTTTTCTCAGCCATGTGCTTCTCTAGCCCCTCCTTCTTGTTTCCTCTTTACCAAGCCCTCTTGTTAGGCATTGTTGGTCTAATTGTGCTCACCTGCTCCTCGTGTGTTTTCCTCCCTATTTATAGTTCCCCTTGCCCTCTTTTTTTTGCCAGTTTGTGGTCATTCTCACCCCTTCTATCACTGTCTTTGTCTTTGTCTTTGTCTTTGTCTTTGTCGCTGTCTGTGGATGTGTCCCTGTCTCTCTGCCTGGTTGGTCTTGTGCCCTTGTCTTAGTCCGTAGTCCTTTGTAGTTCCATGTTCTTTTGCCCTTTGCCTTTATTTTAATATGTATTCAGTTCTTCTAGTCCTGATCTTTTGTTTTGCATCTTTGTTTGATATTCTTTAAGTTAGTTGTGTTGGTTAAATTGGTAATTATTTATTTAGTTACTTTACTTTTTATCAGTTCTTTTGTTTTATTTATCCCCCTGCCCGCATTGGAGTAATTTGTGTTCCTGTGGAGCCTTGTCTTGTCTCTTTGTGTTGTTAGAGTTCCTGTCCTGACCTGTTCCCGTGAGTTCCTGCCACTGGTTCACCCTGCCTGGTACTTGGTCTGCTTCAGAGTCTGCGGTCAACCAGTATCTGAGCTCAGCTCTATGGTGCCTTGCTCGGTCTTCTCCATCTGCCTGGTCTTGCCGCTTCCTCTGCTGCTATTCTGCCAGTTGATGTCCAGGATGTCCCAGTGGTGTTCCCTAGCTGTCTCCCTTTATTCCTGCTGTTGCATCACATGTGCACCTCACTACCCTCTTGTATCAGTCTGTTTTGTCAAACCCTTGTCACTCAATCTGCTAATGGGTCCTTCCTTCCAGATCCCTGACTATATCATTTGCAGTGCTTCATGGGAACGGCTGGAGCTCAGCGCTCGTTTGGTGCAATTTGCTTGCAGCGATTCTCTGATTGGTTCACAAGGGATTCAATTGTTAAATGTGATTATTTAAAACATAAGTTGAAATAATGAGAACTGATGGCTTCAACAAAAGCATATACCATCGATAAACAACCTTGGAGCTCACAGCAGATCTGTCTTTAAAGGTTTAGAAGTTATCTTTAAAGGGCACCTATTATGCAAAATCCACTTTTTACATGGTGTTTGGACATAAATGTGTGTTGGCAGTGTGTGAACATAACCACCCTACAATGTTAATCCATCCACTCCAAAATGTTTTTGAATCCCCTTTAAACCAAGTCCATCTCACTAGGCCTTCCGTTTTGATTCTCATGCAGTGTGATGTCACATTGCATAGGGCCGGGGCACGGGGGTTGATTGACAGCCCTGCATTGCTATAGTTTCCGCCCTCAGCTGTTCTACACTGTCCTCCATTTTCTCCGCGCAAGCAATCCCGATGCTCTGTGTTCGAATGTAAGACTGAACATAAGAGTCTTCATTTTCTCTCAACATCTGAGCTGCTGAGGACGCTGTGGATGATAGGGTTGGGCGACATCTACAAAATTGGCATAGGACGATGTCTACAGTGAAACATCGCGATGGACGATGACATTGGGAGGCGGCGGGAGTTAGAGGGTGTGCCTGAAGCGTGAATCCATATTCAGAAAGATACGGGAAACACATAACGATTGCCTGTTACATTACAGTACATAAAATTTCACTTACCACATAAACAGAGTAAGGAGAGATGACGATAGGACGATAGCGAATGGTTTGCAGATCCTCAGCACCACTGACAAACATCTAATCTTGTCAAATGTGTGGTAAGTAATCCATAGTATAAACGGAGTAACTCACGCGCCATCGCGAATCTCGAAAGTGAAAGTGAAACTAAAAAGCGATCGTGAATTCAAAAGCAGTTTCAATGCCAGGCATAATAACAGCTCCCTGATGCTCGCAATTATATACAAAACAGTATAATTACCCAATGATATAACTGCGAGAGAAAGTTTTGAAATATGTATTTTCCTCCCATCTCGTATTTATTCCCTTTAGGGGTTCCGTAGTACACATCACGTCACGGTATTGGGATGCGGCGGCTTGCAGGGAGTATGGGGGGGGGGGATCACGATGTCGGCTCAACATCGCGATGTCTATCAGCCGTCGGCGATGGACAATGGCATCATCTATCGTCTCAACCCTAGTGGATGACTTTAATTTTTCAAGGTAATGCGCCTCAAAATCTACCTTAAGTGTTTCCCTCCAGACTCCTTTATGAATGTCATGTAGTTATAGTGCTTAGCGTTTTAACCATATTTGAGTGCGTACATTAAGTATTTTTTAACTGATCAGTAACTTGTGAGTTTAGTTCACGCCGTTCGTAGAACGCGATAAAGACTTGACATTATCCATTATGTATGTTCTAATTAAAATATGCTTGACATATTTCGATATTCATTTGGTAGCACAGTCGCGTGGCTCAGTCAATTGATCCTGTAAAAGGTCTGTAACATTGTGCTGTTTCGTCCCACTTTCAGTGCATTTGGCTTCCCATATGTACGACTGAACACCGGTTCTCTCGCTCTCAGTTATGTTGCTTCTACCAGCTGTTTATTGCTGTAGATCTGCAATGCAGAGAGACGTATAAGCTACACCCTCTTCTGGAGATGTGGTGGAAATATGCAGCTCATTTGCATTTAAAGTGATACACTCCAAAACAGCTCTTTTTTTAGACACACCCCAAAAATGACATTTTCCAGCTGTTAAAATAAATGATCTGTTGGGTATTTTGGGCTGAAACTTAACAGACATATTCTGGGGACAACCAAGACCAATATTACATCTTGTAAAAAGGGGCATATTAGGTGCCCTTTAAAAATCAATAGCATGTGAGCAATCAGCGCTGTTTTGGATTATGTATGTACATAAATGTGCAAAGAATCCCTGGAGTATTATGCAAGAGCAATGAATCAAACCCTTAATGTATGGGATCATTTTCCCGCCAAAAGTATTGCAGTCACGGATAAATAAATAACAAGCATGAAAACAAAATTTAAAAACGCAAGTAAAAATATATTGCACAAGATTTAAAAATGAAAGCAAAGTTTTCAGAATAGCAAGCAATGGTCACGAATCGAAAAATAATAAGCGTAAATAAAAAAAAATGAATAACGCATTTTTAAAACTAATAAGCATGAATCAAAACTTTAAACACATTTAAAATCATATTGCACAAAATTGAAATATTAATGCAAAATTATCTGACTTTAGCACAAAATCATGTTTTCCTTGGTTATATTTCTCAGTTTTTTCTGCTCTCATAAATTTTCTGCTCATATTTTTATTTTTTGTATGCTTATGCTGTTTTTCCCTTCGTGCTTGTTTCCATGTTCTGCGCTTGCTTTCCCAAATGTTGCGGTTAGAGTTTCATGTAAATCAGTGAGTGCTCATGCGTCTTCATTGGTCCACTAGTTCTTGATTGACAGCTCCTCCTCAGCCAATCAGTCGAAGAGGGGCGGTGACGTCACTCCAGTGCGCCTCTTTAGCTGCCGATGCTCAGTGTTCTGTTCACTTGTACAGGTGAAAATGGATTACTGTCAGCTGGGAAACATATTTCTGTACAGGACACTGTTATATGTGTCTGTCTATCACTGCTGTACGCCTGCCTGGCGATCCGTTAACGTTAAATGAGTAAATTGGTAAATTAATTATGAATGAATGAATGTAATGTTTTTGCATTGACTAGGCTAGATTTGACTACTGATCAATGAAAGCGATAGTGTTACAGAGGAGACAGTTACAGATGCCAGGTGGATTTGATATACACAATGATTCATTTGCATAAGATTCATTTGTATATTGTGCTTATTTACATAAACAAGTTACATATATAATTGCATAACACTATCATATTAATGTTTTAAATATATAAAGTTACAATACAGCAACAATATGAAAGTAAAACAGCCAGCAGGTGGCGGCAAGGATCTTTAGAGTAAGACATTAAATCATTCATTCAAACGGCAGATTCATTCAGTGAGGAATAAAGTGAATCATTCAATATGAAAGCTGCTGTGGCTTTGTTTGGACTCTTCATCAAAATAGAGCAAAATGAGAAAATAGTTACAATATTAAACTCACTCAAATTTTCCTTCTTGTTATATTGATTATACTACAGTTCAATAAAGATTTTCAATGGAGCTGATATTCGGGGAACACACTCTTCCTGATGTGATATTGCTTAATTGTATGTCATTTTCTAATCTCAGAGTAACACAAAATGTGATAAATCTTACAAAACCATCAACCTTATCAATTACATACTGTGCATGAAAGAAAACGCTGCAAATAGCTGTTTACAAAAAACCATACATGACAAAAAAAAAGCTAAATATTGCCCACATGAGCAATATACAGCAAACTAAACAATTGTGACTGGGATGTATTACTCTTACTCATATTATCCTCTCCTAACAGTAATAACCATAAGACTTATTATTAGTCAGGTATGGGCGAGCAAGACACATATAACGGTGACTTCACGAGGTTGGTGCATATTGTGGCTGCTCCCTTTCGCGATGTGGCCATATAGGCGAATAAATACAGGTGAATATAACCACGACGGGTCATAGGACGGCTCATTTAACGTTAACGGATCGCCAGGCAGGCATACAGCAGTGACAGACAGACACATATAACAGTGTCCTGTACGGAAATATGTTTCCCAGCTGACAGTAATCCATTTTCACCTGTACACGTTTTACAGAACACTGAGCATTGGCAGCTAATGAGGCGCACTGGAGTGACGTCACCGCCCCTCTTCGACTGATTGGCTGAGGAGGAGCTGTCAATCAAGAACTAGTGGACCAATGAAGACGCTTGAGCCCGCACTGATTTACATGAAACTCTAACCGCAACATTTGGGAAAGCAAGCGCAGAACATGGAAACAAGCGTGAAGGGAAAAACAGCATAAGCATACAAAAAATAAAAATATGAGCAGAAAATTTATGAGAGCAGAAAAAACTGAGAAATATAACCAAGGAAAACATGATTTTGTGCGAAAGTCAGATAATTTTGCATTAATATTTCAATTTTGTGCAATATGATTTTAAATGTGTTTAAAGTTTTGATTCATGCTTATTAGTTTTAAAAATGCGTTATTAATTTTTTTTATTTACGCTTATTATTTTTCGATTCGTGACCATTGCTTGCTATTCTGAAAACTTTGCTTTCATTTTTAAATCTTGTGCAATATATTTTTACTTGCGTTTTAAAATTTTGTTTTCACGCTTGTTATTTTTTTATCCGTGACTGCAATACTTTTGGCGGGAAAATGATCCCATATTAATGAATCAAACATCAAATAAAGCAAAACTAGTTAAGTATAGTCCTCAGATGACATGATCGTTACAGCAGCATTTTGGAGAAAGTATATTGTGGAGAAATCTGCTGACTTGAATGAATTGCATATATATGGGAGTAAAGTGTACAGCAATTACATATACTGTGTTAATGTGATTAACTGCTGCTTAATATATAATAATCTGACATTAATTGTGATTTCATTCCATTGTTTTAATTTAATCATGGCCATGTTTTATTCATTCTTTTTCTCAATATTTTTTCCCCTTGCATATCTTGTGCGAGGCTCCGTATGGAAAGATGCTGGACCCAGATGCTGCAGCTATTATATCTTCCAGCAGAGGCTTACAGCTATGCTAACAAGCAAAACCCTCAACCCTCGAAACAATGTCAAAACAAATACCTTTTAAAAAGGTTTTTTTAATGCAATTTACTTGAGTAAATTCATTTAGTTTTAAATATGTTTATACATTTATTTTTTTAATTCTAAACAAGACAAAAGTACTGATATACTTAGGAATTTTTTACACTATAAATAGAGCTTTTCACACTAGATGTGGACTATAGCCACAAATGCCACTTAAAGGACATATCAGAACTATGAAAACATAATTTCACAGAAACCTCAGTTCAAATGTGGATATTTCTAGTAAAAATCTGAAGACACATGTTTAGCTATCTAAATGTGGACATACCATAACCACAGTTTTTAGCCTATATAAAGCTGATCGTAATTACTTCAGACTAACCCCAACCCACATCCTGCTTTTAAAAACAAACTTTTTATATATTTAGAATTACTTTAATATTATAACTTTATTAATAAACCATTTTAACCTTTGACGATTTCCCCAGTGGGAGATTTTGTCAGGTTTTGCAACGTCTGTACACAATTTGGTCCCTAAAGTAAAGCTAAGTGAACCCCCCCACAACCAAGCCTTATTAAACTCACAGTCACATCCCGCTGGTCCCATTCTGCATTCGCACCCCATTTTCAGGGCTGCTGCCTTTCTCTCACCCCCTCCCTCGACCACCCCACCCCAGACGAGAGCAGCCGCCTCACTCATTGTGACTAAGACGCTGGCCCTATTTGCTCAGACCTCTCTGTCCTTTAGCACAGCTTCACTGAGGCCCCCCGACTGCGTCCATCCACCCATGCCCTTCAGATACAAGCCATTGTTCCAACACCTGGGGAGCAAATCTCCTTCTCCCCGACTGTCCCCATGCCTTATCTAAGCTTAAAACATCCTGAAGTATCTCACATATGTCCCTGTTTAAGTCTTCAGGTAAACAGAAAGGTCAACAGAAGTATATTGTTTGCCTCAAGTGGTGTTTTTCTTATCTTCTCCAACAAACATTTCTGAAATAGCCTGGAACAAACAAGTTAACAATGATTTTCTTCCTTAAACATGGCCGGATAATAAGATTAGCAAAGGAGAAGAATATCTTGTCAGAGGAGATCTGAGATCTAAGACCTACATGGTGTTTTATTTATCTGAGAGAGAGAAAGAAGAGGGTCAATGAGAGTGTTCACAATAAAGAGCTTTTAAAAATCCAGTTTAAAAAACGTCTGCCAAGTTCTTAGGAATGCAAACTTTGTATTCATGTATTTGTTTCATTTGTTTGTTTGTTTTTTGTTGGTTTTTTTACTTTTATAACATTTTCAAGAAATGTTTACCACCTTTCCTAGAAAAAAAATAACGATTTATATGACCACCTGAACTAACCTTGCCTTGTTATACATTTTTAATAATACAAAAAAGGTGGGAAAACAAAAACAATGAAACAAAGCGAAGCAAAACTAAATGAAACAAAACAAAAAACAAAAACAATGAAAACAACAACACTAAACTAAACTAAAAAACAAATCAAACCAAACCAAACCAAAACAAAACCACTTCAAAAAGCATACAAAAGCATTTCATATATTTAAAGATTTTTTGATGGCACTTTAGATAAGGGAGCACTATTCACTATAAACTAGTTGCTTATACACATGCATATTACTAGCATATCAGCTGTTTATAAGTACTTTTGAAGCACATATTAATGCATGACCATATTCTAGATTCCTTAACCCTACCCCATTCCTAAACTTAACTACGACAACAACTACCTTACTTACTATCAATAAGCAGTAATTAGGAGTTTATTGAGGGGAACCTCTTAATAGTGAATATGTTACCAATCTTTATGTCCCCTCAAAGTTTTTTCAAATAATTCCATCATAGAAGGGGTGTATTCAAGTTAATGAATGTAGGAATTCTGAATGTATTTTTGAATAAATTTACACATCCAGACCAAACAATGTGTGTCATGTCACTGACCAAATAAAAAAACACAGACAGAGAGGAGACAGATGTACCTAAGGCCCATGTAAGGCCCATGTATGTCAAACCGCTGCTCTGTGTTATTAACATTCGGGGCAGTTTGCCTACGTACCCTGCAAACCCACGACTGGAAACCACCGCTGAATATTTGGACGTGCTGACAGAGTTTCAAATAACAAGAGTAAGGATGCCTGAAACCACATTGTTTTCACAGGATGATGACCAGCTGTGTGTGTGTGTGTGTGTGTGTGTGTGTGTGTGTGTGTGTGTGTGTGTGTGTGTGTGTGTGTGTGTGTGTGTGTCTGTATCAGAACACAGGGTTGGAGAAATTGTGGGCCACAAGCTGAAAGAGAGTTCCTCTAAAAACCAAGATATTATCCTAACAATGGGATACACTAATTATACTGCCACATATACACTGTGTCCCTTTTACCCACACAAAAGTAGGAAACATCAGTCTGTCTGCTCAGCAACAAAGAAGATCAGCTTCTGTTTCAGCCCCAGCTGAGATGAATTACATCTCCAGCTGTTTTTTTATTCCTGCAGTGTGACTCCCTAAACTTAAAGACAAATGCAAACACAATCTCCCTCCCTCTCACTGAACTCCGAGGAGACTCGAGCCTTGAGACAGTCAGTCTTCAATGATCTGTGATAAGTAAATGGGTCTTATCTATCTTTTTGAATAGAAAAGGCTCTGTCTTGCCTATGTGATAAACATTTCAAAACAAAATTTGACCCCAAAATGAAAGATCTGTCATCATTTACCTAACTTTACAAAAAGAGCTGCATGGCTTTGGGGAAAGAAAGTGTGATTATTATTTATTTATTTTTAGAGTGATTTAAAATGCAATTTATAAAAATGCTACAGGCTGGCAGCAGTAATAATAATAATTATTATTGTTATTATTAAGATATAATTAGTATTGTAATATTTCACTGTATTTAAGAAAAATATAATAATAATAATTGTATTTTACAGTACCACTGTAATAGTACAATTATTATTGTTTTATAATTATTATTATTATTAATTAACCGTGAAGCCCTACGTACATACCAACTTCATTTTCTGTTTTCACAACACAAAAGGAAATATTTCAAGCATATTTTAATTAGAACATACATAATGGATAATGTCAAGTCTTTATTTCAAAATAATATTTTATTTAATCTTTTGGTGTTTATTTTGTTTTACTAAATTGTATTGCTTACTTTTATAATATAATATACTAAGATTGTCCAATCAGAATCCAGTATGGCAGAGCAAAATGAAATACAGAAACACTGTATATATGAACTATTTTAAACACATTGAAACATTTTTTTTTTAATATGATGCTTCAAGACATTTTATGCCAGGTTTGACTTCCTGTTACCTTCATGTGATGTTTAAAATGAACCCAACCGAGACAGAGATTTGAGAGCTATGGTATATGGCTTTAGAAGACCTGGACTATAGATCACACAGGTCATATCGAGCACTTGTATGGTGCTTTTTGTAAGACTATGAATAACCATCCATTTTCGTTGTACATAAAAGAGCAGGTAAACTTGTGTGTTAGACAGAAAAAATAAAGTCATACAGGTTTGGAATGACATGAGGGTTGATTTAAATTTTTTGGCTGAACTATCCCTTCAACTCCATCTCTGGGTTGTGTTCTGTTCGCTTTATGCTGAGAACAGGCTGTTTTTCAACATGGTGCCCACCCTCCCCCTCTAGCACTAATGTGTCACAACAGACCTCCCATATAGATCACATTAGTATGACTGGGCACCAAATGAACCTCTGTGTTCGATCTGTTTTCTCACAGATAACCTGCCTATTGAAGGATTCACTAATCTTGAACTATCTCAGTGTCAATAGCTTCTGTTTGATCTTGAAATCCGAGTAAAGTTTGCTAATCTATAGCTTCTAAATCAAGGCTCTTTCACCTGTCTCTTTAAAGTTTGTTGAGTTGAGAATCCGTAAGCCTTCTGAGAGAAAGGTGAAGAGTACTACTGGAGAAAGGCAAGCGTAACCTGCTCTGTGACAGGGAGGGAATCACCAGTCACACCCCACATGCACCTGGGATCAAAGAGGTCACACACAATGCCTTACTGCCTCACTGCAGATAGCTCACCCAAAAATGACCCTGTATGACTTTCTTTTTTTATGGAACACAAAATTGTGTTAGTTAATTGGGTTAGTTAAATTTAATAGGGTCCCAATTTCATTTGTTTTCCATAGAAGTCATACAGGTTTGGAACGACATACAGGTAAATAAATGATGACAGAATTTTCTATTTTAAAGTTTAAGAAACAAAAGAAAAAAGGTTGTAGTATTTTTTTTTTTTTACTTTTTTGGTCTTTTTTCCTATACACCTATCTATTACCTGCAAGTCACTCTTAAAAATAAAGGTTCTTTATTGGCATCAATGATTCCAAAGAAGCTTTACCATCCATGGAAACTTTTCATTCCACAAAAGATTCTTTACTGTGGAAAGAGGTTCTTTAGATTATTAAAATGTTCTTCACACTAAGAATTTTATTTTATTTTAAGAACTGTTCATTGAAAGGTTCTTTGGGGAACCAAAACTGGTTCTTTTATGGCATCACTGTGAAAACTCCCTTTTGGAACCTTTATTTGTTAAAGGGTTACTCCACCCCAAAATTAAAATTTTGTCATTAATCACTTACCCCCATGTCATTCCAAACCCGTAAAAGCTTTGTTCGTCTTCGGAAGACAATTTAAGATATTTTGGATGAAAACCAGGAGGCTTGTGACTGTCCCATTGACTGCCAAGTAAATAACACTGTCAAGGCCCAGAAAAGTATGAAAGACATCGTCAAAATAGTCCATCTGCCATAAGTGGTTCAATCTGAATGTTCTGAAGTACGCAAAGAAAATAAAAATTACGACTTTATTCAACAATTTGTCTCCTCTGCGTCAGCGTAGTGCCATTTTGGAGAATATCCACTGGACGCAAACTGCGTATGCTGTTTTGTGTCAGCCGCACCACACGGATACATTTCCTACGTTTATTTACAATTTGATTTGAACGGAAACAGCGTATCCGTGTGGTGCGGCAGAATTTTAATATCAGTTCATCCCTAGTTCAAAGATTGTTTAGGCCTGTTTCTTAGTAGAATTACAATTAAACATTAAAAAAATAAAGAAACATTTACATTTTAAAAATAATGTACTTCTTTCCAGATGCAGCAGATTGTGGGATATCATAGGCAGCAAAAGTTACAAAAATCAACCAAGGCATATTAGAAGCCAAGATGTTACACAAAAACTGAACTTGGATGTGTTTCCCAGGTTTTGGACATCGATCCAAAGTTAATTTACACACACACACACACACACACACAATCTCCATCAACACACATCTATTATACACCTGTATATGTGTCTTATGCTAATACACAAATATTCAGAAATAACATGAGTCAAATCTAAGACACTTCCCACAATGCAATGCACACACATGCATGCATGTCTGCACACATTGAGCTGTGCAGACTCCAGATCTGGTCTGTCTTTGTGAAGCAAGAACTGGCACAAATCCTTCGGTGAGACGGCCATTTAGTGTCTGCCGCCTCCATCCTCGGTCAAACACACAAATCCTCTGAGTGGCCCACCGTCAGATCAGATCCTCTAAACCCTGCTGAACAGTGCATCACAGCTCACATATTTATGTGTGCAAGCAAAAATCAAAGATTTGAAATGTGCAAAGTTACACAAACACTTTTAAAGCTGTGGTGGATGTCAATGGTGACCACTGACATCCATTGTATAGACAAAAAAAAAACACTGAGATGCTTCTCAGTAATGTAGTACTGTAAATGATCACAGAATTTTATTTTTGGGTGAACTATGCCTTCTATAATACAAAGATCTATGCAACATTTACCATATTTCTGCAAGCAACAGGGCAGTTTGTCTCATTATCATTAGCATTTTGAACTCCCGTGATAACAAGCCAGACTTAATGCATCGCTAATTTGCTGTTTGTCATGACAAGTTTTGCACAAAATATTGCTGAGGGTGCTGTTTTTAAAAGAGTGAAATTACTCCCTCCGGTGCAGCACGCCTCCTCATGAATATTTCAGCAGCCTGTGTGCAAGCTTAGCCCCCTTCAAGAGCTAAATTAATGTTTTATTTACAGACAACACACTGTAAATATGCTGCTGAATCAATATTCTCTCCACTGAGTGTCCAGTGAGACACATAGAAGATTTATGGCGATATACATTCAGTGAAAATCATGCATTCAAGCCAAAAACATTACATTGCAAAAGTTTAGTGCACAATAAAATCCAGTTTACATGGATTTTACATCTCTACATGCTATTATTCAGTACAATGTCAGCGTACTGGGATGATGGTCTGGGCCGTTATAGGCTGATCCAGTTGAACACCACATTTGATCCCAAGAGGCCAATCATAGACTGATTAACATAACAAAGGAGGCCAATCAGGAATACCCCCCCAGGCACATTAAATAATAACTGCTCTATTACAAGCCCCTGATGAGGGTGAAGCTATTTGCCCAATGGGGCAGAACCACAAGTGAGAATTCCATGTTAAAATTCATTTCCACTTTTCTGTCCCACGACATGAGTATGAGCAATTTAGACTCAAGCTTTCTTCTTTCAAAAGCAACGTAGTGCAAAACAACATTTTTATATTTTATAAAAGTTAATGTGAATGATTCTTAACGACATAAATCTTCGATACAATGCTAAGGTGCTGAAAGAAAAATTAAATATATTTGTAGGTCCATTAATTATTTTTCACATTATTTTCCAATAATCAAGAGTACCGCAATTTCTGAATACTGCAATTTATATATATATACTGTATATATATACATTATTATATAATTGCTTTTTTTGATTTTGTGGTTAAATGTGAAAGTATACTTTGTATATTATTAAGTTCATTTTTAAAGAACCATTTAAACTGAAATCACAGCTGACTTTTTTAATAGAATACTGTAAAATGTTAAAAGATGCATCATAAACTGGAGGAAACAACCAAAACCTGCTTGTGCATTTCATATTTTATACCTTCAGGCCTGTTAAGACACTCAGAAAACAAACATGGCATTTCAGAGGAAAGTGAAGTTGTTTTTCAAGTGATCTCCTCTTAAAAATCACACCATGGAGAATAAGCTTTGCTGACATTAAACAGAGAAGGTCAGGTAAAATGAGACTTAAGACAAAACCTATATCAGCCGCTCTGGCTCTCTGTTATTACAGCCCTATAAATAGCAGCCCTGTATCACGTCAACTTTCGTGACGAGCGGGACTTTAACAAAAGGCTCTCTTGTCTGGAAGACTGTGCTTAAAAGGGTGATGGATTGGCAAGCAGGGAGAGAGGAAGAGGGTATGAGGAACCCTCTGCTGCCAGAGACATTCAGTCCAAGAATAAAAGAATACCACGCTCACAGCGTGAAAAAAAATCAATGCTTCTGCTCTACTGTATATTTCATAACAACCCTAGTGCGACTTTTATGGGTTGCAGCTTTCATGTGGAATAGCATTATGAAGTTGAAAGTGACTGGAAGATAAAAAAAAGTCTGAAATCTGGAATTGGGGGCTAACTAAGGTCCTTGTACACCACATCCCAGTCAATCATTAGGCTCTCCGTCGCTCGAGGTATCGAGACGATCAGCGTGTGCATAACCCCCAGTCCTCCTCTATATTCTGACAAATATTAACAAGCCCACAACAAAAGCCAGCTCCATATTCCATCATGCCTTTCATCACACCCATCAGAGAGCTCCGGCCAGGGTGGGGGTTTAAGTGCACCCCATACTGTACTGCAGCGTGCGAGCGTGTTGCCACCCCCTGCAGAGCCAGTCTAATGCCCTCAAAGAGAATTACAGAGTGATCACAGGTTCACTCCATCTCTAATGAGCTCAGGGCTGCCTGCTCCAGCCGGCCCTCCTGCAACCCACCCTCTCATTCAGTCTCCCTCAGTGTTCGTGACTCCAGTCTATCATTCATCTGTGAAATTTGCAGGAAAAAACAGCAGCTGTGGTTTCTAGGACTTTACTGTACAGTAGTAACATTTAAAATTTTACTAATTGACTTAAAATTTCCAGTAAAAATATTCAGTAAAAAAAATCATTGACTGAAAAAGTTTTTTACTTTTATAATATACTGGCAACCACCTTAAAGGGGCATATCACCCAAAAGTGAAAAGTTGCTTTTAATTTACTCTAAGACGTAGGTACATTTTTCTTAAGTAGAACTGTAAAATTAATTAATAAAAAATTTAGCTGAAACTATAATCCTTGGTGATTCAAAAAAATGCAAGCAACAACTAAGCCTACCGTTATTTTGAGAGTCAAATTTAAGGTCTTTAAGAAGTGAAATGATTGGTCTGTGCAAGAAACAAAACATTATTTACAACATTATTATCTGTAATCCATAGCCTCAGGCAAATGGGGAAGTCTGATTCTTTTTCACAAATGGTTCTTTCAGACATTTTATGAAATGATTAGCATTTTATGAATTACAAAGGACAAATACAGCTAAAAATCTTCTTTACTGTTTCACTGTAAAGCAAAAGGAGAGGTAAATACTAATATACTCCTCAGTCTCATTTACACAAATACAAAACACCATCAAAACACACAACACTAAACTAATGCAATAAACATTAATTTAGCAACATAATACATAACTGATACGAAAAAGCTAAGTATAGCTATTTCAATGAAAAACCATCAAATGTGAAACATCACACAGGGAATTTTGGGAATGTCAATTCATGTCAGGGTTTTCACTGTAAATTATAAGATGATTTGTTCTTTGTCACTGCCAAAAACTGTACATTTAACAGTATTTGACTGTAAAATTTCATGAAATGTCTCATTACTATAAAAGTTTTTTCCCCACTGTGTAGGTTAAGGGAACCAATTAATGTTTTTACTGTAGCCTTTTTACAGTCTCTTACCGTTAAAATCGTTACAATTACAATCATTATTAAGAGGTTTTAGCTGGCTTCAGTTTATTCAGTTCCTGAGAACAATTGCAAAAATGCCTTCAACAGCGTCAGTGGTTTGTGTTCCTGATGGACTGTTATTATTACTCACACTTAGGGATTGTTGAAAAACCCTAACTGCAAGTATTAAACTTCAGCTCATAACTCATTGTGCACTGTTTGTGCTGTGCAGGAGTGCATGAACCACCTGGAAACATAAAATGTTTTTATAAATAATATTATTTAGGTGATGTAAAATTTGAACTGATTTGCTGAAAGAAGCACTAGCTGACTAGTCTCGCGTAGCCAGACCTTCAGACTGACGGCTGAAGGTCTGGAATCTATCGTAGCTTTCATTGGCCAAGGGCCGCCCATGAGGCCGTTTGACCGACATGTCCAACAACCAATCACAGTTCGTTTCGTTCAGCGTCACGTTTCGGTGCGTGGAAATATCGCCACAATAACAGAGCAGTGTGTAAAACTCTCTGACCTATTTTAAAGATTCTATGCCACGAACTTTAAATATTTCACATACTTTTGAAAATCCAGCGTTTGTTTGATCCTGATAAGCGTTTGTCGTCACAGTTGTAAACACGACGGCTTTCTTCTTTCATGAGGGGGTTTGGCATCACGGCATCTTTGTATCCAGGCAGAACGTTAAAGAACGCGACACACACGTCTCCCGGAAATCCTGTATAATTCAACAAATCAGAGGACGACTTCGAAACTCCTGAAGTGTTTCCAGATAAGTGTGCCATATGCATCAGACGTTTAGCCAATGGTCCGTGGGCATGCCGTCTGAGGCTGAGACTACTAGCCGACCAAACAAGTAGTAGACAGAGGCCTATTTATATGACCGTATAATGTATTATTTATTTCTAGGGATCCACAATAATCAAATTATTTTCATGTTATGGAAATAAAATATTTTCACGTTATGCCTGCTAATCAGTAAATAGCAGATATTACTATTCTCTAATCATTTTAATTAAAATTAATAAAAGTTTAAATGCTAAAAAATCAAAAATCAGTGAATTTAGGAATCACAACATTATAATGTGCAATATGAAAATGGGTGTTTATTTTAAGATTTTATAAAGATTACATTTATAGAAATAGTTCACCCAAAAACTGACATTCTTCATTTTATCTTCTTTTGTCTTCCACAGAAGAAAGAATGTCTTACAAGTTTAGATTGGAACAACATGAGTGTGATAAAAAATTAATTAGGGATACGCAATTTTGGTATCAGTATCATATTGGTTCTATGTGATATGAACTGGTTTGAGCTGGCTTCAACAGTAAGATTATTCTGTCTGTTAAAACGCTTCCAAAAACGCAAAAGTTTTTGGCAGTGTCACTGTTTTTTAGGGCTACGTGATTAATTAAAATTTCAAAAAAATTTGGCCAGAAAACTTTTGCAGCTCTACTGGTTTGTGCTATTTTCTAGTGCAAGTTCATACAAATTCATTGCTTCTGGGAAGAGGCAGAATTGGGAGTAATTGTGATTAAGGTAATCACTGAGGGTTCAATGCAGCAGTCACATCCATTCAAAAACAAACCAGTCGAAACAGGAAACATTATGAGTCGTTCCTACCTCTGCGCTCAGTGCCCCGCAGGTTAGTCTGGGACTAACAGAGATTTCTGGGTGATCTCTATACATTAACTCAGTGCCCCAAGGTGAGAGCAACAAGATAAACGATTGCTTTTTTCTTAATGCTGCTCTTCCCCGAGCTAAGTTCATTTCATTAAACACCCACACTGTGAACTCTCGTTCCCTCCAGCTCAGAGCGCAACAGACTTCAGCAACATGCTGATAAAACAAGAGCAGAGCCCCATCTGTACTCACAACAAACTCACACTGTTTTTCATTATAACACAGACTTATACAGAAACCTCATATCTATTCTCACCGCTCTGTTACGACAATATTACTGACAGTCTGTAACTACAAAAACAAAGAAGACACATTCACACAATATGCATTTGTGCGCTTAAAAACCAGACTGAATACAACCTAATGATAAATGCAAAGAACATTTAAATGTTAAACTTGACAAGCCACCAAACTACCAAAAACATGATGTTTATTACATTGAATTAATATAAATACAGAGCTGGGTAGATTACTTACAAATTGTAGTTCATTACTGATTACAGATTACATTATGAAAACAGTAGTTAGTAACGTAATCTTGGTTACTCATTTTAGGTAATGTATTCTGACTACTTTTTAGATTACTTTTTAAAATTAACATTACTTACTCTATTGTTCAATTTCATTCTATTTTACTTTTATTTTATTCAGTCTTATTTTCTGTACAAGTAAAAATGAACATCAGACTAACAAGTGACTTTTACATTTACACACGATGGTGTGAGATATCTAATCATCAAGAACATCAACAGTGCTGGTCTTGTCTCAAAGTCACACTGAGGTATCAATAGCCTTGAGAAAAGCTTCTGTTTGGGCTTTACTGTGTTTACTGCGTTTCAGACTCACTGTGAAAGAGGTTTATGGGATAAACACAGCATTTAAGCTCTGAGCACCAGAGACAGGGTGACCCTGACATGACACACGGTGGCAAACAATGGCCTCATCTTTCTGATTCCCACGTAAAGGACAGTCACAGCTGGGCAAAAGGAGTTTCCTTTGTGACACCTGTTGCTTGTCCGTTCGTCAAGTGATTTGTGGGTTTGGTGAGAAAGCCAGTGCACAGACAGGGGGTGGGACCACACACTATGAGTGACAAGCACTGCTCCTGTTTTTCCCGCTCTTTATCTTTATTTCTCTAACAAAGATGTAGCCATAGGAAGACGGCTCATTCATGGTCTCTCTCACGGCACCGCTGTCGTGGAATCCGGAACTGGCCGGTGTCCCCACTGTGCTCCTGGCAGCAGGTGTTTTAGCAAAGTTTTAACGGTTTGGCTGCTCTCCAGATCAAATCTCCTTCCTGCTTGACTGGATGTGACACCAGCATGGAAAAACAGCAGTTTAGATCAGGGTTCCTCAATTAGTTTTCGCCGAGGGCCGAATTCTGCCAATAATACCAAGCCAAGGGCCACTGACCTACAATATATATATATATATATATATATAATTAAATTATTATTATTATTATTACAATTATTATATTATTGTTGCTTTTGTTAAAATAGTCACAAGATGGTCACAAGATAAATATTCAGATTTTTTTCCCCAGTAGTCTGTTTTATTCAAACAATTATGAACATTTTTGCATTTAGATACAGAAGAACTTTGCCTGTTGAATATTAAAAACAAATGAACAAACAAAAAATCTGGATCTCCATGTCTACCATGCAAATCAACTGTTCCTGCTCATCTCCAGACTGGATCTCTTCTCTCCACTTTCCCTAATTGCAAATTCAATTATTAGATCTGTCAGCATTAATATTGTTACACTTAGATTTTTGGGGGGTGGGATCAAACTGTAACACCGTGTGTCCCAACCAGACGCGATGCGACGTGATAAAAAGTATCTTTTCCATGTAATTTTTATCCTAACCTCCCGCGACAGCGACACGTGACAATAAGCGACACGGAATTCTATTTAGAATTTTTTTTTTTTTTTCTGCGACGTCGCGGCAGGAACAACATACAAAATATGACAGTGATATTCTCAGGTAATGATTATGTGCTTTATTCAATGTTAAAAGTGTCTAATGTGAGTTTGAATATTATTTTGCGTGAGGTTTATAGCCAGAGTGAAAGCAACAATAGATATTTACCTCAGATCTTGAAAATAAAGCAAACTTACGTTAAAACTGTGAACTCACTGCGAACCAACATCCATAACACAAAGACGGTATCACTCACTCACTCACTGTTCAGTCCATTCACATTTGAATCATCTATTTTCCGTGTCCACTTTTCTTTACTTCACACTTGCCATGTTTTTGCTGTCACATAGTATCGACACTGGACGAAACAAAGCATTGCAAAGCATTTGAACTTCGTGTCAGTACGTCATAAATAGAACGAGTCATCAGTTTACTGTCGGGATTTGTCGCGCAGTGCTGCGCCGCATCCAGTGTAGACGGCATCACTGATTATAATAAGTTCTATTGTATTTTGTTGCGCCGCTCCGCTCGCGTCTGGTGTAGACACGATGTAAGTTAATGTCGCTTTCGGATGCTGCGTTTGAATTTTCATGCCACATTATTTGAAATTAGCGCGGGCCAAACTTTTTTCTCTGGTGGGCCGGATGTGGCCCGCGGGCCGCCTATTGAGGAACCCTGGTTTAGATGATACTGGTAAATGCTTCTTGCAAATTCTATCTGTAGTAGACTACACAGATTTGCTTTAAGGTATACTTTTAATACAATTAATCATTTGCAACCACTTTTTTTTTTTTTTTATTTCAACACGTTCTCACCCCAACTCGTCACATATTAATGAATGAATGAATGAGGCATTTATATAGCGCTTTAATGTGTATTGCTGTACACCCAAAGCGCTTTACAATCACGTGGAGGGTCTCTCCTCAACCACCACCAGTGTTTTCAGTTGTTTGTCTTAATTTAATGGTTTGCATGATTTTTTTAAAAATATAAATAATTTTATATAAATGTATACTTTCATTGGAGCACCTAACCCCACCCCTACCCTAAACCTACCCACTTCTGAACAATATAAAACACGTAGCAGGCAAATAAAAGTACAGTCACAGGTATTTATTGCATAAACTGACCATAAACAAGCAGTATAAAAGCATTACAAACAAGACCTGTTGCATTCCAAGTCTTCTGAAGCCATACGATATCTTTATGTGAAGAAGAGAGTAAAACATAAGCTTTTAATCGCTGAAAATGATTCCACTCCGTTAACGTGCTCACATCTTATGCAAAAAGATACTCCCGTAGCATGACACAATCGGTCACGAGACACACAAGAGCCAATAGCATTTCACAACCAAAGCTGATGTAAGGCTTCTTCTGGCGGCATTTTTTGAATTTGCGCACAGACTGCAGCACACAGGATGAGCTTTACGGCGGACAGAGACGGTGATCGCGTCTATTCTTCTCACAAATCAATCATTTTGCCTCGGAAGACTTGGAATATTAATACTTTTTGAATAAATCATTACTGTAGTTGTATTTGCCTGTTATATCCTGTGTTTTATTGACAAATTATAGGTTTAGGGGCAGAGGTTGGGTTACATGCTCAAGAAAGATAGTGTAATATAAATAAAACTGTTGTGACTGTTTACATTGAAAAATCACACCCCAACATATATGCAATAATGGCAATATTATTACCCAATATATAATTTAATCATGATAATAAAATTCCCAATGCAAGGGTTTCTTATTTAAAGCAATGGAGGACCCTGCACGTCGAAAAATGTCGCTAAAGGGTTACCCTGTGAGTTAAAAAGTGACGCCAAAGGGTCCTGACCAAGCGTCAATATGTGACGAGTTGGGAGTGAGAATGTGTTGTTTGCTCAGCTTCATCACGTACAGTAATTCTCAAGAATATTTGATTGAATGTTTGAACAATTGCAAGTCACAATGCTCTACAGCTGATCTTTTAACACCAGCTAATACTGAGAGAAGGGAGAGGCATGTGATATTTAGTTATCTCTTCAAACGTCAAGTTCAAAGATAACACCAATCACCTTCATCTGAGGGCCAAAAAACACTCCACGTCAGAGCGTTGCTTTCTGTGTGGCCCAAAGCTGAATGATGTCCTTCATTATTAGCATATTAGCTACGTAGATTACCCAAGCACAAAGAGCACTGTCTAAATTTCTCTTTCAGATATGACTGCATTTTTGAGTTCATCGGTGTTATTCTGAAAGGCACTTTGCTCTGTTAGCATCCAGAGCTGGTGGATTAGTATCTCCTACAGTCCTGCAATAGATATCCTCAGCTATGTGGTTTGATGCCATTCAAGACCATTATAAAATATGTCTTGGAGGTCGTCCTGTGAAGTCTCGCCAGTTCATTTAGACTCCGTCAGTCCCAGTGTCAAATTCATTTGCCACCCTGCTGAAATGGAGTGAATCCAAATAGCTGTTTGGGATCTAGTCAAGGCTGAAAGACATCTTTTTCTTCTTTGGGACACTCTCAGTGTTTCATTTTACAAGACTTTCTGGAATTTTAATTACTGTATATTTATATTCATTTGATTAATTTGTTCCCAACAATACATCTTCTATCTGTTCTGTTTTAATAGCAACAGCTTATCAAAAAGAGTCAAAAACTTCATCTCATTCTAAACGTTTCCATACTTTTCATAATTTTAATCAGGTCATTGGACTTCAGACATGTCGCTTTTGTTTTAGTGATTCAGTTGAGAAAGTATTAGGGAAAATAAGCTGTAATGAGACCCATTTATTAATTATCCAGTCCTCTCACTATAAATTTACATTTCTACCAGCTAGATATCACAGTGACTTTAACCACAGGAGGGTCTGACAATGGAAGATATTTCTATTTTAAAGCAATCTTTCAAGCTAAAAAGATTTAAGTTAAGCTCTATCAACAGCATCTGTTGCCTGCTCTCAATTACTACAGAAAACTATTGCTCAGTTTGTAAAAAATAACAGAAAACATGTTTACAGTGATGCACAGTGGAAGCCCAGAAGGCAAAAGTACTTAGGGGTTTGAAAGCAGATGAAAGAGATTAATTCCTTAGTAAATATGTTTGTTATTTGAGCTTTAAAGTTATCTGCATTGCTATTTTGGGGAGGGAGTACTTCTGTAGGCTGATGAAATGAACACTTCTTCACATTTCTGCACTAATCGTGGGAGAAAATCTGTGGAACTGAAGTCAAAATATGAAACATTTTACCTCATTTAAAGTAGTGTAGTTATTGATCATTACCATGTATTTATTTTTAATTTTAATTGTTATAATTACAGTAATTATATTTATATTTTATAGAATTATATTTATAATATTTTATTAGATTATAATAACTTCATCTTAATATGCAGAAACTATATAAATATGTAATAATGTTAAAAAAATGTTATTTGTGCATCAAATCAGCATATTGGAATGATTTCTGAAGGATCATGTGACACTGAAGACTGGAGTAATGGCTGCTGTAGGCTAAATTCAGCTTTGTCACCACAAGAATAAATTACATTTTGAAATATGAGAAAACAGAAAACAGTTATTTTAAATCGTAATAATATTTCACAATTTTCACTGTATTTTTTAATAAATCAAACTAATGAAGTCTTGGTCAAGAGAATTCTTTCAAAAACTTTTCACCGACCCCAAATTTTAAACACCAGTGTATACAGTTCTGTGGTAACTGACAGCAGGCTAAAGATGATTGATCTGTAGCATCCAGCGAAGTTTCCACAGGTGTCTCTCTCAACAATGTTAAATGACTCAAAAAAGAGATATTAGTCCTTCAAATTAGTTTCTCACTCCAATTTCCCACTGGAGAGGAGTGATTTCCTTTACCTGTTTCCCTCATCTCAATAATGAAATGTTGTGTGTTTGTTTTGGTTCTTTCGGTGTTAGAGTTCCTGGCGTCAGCTGTGAGAGCAGATGCCAGTCGGTCGGAGGCGGAGCCGGCTTGCTGTGCTGTGACTATTCACACTGACTCATCATCCTGACCAACTTGTTGGCCTTTACAGAAATCTATACCCCAGGGCCCAGGCTACAACAAAAGTGCTTCTTTGTCGTTATGATCATGCTTTGGGAATAGTTCAGGGCTTCATTTCCACGTCTGCAGCGACTCAAACAGAGAAAAATATTTGATACGATATTTTAAAAATTGCTAAACTGTGTCCAAAAAAACCACAGGATAAAATTCTTCATGTGTCAAGGATCATCAGCAACTAGCTGTGCTCCCTCTAGAAAATTGAATAATTAATCAGGTGTTAATCATGACTGATATGGAGGGTGCTTTCTTATGTCAATACTCTTACACTTGACAGTCTTAACAAGATTCTTCATAGCCTGCATGAGTCTGTGAATGATTTATTCATAAAGAAAGCAATAACCTTAGCTATGTGAGGCTGAGTGTTACTGATGTTAAGGCCCACACTGAATCTAAACCCTTTTTTACATGTTATGCACTAATTGTCAGAGAAAGTCTCCAATATGGTTGGATATTTTAAACAGTGGTAAAAACTGGCATACTACAGCCTTATAGCCTAAAGCACAAGTAGGCAAAATATTAAACATTTTGCCTTTTATTTAAAGCAGTGTAATTATTGTTAATTACTGGGTAATTATTTTATAATTTATTTGTGCAATTATATCATATAATATTTTATTTTATTGCAATTTTTGTTTACACTTTATTTTAAGGTGTTCTTGCTACAGTGTAATTATGCATTTAAGTACTGAGTAATATTAATTAACTACATGTACTTACTATATGGTTAGGGTTAAGAAGATGAGGGTTTGACACAGGGTTAGTTGCATGTAATTACACTGCCCTCCAAAAGTTTGGAAACGCCTTAGAAAATGGGGTTTTGGACAATATTGGCATGAATCCTTTTTAATTTGTGACAATTTCGCACTGATAAGGGACAACACAAACTATGAAAACATATTTTATTACATAAACAGTTTATACATAGAAAAAACTTAAATTTTCGATTCATCAAAATATCCACCATTAGCAGCTATTACAGCTCTGCATAATCTGGGCATCCGAGCTGTCAGTTTATTCAAACATTGACTTGATATATTACTCCAAGCCTCCTGAAGGATTGCCCAAAGATGATTCACACTGGTTGGACACTTCTTACGGACATCAAGGTCCAGTTCCTAGTAGCTCAATTGGGTTGAGGTCAGGTGATTGGGGAGGCCATTACATGACAGACATGATGCCAGCTGACTGTTTCCTCTCCAAATAGGATTTGCACAGCTTGGAAGTGTGCTTGGGGTCAAGCTTGGAAGTGTGCTTGGAAGTGTGATATCGTCCAAAACCCCACTTTTCTAGGGCGTTTCCAAACTTTTGGAGGGCAGTGTATGCATAATTCATTGTTACTATAATAGTAATTACATGTAACGTCTAACAAGGATACCGTAAAATAAAGTGTTACCCAATTTTTCATAAAATTGGCTTATAAAATAAGTCATTTATATTTTGATTTCAATCACAATTGTAAACTGCCTATGTGGTCCAGCTCAACCAATGGCATAAGTCTGGGGTGGGACAACCACTTGTCTGACCAATAGCAGGTGGGTAGAGTGTTTGGACCTGTTTGGAAACAGGTCATAATATTTGCAATTTCATTTGATGATGCTATTCACTGGAAAAACAGTAACCTTAAAATGCTAACATCTAAATTAACTGGTCTAAAATACTATTTAACATCACTGAATTATCTTAAATACATTTATTTGTAGCAACAAAGCTACTTTTTATTGGTTAAATCATGTAGAAACAGCTCTTAAAGTTCACAATTGCAGGTTACAACTTTTTACATTGTACATGTGGAATAAAAATTACATGTTTCTATCTAAAACATTCAAAATGCAAATAATGAATACACAAACACACATTGTGTGGTGGACATGTACTATCTGCTGCAGATTTTATACAGGCCTACTTAAATGTAATGTAATGTAAATGTAAATGAATTCATGATGACCCAACAATAAAATTCAGCCTTCATCCAATCCAGATTTAGGAGATCTTGGCAGATTCAGACTGGAAAGAGTGTATGTGACAGCAGTCCCTTCTCTTTACTCAGATAAATCTACAACACTGGAGGGATTTCATGCATATCATAAGTTGAGTCTAGAAAGACGCAGATGCTATATAACATTATAATTGTAATTAACATTTGTGTTGACATTTATGATGAATTAGTGGGAACTGTCATGGGAATAATTCAATGTTGCCTTCAGTTTGGTCAAGGACAGCAGTTTGTATAGAGACATGGGAGAACAATATATAGCCCACGATGCCATGATTTCTCACTTTATCCTTACTAACAATCAATTAAAAGGATGCATTTCATTTGAACTCTCATTAACACATCAGAAATTTGTAACCATTTGAATATGGGATTTGAAAGCACTTTAAAGGCTTTGTTTCAGTGACAAAGTGCATATAAATTGCATTTATAAGCAACCTTGCTGAAATTAAAGATGCAGACCACAAAGGTTACAGCCTGCTGCTTAGCATGCAAAAAAGAAGATAAAACCTCAAATGCCAGATGAGAAGGTTTTAATAGACTTTGCTTTTTCATGATCATTTGTGATCAATGAAGTTTATACAATAGGCTACCCCACAGTGGCTCTGTACATGTGGCAGCGCTCCAACCAAACCAAGAGGAAAAGTGTTCAGTTCAATCATAGATACTGGGACATAATGGGATAGCTGGTCTCAACCACCCCATTCATGACACACATTGCCTTTGTGAAAGTAGAACGAGACAGCTCTGTTCAGCATATCATATATCAGAGCAGATAGCAGTACCTGATAGTAAAGATGTGAGGTCATACTGCAGCCAAGACACAATATGCACATACTTTCCAGTCATAATAGAGTGTCAGACGACATCTGGGTCAATGACATGTCATGAGCTCATTTTTTGGTCCAGATCTATGTATTTATTCAAAAACCTCAAAAATGCACTTCATGTTACTTGAACACACTTCTTTTATGGACATAAAATTAAAAAAATGTCCTGACATCATACTAAAGAAAAAGCTACATTAAAAAATCCTTATTAAGGAGTCACACCAAATGATGTGTACTTAATGTTGACCTTAAAACTCAGGGTGTATTCACACCAGGAAAGTCCGCTAGTTCACTTGCTTTGGTCCGGACCAAATACAATGTTGATTTTTTTTGTTTGGTGCAGTTCGCTTTCACACTGCTCTTTTTGCAAGTGAACCAGAAATTGTAAACAGATCCACACGTGTGCTTAAGGTCATCCATTCATTGGTTTATTCTAGAGCTGTCGCGATTCGTCGATTTTAGTCGATTAGTATTTTGAAAAATCATCAACTTAATTTTGCTGGCACGGAGGAGAATCCATAAAACACATTATTAGACTATTTTCCAAGGCTGCATGATATTAAACCCATTTAAAAATCATAATTAAGCATAATTGTGAATTCACAAACGCTATGATTTAATTAAATAATTATATGCGATGCAGTTCTAACACAGTATATGCGCTTTAATTATTTACATGCTGTAGGTTAAGTACGTGCGTCTCACAGCGGCTCCGTTCACAGTAGTTCCACAGAAACTTATTTACATGTGTGGAGCGTCTCAAACTCCATCTCTGCATGTTGTTGTGAGTTTGGGTTTATTATAACGTTCATCTGGGAACGCAACGTGCGCCATTTCATCAGATATGTAAGGTAAATCATTTATAAGCCTGTGCAAACACAGGAGAATATATCGCGATTTCAAAATAAAAGCTCAAACCCTCACTCTGAGTTTACACGTTTTGATGTCCACATATCCGGCGCCCCCTGCAGGCCTTTGTTGTAATGCGTTATCTACATTAGCTCTATTGTTTATAATACATTATGTATTTTAACAGTTTTGTTCAATAAAACCATATGATTTCTTGCTTTTGATACTTTATTTGAACTAATTATTATTGCATCATTGCTATTATATATGTATGTTAAGTCATTTTAAAAGCTATTGTTCACTTACATCTATTTTTATTACCACAAAAAAAAATATTATAATTATAGGGCCCTATAAAATCCGTTTTATTTCAAAATTCATTTTTTTTCCATTTTCATTTTTCTATACTCTGTTTTCATGGTTAAATTAAATTGTATTAATCAAAAAGCCCGTCTAATTAATTGAGTTGTACAGTTTTATCTGTACCAGATTCTGTTTTCCATTATTTTCTGGATTCCATTTTAATGGTTCCATTAATTCTTTTTTTTATTTCTTTTTTCTTTTTCAGAAATACTGCACATTTACATTTTTCTCCTAAATAAATTCTGGTAAATAATATTTCTGGTAAATACTCCTTTATTTAAAATACTGATTATAATTGTATTATTGAACACGTGGATATGTTGTCATTCTTACACTATAATACTGAACTTTGATTTCAGTGATTTGGACTGAGATGAGATGGACACATGCTTCTTGCACTCTGTTGCACTTTACTTTTGCTTTAAAAAAGGATTTCATAGAAATTTGGATTTAATTTGGTTTAATAAAATATTCTTAAGTAAAATTGTTGATTTTTGTGGGAAATTAGTCGTTTAGATTAATCGATTAATCGATAAATTAGTCGATAGATTAATCGAAATACAAATAGTCGTTAGTGGCAGCCCTAGTTTATCCATTCAACCGTACCAGAGTTTGTATGGAAGTGGACCGAGACCACCTCTTCAGCTGGGTGTCGGTACTATTGCTTGGTCCGCACCCGAGTGTGATTGCTGTATTCACACCTGCCCAAAATGAGGGTCTGCAAAGGGTCCTTTCCATTATATATATATATATTATTTTATATATATATTACCTTTTTACCTTAATTAATACCTTTTTTAATTATGGTGTACACTCATGTATTCATTATGTGACACTAAATGACAATTACCTTTCTCTAAGAAGCTGGCACACAGGATTTTTTTTAACTACTTTTAAACAGGTCTTTTTAATTATTATTCTTTATCATGGACACTCTCATATGTCATTTGTGTAAGCTGGTATTCACTAATTGCTTGCATGAAGAATGAAACAACACTGCAGTCAATGTATTTCAATGCAAAAGAAAGTGAACCTTTGCAAACATAAAGTGTGTAGCCTATGTGATAAGGGAAAGTCAAGAAGCTTGAGGCAAATTTTGAAGAAATTCCACAAGGCAGATCATAAATCTGGCCCCTAAGGGACAAAAAGGGGCCCACGAGAGCGACTCGGTAAGCAAACACTTATAGGGTGAGAGGTTAAAGACAAAAGACATCAGACATAAATATAGGCCCCCAAGACCCACCAAGAAGGCTTCCCACTGCATGAAGACCTGCGCCATGTGTCTGTATAATTTGTGAGGGAAAGGATGCACTCCCAACGGCTGCACTTATTCACTATCAACAAGGATTTATATAGCTCTCCATTCCACTGATGGACCTCTTTTATTGCTACATATTCCCAGTCCATATAACGTATTCACAGCTTTACTGAGTTACTCTTCTAAAATGAATTCTGTCAACATGGGTGAGCTCTCAAGTTCTCCCTGGCAGTTGTCCAGAGGCATTTGATTAAGCCTGACATGAAGAGTTTAAATGCATGTGTGTAGTTGATACCACCTGGTTGAGGTAGTGTAAAGATGAACAGTATATTAGTGTCTTAAAACAAGGGTCTCCTTCAAGTCTTGAGAAGGGAACCATGTGACAGCTGCGGGACAGCTGTATCTGTTGATATTTGTCATTCACCTCCTCTGCTAATATTCAATTTCATTTCTACTGAATCAATGATCTTTTTTGACTAGCATTTGTTTGATGTTCATGAAGTTCATTTAGATGGAATCGGCTTATTCGACTCAGAAAAGTCTGAAAAACTACTGAAGGCATAGCCTTCTGGAAAAAGAAGGCCTTTGGGCTCCTGATGTTCTTGCCCCACTTGTTGGACTTTCCTAATTCTCTTTCCTTTCTATTTCTGCCTTTCTATGAACTGTTCTGTCAAAGTAAAGGCAAAAAGTGCCTTATTACAAGTTCTTGGAAATAATGCTCTTCTAGAAAATAGAAAATGAAAACAAAATGTAAACAAACAAACTTTATTTTAAATAACATGAGCCTAATTTCCACTGAAAGGAGGCATATTTGAAAGGAAAGTTTTAACAGATGTTTATGTTATCAAATATATAAAACTGTTTTATCCTGTTCTTTAAAGAATCCTGAAAAAAAATTATCACCATTTCCACCAAAAAATATTAAGCAGCACAACACAAAAAAATAATAAGAAATGTGTCTTGAGCACCAAATCAGCATATTAGAGTGATTTCTGAAGGATCATGTGAGACTGGAGTAATGATGCTGAAAATTCAGCTTTATTCATCAAAGATATAAATTAGATTTTAAAATGTATTTAAATAGAAGTTATAATGGTTTTGTGTTTTGGGCATCCCAAGTTTGAGTCCCGGCTTGTGGACCTTTCCCAATCCCAACTTAAAAAAAGGCTAACCGACCACAAAACAGTAGAGTATATTCTAAATATTCAATTTGGGAGGACATTTTATTGCACATAGGATGCAATGTGTGTAAAGTTTTAAGTATCATCTGATGTTTCCCTCATGACAAATTGTTGACATACAATAAGAATACAGAGTTATAAAATTAACATGGACAGCAAAACTCAGACCATTCAGAATTTGATGACAAATTTTTGAGTTCGTCAAGACTTTTGAGAGATTGAGATGTCATCTGAAACTCTAGTGTGAGATTTATGGGGTCTTTTTCTCTGAAGAAGAATCTAAATATGCTTCTAATATAGTCTCATTTTGGACAATAAAGAGATCTCAGTTGTGATTTTTGTTGTTACAAGCAGAGCTAAAATGTCTGAGCTGTCAGTTATGATCAGCATAAATTACATGGAATAATCTGAACAGTCTGATCTGTACACGAGAACTCAATTCTTTTCGATGGCTTTGACATAATTCTGCATGTCATGTCTGGTCTGATACACTCTCAGTGAATAAGAGGCTCGAGTAAGACGTCTCGTTTGGCTGAAACCAGCTGTTCTGACCGGTAACCATTTCCATGTGAGTAATACTGCCTGGTGTCTAGTTTATGTATTGTTAACATCATCTGTCTTTCTCTGTTTAAATGGCACCTTAGCTCATATTAACATTCCAAATGGTTGGGAATTTTAGTGTACACAACATTTAAAAAAATTAAAGTGAATCCATCAAGTAGAAGAGTACAAATGTTCACATTTCTTTCATTATAACGCCACATTTGCTGTGTAAGGTTTAAAGCTCCTAGCTTAAAAAAATTACCTTACCACAAAGATTATCCCTGGCCTCAGTGTAAAATATTCCTTGTATAATATTACCTTTCAGTGCCAGATAAAATGATAATGTCAACAAAGAGATCGAATTACAAAAGTTTCATCCAGAATCCAGGGGGAACCTTGGAAGCAAAATGGCCACTGTCAAGTATTAATATATAGGCTTGTGGCAACCATCCAGTTTTTGGTAGTTTGACATTGCTGCTGTAAAATATGGCATGCTGGCATAAATGATCCATTTGGCCTTTGTTTGATTTCTGCTAGGGTATGTTTTAAACATACTCAGTGAGCTGATGGTTACAGTACATTCACTACATTTAACCACTGTGCAGAATTAACCACCACCATGTGTACTAGTACAGTTTTACCACTAGCCACTAGTAGTTCCCATGTTGTATTTGGGTTGGCGTTTTCTTTGTTGATAAATTTGGTCATTTATCACTTACCCCCATGTCGTTCCGAACCCATAAAAGCTTAGTTCGTCTTCAGAACACAATTTAAGATATTTTGGATGAAAACCGGGAGGCTTGTGACTGTCCCATTGACTGCCAAGTAAATTACACTGTCAAGGTCCAGAAAAGTATGAAAAGCATCGTCAGGATACTCCATCTGCCATCAGTGGTTAAATCGTAATGTTATGAAGCGACGAGAATACTTTTTGTATGGAAATAAAACAAAAATAACGACTTTATTCAACAATTAGGCCTTTGTTCAGTAGAACAAAGACATTCATACAGGTTTGGAACTACTTGAGGGTGAGTAAATGATGACAGAATTTTTATTTTTGGGTGAACTATCCCTTTAAAACTGGTTTTGTGGTCCAGGGTCACATATATGCCATGGGCTACTGAATACACGGTCTGTTGAGTAAAGTGTGTGCTCTGATGTATTGTGTGAATTTGTGAATTTAAATACAACTTAGATCACATCCTGATCCCACCCTCCTTCCTCTACTCAGTAATTTTGGGAATACAAACCAGCATTCCTGTTGTAGAACACTTTAGTGTTCGACAAATATGGGTTTTTCAATGGCTGATGCAGATACCGATATCTGCCAATGACTGATATAATACAAACACATTACACAATTTAATTTAATTTTACCAGCAAATTAAACGAATTTAAACGAAAATGTAGACGAAATTTATTTTGAAAACAAAAAATATTTATCATCCATTGACAAGGATGTCTGTAGATTTTTGGAGATTTTAAAAATTGCTAAATTAATTGACCAATTGGATAGATTGCTAGAATGACCCTATGATGTAATGCTCCATCATAAAAATTGTCCCGCTATTAGATAAACCTACTTTTTCAAACTCGTCCTAGACCTTTTTTCTGTTTTTCACCAAAATTGTCTCAGATCACCTTCAGACTGTGATGGCAAAAAGTTACTAAAAGCTTTTAGATAGACCAAACTGTTCTCGTATAGCGCATCAACAAATTCAATAAAGACCATGCAGATGTGAAGCTATATCTCTGCAGCACTTTAGCATATTCAGACCAAATTTGGTACATGACCTGAGGGTACATGAGCAGATTCATTGGTCTCTTTAGAAGTGGCACAGTATGCAGAGTCAGACAGTGCCCAATCTTCCTATATCAGCCATTTTGGGTGTCGGCCATTTTTAATTTGTAGTAAAATGCTGTATTTTACAAACACAGTGGTGTATTGTTATGAAACTTGTTAAGTGTCTTCCTAGGTACTGCCTAGTGGCCAAAAGATATAACAAAATTTACAAATACGCTTACAGCTTTATGTGAATTTTATCTGATGGCCATTAATCTCACCTCTTCCTATTCCCTGGGTATAATCCCTACAGAATTCAATAGTACTTTATTTTCAAAAGTCGGACATTTTGTTTGTCGGCCATTTCGATTTTAACCTATTTTTCAAACTTGTCTTGGATTGTTTGTCCGATGTTCATCCAACTGAATTCAGACCATCTTGAGACCATGCTGGCAAAAAAGTATTAAAAGCTTTTTGATATCTCAAACTGTTTTTGTATAACTCTTCGTCAAATTTGATAGCATGATGCCAAAATTAATCTGAAGCTGTATTTCTGCAACGCTTTGGCATATCGACACCAAACTTTGGGTGTATCATTGTCACCCCACACTGACCACACCAGATCAATTTGGGAATAGCGCCACCTATTTGTCAAAAGTAATATGAATTTAGGCAACATCACATTACAAGTGATAATCATCAATTCGTCTGATGCTCCCTGCCATGCTTGCTTAGCTCCTCATTTTGCCTCTTTTGTGCTTGGCCCCTTAATTGCTGCTTGCAGCTATATTTTTAAATGTAAACATGTTTTGTGTGTGTGTGTGTGTGTGTGTGTGTGTGTTGTTGGGTTTTTACAATGAGCTGATTTTTTTTATCTGTTTTCAGCATATTGTTGTGCATGTCAACATTTTTTGTCCAACCAACTGGAGATGGAATATACAACCTTCAGCTTTAAACTTCACAACAGAATCAGATTTTTTTTACAGATTTGTGAATATAAATTTACTTAATGACACAAAACATAAAATGGCTAAGGAAATCTTTGCTGTGGTCTTTACTCAATGACTTTGTGCCAGAAGAATGTCTATAAATTACAGTCCAGTGGCACCATATTACATGCAGGCCTTCATTATCAGTCATATTCCCAGCTGAGAGCAACTACAAAGACCTGCATTAGCACAACAGCAGGGTTTGAGTGGGGCAATGAATTGTGGGAGTACATTATTGAATATGCATGTGCATATGCACACACTCATATCTAGGTACGGGATCTGCCAGTATGAACCCACTATGCTTGATTATCAGATCTACGGGGAGTACGGGAAAGAATGAAAAGAGGGCCGCTGATGGCAGGATGTTGGCATGGTGCCCACCGCTGTGGGTGTTGGGTGATATTACCCCATTCGACAGATCTCTGATCAGTTACATGTTTTCTCCTACAGTATTTTGGTAAGAGTTTGAATGCGAGATACTGAGCATGAATCAGTCTAGTCAGAACCACTGTAGAGCATATGGGCTTTCAATATGGCAATGTTCTGGTCAGAAAAGGGAAAACTATCCCAGCTGGAATAGCCATATTGATATATCTTTGACGAAAGAAACTAAAGCCTTCTTTTGTTTGCCTGCACACTCCCCAAAATCTGACTCTAACAAGACGTACCTCTAGGAGAGAAAGGGCAAACTGTTTGTGTGGTTCTGGATGACATTTCAGAGATGAAGAACATTCTGTTTACTTCTGTTTTACTGATTTGACTGAAATAAGTGAGCGCTAACCTTTACCCGCGTGATATTTATCAGACTGTGTACTCATCACTCATAGCCAAAAGATCATTTGCCCACACAATCTGGTGTCTGCAACAGCATATGGTACTGAAAAGATATATGATGTTTAAAAACAAAATCAACTGAAAAAATAACAACAGTGACACATTATTAGTGATGCACTGAAATAAATATTCTTGGTAAATACTGTACAACAGCCAAAAAACAAAACTGCCAATTTTAAATTGACCATAATTTGGTTTCTGTTATTAGAAGATCTTTACAGATGTCCCAAATTTTGTGGACTATTTTTATATTCTTTCAACATTACTCTGCTGTAAAGTTTGGTTGAAATTTTGACACATTCCTGCATATTACTCGGGAATGATGAAATGACTTGTTTTATAAAAGAGGTAGTAGACAAGACAGTAGCAGTAGCAGAGTGTAACATGCTGGAGGACAAAGAGATGTAAAGGGTGTGGTGCTTCTGGAAGAATTTTTGCCTTCAGTAATCAGCAGAGAATCACAATGAATGTCTCGACAGCTCCTTTGTCAAGAAAGATACTCATATAGACACACAGGATGACATATGTCTTGATCAGATTTCAAAAAGCACTGAAATACATCTCGTGGCATTCCACCACATAATAAGACGTGTGCAGGATCACATGCCACTAACACCTGAAGAGCTTATGATGATATATCTAGCATATTTAAAGGTGTGTAATTTCTGCCACGCTAACGGCACAAAACAGAACCAATAAAGGAGTTGAATGGTCTACACAAAAAAAAGAGGGAAAATCTTTCATCTTTAAAACACATGTACCAAGTTCTTTTAAATGTGCGCTTTGTATTCATGTTGGTTTCATAAAAAAGTTTACATTTAAAAATCACTCTAAAAAAAACAAAATGTGAATACATTTGAGTGTACACATCTTACTCATTATTTTCTAAAACGTTTTTAATATATTCATAAGGGTAATTATTAACTCATAAATGTCATCCAATTTTTGGGGTCGCACCACATGACATATTTCTATGATATAATTTTCTTATAAATGTATTTTTAGTATACTGTATTCTTATGCCTATTGGTCGCATCACGTGACTATTGGTGGACAATGTGTTCTAGGGGTGGGAATCGCAGGGTACATCACGATACGATATAATCATGATACATGGCTCACGGTAACGATAATATCGCGATACAGTGATTCTGCGATAATCGATATATTTCTAGAAAATCCTATTATGATACATCACGATATCTGTCTAAACAAAATGCCTGTGAAAAGGTTAAGTACAAGTTTTCTTTCTTTATTCAAGTCCAAACTGTTAGAAAACAGCAAAAAATTAATTTAAAATAAAGTTTTGTAAATCAATTTTAACATGTTGAGTAGGCTAAATTAATCATTTTATTCTTGGACTTATTAAAAGCTTACACTTTTCTTTTTCTCTGTGTGTTAACAAACACATTTAACTGCTTATCAAACAGAAAAAAACTAAGATAGATAGATAGATAGATAGATAGATAGATAGAATATAAACCTGGTACATTTCAAAATTTACCTTGAGTACTTTCTCAACCTTTCTACTCCTCTTATCATAAAAACTGAGCCCCCACACGAAGAAACAGCCATTCACATCGCGTCTTTTGCGTGCTCAAGTTCGTTATTTCAAATGTAGATGCGCGGCAAGCACATACACTGCACACTTCTGCGCTGCATTGTGGTTCTGACAAGGTTTTGTTTCGTCCTCCATGCCATAGGTGCAGATTTATGTTTCTGCCGGTCGGTGCCCACGGTTCACACTGCATAACGCGCACTTGTAATATCTGAGAGAGAGGGAGAGCATCCAGTTTTGTTCACATAAAACTGGACGCATCAGCGGCGCTCTCTATCACTCATATAGTGAGGGAAATCCACCTGCGATCCAAACGGAGAGGTTATAGGCTACTCTAAATATGCGCTCTGCAATAATAACGTTATCGGTGCATATGGCCCACGCTGATAGCTGTTCTGGGGCAGCTAGTTTTCATCTCCATAAACATATATTTAGCAGTAAAGCTAATACAGTGGCTGGAAATCTGTTTATCCTTCGGTTCCTCGTGCTTCCCCATCTTCATAGAGAAGAGAACGTGGTTCATGGAACTTGCTCAGAGTCAGAGCGCTTTTGGAAAGAAGCTGGAAATGGCGCGGCCGCGATTTCCACGCATTTTTAGATGCTGTGAACAGGGAAATCTATTTAGAGCACCTTATTGTATTAATTAAAATATCAATATTTGGCGCCAGATATCGATTCTCGTATCACATGGAGAAGAATCGCGATATATCGCCATATCGATTTATTGTCCCACCCCTAATGTGTTCAGTTATTAATGATACGTTTTTCTTCATTATAATGTATCACCCTAAAAATTTCGACATTTATGCCCAAGGAAAATTTAAAATTAATTTTAATGCTCAAACTATGCTCATCATAGAAGATGTGAATTCAGGTCATTGTATATATGAATAGCATTTTTATGTATTTTTGAATAAATTAATAGATCCGAAAAAAAAAAAAAAAGGCCAGTCACGTCATTGACCCTAAGACAGAAAAAAATTTATAATGCATGCCTCTGTAGGCTTCCGTATGTTTGGAAATAGTCATAAGTGGTCCTTATTAAAGGAATAGTCCACCCAAAGAAAAAAAACTGAAAACCAAGGAGTTTTGTTTCCCTTTGACTTCCACTGTATGGACAAAAAAAATAGTGTAAGCCAATGGGGAACTAAAACAGTTTGATTACCAGGTTTTGAATGACTTTGGGTGAACTTTCCCTTTAAGGCAAGCAACGGGCCAACAACGCACTAAAAAACACTGATGACACCTTGGAAACCGCTTAGCAACGCCCTGGCAAAACCCCACTCACAGTTTCTTCCAAAAACACAAAAATCAAATTAACTAATAACATTAGCCAAAAGCAAGCAGTCTTCATCCAGGTTATTTGGCAGGACTTGGCCACAGAGAATTACTTTGCAACCATCTGAAACACAAACACAGCAACTGCAGGAATCTCTGCAAAAATCAATAAAGATTTTGGAGAAAGTAAAACATATGAAGGGCCTGAAGCCCCCGGCTTCCTCTGAATGGGCCGGTAGCCAAGCCTGAGTGAAGGGCATGTGAGCATGAGGGAGATGTGGGAGGAGGCGTCTAAGGCCGTGGGGGATGGGGGTACACAGCAAGACTGGAGGTGCTACTATTGTGGTGTATGATTTCGGTAACATGAGCAACCTACTAACTCACACGCATGCACACACATCCAGAAAAAAACATCCACATCTGCCTCCTCAGAAATGAGTTTGCAGCTGTCTGTGGATTTTATGGTAAACAGAGAGAGACAGAGAGATGGAAAGCGATAAAGACGGACAGGTTTGAGGGGGATGAGAGGCAGTGATTTAGCGGGAGATTTTGGAGAAAACATTATCCGAGGACTTCCGAAATCCCCCTTGCATTGTGAGGACTTCTGCCAGATCTCGAGTCGGTTCCTGGCCAGTGACGTGTCCCACAGATGGGGCTCTCCAAAAGTGACGGGCTGCATTCAGCCAATTAAATTGTGCATTTTGGAAGGGTGCGCTAAGCTGGTTATAAGTGTGGGGAATAATAATGAGATAAAGCCGAAGAATCACATGGGACGTGGTCTGCAAAATTAAGCCTTTTATCAGTACATACTATATATTTCCCATTTATTTTAATGGCATTAGGAAACTGTCTACAGCTGTGTCCTTAACACTGTTGCATGAAGCATATAATTGCTATTGATCCAAAAGGAGATTATTTTGAATTAATAGGTGGGGAAAATGTTCTTGTACTTTCCATGTCAAATAAAGTAATAGAGAAAGCAATAATCAGTAGTCTAATAATTAGGCATACATATTTCAATGTTAAAGGGATAGTTCACCTAGAAATAAATTTACTCATGTTATTTCAAACTGGTATGACATTTTCTGTGACGCACAAAAGGAGATGTTCAAAAGCACACTGTGCAAATGTTTTTGAAAAAAGACTCTTATGATCGATGTTGCATTTATTTGATAAAAATGCAGTAATAGCAGTAATATTGTGCAATATTATTACAATTTAAAAATAACTTTTCTATTTTAACATATTTTATAATGCAATTTACATTTTACATTTATGCATTTAGCAGACTAATTTAGTCATGTGATGTCAGCTGAATTTTCAGAAACATTTCCTCTTATTATTAATGTTGCTGCTTAATATTTTCCTGGAAACTTTTTAAAGTCTTTTCCTGTCAACGACACAGTTGTCAACTCACAAAAGGCTTTGATAATTTTTTTTTTCAGGATTCTTTAATGAATATAAAGTTCAAAAGAACAGCATTTATATGAAAAGGAAATTTTTTAGCAATGTACAATGCAAGTCTTTAATTTCCCTTTTGACCAATTTAAACCTAAAGTTTTTTTTTAATCTGACTGACTCAACACTTTTGAAAAGTTGTGCAGTAACTCTACAGTGAACAAAAAAGATCATACATGAACAATAATCGTCCATACTACATACTGAAATTTCAGCCACTGAAAATATTTTTCAGTGAAATGAGCTGTTATATAGGACTTGAGAGGCCTTGATTTTGGACCAATTTTGTGTATTTTTTTTTCATTTCTGGAGCATAACATCATCCATCCTGAATCCTACTTTATGGAAAGGAACAGCCAAGACATTCAGCTAAATATCTCCTTTTGTGCTCCACAGAAGAAAACAAGTCAGTTTTGAAATGACAAGAGAAGTGTAAATGATGACAGAATTTTCATTCATGAAAAACTATCCTCTTAAGAGCATCTGCTCTTTTTATTATTGAATAGCCTGTAATTAAAAACTGGGACAATTTTAGTGTGACAAACCTAATTTGGGATTCCTTTTACAGCTTTCTAAAAAAAAAACAAAAAAAATTCCAGTCTGTGCGAAAGTGAGTGAGAGGGGCAAAAAGAGCTGGCATCCGTCCACTGTAAATTCTTCACCCCCTTCGTTGCACTTGGATGATTGTTATTCATTCTCACGCTTCATTAATGTGGTCAGTCTCCACATCTGACTTTGATAAACATGCCATCACTATATTCCACGTAAGCCCACGGCTTTACAAATGTATTCTTTAGTTGGATCACAACTACGATAGCAGGTTGTGCCACACAGAGCTTGCCTGAAAATACAAGAATCCTACACAGATCATTGAATGAAGTAACATAAAACACGTTGGCAGCTCCGATGGCCCTTGTCAGTTCATGGCAACAGCAAGTTTTTGACAGACTTCCCAGACCATACTAATATTAAAATCTAAGCCAACAAAAAATGTGGAGCAGCCAAGCCAGACTGAGCCGGGCTGGATTCCTTCACAAAATGGCTAGACACCGTTTTCTTCATTCTTGAAACAGTCAGTGCTTTTAAGGTATCCTCTTGTTCAAATACAGCTCAGATGAAGACTAGATGACAAACACCGAGTCTTTTCCTGTCAACAACACAGTTGTCAACTCACAAAAGGCTTTGATAAGCACAATCTCCATCAGATAGTGTAAACTCACCTGTGGATCTTAGACACGCACACCTCCAGCTACCATCCCCCATTCTGCTTCCTACCCAGAGATATGAGGGCATTTAACTGAGGAATGCCATGCCATTGTTTTGGCTGAACTCAAAGCGGGTGACTTCAAGGAGAGGCCCGCGGTGCACTGTGTCTCAGCTCATCACTATAGGGAAATCTTAGCATAAGGATCAAAACCTTGACTTCAGGGATGTGATCAAAAGAGATCTAATACTGAATTATGCTTGAAAGCAAAGGGCTTTGATTGAGCACTGAGGCATCTCATTGGGATGAATCTTTTGATAACAGGTGTAAAATATTTCATTATGAGTGAAATGCTCACCATAGTTTCTGCCTGACCTTATACAGTGTATTTGTGTGGTTTACCACAAGATAAACCACACAAATACCATATCAGTGACTCACTGGTGTTAGTTTGGATGCATCCAAGTACTTTTTATGTACTCCCTTCTTTTATAATATTAAATGTATGCACTACCATTCAAAAGGGTCGGTAAGATTTTTACATGTTTTTGAAAGAAGTCCCTTATGCTCACAAAGGCTACACTTATTTGATCAAAAATACAGTAAAAACTGTAATATTGTGAAATATTATTACAATTTAAAATAACCGTTTTCTATTTTAATATATTTTAAAAGGTAATTTATTCCTGTGATGGCAAAGCTGAATTTTCAGCATCATTACTTCAGTCTTCAGTGTCACTTGATGCTTCAGAAATCATTCTAATATGCTGATTTGTGGCTCATGAAACATTTCTTAATTTTTCAATGTTTAAAACAGTTGTACTGCTTAATATTTTTTGTGGAAACAGCAAAAAACATCATAGTTCAGTTTCATTCTGTTGCAATCAACCTAATGGTTTTTGAATGCAATAACAAAATTATGCAAATGCAGACTAAGAAGGTAAGCAGCCTAATTATACAGGGCTTTCTTTCCATTGTGTGCTGGATCTAGTGTGAATGTTCAGAAAACCTGTATAAAAACAGTCATTATTTTTCCAATTCTGTTTAGTGACACTAGTGTCACAGAACTGACAAATTTCACCTTTAAAGTCACAATGAAATGGAAGTTCACACTCTTTTCTAAATGCATCCTAATGATCTTGTTGTGATTGATTCATCTTTCAAAAAAAATTCTTGATCCTGTAATTTTTAATCAAAATATCATATCTGGATCTTCTGGTGAAACAGCACTTTTCTCTGGTGATGTATGCTGGACTCCTCCAATCATTTAGTCTGTTTAAAAAGCACACACATAAATGTATTTTTGAATGAATGTGATTCTGACAAGATCATATGCAGATATTCACTAAAATGCAGCACTGCATGCTTCAAATTGAACTTTGAATGGTGAATATGTGTAGCAATAATGCAGTAAAGTTGAATATGAGGTAAGGACGGAGGGACTAATATAGACAAGTGCACAATTCAAGACTTCCAGCCCACGATCATACATAATGCATATGTGTTGCGTGCTTGGATGTTTACAATCAATAACAAGTGTTTAGTTTTGTTCAGGTAATTGCCTTCTTGCTGCCCCCTGCTGGTAAGAGTCATTAGAGGCTTAACGTGATTGGATTAGATAGGAGATTAATTTCCTGTCAGTCAGATTCAATAGGCATCAGTGATGTTTCATATTGAATGGTACCCAATACACACAATTGTGCATAAACAACAATACTCAGCCTCACATAGCTGCAAATAACGACAATTTAAACCCAATTGTGTAAGGCTCTCAACCTTCATCTAATCCACGTGTTGTTGCTCACTGAAACTGAACACCAAAACAACAATGCAGATTATCCATATATAGAGGTCTTCACTGATTTGCACCTTCTGCCAATCCAAAACAATAAGCCCACAGGCTTTTACATGACATTCACTGTCAAGAGTGACAGACAGGGGCTCAACCCAGGATTGTGGGCATAGAAACCCCTTCAAACCAGGAACAGCCACTCAATTGTATCGCCTCCACTGTGGGTCATGGGCTGCTATGGGAAGCAGGAAGTCTAACGCAAAGCATTTTTGTCACTGGCACACAATGCAGCTCGTATGAACTTGAAGGAATGAGTATGGACATCTGGGCTAAAAATGCATATTTTGGCGGATGTCCTATATTAGGATTTTTAATTCAAGCTCTGGTTTTCACTTTTGATTGACAAGGCCTTGATATAAAGATGTTTCCCATTGTCATTCTGTATATGTCAGTTAATTTGATGAATAATATAATAACAGTAATATTATTTTAATATAATACTATGAATATTAATAGTTTTATATTACTATTTTAAACCGTTTTAGTATTGGATCTTGTATGGTATTTAAAATAAATTTACATAAGTTGTCAATGTGAGGATTTACACAAAAAGGTCAAAAATGAGTAATGGATGAGTAATGACTATATTAATAATGTAACTTAATTTATAACCTTATATATAAATTACATGGTTATATATATATATACGGTTAATTAAATAAAATAAACAGGTTTTTGGTGTGACAGTGTACACATTTTATTTGAATAATTTTACATATACACACATATAAACAGTATATATGAAAATTATTACTATTATATAAATATATTATTTATTATATTACTATGCTCTAGTTTTATTAACATTATTATTATGATTTCATACTGTTTTGATATTGGGTTGTATATGGTTCATTAAAATATATAAGTTATTAGTGTCATAATTTACACAAATGCAACCATTTAAAAAATCATAATGAAAATAAAAAAGGAAAATAAAATGACTAATAAATAATACTAGTAATAATAATAATAATAATCACTTTTCAAAGCCTTTTTTTCAGTACATATTCTATCATCCACATCAGTCACTATAATTTGAAAGGATGACACTTTCAATGTCAAGTTCTTGGATGAAAAATCGCCCCCCTACATTGAGAGAGCAAGGTGACCCCTCTTAATCATAGGGGCTGTTATCTAACGGGGTGTTCAGTCAATAATCCCTGGACAGACAGCTTTGGTTCATCTGCTAGGGAACTGGAGGGACCTTATTAACACAAGGGTGAACAGAAGGTAGGATAGGGGCTTAAAACCCTTTGGAGAAACCAGCATTACAGGACAGTCCTGCTCCACATCGAACAAAATATGTTATGAGAGAAAGAGAAAAAAACGGATGAGGGTGGAAAAACAGTGTAGAAAGGTAGACAAAAAAGTAGATGGACGACACAACAGGGGATAGAGAGAGATGGAGAAGGAGAGGATTATGCAGTAGGGGTCCATCATCTGTTCCCTAATGAGAAGGGCTAGTTCAGTAGTTGTCTAGGTCATGTACTAAAGAAAGTGTAACACAGAATGAGACCTGCAGGGCAATTTGCACATATATAAGCATTATCAGGGCTGTTTTGAGCATTTAGGCCAACAAACATATAATAAAATATGATTTAAAAACTGAATATTGCACATTGTGAACAGCTTTCTTATCACTGTGACAATCTCTCATATCTTCACATTTTTGAGCGCCCTTTAATAGAGTTCCACAGATTGTATCTGAACACAGACACACAAAGCCTGTATTTGTGACCAGTCTCATGATCTGAACCACTTCAGACATAAAAATACAACCAGAGGCAGCAGCAAATTGGCTAATTATGAACATAAAACCTCTCAGTTTGAAATATTTGCTTAGTTAAAATGTATTTGCTCTGCTTTACTAGATAAAATAGGATAATTAATAGAATAAATAGTAGAATAAATGTCATTTTCTAATAAAGTATGTCTGTTCCAAAGCTCTTAGTTCACCTGCTGTTTTCTATCAATGCATAGGCTATATGACAGTTTTTACAGTTTGCGTACCGTTTTCTGCAAATTGAACAGATATGAGGAAATTCCAAAATAGACTTCTGCATGTTTAAACGTAATAGTGTATTACTTTACACATATGTATTTGCAGTAACGTACATGTGTCTACGTTTGAACAAGCTAAACATATTTATGGCTCACGTGCAGTGTGTTTTGATAACAAACTCAACTCTTTTCAAAAGGTGAACACGCTTCACAAATGTTGTCTAAGAAACTTTAAACAGTCGATATCCCTCTATTACACAAAGAGCGGTTTAAACACCGCAGTTTAAACACATTATTATCTTACAGTATTGTAACTGCAGCATCCCCAAACATCCGCGTGCATCCCATTCAAACGCGCGCGGTCGAAACGCTCCAAAAAGTTTCTCACAGACTTAAACCACAACAACAACAACAAAAAAACAGAACCGCATAGAAAGATTAGGCGAAATGTTTTACCTTGCCAAGCAAGAGCGCACATTTGAAGAACAAACAGTAAAAGTGAAGTGTTTGGCAGAGCCATGTTCCTGAAGTTATCCATCTGAATGAAGCGCACGAGAGGAGCACGGCAGTTTTGGCCAGGAGGAGCGCGAGAGAGGGAGGGAGATGGAGTCGAGTTGCACAAATGCTGCCTGTCTGTTCGCTATTGTACTGTCCTGCTGCGAGTGGGAGGAAATTTGGGACATTCAATTAATGCTCTCCACCCTACAAAATAAGGTTAAAATCATATTTTTTGGTCGCTTATTATATCTAGATTTTTTTTACCCGCGCGTAAAAGAGTATAACACGATTTATTGTTTTATTATGTTATACTAATAACAACAAAGTGCCCTGCTAGGATGCTTTGGACATGTTACCATGTTAATACCACGTTTATGGACATGTATCTATCATCATATTATTTGAAGTAATTTCGAGTTTCGAGATATGTAATACATGTACCATGGTACACTCTTAAAAACAAAGGTAGAAGAACCATTTTTTGATTCCCCAAAGAACCTTTCATTGAATGTTTTTTTTTAAAATAACCATCTTTTTCTTAGAATGAAGAACAGTTGAATAATCCAAAGAGCTCTTTTCCACTATAAGGAACTTTTTGTCATTTTTAAGTGTGTATTTGATAAAGAACGATGGTATTAATTATCATCTGATACCATCACATAACATGATACCACCACAGTATTTTTGTGCAGGTCTTTTGTAGGTCTTTATATAATTGATTATGTGATATTTGTGTTTGTCCTTGTTGATAATGCACGAATAATACTGATTTCGAATAATTATAATCAGTGCAAATTCTGATGGATTGTAGCATTAAATATTGAAATATTAAATAGGCCTAAATCAGATCAGTCAGGTATGCCTATGTATGTTAAACAATGACTTAAAACCACAATTGCACAAAATAATTTTATAATTTAAATTACAATTCAGTGGTCAGGAGTTTTTCCTGGGGCCAGATTTTAAAAAGACCTCTCTCCACAAGAGAGAGAAAAATGTTTCACATTGTTCTGGAAGGAGGTGTTGTTGATGGTTTGTGTTGTTTTAGGACATGGACTTCTTCCAAACCAATGTGTCAGCATGCAGGTTGTTAACAACCTCTACTGTTATCACCACTCCTCCATCACCTCAACTAACAGCTGCTGGAGGGAGGGGTGTGTGTGTGTGTGTGTGTGTGTGTGTGTGTGTGTGTGTGTGTGTGTGTGTGTGAGAGAGAGAGAGAGAGAGGGGCAGTGGAGGGCTGTCACTCCAGCTGTCTCTCCAGCCTCTTGCCATCATTCCATGCACCTTTTACTCAAAACTGGGCCATATAACAACACAACATTCATTCATGACTGCGCTTATATGGTTCTTGAAGGTGATTAACGTAAACAGATTTGTCTTTTTTCCACAATATAGGGGCTGGGGGTGCATACACAACATAAAAGGTGCAAAAATAAAGCAGTTTTTAAATAAGATCTCTAATAAAGGGATGGTTCATTTAAAAAAAAAGAAAAGAAAATTCTGTCATACCCTGATGCTGCATAATGCAGAACGTTCTGGCTGCTTTTTCTATATTGTAAAAAGGGCATTTAGAAAATAATAAATGCACCATTATTTTGGTCTATATAAGCTTTTTGAAATTATATGCATAACTTTGTGTAAGAAACTGACTTAAATTTAAAGGAATTTACTCACCTTCATGTTGTTCCAAACCTGACTTTTTCTTCTTTGAAAGACAAAAAAATAATGTTAAGATATAAGAAATATACACCTTTCATATCAAACCAAAATTATGAATTTATTGAGGGAAAAGTCATAGTTAATAGTGAATAAGTGTTCCCTATTCTAAAGTGTTACCAAAATATTTATCAACACACATACTCATAACAGCAGAAACATTCTTCAAGAATGTGTACAATCATAAAGGTTTAGAATGACATGAGGGTGAATGAAGACAAAATATTTTTATTTTTGAGTAACCCACTGAAAATCTTCCCCTATTTACAAGAATATGATTTATCTTATCATATTTTATGATATCCGTGAATATCAGTGAATCCGATCAAGTGTTGTCTGTTTTTCACACAAAGCTACCAACTTTAGAAAACTTGGAATTTAGCTCACAAATTATATGGATACTTTTATAGTTGTTTGATGGTGCTTTTTGGAGCTTGAGACCTCCACATGAGGATGACAAAATGTTCAAGGTTGGGTGAACAATCCCTTTAATAAAATCTGAAAATGGTACTTAAACTCATTTTGAGGAAAAGCGTAAACGTTCATGTAACTGAAAATTCGAAAGTCTCTCTATTCTAAAGTAAGAGAAAGTCAGAGAGTGCACTTGAGCTGTAATTAGAACAAAAGCTGGCAGTGAACCAAATCCAGGTCAGTATTATTAAGGGGTTCCACACACTGAGCCTGAAGACTTATAAGTGCGCTTTGAGGCCGCTGAAGGAAATCATATATGACCAAAGAGGGAAAAAAGAGAATCGTACAGCTTTGATGTTGACTCAGTCAGAATCCAGATCTCTCTCTATGCTCCCTCTCTCTTCTCTGCTCCTTCTTCTTGTCCACTATCATTCTCCTTCACTCTGAAGGAAGAAATAGCACTCCACATTTATTTATACATCGCTCTACATTATTCATTCTCAAAACAATCCCTATGTATTCTTTCACTGTCTCTATCCCCTCCTCCGCTAAATTGTCCCATATTTTCTTTGTACATCCAACTATCTTGTCCGGTTTACTTCATCTCACCATCCCATCTGTATGTCTCATAGCGGTGTTACAGGTTCTAGCAAACAGAAGATGTGGGCTGCATTGGCAAACACAAACTTAAAGACTGAAAATTGTCATAATTTATTTACTCTCGTATTGTTCAAAACCTGTATCTTTCTTTCTTCTGTCAAAAACAAAAGAGGAGATTTTGAAGAACGTTGTTGTCCAAACAACACTGGACCCCAGTGAACGTGCGTCGAAGACTGACACGGAAGAGAAAAAAATGTTAAATAAAGTTTTTATTTTTGTTTACTTTGCGCACAAGAAGTATTCTTGTAGCTTCATAAAATTACGGTTGAACCACTGATGTCACATGGACTATTTTAACAATGTCTTTACTACCTTTCTGTGCCTTGAACTTGTCGTTTGCGTTGCAGTCTTAGCAGGGTCAGAAAGCTCTCTGATTTCATCAAAAATATCTAAATTTGTGTTCTGAACATGAACAAAGGTCTTACGGGTTTGGAACGACATGAGGGTGAGCAATTAATGACAGAATTTTCATTTTTGGGTGAACTATCCCTTTAAGGACTCTAGCATGAACAAGAAGATATTGTATGATGACATAGAGTGTGAGGTCTTACATAAAATGATGAAAAGTTGTTTAGAAAACTTGGATGAGAATCCATGCTGGGAAAATTTGTTTGCCTCCAGCAAAACATTTTGTGTTGGCCAACATGCTGGATTTTCATGTCATAGCATGATTATCGTGCACTACCTTTACTTACATAAGACTGCAATGAATTCTGTTTTTGTTTGTTGTTTTGGCCACAGTAACATGTCTGTGCCAAACAGTATCTGTCTGTGTTCATCCACAGTGTATAAATGTGTATTTAGACCTTTGAACCACACTTGGTTGGTAAGTGTTTTTTCAAGTTAACATGCATATGCAGGGCTGGATTGGTAATCGGGCATACCGGGCATTTTCCCGGTGGGTCGACGCACTTTAGGGGCAGACAGAAGGTTTTTTTTATTATTATTATTAATATTTGCCAAGGACCATCACGCCGGGACAGCGAGCAGCCAGTGGCCCATTGGTTTGTCTCCTGTATTGACACGTAAACCACCCCAATCACAATGCGCTGTAGACAGAGCGATGAAGTATTTTGCTCTGCCTAAAGATCGCTTCACCCCAACTTCTTTCTCGTCGGCTTTCCCCACGTTTTCACAGCAGCTTTATCAAGAACAGGCTTGCTCTGCAGTGAATGATGCGGGCCAAAGAGGCAGGCAGGAGGAGGAGAGGAGAGCAGTTGAATCTGTAAAGTGCTTGATAGGGTCTCGCAACGGAGGCAGTCTTCTAACCTAGCCTAATGTGTGCGCGCAAACACTTTTTAATAAAACGTAAATTCGCCCCCTGCGATTTTTTTGGCCAAGTCAAGTCTGTTCATGAGTTTTCCATAGATTTAAATAAAAAAAAGACACGATGTTGTCGAACCTGACGTTTTAGTCTTATCCAAAAAGTTTTTGAAGAGTAAGATGTTTAATGTTTTTTAAAGAATTCTCTTCTGTTCACTAAGCCTGCATTTATTTGATCCGAAATACAGCAAAAGCAGTAGGCCTAATATTGTGAAATATTTTTACTATTTAAAATAACTGCTTTCTATTTGAAAATATTTTAAAATGTAATTTATTCCTGTGATCAAAGCTGAATTTTCAGCATCATTACTCCAGTCACATGATCCTTCAGAAATCATTCTAATATTCTGATTTGCTGCTCAAAAAACATTTATTATTATTATTATTACTATCAAGATTTAAAACAGTTGAGTATATTTTATTCTGGATTATTTGATGAATAGAAAAGCATTATACACTATACCATTCAAAAGCTTGGAGTCAGCTTTTTTTGTGTGTGTGGGGGGGGGGGGGGTTATAGAAATTAATACTTTTATTTAGCAAGGATGCTTTAAATTGATCAAAAATTATGATAAAGACATCTATAATGTTACAAAAGATTTCTATTTCAGATAAGTGCTGTTCTTCTGAACTTTCTGTTCATCAAAGAAACCTGAAAAAAAACAACCCAGGCTCATTGGAAATACCTGTCTCTACATACATTTCTGCAACACCGTAATTATGTACCTTGCAGCACGTTTCGCGGCAGTTTCAAAGTGAAATGTCCAGAGAGTGGCGCTAAAACACACGTTTAATACGTGACCGTGACACGTTTTTATTACGTTGGTACAGGCACTTATTGCAGTGTTTTCATTATGCTGCTTGAGGTACGTTTTGCAGCCATTCATAATTCAAATATCCGGTGAGTGTCGCTAAAGATTAAGCTCTATGAAGTTGGAAGTATCCCCTACACCAAACCCAAACCTAAACCTACCCGAAAGTGTTAACAAATGCAAAAGTAATATAAAAACGTATTTGCTGATGCAGCCATGCTATTTTAACTTCCTTATGCAGATTTGAGCTGTTTTGTTGAACTGTAGTTTCACGGGATTCGTATCGGAGCTCTTCTTCACCTAAGTGCAACGCTGTATCGCGTGAGCTACCGAGTAAACTTAGGCCTACTGAGTTAGTAAACTCATACATATGAAGCTGTATATGTGACGACAACGTTCAAAGGTAGGCCTATCAGTTTTCAAATCGTGCATGATGTTAAACTTGTTTAGAAGTCATAACATACCATTCTGCAAGTAACTGTGAGAAAATAATCAAAACTGTTCCTGTGTGAAAAGGAATAAAAGTTGTCAGAGTTTTACTGCCTCTAGTGTTGATTTCAAATGGAAACTGCAGTGAATCGTACATATAGGTACGTTTTTTCAGTTTTGCAGAAATGTATGTAGAGACACGTATTTCCAATCAGCCTAGGTTGAAAAAAAAGATCTACTTCGCTGTTTTCAACATAATAATAATAAATGTTTTTTTGAGCAGCAAATCAGAATATTTGAATGATTTCTGAAGGATCATGTGACTGGAGTAATGATGCTAAAAATTCAGCTTTGATCACAGGAATAAATTACATTTTAAAATATATTCAAATAGAAAACAGTTATTTTAAATAGTAAAAATATTTCACAATATTACTGCTTTTGCTGTATTTTTTATCAAATAAAAGCAGGATTGGTGAGCAGAAGAGACTTTAAAAAACATTAAAAATCTTATTGTTCAAAATCTTTTGACTGGTAGTGTATATCATATATATATATATATATACACAGAGAGAGAGAGAGAGAGAGAGAGAGAGAGATAAGTGGTGGTGGGCCGCCTGGATCAAAATATGCCAGGGCCGATTTTTTTGTCCCAGTCCAGCCCTGTGCATATGGTTTATGTATTGTGGATATACTATTGAAACAGTGAGCATTTTGGTGTTTACGAATTGACCCCGTTCACTTCATTATTTTTTGTGGTAATCAACATTATGCCACGAGTTCTGTCAATTGAGTTTCCTTTATTCCTTTATATTCCTTTAAACTTATTTTTATTTTAAATAAATATATGAACACACTTTAAGCGTAATATTTCACAAAAGTTTCTTCAGTTTTAAATGATAAACCCACAGATATATTGTTGAAAATTAAAACATTGTGACCTTTTGTGGTTTAGTGAACATTATTCATAGTTAATATGACGAACTACATCTATGAGGAAAACTGACTTCATACATACACACTAAAAATGTTGAGAACAGTTCATTAAAAGTCACTGAGTAACAAAAAAAGTAAGTTCTGAGAAAGGCTCCAGCAAGCATGTGTTTGCAGATGTCAATTGGTTTGATTTTCTGTATCTAATGCAGTGAGAGTTAGACATTTTAAGTCTGTCTTCTTTATCCAAATACTATCTGGGACCACTGTATGTAGTTTAAATGTTGTAACACTATAGTGTGTGCAGTTAATGGGGGTTATTTGGATCTCTGCTGTCACTGATGGAGTGATATGGGGTTAAGAGAGGTTTGCCTGATCCACAGGTGTGCACATTCTATCTATTCAGCATCAGTTTTCTTTGCCAAGGACAGTAAGTTACACATTCTTTTTAGTAGTTATGCTCATGTCACGACCCAGAATTCTGCCTATTCCACACACAGAAGACTTGGAATAAAGTGCCCAAATTGTTATGATGTTTTTGTCCATTTTGGAGCTTGACAGCAGGTCACTTTTATTGTAAAACAGCTCACAAAACATCTCCTTCTGTTTTCTACAAAAGAAAAGAAGGTCCTACAGGTTTGGAACAATATAAGGGGGAGTAAATGATAACAGAGTTTACATTTTTGAGACAGCTGTGATGTACAAATAAAAAATAAAAAAAATCATCCAGATTCATGATGATTATCTGTTATGATTATCTAACAAGGTGTATGTGGATGGATGAGACCACCCACTGCATGGGTTCAGTTATGGTAATGATGCAGTGAGTGTGTGTGTGTGTGGAATCCAAGCGTTTGACCTCACAAAGACTAGATTCAATGCCCACCAGCACCTGCAGTCCCAACCTGGGTATTCAGTCATACAACACCACCCATTTGGGCAAATATCACATCTACTGGTGTCATCTCTCAATGACACCAGGTAAAAAAATATTCCCTTTTCTTCTCATTGTGTCTTCCAAGCCTGTAGCTGCTTCTTCTTATGTCAGAACACCAATCTGATTGTTAACAGACCTTATTTACAACCGCTTATAGACATTTAATTGGCCATTGCCATGGCACCAGGGCAGGTCATGGGTGTAACACCATCACACCAGAACATATCCAGCCATATTACTTCCTGACACCAAGCAAAGATAAATGCCAGTGATTGTGGGTAATGTGATTAGATTGGCTATTCTCCACCTCACGAGAAGGGCAGAGACTGTCATGCTCACCAGCTCCAGTTTCACAGACTGAAGAGCAGTACGTGTCACAACAGGGGTGTCAGACTCACCCCAGCCAAATGTTAAGATGAAATACGAGAGTTTGACCAAGAGAGAACATTACTGCCCCCAAACCCCTCCTCAATGACCCTTCGGGTGTGAAAGGTTATTTTTGTAATCATGTCTGGGTATTATTTTTTTTTTTTGACCAGTAAGGATTGTGTGTAGTATTTTGTGGCTTGTTTAGGCGATATGTGATAGGAAAATCCATGATATTGTTTGGCTTACTGTAGGGGGATTGGATAATTGACTAATTATTAGAATAATAATGATGGTGGATTTTTTTGGGATCTTTTTAAAGCTTCCAGTATTCTAACAAAAGTGCCAATCCAGTCTCATGAGAAAAGCTATTTTAAAAAATTGGCCATTTTGTATGAACTGATATGATTTGATTTGTACTAAAACATCCTATTTTTTTTGGGGGGGGGGGGGGGGGCACCTCTAACCCCACCCCTAAACCTATCCCTCAATGGGTCGTAAGCAGATCGTGCAAAGACATACAAATGAATTTTACGAATTTATATAAATGTGCCACCAATTTATCAAAACATCATATAGTTACAAATAGCTGGTATTGCTGAATAGTATTTATACTTAGAGTGGGAATAATGACCTTGCATTTCCCTAAAATCCAATTAACAAAAATTATTGTAAATGCAAATACTTGTTAGTAAACGACTGACACCAAAATGGGAAAACTATACAATTAGCTAAATAATTATTTTTATTTTTTTTACCTTTTATTTTGTCATATTTTAGGATTAATGTTAGTGTAGTAGTAATAATGATATGCTATTCCAAATAATGTTTGGAACATCACAGAACACACTATTTTTGCAGTAGAGATGACCCTTTTACATTTGCCAAAATGTGCAGTTTAAGTACACATTGGGGAATATTGTATTCCGCAATGCAATGAACTTGACTTGACCTTCAATTTCCAATGTGACGAATGAACCAGAAATAATTTCAACTGCCATTTTAACGTCTTCTTCTCTAAATAGCTACATTCAAAATAGCATACTATTATACTACTCAATTTAAATAGTAATATCTAAGACAATTATGACACAAAATTTGATTACAAATACAAAATAACCATTTTTTATGGATAACTAGATGCCTCTTGCATGAGGTCATCGTGTGACAATGCAGCAAAGGTGTATCGTTGTATTGTGGTAGAAATTCCCCTACGCACCTGACTTAAGTTTAATCGGGGGTGTCTCTAGCGAAACCCAAGCATCTCTGGCGATACTCAAAATGTATACTCTTTCAAAATGTATACTCTTTAGTAAATTTCTTGAGCACATTTCACTCAACATTTGTTACTGCCCCAATAAAGCGCTCTATTCTCTTTTCTGGGTCCAGAAGGACAGCTGTCACATTCTGAAGTTCCTCGAGATCCCATGGTCCTTCCACCTGCACCTGGAAACTGGAGCACAAGTAAATTTCAAGCTCCTTTAGATTTTCCCCACTCATAGAGACTGACAGAGTTTCCTTTGGGTGTATAAGAGGTGGCTTTCCAGCTTCTCTCTTTACCCCTTTGAACACTTGACTGAGTGGTTCTTTAAGTTCAGGCGCCTAGTTTCACCTAGAATTGTAACACTCAGAGTACCACAAATATCAAACTGACCCTTTGTATATTTTGACCCTTGCTGCACAGCAGTAACCAGACAGACTCCAGACAATGCCTTTGAATATGCTTTAATCACAGGCCGGGAGGACTTCACACCAGTCACAGAGAATCCCCCAGCAACAAGGATACAACAGTTTATATAAGGAAGGTATATAGCAAAGGTAACATCATGTCACATTACATCATTTTCCTCTATCATGATTGGTTCCCTTATGTGGCAAATCAATAACCCCTTCTCCTTAGTTAGTAATTACCTCAGCCTATTCATTAAATCATGTATTGTTATTAGTCATTAGTACATCACTAAATAAGTCTACAACACCTCTGTTCCCTAAAGCCGGTATCACACTGTGCGATTTTGGCCACGATTTGGTCGTCTGAGACAAATTTTGAAAATCCTAAAAGATTCCTATAATCCTAGGCTAAAATCTGTAGTCTTTGATCACTGGTTTGACATGTTCACCAACAGCTGATTAATGGCCGTTGTGATCAGATTTGCCGCACAGTCCTGACTTCTCCTACGACAAACGTCAAACTGTTCCTCCTTTTTAAAGACAAGCCATGATCAGAATTAATGCTATAGAGATTTCTTCTATCTTCATAAACTCCAGCGCTCTCGTCCTCTGCTTACGGAATTCATGTTGCCTTTGCTGTATAAACACCGGTTGCGTCACTGTTTTCATGTGGGTGTGTAGTGCTGCTTACACTATTCTTCTTAAATACAGCCGGTATTACCACCATTCACATACTTTTCATGATAGCCAACATTTCAGCCCCGCGTGCAATGCAGCTCGCAGTCACTGAACGTGTATGAGTTAATAATGTAAAACTCCGGACAAGTTTTCTTGCGCGCACCCGTTTTTAACGTGTCTTGATTGTCGTACAGTCTGACATTAATGACAACTGAGATCCCACAGTGTGACATGATTATCATGTTCGTACAGTCTGAAAAGTAACAATCATACAGGACTATGAAAAATCACACAGTGTACGCCCTGCTTAACACGTACTCAAAAGTTAGGCCTGCAAGAAAAGAAGTGTTAGACATTATTTTGTGATCAACTGATTTTATGATTTATTATGATTAAATGTAAAATTTCTTTCACAGTATACCCTTTCACATACAATTTTAAACATTTTAGTAGTACTCTGTAAGCAGTATGCAGGTAATCTGTTGAGAAAAGCATTGAAACTATAATTTTGTACATTATCAACTTTATTGATTTAAAATTTCCTATGTGACATTTTACCTCTTACTGAAAGTGTCATGCTCAGTCTCTCTTGTGAATGCATAAGTGCATCTCAGTAGATATATGAGTGTGACTGTTTGCTGAAGGGGTGAAAGGCAGTCCCTGGGGGCATTGTTGTGTGTAAATGTGAGTATTTCCACGTGTGTGTGTGTGTGTGTGTGTGTGTGTGTGTGTGTGTAGGAGGGAGACCTGGTTTTGTTTGACCTCTGGTAGCAGCCGTTACCATAGCAGCCCCCGAAGTGGCAATATTTGGCTAATAAGTCACTGTGGTAAACCACCACTGACATGCTGCTTTCTGATTGGTTGAATGTGAGAGAAGGCAGAAAACTACAAAGGAAAGAGGGCGGGGCCTTAGTAATGTACACCCTAGAGTGCCTGGTGGTTTCTTGAGACTGACAGCGGGACATTGTAGGGACCCAGGTGGCTACTTAGAGAGCAATATGAAGTATTAAACAGGAGTATTGGCACCTTTTAATCTTCATTAGGCTGATGGACAGTTTACATTCGCCTCAGTATGATTGTAGTGTCCCTTATCCTTGAACTCACACTTGATATCTCACAATGGTGATTTGTAAGAGGTGGAAACGCTTCTCTATGATCTTTGAGACTCATTCAAATCACTTATCCATGCTACGCTGGGGTACAACAGAAGGGACATGCTTCATTACTCAAAATTTGTTATAATGATGTAACTGTCAGTTCTTCTTTCTTCATTTGTATAATCACAACACATCAAGAAAAACCACAACATCCTCCACAACTATAGGTAACTAGATTTCTCTGAAGAAAATTTTAGTGCTGTTAGCTTAAAGAGATTCGGTTAAAGAGAAAAGGTTAGCTCACTAAATAAAAAAATAAATTAATTAATTCTGTCATCATTCACTCAGCTTCATGTCGTCCCAAACCTCTATGACTTAATTTCTTATGTGATACATAAAAGAAAATATTTTGAGATATGAGTTGTTTTGTTCATACAATGCAAGTCAATAGCCACTAAACTGTTTGGTTACCAACTTTCTTCAGAATATCTTCTTCATATTCTGCAGAGGAAAGATACCAAAGTATACCCAGGAAGAAACCATTACGGTTTGAAATCACATTAGGATGAGTAACTGATGACAGAATTTTTATTATGAGGTGAACTGTCCCTTTAGGCAAAACTCACAGTTCCAATATTGTCAGTGATTGCCAGGGTCTTGTTATGTGGTTGCTAGCACATTGCTATATGGTTGCTAGGACATTACTATGTGGCTTCTCTGTTGTTCTGTGTGGTTGCTTGGCCATTGCTTGGTGGTTGCTAAAGTGCATTGCTATGTGGTTGCTAGGTGGTTACTTACTGGCCCAAGGTGCTTTTCTTTTTAGATCTGGCAACACTAACTTAATGATTTTAAGTTTCATTCATGTCTAGCACAAACAGTGCAAGATGAGTTAGGCTCCCAAGTTTAATACTTAAGATCCTTTCACACTGAGTCTGAAATTTTCATTTGCATTTTTTAGGGGGGTTTCGTATTTGTTATCCTTTCCTATCAAATTGCTTGCTACAGATGTGAAAATGCAAAAAATCGAACCTGATCCCAAAAAATGTATAACGAGCGAAAGTTTCAGAGGCAGTGTGTAAACGTGACTGACTAAAATTTTGGACGAGAATTTTGGACTCAATGTGCAAAGACCTTTAAGCTTAGGGCTTTGTTCAATTAATAGCTATAAAAATATAATAAAACATGAAAAATAAATAAATAAGAAACAATGAATACTAATAAATATAATAAATACATAAGAGGAAGAAGAAGAAGAAGAAGAAATCATGAACAACTAAAACTAAATAAGAAAAAAATTCATATTGTAATAAAGCATATAGATCTTTAATGATAATTAACATGAATTATAATAATAATAATAATAATAATAACAACAATAATAATAATAATAATAATAAACAAATAAAATAATAATGGTACATAAATATCATTTTAATAATCATAAACAATTAATTAGCAATTAATAATTCATAATAAATAAACAAACAAAAAGCTAAAGCATTTAATTAAAAAAGACAGTGTGCGGTACAGTATATGCATGCTGACTGGTATCCTGTGCCACTCTTGCTTTAACATATTAGAGGAGAAAAGGAAAAAGCTGCAGGCACAGGTCAACCCGTGGACTCCTCTGAGATGTTCGAGACAAGGTCCCCAATTTCCCCAATTGACAAGGGTAACAAAATCAGCAGAACCCTGCCTTCGGCGTGGGCCATGAGCATCAAGCGAGAAAAGCAATTAGAGCTCAGCTGTTCGGGGGACATGGACTGCCACAAAGCCCAGGAGATAACAAATTCAGCAAACAAATATGGCTAATATTACAGTCTGTGGAGCAGTGACAGCAGTGATTGCTGTAAGTGCTGCAGAGCGGCCTGCAGGCAGCGGCGGTCATTAGCGCGTTGTGCTTTGGGCTTTGTGAACTGCACCTATACATACTCAATCTCATTCAGACTTCTGACTGAGCGCAGAGAAATTAGACTGGCTCAATGAAACTACAGATGGCTGCATATCAAACAGATGCAGCCACAGTTACATGTTCTTCATACAGCGCTGCTCACGGCTAACTTAACCTGAGTTCACATAATAAAGTAAAATTATTGACTCATTTTTTCCAATTGGTCTCTGAGACTGAATTCAGCACTACATGATGTACTAAAGAAACACAAACATTATTCTATTTATTGGCCATACAAATTATTTTTTATAATAAGATAAACTAAAAAGGCAAAGGTTATAATAGCGCACACTCTTATAGGCTTGTTACACCACCTTGGACCCTGGGTTAAACAATGATTGTCACATTTGTAATTTTGATGAAGTCCAACTCCAGAGCAGAGTTAGCACTTGCTCTATGCTAACACTGCTAACTGTGCAATGCTAATCCTGAATTTCAGAAAGGTATACAATCCCTTATGAAATTAACCATGGTTTTACTACAAATAAAACCAATAATAACATGGTTACTATAGTTAAACCATGCAACCACACATTTACCATGCATTTTGCTACACTAACCATAGTTTGAACCATGGTATTTGTAGTAAAACTGTGGATACAAAAAAAACCCAAAAAACTACATTTTTACTATAATAAAACCATAGGTTAATTTTCTTAAGGGATGTGAAACAATGCTTTTTTTTAACAACATTTAACAATGTTTCTGAAAGTTGCAGAAACTTTCATGTGGTGTGTTTGTCTGAGAGAAAGCTAAAAATGGTGAACTGTGAAGCCAGCATGTACTCGATTAGGAGACACTTAAATGCGAACAGGTTGCTCATTACATGCTGTAGGCTACTTGTCCAATCATTTTTATTGCACACTGCTTTTCTTTCATGGGAAAAACATGCATTATTAACACATTTCTGTCGCTATTGCAGAATATTAAGAATATTATGCTGCATCATCCTGCATAGACTCAGGCTTTAACATACTCTGTAGATTATAAAAAATCTATGAATTTAAAGCATAAGCACTGTTGTTTGACAGTGCATTTTGTGAATCAGTGTCTATTCTCTGAGGTCTTTCAAAGAAACGTGCCGCACCTGAGACACAGATTAGCTTGACACAGACAGGCTGATTTCAGTCGATTGGCAAAAGTTATTAAGAAATATTTGTTCCCACAAATTAAGAGTTTGTTCCCTTGTTTTAATAATTAATTTCTTAATTTTAGTTAAATCGTGGCACGAATTATAAATTTGTTCCCTCAAAATCATGGCCATGTTGAACTAATTTGTTCCTTCATTGTAATTAAATCAAAACAAGGGAACAAAGTAGTACAACATGGCCAATATTTACTAAGATGAAGGAACAAATTAATATGTCATGGGAATTTTATATAAGAGTTTCTTAATATATATATTCCTGCATGCCAAGTGTGGGGCTTCATTTTCCGTATGCAAAAAAATCCACGTATAAGTACTGTGAAAATAACAAACAGACGACAACATTTGGCTCAAAAATCTGAAGGGGTACGTGATGACTCTGACCCAGGGTAAAGTATGAACAGTGTGAAACTTGGAACAAAATTTCATTTACCCAGATTTAAGGCCTGTTGACACAAAGAAAAATGTTCAGTGCAAACATCTGGTGCGATAAACATTTTAATTTGAAAATTTAGCTCAAATGCATCTGTTCAGACCGGCACAAACATTTGCATGTGATCAATGCAAAATATCCTTTTCCAGATATTTTTTTTCCAGTTATATCTCACTGCGATTAAAACTAACCAGCTAATAAGATTTTTCGCTTTTGTTTACATGCCCAGATCTGCTGTAATTACTGTAATTACTGCTTGTCTTCCTAACAGAAAGTTGCACAATGCTTTGTTTACCGAGAAATAGTTTTGCTTCTTTTCTAAGCATCACCTAATGTTGAATAGTGAAACTGAATATTTATTCAGCCTGTCTGCTGTTTTTTATGCATTAGCCTGAACTTGAACCTGTACTTGTGAGAAGGACAGATTTTTTTGTGCCGAATGTTTGTGTTGGTGTGAACAGGCCTTTACCCATCTGCATAAGTCATAAATATTTTGGTCTGTTTTCCCAGACTGTAAATTTTAAATGCATCTCTGCTAAAAGTGAATTTTGTAAGGTTTTAGGATTACATTAGCATATAGATGACCTCAAAGCTAACAGACATGGACTAAAAGCCACTAAACATTCATGTTGATTTCATGGAGTCTGTAACGCATCAAGTTTTATGTTGTATATTCTATAAGGGATGATGTCGAGAGAAAGGCTATATCATGTTAAGTGCAGAAGAGTCATTCAGAGATATGGGGGTGGATTGGCAAAGAATGGTGGAGTGATTTCATGGATAGTTTATGCCAGTTTTACATGGTAGCCCATAAGATGGGAGCAGCTGCTATGGGTGGAGACAAGAGAGAGAGCGGGGGAGTGGAGGAGAGACCGAGGCAGACAACAGCTGTCAGAAAATAGATATGGCTTTTAGGAGGGAAAGAAGGATTTCCAAAAATGCATCATGTCATTCTTTTTGGGGAACCATACAAATGGTTATACGTTTGTGTGTGCATATTTAAATGTATATACACTATATTGCCAAAAGTATTGGGTCGCCCCCTTCTAATGAACAGGTTTGGCTACTTTAGTAATTTCTATGAGTACAAATCTTAATGTTAAAGCATATAATGATATTCTAGGAAATTGTGTGCTTCTAATATTATAGCAACAGTTTGGACAGGACCCTTTTCTATTCTAACATGACAATGCCTCTGTGTATAAGACAAGGTTCAAAAAGAAAATGATTGATTCAGTCAGTGTGGAAGAACTTGACTGGTCTGCATAAAACCAAGTCCTAATCCCAGTTTAACACCTCTGGTGTGACTGTAAATGCAGACCTTGAGCCAAAAACTCATCACCAAACACCAATGACTTGTACATATGGGTACAGTCATTTTAGACACTTCCAAAACTGTTGCAACAGAGATGGAAATACAATTTTTAAATACATGAATTATGTTCCCATCGTTGTTGCCACAGATTTGGAAGTGCATTTTTCTGTTCTAAAGAAGGAGGTGTCCCAATACTTTTGTCTATATAGTGTATGTACAAGTCATTGGTGTTTGGTGATGAGTTTTTGGCTCAAGAATAGAAAAGGGTCCTGTCCAAAACTGTTGCTATAATATTAGAAGCACACAATTTCCTAGAATATCATTATATGCTTTAACATTAAGATTTGTACTCATAGAAATGACTAAAGTAGCCAAACCTGTTCATTAGAAGGGGGCGACCCAATACTTTTGTCAATATAGTGTATATATGGTGCTAAGAGGTTGCTAAGGGGGTTCTGGGAGTTTGGTTACTGGCTAAATTGAACAGAGCCCACCAAATTTATTATATTTTGATTTCTAGATATGACTAAAGGTGAGGTAAATGTTATCGTACCTTAAAAGATGAGATTTTAATAAAACACTGTCCGTGCAGTAGAAATGGGAAAATTTGATGAAAAACTGATCGAGAGAAAAAACGTGTTGTCTTTTACGAGTTGTTTGAACATGTGTTGGCAGTGTGTGTACACAACATCCCAATAATGATAAAAATCCACTCGCTCCATTTTTTTAATCCCCATAAACAGTGTTGGGGGTAACGCATTACAAGTAACGCGAGTTACGTAATAATATTACTTTTTTCAAGTAACTAGTAAAGTAACGCATTACTTTTTAATTTACAAGAAAATATCTGAGTTACTTTTTCAAAAAAGTAACGGCAGTTACTTTTTCCCCATTTATTGACTGACAGTGCGCTGTGTGAACATGTTACTGTAGTTCTAGACTAAATGTGAATGTGCATTAATTCATCTCACTCGCAAAAGATTTAGTATTCATCAAAATTCAGAATATGACGCAAACCTGCAATAATTAAATATGTTAAATAACACAAATGTATCTAATCCCATTTTATTAGCCAATGTCTTTGCTGCTGACCTTTGATGATCCAGTTAAACCATACTAATAAGCAAAAATGACTTAGATAAACTAACAATTGTGCTTCATTGTTTTTTTATTGCTGAAGAGTATTGAACCTTCTTCTCCTGCATTCTATTTTACAGACGTGAATTTACTTTTCCTTCAGGCTGAGGTTTATTCATTACACTTTTTGGTGTGAAAGGGCTTTACATTTGCTATAATTAGAACTTCTTGTATTAAAACAATCAAGCCCTGCTCATATTTGCCCTGCTTGCAATTTCTTTCCTAGCTGGTTAACTTCATAGATATAACTGACTGTGTTTTTGTTACTTGTGCATGTTTTTAACACAAACTTATGTGTATTTGACAGTTTAAGCACAATAAAACATGAAAGAGAACTTAGTTTAGTACTCACATGCCATGTGACAGCCGCTTTCTGTGCGCATGCTTCAGGTGTGTGCGCTCAGAAAACCGTATATCAGAAGTTAAAACTGATATGGTTTTAAAACACATGATTTCAGTGTGATAGACATAATAATCAAAACCAATCAGATGTTTTTTTTGGCAGAATATCTGAGGTACAGGCTGTAAAGGCACAGCCCTATTCTGGAAAAGGGGGCAGGGAGCAGCAGCTCATTTGCATTTAAAGAGCCATGCACGAAAACAGCGTGTTTCTGCTTCCACTCGAAATAGCCATTTTTAAAATGCTATAATAAATTATATGTGGAGTATTTTGAGCTTAAACTTCACAGACATTTTCTGGAGACACCTGAGACTGAAAGTGGATCATATATGCCTTTTAAAGGTGCAGCATGTAATTTTGACAGCTAGGGGTTGAAATGGGTACTGCAGTCCAAATTCAAAATATTGGAGAGAGTTGATTCTCCTGCCCCCTCAGATGCCACATTCACACTGGTTGCCAGATTGAGGGCTGAGTTGATTTATCCGTGTTTAAATATGCCTCCAGAGATTTTTAGATGGGTGACAATTGACAAGGCTTTTAGATCAGGTAGAATCAGCGATCTCTTACCCAGTTCATTTGCTGGCTTCCATAGCTATTATACGCTACGTTTTCCACCAACTGGCAACTCCAATGTCGAAATGCTATTGGTTAAATTGGCAGTGTGAGAAATCATACAGATCAAATCAAAAACTGACATTCCGAAATGGAACTCCCATTTCAAAGTGGAATAATTGTCTGTAGCATAGTTATTTGGAGAAATAAACATTTGAACTTTGTATGTTTCTTAAATATCTGTAAACATTATGGTATATTTATGCTTTAGTACAATCAAAGTTACATAGAGCACCTTTAACAAAAACCCTGGAGCTGTCAAAAGTCACTGGACTTTTACTAACAAATAAACTGTAATATCTGGGTGCAGATAACATGAAAGAGTGCATATTGTTCATTTACATATACTGTCATCATTGTAACAATATAAAATTGTTGAAAATGAGCAAACTTATATTTTAAGGTTTCTCCTTAGCATTTCCTCAACTTCCATCCTCGCTGTCTTTTATATTCATAGCACAAACTGCGCTAGACAAGTTCAGCACCAAAATTTTACTTGGGGGCTTTGAATTATGCAATAATTAAACTGATGTTTGTTTAGCATCTGATTTTGTCTCTTTTAAATATCTAATGCAGAAAAAAATATGCCCCTGTCAGCAACCATCAGTGTGGCTATGAGTGGGAAGCACATAAGATGTATTTTTTAATCTGCAGGCTAAATGCAGGCTTGATCTTGTTTGGATAAGCATTAAAGAGCTCTGCTGAATGGCTGATATGTGAACACTAGATCTTAGTAGGTGGGGACCATTTCACATGCAGAAAAGTCCCTGAACACAATCTTTTCTTTGTGGAAAGCCATGTTCTTTTGCAAGGAGGGGCAGAATTGCCCTTACTTTCAGTTGACATGCATAATCACATGACCGCTGCAGTCGAAAGGCACAGCTAGCAGCCACAGATTTGACTTGTGCATTTATTTGATAAGAGCTTTTCCAAAATGAACCGGCTTTCAGAAATGGCATTTTGAGAGGGGGGTGAGAGGCATATACTGTCAAAGGGAGGCCTCAGACTCTTCCATTACAGACTTCCTCAGGGCAATCACACAGGCAAGATAAATCATAAATTACTAGCGTGAGGTCCTAATGGCTTTTCAGACTCATAATGTGATAAAGACTTCCATTAGTAAAGGGAACTCATCATTTTAATGTTAACAAAGGGTGTATAATGAATTTCTCTCAAACGGTGTTTAATCTCAGATGTGATTGTTGATCGGCTTCACATATAAAGTGAACCTCTTGCCCACATAGATGTAGGTCAACATTGGACAAAATTCATAATTTAAGAACTGGCTCCTTTACAACTCACGAGTGTGCATATGAAATGAATTCACCACACCCACAAGATGTTGAATATGCATGACAGAGAGGCAGTCGACGAATTTAATTTCAAAGAAATCATTCAAAGATATTCAACACACAACTGGATTTGCAAACATAATACTAACAACTACGTTATTTTAGATGTATTGTTATTGTTATTTCCTGATATGTAGATTGCATTTATTTATTTATTTATTTAATTTATTTATTTTTCTTTTTTTCAGGATTCTTTGATGGATGGAAAATTAAAAAAAAAAACAGCAAATACAGAAAGAAAGAAAGAAAGAGATATTTTCTAACAATGTGAATGCCTTTACTGTCACTTTTGATTTTGAATTTAATATGGACTTGCTGAATAAAATATTTAAAAACTTTTTGAAAAAAACGTTTTGAACAGTAGTGTATAAGATTCAATAAAATGTAAAAATTGAATTTACCATGTAAAGCTGTTAACTTTCAGTCAATACACACCAAAACACACACACACACACACACACACACACACAAACACACTAGAAAGAGGCTTTGGAATTTTATTACCAAAGACTTCCATTTTTTTGTGATCACAAACTGAGGAATAGCTTCTATGGTATTGGAAGACAGCACCTGAAAGAGTGGAAAGCCTTTTTTATTTCTACTATTGAACTTCTGAATTGTTCCTCTGAGCAGTAAAATCATTTGACATCCTGACTATTCAAAAGGCCTTTTACCTGACATGTTTAGACAAAAGAGACAGGTAGAACGGTTACCTAGTCTCAATTATACAGGCTGGTAAAAATGAAGTGGACTAACATTCTTTTACATTTGTGTAGCCTGAAGCAACTGAGCAGAACAATGGCATGAATGGAATTACTGACTCATTATCTGTGCTGTGTTAAGAGGATGATGTGAGACTATGGTCTGAAATACTGGTGAATGACATCACATAGAAAAAAAAACAGATGTTAAAATAAGTCTCTGCCTTGTTAAGTTTCATTATGCAGCAAAATTGCTGTTGCTAACCAGTATCTCATCAAATTGTCCAGTAACATAACATTCTCAAAACAAGATAAATTTACCTGCAAAGCTAAAAAATGATTTATATTATAATTTACACTCATGTTATTCTATCAGTGAAGAATGACTTCAACTTATCTTAAAGGAATAGTTCACCCAAAACTGAACATTGGCTAAAAATGTCCTCACCCCCAGGCTATCTAAGATGTAGTTTGTTTCTTAATCAGAACAGATTTGGAGAAATTTAGCATTACTTCTCTTGCTCAAAAATGGATCCACTGCAGTGAATGGGTGCCGTCAGAATGAGAGTCCAAACAAAGCTGATAAAAACATCACAATAATCCACCCAACTCCAGACCATAAATTAATTAATGTCTTTTGAAGTGAAAAGCTGCACAATCATAAGAAACAAAAGCATCAAGACGTTTTTTACTTCAAACCTTTAGCTGATTTTGATGTGAGAGGACAACACTGAATGGGCTTTTTCACTGGAGGAAGCGTTATTAAGGATTAGGAACTGGTATTTTTTTCCAGAAGCAACAATTAATAGTTAAAATGCCTTGATGTATTTGTTTTTTAAAAACGCACAGCTTCACAAGACATTAATTAATGGGCTGTGGATTACTTGTGGATTATTATGATGTATTTATCAGCTGCTCAGACTCTCATTCTGACGGCACCCATTCACTGCAGAGGATCCATTGATGAGCAAGTGATGTTTTGCTAAAATTCCCCAAATCTGTTCCGATGAAGAAACAAACTCATCTACATCTTGGATAGCCTGAGGGTGAGTACATTTTGAGGGTGAACTATTCCTTTAAATATAAATTAAGTATTGATTTTTAAGCATAAGCTTCTTTTTATGAATATTATTATTATTATTATTATTTTTATTTAGTACTGTATTCAAATAGACATCTTACACAGTGTAGCCAGGTAGCATGACTTAACATGCAGTGTTTATTATATCATTACATTGCTGTACACAGCAGAGTAACACCTGGTCAATATTCTTCTTGGCCTTATACCAACTTGCATAGTTCAACTGAGCTGTTAACAGAGATCTCATTCTTAGGTAGGGCATGTCTTCAAATGGCTGCCATTAGATGCCAGTGCCATAATGCTACAGATGGTATCGGCCTGAAGGCACTGCAGCACTGACATGTATGTAGCTTTTTTGTTTTTTACAAGCCTCAAAATGACAGATCTTTGAAATCTGACCTTATATCTTATGCATGCAGAATGCTGGGTATGCATGACTGAAAAATATGAGTAGAGAACTGTTTTAAAGTCCTTTGGATGTTTATTTTGTGTTCTAAAAAAATTATGAAACATGAATGATAAAAACTGCACAGTATTTGATAAAAACTGAACAACTGTTATGCTAATGTTATTCTTAATTAAACAAACATTTTGACCTTCATTATATTTATATGACATTAATTTAATAATTCAGCCTGTGTCGATTAAATTAAAATTTGATAAACAGACTTAAAGCATTTCTTTAGTTCTCCCATTGTACCTTAATTATCAACTCCCAAACATCATATCTACAAAACAGATCGTGACACACACCAAATTAAATAAATGCATAGACATACCTTTCCCAAACAGAGATTGCTGAGTTGCAAAGAACCATTTTTTGCCAGTACAATTTTAAATTATGCAAATTGAACCCCTCATCCCAGCTATGTGCTAGTAACTCTATTCTGTTTTTGAACGCATGCATTTCACGTATTTCAATTACAGTAGCTGAGCGCTGTGACCTCAAGGGACAGTTTTACCTTTGAAGTTCTTCATTAACACTCTGAAGGAGCTGAAGGGAGTAGCAGACCACCATCTTAAAACCCTTTATAAAAGCCCCTTCCCTTTCTGTCCCTTTGCAAACTCATGGGGTCAAGCACATTATAAACACACACACACACACACACACACACACGCACACACACACACGCACAAACTTCAATTGGACAATGAAGAATTATTATGCTTACCAAGGCTGCATTAATTTGATTAAAAAGAGAGTAAAAACAGTAATATTGTGAAATGTTATTACAATTTAAAATAACTGTTTTCTATTTTAATACATTTTAAAATATAAATTATTCCTGATGGCAAAGCCTTCAGCACAGAGTTTTTGCTGCTTATTATTTTTGTGGAAAATGCAATACAATAAGATTTAAAATTTAATTTGTGGCAAGTAAGATCTGAAGAATAAGATGAAGAAATTAATACTTTTATTCAGCAAGAATACAAAAATGACAGTTCAGACATTTATAGTGTTACATAAGATTTCTATTTCAAATAAATTTCTTTTGAACTTGAATATCTACATTTTCCAAATATATGACAGAAAAAGATTCACAACCAAGATGTCCTTGGGTTTGCGCACATGCATATGATTATTGAGTGGTCTAATGCATGGATAAAGCCCACATTTTCACAAATGGTCAGACAGACATTTGTGAAAGCCCCAGTCGTCCGCCTTGTCCTGCTTTGTACACTCGTATTTGGAGCGGTGCCAGTGGGGTTGTCATTAAGGGTTCTTTGTTAACACTGAGGGGGGATAATTGTGTAGCGGGATATTGCTCTACACCCCCTCAATGAGTGACAGAATATAGAGGGAGCCCCAGACCTCCTTAGAGCTGCTCATTACTGCTGCTCTACAGTCTGGGCCGCCCCTCTATTGTGCTGATGGGTAGAGGTGTACATATTCACATACACACCCTCCTTCCTTAAAAGACCAACTTAGATTTGTTTCGGCACAGTCTGGTTTTTATGCTGGTTAGAGTTGCTGGGGTGTTGGTCAATCTGGTTAAGGGTTACTCTTGTGGAAGTCTTTTGTGACAGAACTGTTCCACCACAGATATTGGGGGAATCACCAAATTTTAAAAATCTTCACTGTCATTCCAAAAATGACAATTTGTGGTGAAAAATGTTTTAATACGTTTTTACTAAACTATGACCTCAAAATTTGAAGTTACAGCTTTGAATTTGACAAATATTTATTTATTAGTATCGAAAAAAAGGCTACTGTTTTAACCTTGTCACAGTAAGTTTGGAATTCATATAGGCCTAAAATTAAAAAAAAGATAAAAAATCCCATATTATAAATTATTATTCATTCATTCTTCTTTCACATGTACACCTATACCTTTCAAAAGTTTGGGGTCAGTAAGAATTATTATTATTTTTTTAAGAAATTAATACTTTTATTCTGCAAGGAAATACAATTTGCCTTTTTTATTATTATTTTTTATTAAATTTATCAAATGTGACAGTAAAGACATTTATAATGTTACAACAGATTTCAATTTAAAACTTCTTTTGGACTTTCTACTTTTCTATTCATCAAAAAATCCTGAAAAAAATGTGTCAAACTTTCCACAAAAATATTGAGCAGCACAACTGTTTTCAACATTGATAAGAAATGTTTCTTGAGCATCAAATCTGCATATTAGAATGATTTCTGTAGGATCATGTGACGCTGAAGACTGGCATCTGAAGTAATGGCTTCTGAAAATTCAGCTTTGTGATCACAAATATAAATGTTAATTTTTTTAAATTGTAATATTTCACAATACTACTAATTTGCTTTATTTTTATCAAATAAATGCAAAAAAAATAAAAACCTACTGACCCTAATTTTTTTGAATAGTACTGTAAATATATCAAACAATGTGACAAAGTTCTATGTCCTGCTATTAAAATCAGTAATAAATAGTCCAATGGTTTAATGGTTACCCTAATAGAGACACCAGCATACCAGAATCTCATGCTGGGGACCAACATCCAAAACATATGCTGTTGACCAGCTATGCTGCTCTTTTCAACAGATCTTAAATCAGAACAATGAGGAGATAAAAATGCAATTTAATCATCATGATCATTGTCGTTCACTCAGACAAAATATTTTCCGCCTGTCTTCCATCTTAATCCGCTTATATCGCTGGATGAGATATCAGTTCATCCAGTGTTTGTGGAAACAGCTAAAGATCAAGGCATCTCTGCACGTACTTTGTACCTGGTGCCAATATAGTGGCTGAGAAACATGAAGGACAGTGGATAGAAAGACGAATCTGAATCTCAGGCTTCTCAGAGCTCAGTAAGGCGTGGAGAAGGTGACCTCTCCCTGACTGTGCCGGGCTGTCATCCTAAAGAAGAACAAACAGTCTGTCACCAGCTGTCCCCCAGAATATGCCAAGACTGCTCTCCCACCCACAATGCACTCCTTTTGCTTACAGCCAGAAGGCCAAGGGATGGGCACACTGTGGAAATGCTCCTCACCCAGATTTTTTGGGATTAATAAAGCTGCTTGGGAGGCCCCAAATATTTCAGTTTTATCTACCAACACTGTTACGTATAATAAGTGCTGATGCAAGAGCAAAAAGAGGGGGGAAATTTCTACACAGGAAAAATGGGCATATTTTAACTGGACAGAACAGTTTTGGTGACCATTGACTTGCATTGTATTAAAACACACACACACACATAGAAATTCCTCAAAATATTTTCTATACTCATACAGGTTTGGATCAACTTTATGAATATGTTTAGTAAATGATGACAGAATGAACATTTTTGGGTGAATTATCCCTTTAAGAGTATTAGTAACCTTTTAGCTCACATAGTCTTTGTTATCAGGGAAATCTGATTTTTCCCCCTTGAATCTGATGGACTAAAATGGCAGGTTATATATGGCCAGATCTGATATTTTCTTTTCAGATTACAGTCACTTTTACACATCCTCACTGGTAGTCATAGAAACAAAACAAATGCTTAGGTTTACCATGCGTGAGACTTTAGCAACGGATTGTATTTTTCATGAGGGCAGTATCTAACCATATTTGTATGGACAACAGAATGAAAAATGGTGACGACATAGCCCACTGTGCAACAAATAAGGGAGAAAACACTTAAAATATCTGATAGGCTAAGATGCCTTAACAAAAGTCTGGATTTTAAACCACCTACAAAAGTATTTCTGTCTCTTTTCAAAAAAAACAAAAAAACTAAATTGTGTCTGAACACAGCTGTTAGTGCAACTTTTTGGTGTCTTTCAGCCCTTTTTAAACTAATCATTTGGTTCATTTTTTGCTCGTTTGATTATCTGTAGGTAAAAAAAATACCTGTACATACAATTCACTACAGTTTCCAGTTGAAATGAACAATAGTGGCAGTAAAACACTACTTTTATTCCTTTCACAAAAACTATGATTACATTGGCAGATTATCAATTAATAAATACTTTTGTTTCCTTGTACAATACTATGTTGTGTCCTAACAACACATTTATCATAGTGCATGATTTGTAAATTTCTAATAAATTTTGATATCTGCATCACATAACCAGCACCATATGTAGGCTATGGCTTTTCTGCTATAGTAAACTTGCTTAGTACCTCACCTGGTATAGTGTTGTACTTGCAGTGTGAAGTGTTCGAGTATGAATCCTGTGAAACACAATAAAATAATAAAAGAGACTTTGTAAAAGCAAATTAAAATGGCATGGTTGCTTCAGCAAATGTGTATTATGATGCAAAAATATTTGCTTTTGTTAATCATATCTGTTATGTGGCATGTTAGGTGGTACGCGATAGCATTAACCTTTTAGCGTCACTCATGAACATTTCACTTCTAAACTCCTGCAATAAGTACAGCTAATGTAATTAAACATTGGCAGATTCACGTTCATCTGTTTCAGATAAAACGGAACATGCTTTTACGCACTCATTGGACATTTCACTTTGAAAGTGTCTTGGAACATTCAAGAAACAACATCATTTTGCTGAAATTTTGCCACAGGCACATTTTCAATGATCTTGGGTAGAAATTATAAATCCGATCAGGCTTATAACAGCACACGTCTTCTCAATACGTCACATGATCTAAGGTCAGTTCTGTCTGTAGCTTAAACAGTACTGAACCTTAATACTTAAGGTTAAGAGTTTGTTCAAATATCTAAAAGGAATAGTTCACCCAAAATGAAAATGCTGGTGTCATTTACTCTCCCTCATGTTGTTCCAAAACTGTATGTCATACTTTTTTTCTGTGAAACATAAAATAACATAGTCTAAGAAATGGCTCAGTATTTGTTATCCATACAAACTAAGTCAAATGTCACCAAAACTGTTTGGTAACCAACATTCCTCAAAATATTTTGTTAGAAAGAAAGGCAGGTGACAGCAAGGCTGCCAGAATTGTCATTTTTGGAAGAACTAGCCTATCTCTTTAAGTATGAGAACAAGTCATGATTGCGTTAGCAAACATTGCTAATAATAAAACATTGCTAAGCGTTCACTCTCCACAGCTAAAACTTCTCAGGACCCTGGGAAGCGGCCCTGATGCTTAGTTCATCTTTGTAAACTCACAGTTTGTTAGAAGTATTGAATAAAGACCTGGTTTATGAACATTAAAAACACACCTTCAGTAAGCAGCCTTGATGTTTGGCCAGAGAGGGACTATTTTTAGCTCAGAAATGATACACATTACCTTCTTTGTGGAAATCAATAGTGCCATAAGGTTTCGTTTCACGTAACTTTGAGGCCCTGCCTCAGATGATTCAATCATCCCCAAAGCAACAAAATATCTTGTACCGATGGTGTGATGCAATGCAACAGGGACAGAAGTGGGCCGTGCTCTGTTTCAAAGATTTGAACAAAAACACTTGAGCTGAATGCAGAAGGAGAACACTTCCACAACAAAAATATCATGTAGTTTCATCTTATATCTTTGTTTGGTAATATGGGCTGCATACTGAATGAAATATTTCTTTGTGCAATGAAAAATACGTCTTTGTGCAGATGATTGCATCAGTATGTATAGATTTATTTAACAGCCTTTTTTAAGAAAATCCTGAGTTGGCTTAAAAATGGATAATCTGTATGCAGAATTGATTCATTCTGACTGTGCAAGGAGTAGATTTGCTGTTGCAAGCAGGGCTTTCAAGAGTCTATTGATTCCCCACATGAGCCACTTGGCTGTATTGACATCTCTCACGGTCTGGTTTTACCTAAAAAAAAAACATCTATAAATTTTATGCAACTAATTTAAGATAGCATATTTCTCACACGCCCTTGCACAAATGATCTGGTAGGCCCATGCATAAATCAGGAGGGAAGATAAGTTTTGGTGTTAACCAAGTTGAGTGAAATGGATTCAGTCTTTTCTCGCTTTCCCCATTCGTACCACAGGAGGATAAAAAAAAAAAAAAGCTTTGAACTTCATACGCTCAAGTATGTTTGCCTCTGGTGGAGACGGTCTCTGAAAGACGTCGGGGGTAATGGGGGTTTTCAAGGCAGTAGTGCATATTTTATTTATTGTTCACTGCAGTACTTTCTGATGTTGTCAGGATTTAAGTCTAAAAATGACCTCTAACGTTTTATTTTTTTTATTTTAGAAGCTAACTTTTATTTCATGCTAATCACTGCTGAATGTTAAATTATAGTACACAGATTTGACTACACATTACTGATATTATTTAAAGTTATTCATTAGTTACAGATAATTAAATGAATGAAAATGATCTTGCAGTGTAATTTGATGATTGCAAATGCTAGGCTATTAAAGGGCAGTTTCGATGAGTAGCCCTATGCTATATAAAAGTAGCGATGCTGCTAACTTTATATTTTTCAGTAATGTGACAGTTATTAAACTGCTTTCAAAGTCAAGTCACAATATATAATGCTTTATACAATACCGATTGTTTTAAAGCAGCTTCACGTTAATAAACAGAAAAATAACAGTGATTATATGTTGTGCAATTCATCCATTATGAAGCGCAGTGTTAAAGTAGCTTTAGCAAATTGCTTTTTCCAACGGGTCACGGTGTCGTGTGACCAAACACTGCATGCATGTTTTTAATGTCTGAAAAACAACAACACACTCATCTGAACAGACCTCTCTCACACATTTGAATCAGTGGAAAGTTTGATTAATTAAATCAGTTTATCCTAAATGGTTCTTTCACGCCTTTCAAGTCTGATTCACTCTATTGAATCAGTTCATCCTAATCATTTCTCTCTCACATACAGGTGCATCTCAATAAATTAGAATATCGTGGAAAAGTTCATTTATTTCAGTAATTCAACTCAAATTGTGAAACTCGTGTATTAAATAAATTCAATGCACACAGACTGAAGTAGTTTAAGTCTTTGGTTCTTTTAATTGTGATGATTTAGGCTCACATTTAACAAAAACCCACCAATTCACTATCTCAACAAATTAGAATACTTCATAAGACCAATAAAAAACATTTTTAGTGAATTGTTGGCCTTCTGGAAAGTATGTTCATTTACTGTATATGTATTCAATACTTGGTAGGGGCTCCTTTTGCTTTAATTACTAACTCAATTCGGCGTGGCATGGAGGTGATCAGTTTGTGGCACTGCTGAGGTGGTATGGAAGCCCAGGTTCCTTTGACAGTGGCCTTCAGGTCATCTGCATTGTTGGGTCTGGTGTCTCTCATCTTCCTCTTGACAATACCCCATAGATTCTCTATGGGGTTCAGGTCAGGCGAGTTTGCTGGCCAATCAAGCACCGTAACACCATGGCCATTGAACCAGCTTTTGGTACCTTTGGCAGTGTGGGCAGGTTCCAAGTCCTGCTGGAAAATGAAATCAGCGTCTCCATAAAGCTTGTCAGCAGAAGGAAGCATGAAGTACTCTAAAATTTCCTGGTAGATGGCTGTGTTGACTGTGGACTTCAGAAAACGCAGTGGACCAACACCAGCAGATTACATGGCAGCCCAAATCATCACTGACTGTGGAAACTTCACACTGGACTTCAAGCAACATGGATTATGTGCCTCTCCATTCTTCCTCCAGACTCTGACACCTTGATTTCCAAATGAAATGCAAAATTTACTTTCATCTGAAAAGAGGACTTTGGACCACTGAGCAACAGTCCAGTTCTTTTTCTCCACAGCCCAGGTAAGATGCTTCTGACGTTGTCTCTGGTTCAGAAGTGGCTTGGTAGCCCTTTTCCTGAAGACGTCTGAGCGTGGTGACTCGAAATGCACTGACTCCAGCTTCAGTCCACTCCTTGTGAAGCTCTCCCAAGTGTTTGAATCAGCTTTGCTTGACTGTATTCTCAAGCTTGCGGTCATCCCTGTTGCTTGTGCACTTTTTCCTACCCAAATTCTTCCTTCCAGTCAACTTTGCATTTAATATGCTTTGATACAGCACTCTGTAAACAGCCACACCTTTCAGTAATGACCCTCTGTGACTTACCCTCTTTGTGGAGGGTGTCAATGTTCGTCTTCTGGATCATTGCCAAGTCAGCAGTCTTCTCCATTATTGTGGTTTCAAAGAACAAGAGATACCCAGAATTTATACTGTATGGATGGTCATTTATTGAAACTCAAATGTAAATATTCTAATATTTCGAGATACTGATTTTTCACTTTCATGAGCTGTAAGCTCTAATCATCAAAATTAAAACAAAAAAAAACTTTTGAAATGTTTTAGTTTACATGTAATGAATCTAAAGAATATGAAAGTTTCACTTTTTGAAATAAGTTACAAGAAAAAATGAACTTTTTCACGACATTCTAATTTATTGAGATGCACCTGTATGTGCACTGGAAGGTCCGGTTTATTCTACATGATCCACTTTCCCATTTATATAGCCTAACTGGAAAGTTTGATGTATATGATTGAATTGGTTCAATCTTAGTCCTTTTTTTAATATGTAGCATATGTATTCATCCTCAATGATTGCTCTTATTTTGTACTTATAACTGGAAAGTCTAAACTGTTCTCTCTCACATATGCAGCACTGGAAAGTCTGATTCATGTCACTAAATTGGATAATCCTAAACAGTTCTCTCTTGCATAACTATTGAATCAGTTCATTGAATGGTCACACATATATAACACTAGAAAGTCCTGATTCATTGTATTGATTTGGTTAATCCTAAATGGTTCTCTCTCACTTACATAGCACATGAAAGTCCAGTTTGGGAAAGTCTGATTCATTCTATCATCATGAACAGTTTTACATGTAGCATTGGAAAGATTCATTCTAGTGAACTGGTTTATGTGGTCGATTCTGGACAAAATGATTTCGAAGCATTCTATTGAACCGGTTCAAGCTAAACTTTCCTCTCTGAGATGTAGGCTAGCACTGAAAAGGGTTAAATTGGTTCATCCTTATATATAAACACACATACACACACACATACAAACATAAAATGTGGTAGTTAGCTAATCTGTAGCAACGACTCTTCCTTAGCATAGCTAATTTTTCACAGATGTTTAACTTTAGCATGTCTAACTACTTCAAACTATGATTAGCTTGGCACCCAGCAGTTGTAGATTCCCTAACATCGGTCAAGGGTAACATAAATGAAATCTTTCAGCGTTTCGTGACATTATAGGATACCATTCGTTGGTTTCGTTGCGTGCAAATGTAGTCAATTTGTCTCTTAATCAGCAGATCTCAGTTGTAACCTTATTAAATTTAGCTCGGCTCCTCTCTGCTGTTCTCTCATAACTCATCACCTCAGTATCTTCAGACTCAGGCAGGGCTCTCTGACTCCAGCTTGTCATTGCGTGGGTGTGTGTGGAGATAAGGGGTCTTTATTGGTAGACCCTGCTAATCTGACTTGGCAGGGGGGATTGAGGCCAGGCTGTCCGGATTGTGACGCCTCCATCCAGCATGACTTTTCGTGGATGGCCCCAGCTGCTCTGGATACGTCTTTAATGAGTGATGAAAGAGGCAGACGTCGAGTCGGGCAGGTTGTGGGACCTCCCTCCTCTAATCCACCCATCCCTCCTTCACTGCGTCTGTCTCTCAGCCCTTGTTTAGGTGCATGCCCTCCAGCAAATCCAGTGCTATGATTCATTTTGACATGAGAATAGCATTGTCCTTTGGGGTTTTCCAGTTTGGATTGGGTGTAATGATGTTAAAGTGGTTAACCTCAAAAGGTGAACACTGCAAAATAAAGCTTATTCTTAATCAGGATCTTTATCTTGATTTCTAACAATTCTAAAGCATGAAAGATAGAGTCACCTGAGAAGATATTAAGTGATGCACACTTTAATATATGTGTAATCCTCTGTTTTAAAAATGTAACACATTCTGAGAAAAATAATTAAAACTGTGATGAAGATGATTAACGCAGTGGATTAGGGAGTGACAGTAAATTTGTCATCTCTAATCTGACTAATGTAATCAATCTGTTTGTTTATATATTTTCCTCTTTTGGATTTTTTTCTTTTCCTACTGAAGCAAATGGGGACAGAAAAAAATAACAGTAACACTTTACAATAAGTTTCATTAGTTAACATTACTTAACTACATTAGTTAACATGAACTAAGAATGAACAGTCCTTCTACAGCATTTATTGATCTTAGTTAATGTTAATTTCAGCATTTACCAATGCATTATTAAAAACACAAGTTGTGTTTGTTAACATTAGTTAATGCACTGTGAACTATCATGACTGTATTTTTATTACCTAACATTATCAAAGATTAATAAATAATGTAATAAATGTATTGTTCATTGTTAATTCATGTTAGTTAATACATTAACTAATGTTAACAAATGACACATTATTGTAAAGTTTCCATTCTCCTCTACAGTAATTTAACCAATGTGAAAAAGGTCCAAACTTTACCCAAAAATTAAAATGATTTTCACCATGTCATTACAAACCCATTGTTATTTTGAGAATTTTTGAAGAATCATCTCACAGCTGTTCCAGAAGGGAAAAAAGGGTAAGTATAACGCAATTTCGATTTTCAAGAGGATTATTTCCTCAATATGTTTAAATGTTATCTTGCTTTTGGGTGAATATAAACTAAAAAAAAAAAAAAAAAAAAACCCTTTTTTAGGACACTGCATTCTAAAGATAATTTCATAAAATTCAAATAAGCTTAACAGATCTTGATTAGTCTTTAAAAAATGTTTTTCATGCTTGTTTAATGAACCATAAACAATTATTGTGCACCAATAATTGCAGTCATTAAGTTTTCAGGCAGTTGGATCTTTTAATGTTCATACAAGTATTTATACATGTTAAGAAATATGCTGTTTTTGTTCTTTTTTGCGGTTATATAAACCTTCATAAAACAATAAAAATAAGATAATATAAATTTAAAAAATGTGTTGCTTTACTGAAAACGTTAAATTAATTTGTTCCTCTCCATACAAATATTTCAGTATATAGTGATCATTTCATTTGTGGAAAAGAATGTATCATACAAACACAAAAATATTTTTATTGCTATTTACAGTTACAAACAAAACAAGCATATTAGTTTATTACATTTATTAAAAACTGACATTTGCACTTAGCAACTCAATCCAAGTCCTGTAATTTAGATTCAGACTATGTACAAAATGTAGGCGTTCCTCTGCTGGTGATGAGGTCCTGAACAAATCAATCTGAACTTAAAATCTTTCTCCTCTGAACTTCAAGGGAAAGACCTTAAAATATCTCCTCAAACAACATGAAACTTTCTGTAAAGTGTAAAGCCAACCAGGCTGTTGGACACATCAGTTTGGGCCTGTGGGAAATTTGGGCTAATCTAATGCAGATCTCACTGTACTGAACATCAAAGGCACCGAATCGTAAATGAGAAAACCCAATGACTTTGAGGAAGGAGAGATGGACTGCATTTCAAATGTCTGAGGAAAATCACCTGATTACAAATGTATTTCTTTGAAGCTAGACTGATCTTGGTACTTTTATGTTAATGTAATTGTACCGAATAGCTTGTGCATTGCCTCCCCCTGGTGGATGGACCATGCAATTACACCACAGTGCTTGTGGTATGGAGGTCTCAATTGTTGCAAATAAACCATCAAACTTCATCCAGGTTTTTATTTTGCTTGTTAATCTTTCCTAAAACACCCTGCAATTGGCCCACAGTCTCCATCATGTGTCGAATGCTGTCTTGGACATTTCCCATTCCCTCTCGCCTCCATGAAATTCGCAGTTCCTCGATCCATCGCAGCACTTCATCCAGCTGTTTCTGAGTTTCTTTCTGCTCCTCAAGCTCAGCAAGAAGTGCTTGCTTGGCGCACACCTCTGCTTCATAAGCCTGCAGCAGGCTGGCAATGGAGTCCTGCAGCTTCATGAGGTCTTCGTTGCCTTCTGGGTACTTCTGGTGCAGCTGGTCATCGGGCAGCAGGACGTTGTGAGGGATGGACAGGATGCGGTCCATCAGCATCCCCTTCATGCGCTGAAACATGATTTCAAAGCGCTCCTGTAGGAACTGCCGCAGTTTTTGGGTGCTCTCTCGGGCTGTCAGTCGGAGCTCTGCTGGCGGATCCTGGCCTGGACTCAATCTTTTCACAAACACAGATTCAACAGCAGCCAATATGTGATTGAGGGAGTCTCGAAAAGCATCGCGAACTCGTACAGTGCAGGTCTCTGGGGTGAAGCCGAAGAACTGTGCTTCATACAGCTGGAGGGATTCAGATCCCACTGAAACTGTAGTCATAAGAGAGACAAGTTAAGCCACAAATATATTCACATATCCATACACTGGCAGTCAAAAATGTGGAGTTATTAAAATGTTTCATGTTTTTAAAAGAAATCTCTTATGCTGACTTATTATGCTCCACTTAACGTTATATGATCAAAATACAGTAAAAACAGAAATATTGTGAAATATTTTTACAAACTAAAATGGCAAAGCTGAATTTTCAGCAGAAATCATTGCAGTATGCTGATTTGCTGACCAAAAGAAGCATCTATTATTTTATACACACACGTATATAATAATGTTATTATATTATATTATACTGGCTTGCTTTTTAGTCGTGTCGTTGGATAGTTCCCAAGAGCAAAATGACTGCTGTTTCTCAAAACATTAACTTAAAGAACTAACGTTAGCCGCATGAATCTATGACAATAACATTTACATGTAAAACTGACAATTTTTTTCTAACATTCTAAAGTTGCGTATAAAGTGACATAATTAAGCTTTTTCCCACTCTCTTATATTTGTATTGTTTATGTTTTGTGAGTTATTCGCGCATTAAAAAAAGGTTTGAAAAACCGAATCGTGTTTTACCTCCGCTCTCTGCCATCTCTGCAGCGCGCGCGCAGTTCAACCTTCTTCGCGCCTCACTCAGTTCAAGTGTGTTTAAAAGCGCAATATCGCCCCTGGAGATTGGGAGCACAACAGTGAGAACACGTCGTAGAAGATTACATTTACATTTAGTCATTTAGCAGATGCTTTCATCCACAAAAAGACAAAGACAACGACAAAGGTACAACAAGACTGTGTACTTATGTCCTTCCTTACTCGACTAGGGAAAGAACTACAATCCCATGAGGCACTGCGAATGATATAATCGAATTACAAACTATGGATTTTAAAAAAATAACTGTTAATTTAAAGATGCTTTAAATATGCTTAAAGTTGAAATGATGTGGATAGATGGCTGCAATATAAGCATATATATCATCAATTAACAAACTCGTAGCTCACAGTCTTTAATGCTTGTAGCTTAAGTTATAAAAATCAGTTCCTGATTATGAATGGATTTTTTTTACTTGTGACTGGAACCCGACTGTTGCACTCTTATTTAATGTGCATTCCCATCCCAATGTGAAACTTTCAACATGAATTACTTTTTTTTTTTTTTTCATAATTTACAATATTTTCATACATTTATGGACAATCTTTACCAACCAATAGAAAAATGCCAACTTCCACTGACCGGGATCACACAGTAATTGACACGTTAGATGACCAATCAGAGCGGTGAGATCTTGAAGCGTTAACCAATAGGAATCATTAAAAACCGAAAGCACCTCCTTTATTTGTTTCCCCGGGTGATGATGTGTCAAGAAGGTGCCGGAAGCAGCGTTGTCGCTCCAAAAAATGGCATACCAGACAGTCCGACAGGAATATTTACAGATTCCTGTGGTCACTAGAGCTTATACCACCGCCTGCGTACTCACTACAGCCGCCGTGGTAAGTAAATGGATGAATATTAGGGTCTAAACCGCAATTTTCTGTCGTGTCCTCGTCCCTGTGCAGTTAAAACACAGCTTGTTTCCTCAGGGATGTTCTCAGGACATTTTAACATAAACCCTCCGGTAAAATGCCTGTGTGTGTTATGTCATGTTAAGAGTAATGAATCTAAGGTTACTTGTCACTAGGTTTTGAGTCCAGTTGCTCTGTCTGCATGTTCACATCATACTTCCTGTGTTTACAACCTGTGTTAAACCTCAAGTGAATTTGCTTTTGATTTCACTTATTTTAGTGGAGTATTAAAATGTCATTAAACGCTGTTTGTTTACCTGCAACATGTAATTTGTATCTAATTATGGTGTTTACTATGTGTCCACAGCAATTAGAACTCATCACACCTTTCCAGCTTTACTTCAACCCAGATTTAATATTGAGGAATTATCAGGTAAGTGTCAAAATAAGTGTTTCTTTGAAGAACATTGTGCCTTGTTTATTTTGAGCCATTTAAAACCTGACATATGAAATAATAGTCAGAAAAAAATAAATGAAATAGAACTGTTTATTGAACCTTTTTTGGTTCAATAACCTTTATATGTAATGCGCTGCAATACAATGATGATTGAGAGATGTACAAAAGCCTGTTGCATCGTATTTGATACTCTTGTTTTAAAATGATTTGAACATGATTGAAAAAAAAAGCTCATTTTGGAAATATAGTTAACAATATAAAAGGTATCCTTTATGCTTTATAAAATCATTAAAGATTTCACAGCAAAAAGACACGTGTACCACAACCTAAAGGTAGACATTTTTAGAAGCATACTAAAAGGCCTTTTACTTAATAAAAAAGTATAAATTGTAATTCAGATGAAAGAAGGCATATAGTAGAATGTGTATAGCAGGCTTTTTAGCAAAGTTTTGATCATGTTGATAATTTAGCTGCCTTAGAATTTTGCGTATCATATATGATACAGTAGGCTTTATAGTGTTAATATTGCAGCATGTGATTCTAAATAATTTTGTTGTGTGTGTGTGTTCATAGGTATGGCGGCTAATAACCAACTTTTTGTTTTTTGGTCCGGTTGGGTTCAACTTCTTATTCAACATGATATTTTTGTATCCTTGTTATGTCATAATATATTCATAGTTGATTGTACAGTTAGCAGTGTAAGGGATGTTGTCTGAAGTTTAAGGCTTGTTCAGACCTTAACTGGAGTCTCACAGGTACCGGTACTGTCGGATGCTGGAGGAGGGGTCCTTCAGAGGGAGAACCGCTGACTTTGTCTTTATGTTCCTCTTCGGTGGCCTTCTCATGACTGTATCCTTCACATTTTCTCAAAGAGAAGCACTCATTTTATTTATCTGTATAGCACAATAACTTCTGTCTGAAGTTTAGATGTAGGCATGTGTGTTATATAGCACATTTCATTCACAATGATATTTCAAATGATTTGCTTAGACAATCAATTTTACTTAAACTTTCTTAAGGACTTTTTAAACTGTAAAACATTCAAAAGTTTTAAAATGTATGTAGCCTACACTACCAGTCAAATGTTTTTGAACAGTAAGATTTTTAATGCATCATTACTCCAGTCTTCAGTGTCACTTTCAGAAATCATTCTAATATGCTCATTTGCTGTTCAAGAAACATATTTTATTAATATTATTATCAATATTTAAAACAGTTGAGTAATTTTTTTTTTCAGGATTCTTTGATGAATAGAAAGATCCAAAGATCAGCATTTATCTGAAATAAGCTTTTGTAACATTACCATTCAAAAGCTTGGAGTCAGTATATTATATATTTTGGGAAAGAAATGATATAAATTAATACTTTTAATTAGCAATGATGCTTTAAATTGATCAAAGGTGATGATAAAGACATTTATAATGTTACAAATGATTTCTATTTCAGATAGATGCTGTTATTCTGAACTTTCTATTCATCAAAGAAACATGAAACGATTCTTCTCAGCTGTTTTCAACAATAATAATAATAATAAATGTTTTTGAGCAGCATATCAGAATATTAGAATGATTTCTGAAGGATCATGTGACTGGTGATGATGCTAAAAATTCAGCTTTGAAATCACAGGAATAAATTACATTTGAAAATATATTCAAATAGGAAACAGTTGTTTTAAATAGTAAAAATATTTCACAATGTTACTGTTTTTGCTGTATTTTGGACAAAATAAATGCAGGCTTGGTGAGCAAAAGAGACATTAAACATTTAAAGCATTAAAAATCTTACTGTTCAAAAACGTTTGACTGGTACTGTGTATATATACGTTTCTAATTTAAGATCTTAAGTTAATAAAAATACTACAAAAAAAATGAAAGTCCAAAAAAGATCATGTAAAAAAAATGGATTACATAAATAGGGAAATAAAAAAAGTCTAAATAAAAGAACACGCTTTTAAATAAAATAATACAGTATAAAAAATAAATGTTTATCATACATATTGCATTGAAGGCAATGTTCCAACTTAGGCATGTTTCTATTACCTAATTGCCTAATATGCTTCAGAACATCATCCTATCTATTGAGAAGTTCACAGAATGAAATAATAGTTTCGTGGTACCGTGGGAAGAAAAGAGGAAATTAGTCACTTCTCACTCTAACCTCAAGATGTAGACAAATAGAAGCTGAATAATGAAAGATGTTTGACCTCATTCTATGTGTAATAAAATCGTGTGAGACATCTTGTACAAACAACAGCAAAAACAAAGATATCCAATTTGCTAAAAATAAAAAATATTACAAATAAGCACTTTAAGATGTCAAGATGTATAACATGCATTACCTCTTACATTTGCTCAAATACCGGTTGTAATTTTCTGAATGGCTGTGCAGATATTTGGCACGTTTGTGAATCTTGTGTTCTTAGGTCAGGCTTTCACCATCATGCTTGTGTACATATGGAGCAGGAGGAACCCAAACGTGCGCATGAATTTCTTCGGCCTTTTGAATTTCCAGGCCCCCTTCCTCCCGTGGGTGCTCATGGGATTCTCTCTGCTGCTGGGAAACTCCATCATTGTGGATCTTTTAGGTAGAAACTTGTGTGGATTTATCAGATTTATTAACTTGTCTTGTGCTGACACTTGCATTGACAATAAATTTGTCAAATTTTGTTCATTATTATTTGTAATTTTAATATGATGGAATTAATTTTTAAATAATAATGAATTAATCTGTTGTTGGTATTATATGTTCTGTCTTTCCATTTAAGGCATCGCAGTGGGACATGTGTACTACTTTTTGGAGGATGTGTTTCCCAACCAACCAGGTGGTGGCAGATGGCTGAGGACTCCCTCCATCCTGTGAGTGCTAATGTCTCATGTCTTCACAATGTCAAGGGGCTTTTATGTATTCAAGGCAAATGGTGTATACACTACCATTCAAAAGTGTGGGATCTGTAATTATTTTTTTAAATAAATTAATGCTTTAATTTAGAAAGGATGCATTAATTTAATCAACTTTTTGATTTTTTTTTTACTTTTAATTATTTTGTTTACTTTCATTAAATAAGTATTTTTTAAGTATTAAAAATGTATCACTGTTACTACAAAAAATATTAGGCAGCAGAACTGTTTTCAAGATAAGAATACGTTTCTTGAACACCAAATCAGTATATTAGAATGATTTCTGAAGGATCATGAAGGAAATTAAAATATATTACTCTAGAAAACAGTTATTTTAAATTGCAGTAATATTTCCACTGTTTATATATATGTATATGTATGTGTTTCTAAAAATCCTTTCTTTGTATTGGTCTTAAGTAATATTCTAATTTTCTGAGATACTGAATTTGGGGTTTTCATTAGTTGTCACTTATAATCATCAAAATTAAAAGAAATAAACACTTGAAATATATCAGTCTGTGTGGAATGAATGTATACATTATACATTTCACTTTTTGAATGGAATTAGTGAAATAAATCAACTTTTTGATGATATTCTAATTATATGACCAGCGTATGTGTATGTGTATGTATATATGTATATATATATGCATGCATACCTTAGATAGGTAGGCAAGTACACACACACTTCCATTTTTTGTGGGGACTTTCCATAGGCGTAATGCTTTTTATACCGTACAAACCATATTTTCTATCACCCTACACCAACCCTACACCTAAACCTACCCCTTACAGGAAACTTTGTGCTATTTCAGATTTCCAATATATTCTGTGTGATTTTATAAGCTTGTTTCCTCATGGGACCAAAAAAAATGTCCCCACAAGGTCAAAAGTTACTGGTATTACTATCTTTGTGGGGACATTTGGTCCCCCATAAATTGATAAATAACAGGTACACACACACACAATATATATACATATATACATATAACTCAAATAAAATCTTTGTTACTATTTTAGTTTTTGCTTTGAAGTAAAACACCCTTTCTTTCTACCTCTCCAGTAAGATGCTGTTTGATACACCTGAGGAAGATGCCAACTACAACCCTCTCCCAGAGGACCGTCCAGGAGGCTTTGCCTGGGGTGAGGGTCAGAGACTAGGAGGATAGTCTCAGCCCCCTGTGCCTGCCGCTTAATGGACATCTCTGAGAGCAAGAGAAGGAAAATCTTATTTTTCTCGACTTGTTTCTCTTGTGTACAAAAGAACCGAAGCTCCACCGAGCAAGGGGGAGACTTGTAGTTTGTGTGCACAGAAATCATACGCCTCGAAATGTCTGCAAGGCCCACAACGCTCCTCTGACTGTGGGCATGGGTTTAAAAAAAGAACTGACTTTTGATATGTTGCTGTTGCTGCCCTGAACAACAGCGATTACAAATCGAGCAGCTGTGAAAGACAAATATCTATTGATAGTCACCATTTTACTTATTTCTTTTTTTTTTTTTGAATAAATGTATGGAATCAGTTTCAGAGTACTGCTTGTTTGTGTGTTTTTCTTTTCCAAAATCATTTTGATTCACTGGAATAATAGAAAAGGTACAATGTAGTATCAGACCTGAAATTTGTCAGTGCAAATATCATTAAAAGCTTACTATATAATGCATAGGCCTATTAAGATGTTTCTCAAACATCTTTTGAACTTGCATAACCACTTCCAAGCAAATGTCTCATACAGTATGGTGCTTCAACAGAAAATGACAAATCAAATGACGTTTTTGAAAGATGTATTTCATTTCTAACAATGGGAAGTGAAAGATCAGTTTAGATAAATGAAAGTAAACACGCCTGTAATTTATATGCTATTAGAACTTGTTTTTGCTCAAATAATGTACAATAGTAGCTTGAAGGAAACATACAGTTGATTTCAGGGTCCGCTCATGTGTCCAGCTGAAGGGAAAGTCATGGAAAGTCTTTTACCCTACATCATCATAATCCTCACTGTCATCGTTAACAGGGATTTCAACGTCGTCATAATCCTCAGAAACAGCGTCTTGGGCTTGACTTTTAGTCTCGACAGTGGCATAGTGTGGAGTGAAGGTGGGTTGTGGGGGGGCAGGAAGGTTCGACTCATCCTCAACCTGCACATAGTCTGACGCAGGCTCCAAATCCTCATAACTCTGATCCACTGGAAATTCAGATAATAAATTAAACTGGTTACATTTCTCTTATTCTGAGCTCTTATTGGAAAAATCCTATGGAAGTCAATGGCTACGATTAACTCATAAAGGTTTGAAACAATATGAGTAAATGCCAACAATATTTTCAGTTTTGGGTGATTCCTTTAACACGAATGAAAACGAGACGAAACGTGCGGGATAGACTTAACACTCTATAGTCCTAGATCATGTCATTTTGAGAACTCACAACTCGCTGTTTTATGGAGTTTTTGTCTAGTGAAAGTTTTTTCAGAAAGAGGTTTAAATAATAGTAGTACATGTACTGCAGTTCTGTCCCTCACTGCCTCATTTTCATTCCTTTAAAAAATGAAATATGGCACTACCCTGACAAGCAATTCAGTGCAACGTGAGCCATCAATATTTTGATCAGTTTTCCTGGAGAAACAGACCGTTTTAAATAGTGCCGTCAAACAATTAATCGCGATTATTCGCATCCAAAATAAAAGTTTTTGTTTACAAATATGTGTGTGTACTGTGTATATTTATTATGTATATATAAATAAAAACACATACAGTATATTTTTTTATATTAATAATTTATATTATACATAAATATATTTAATATATAAACATTTTTCTGAAATATATACATGTATGTGTGTGTATTTATATATACATAATAAATATACACAGTACACACACATATATTATGTAAACAAAAACTTTTATTTTGGATGCGATTAATCGTTTGACGGCACTATTTTTAAATATTTATAGCTGCTTAAAGATAATTTTGTCAATGTTAAGGAGTAAGCAGCATATACAGTAGATGGCCTTGAGTTCAAGAAACGCTTTTTATTTATGCTCTTTATGAATATTTTTCCTTCTAAAAGAAAATGAAAGGAAGGGCTATGTCATTGCGGCGCTGTAGAGTGAAGTAAATGAGTCTGACCAGATTCCATGGATTTGAACTGATCTCTGGAAGGTAAAGGTGGTTTCTCTATCTCAAGGTCTTTATGATAAACTTCGTTGTTCCTGTAATGAAAAAAAATATTTATTGTAAACACATTGTTGTGTAGTAAGCATATAGTCTTATATGATCTTGACAGACTTACTGGTGTTTTAAATTTGTGCCACCGTAATGATTTGCTTTTGCTTGTGTACTGTACCAAGCAGCTAGAAAAAGAGGAGGCAAAGATTATGAATTAAATAAAAAAAGTAAAATAAGATTAATCAAACAAAAGAGGTATACAACAATCAAACTGCTATGAAAATGCCTCTCAAATGTGGCAAAGGTCACAAAGCCTATTTTTCAGTAATTATGATTTTGAGTCCAGTTATGTGAAATGGCACAGAAGGTTGTTTTCTGCAGCTGTATTTCAGTTTCAAATATTTACTTCAAAACCCTTTTATATTATAATCATTTTTTTAAGTTAAATGAAATATAATGAACAACTTCAAACTAAACTGATTTCAATGAACTACGATTTATAGCCAATAATAGTGGAAGTATTATTTATATTTACTGCAGTAAAAAAGTGTGATAATTAACTGTGACGTATTTTACCTCTTTTGCTGATGCAAACATAGATGATTATGAAAATCACTACTATCACCAGAGATACCAGAATGATGGCCAGCAGTAATACTGTCCAGAAATACTGACGTAAAAACTCCATCTGTGAAATGAAACATATAGAAAATATTTCGATTCTATGATATATCACTTCACTATTAGATTAAGATATTTTGTTCCTCATTTTGATAAATAACATATAACACACTAACTTGAAACTCCTGCTACTTCTTCTTTTCAGCACTGTTCAGGCACATGCTTGAAGTTTCATATTTTCCAGTCAGCTGTGTTTCCTGGGTGGAGAATGTTAACCTAGTTTTAATATGCTTCCAAAACATGATTTCAAAAGCTATTTTGCTATTTTAATATGCTTTCAAAAGCTATTTTGCTATTTTAATATGCTTTCAAAAGCTATTTCAAAATGACATAAAACTAATCCATATATGGGAATGAATACAGTCGTTTCAGATTTCAGATTTATCGCTATGGCATACAAACAATATCTCTGTAGCTCTATCATGCACACAACACTCATCCTGCAAGAGACCAAGCTTTACACATGATTAACTGACTTCCTGCATCATTCTTTTATTAGCACTGGCTTATGTGATGCGACCTAATACTCCGCTGACCGAGTTTTTGAATTCATTTATTTTAATAGTTTAGTATTTTAATGTTTTCTTTCCACAAACAGAATTAGAAAATAGACCATTATTCATAAATTGAATCATTCTCAGTTGGTAAAGTGCAGATTCACATATTCCAAAATGTTAAAACAATTAATAACGTCGTAAAGGAATATTGTATATTGCAACGTAAATATTGTAGATAATTCACTGAACGGATCTCAGCTCTTAGATTGCTTTTAATAATATAAAGGTGCTTTTTAGATTTACAAACTTCAGTAACCAATAAATTATTGTTATGATGTATTTCTGTATTCTAAATCACACTGAATTTGCTATTAATTTATAATCTACGCTTGATTTTAATTTATTACATTTTTTCATAATAAAAACTGTTTGTGAAAATGAAAATAAGAAAAAAACATAATTACCTTTGTCTTCAGTGTAGATCACATCAGTCTTGTACATGTTCTGTAAAAATGGCAATTACAGAAGTGTCCCATATATCTGGAACATTTGAATAAATGATTAAATTCTTCAGAACCTCCAGCCTCTCTCCACCCACCAGTCCTTCCACATAAGAGGTCTGTGTGACTCAGTGTGCTGTCAGTCAATTGTACATGAACTGTGTGTGTTTTAGTGTGCTGTGGGGAGTTGAACTAGAGAGAGAGAGAGAGAGAGAGACTGAGTGATGGTTTATAACAGGAATAGAACTTCTGCTATTCTGCAGAGATCTGAATTCAAGTACGTAATTCACAGTCAACTCAAAGAGGGGCTTCTATATGTTTATATTGGGTGTGGCCTCAGGGATTTGTTTGTTCATTTATTTGTGGTATAGTGGGTGTGGCCACCAAAAGATTTGGTGAAATATTCATGAATTTATTAATTAATTAATTTATTTATATGTTGTGGTCAACATGCCTTAGGTCTGTGTGTCTCAAAAGTGTATTGTTAGAATCGACTGTGTTTTTTAGTGTGCTATGTGGCATACACTTGTTATCAGCTAAAGATAGTTTCTAAATGATGCTGTGCACTCTTAAACAGGATCTGTTAAAAACAGCACAACCTGTGTTGTTTCTTACACACCTCTGTGTCTAGTTAAGGTCAACACATTTTGTGTTACTTTTAACTCAACCATGTGTTATTCCTACTAATTTTCTACACACAATGTTTGTCAATTATGTACTCGAAATGACACAAAACGTGTTAAAATAGTCAACACAAAAAAAAGTGTTAGAAATGAATTGTTGAAAGTGAATTGTTCATGAGATTATTTATTTACTGTGTGTTTCATTGATTAATGACAGTGCTGGGTAGATTACATACAAATTGTAGTCCATGATTACAAATATTCTCCATTCTTTGGTATGAGCATCATGAAGTGCATTAAACGTTACATAACGCCAAGGTTTCCCAAACCGGCTTTACTGAAAGAACTGCAAGGGGTTTGTGAGGTGATGAAAAACAAATAACTATAATCAAATCATAAAAATGGCAAATAAAACTGTTTGTGAATCAATTTAAAGAACATTTAAGAAAGAATCACTTCTACCTTACATCTGGAAAGAATTAGAGACACCATCTCTGGGAATCTGACAAAATGTTGGAACCAGCTTTCTCTTCTGTGACGAGCCACAAGGACTAATGACGTGTTCAATTATTTTAATTTAGTAACAATCTTTTGTTTTTATTTTTTTGTAACATTGTAGATACTCTTTGTAGGATATTTTGGTCTTGTATGTTGTCATTCTCCTTTTTTTTGTCTTAATTGCGTGCTTCATTTTACATATTGCACAGATTTTTGTTATATGAAGGGTCTGTTTTTCTGTTATAGTTTTGTTTTTTTGTGTGTGTCTGCAAAAAATCCTAATAAAAATATTAATAATAATGAAAATTTAAGAAAGAAAAAAGAAGAATTAGGGTGAATCAATACATTATGAATAATTTACTGCCATTGTGTAAATAATATGTAATTATGTAATTTATAAATAAGCAAATGTAATCTGATTATGGGCACTTTAAAATGTAATATCATCTAATTAGAAGTGTCAATGAGACACATACAGTATAAATAAAATTGAATAGCGTGTAATAGTTTTAGTGAATAGTTCCTGAGTTTATTTATTTATTTACTTACTGTGGAGTAGTGGGTATTCTGTACATTCAGCTGTTTTTTGGTTGGTTTGTTTGTTTGTTTATTATGGTATAGTGGGTGATGTACATTCAGTGAATTATTCATGAACATATTTATTTATTTGTTTATTTATTGTGGTATGTTTGATTGTTCTGGTTGTGTTTATTGTAGTATGGTGCCATGAAAAATTTACTGATCTTTTTTAGTTATTTATTTATTATTATTATTGTTATTATTATTGTGTGTGCGTTTATTCTTGTGGTAGTAATTTATTAAAATTGACATTTAACTATCTAATGAATAATAGACACATATACAAACAAACAGCATAAATGAAATTGCATTTATAAAATAAATAACTATAGATAACATAATGTCAAATTCAAGTCTTTCTGTGTTGTTTATTAAATCATGAATTTATCATTTACTGAAGTCAGCTCCGCCCATTCGGTGCGCGCATGCGCAGTGCGTGTTATTTCTACAATGACGTTGCTCAGTGTCTAGTAGCCTGTTCTGCTGGGCGCTCCTCGCTTTCCTTCAGAGAGCCGCTTTTCTAAACTCAGCCCCGGGAAACCATGGCCGAGCAGGCCTCGGGACCCACCCAGCCGCCTCAACAAGACGGTAAGCATCTTTCACCACAAGGAGAGGTTTATCGTGCTGATTTAGCTGTGCTCGTTGAAGGCCTGTGGCCTGTTCGTCCACGGATTAGCAAGCAACAGTCAACCGGCTGACAGATACATACACCTCTATTTGACTATTTATTAAAACACTCTCATATGATGCTTTAATGCTTGATATGCGTCGATGCTTCTGACAGAACGCTTCTTGCACAAAGCGCTGGATTTGCTGGTCTTCAGGTTCACTAAAGCGTGTTTATTATATGGTCAACATGATGTTGTTGCACAGTGTGATCAGCAGATGACAGCTGGACTGACAGTGTTTTAAGAGTATCAGGACAGACAGGGGTTTGTTTTATTAAATATGTCAAGTGATTGATTATCATGTCTACATATTCTTGTTTGTAATGATGTTCAGATGATATGATTCGCATGCATCTTCTTTGTCTTTTGTGTAGATAGTAAATACGCCCCTGGCAATGTATTAAAGGAATAGTTCACCGAAATTAGTTCACCTTCTGGTCACAATATGTAGATGAGTTTGTTTCTTGAACAGATTTGGAAAAATTTAGCGTTACATCACTTGCTCATCTTGCTTGCTGGATCCTCTGCAGTGAATGGGTGCCGTCAGAATGAGAGTTATGGATTATTGTGATGTTTTTAATCAGCAAGTAATCCAAACAACTCCAGTCCATCAATTCACATCTTGTGAGGTGAAAAGCTGCATATTTGCAAGAAACAAATCCATTATTAAGACTTTAAACAGTTGCTTCTGGACAAAATATATAATAATCCATAATCCATAATAATGCTTCCGTCAGTGAAAAAGTCCATCCAACGTTGTCCTCTCACATCAAAATCCATCCACAATATTTGTTTAGAGCTGTTTTGGACTGTTTTCGCTTTTGTAAACAATGCAATATTATAGAGGACTCATATTTTGGCCACAAGCAATGATTTGAAGTTAAAATGTCTTAATAATGGATTTAAAAAATGACAAACACTCAGTTTTTTTCCCCCTAACTAGACTTTAGTTGTTGTATTGGAGTCATGTGGATTACTTGTGGATTATCATGATGTTTTTATCAGCTGTTTGGACTCTCATTCTGACGGCACCCATTCACTGCAGAGGATCCATTGATGAGGAAGTAATGCTAAATTACTTCAAATCTGTCATAAATGAAGAATCTAATTCATCTACATTTTGGATGACCTGCTACTGAGCAGATTTTGTTTGTTTGTTTGTTTGTGTGTGAGAGAGAGAGAGAGAGAGAGGGAGAGAGTATTCCTTTATTATTATCAGGTATGACTCAAATGACATTTAATGGAAACAATTATTTTCAGGTTTTAAGTCTATGCACGTGCTGCTTCAGTCCGTTGAGCTACATTTTTGTTGTAGGTTAAGTTCATAACATAGCCATCTGTTATCCCTGAAGGCCTGTGGTTGCTTTGGGTGTAGTCGTCCTTTATAATCGTCCTTTGCTGCACTTTGTAATGCATATACGTTTGTAAAAACTTGTTTAGGCCTAATTAAAGTAAAAACCAGCAATAGAGATGTATGATCATGATATATTCAGGGGTTGACTGACCTATGTGGCTGCACTGGCTTGGACTTGGCAAGTCTGTGCTTGTTTACTTTGATGAAATACTGCTTGTCTAGAATGATGTAAGGATCTTCACTGAAGAAAGCGTTTTTTTTTTTTTTTAGGCTGATGTTCTTTAAATTAATCTGCCAGCTGGCGTGATGGCTATTAATCAAGCTGAAGCTTTATTAACATCATCTGTGGCTCTGATTCAATCTAAAGAGAAAAACATATCGCTCATATAGTCATTTTTATCAATAGATGTGTTCGTATATTCATTTTTATTTAATTATATTGTTATTATTATTCAAAATAATGTAATTGTAAGGTGTAAAATGTCATGTGGGAGTCATAATAGTTGTCGTCTTTGACATGATATTTTGTAACACTTTAAAAGCCTCCGAACCTCAGTAAGAAGTCAAAGTAGTCTATGTTAAGGTCCAAATAGCAAAAGAGGGCTGTGACATGTTTGGTTAGTGAATGAGAATCAAAGATTTCCCAAATAAAACTTTAACATGTGACCTCAAGAGAACTGAAGAGAATGTGAGTTATTTTTTATTATTATTATTATTTACTGGCCTAAAGTTTTATATGCTTGAAATTAGTACAAGTACACTACAACTCAAAAGTTTGGGGTCAGTTTGAATTTTCTTTTTTTAATTAATACTTTCATTGAGCAAGAATGCATTAATTGTGGAAAAGTGGCATTAAAAACATCTACGTTGTTACAAATGTAGAATTTTACTTTACAGCATTTAAAAATGCTGTTCTTTTTTATCATTAAAAAAAATCCTTATTTATTATTATTATTTTTTTAATCGTGGTTTCCACAAAAAAACAAGAGTTTTGAACATTGAGAAACCAAATCAACATACTAGAATGATTTCTGAAGAATCATGTGACACTGAAGACTGGAGTAAAGGCTGCTTAATATTCAGCTTTGCCATCACAGGAATAAATTACAGTTTGAAATTTAATTTCAAATAGCCTAATTTACAAAAATGTAAAAACATGCACAATATCAGTCCACTAGCACAGCACTTCTATTATTTATCCAAGCAAGCATCGTTATCTCAGTCTCACAACAATTTTTGTTATTGGAAATGTCCCATCAAGGGTCATGCATTATTTACACGTATTTTACTTGTGATTGTAAAGAGCCAAAGTGCCTTTCTGAGGTAGATTTTTGTGACTGTGTGGCACTGATGGATGCTTGATTGCTCCGGCAGGGGTTCTGCAGCAGGAGCAGGATCGAACTGACTTCCTGAAGCTCAAACAACAGCTGGACATGGAGTTCAACCAGAAGCGGGCCAAGTTTAAGGAACTCTATCTGTCTAAAGAAGGTAATATATGGTTTACAATATTTGCTGATGGACAAGTAAGATACAGAAAAAAGAGAGATGTATTTGTTTTGTTTGTTTTAGTTAATAAAAAAAAAATGCTTGTTTTTAGTTTTGCTTGCTTGACTGTTTTTATTCATTTGTGTTTTTATAGTTTTATTATTATTATTTAGTTTTTGATTTATGTTTTTGTTAATTAATTAATTTGTTTATTTATTTGTTCTTTAGTTCACATAGGTGTCATAACAGAGGTGTAGTTGATCACATGCCGTTTTAAAGGGAAAACAAATTCTTTCAGTTCTCACCCTTTCAATAGACAATGTAATGCATGGTTACACATGGTGCCTGGATGCACACAGATACAGTAGACTGAACAACAAGTCGTCATAGATCTTTATTTCCCAGGGAATCTGTCCTGGGGCAGGATGAAACCACTAAGCCAGATACATTTCCAAACTTTTCTAACAATGTTAGCAGGGATCTGAACACTAGGCTCCGTTTACACTTAATACATGAATATGGGTGCAAACGGAGTTCAATTATTAGTCAAAGTTAATGAAACGTCATAGTGAGGACACGCTGTAATAGTGAAACAAATGCTGGTGGCCTTACAGAACTGAAGCTGTTGGTTCCTCTACATAAACCTTTGTTCTTGTCCTGTAATTATCTCAGAGGAGCTGAAGAGGCAGGCTGCTATACTGGAGAAGGCCCAGACAGAGCTGAGCAGTGTGCAGAAGCAGCTGGAGGAGGCTAACGCAGAGATGGAGACCATCAAAGCGGTGGCCACTGTCTCTGAGGACACAAAGCAGGAAGCCATCGACCAGGTCAAGCAGCAGTGGCAGGAGGAGGTGGCGTCACTGCAGGCTATTATGAAAGGTAATAAGATACTGATTATTTTCATGCTAAAGTGTCTGATAACTGATACGCAGAACCGCTTTTTATTTATTGTTCTATTTCTGCTGTTTGAAACGGTAACTAAATCATTCATCTCTATCCTGAAGGTGACTAAACTGCTGCCTGACAAGACTAATATTGCTTTGAGTAATAATAAAAAGTCAAATACATTTGCAAGCAACAAATGAAAGATAGCAACCTTCAATGCCATAACACCACTGCGTTTAAGAAGCAGCCATGGGTAAAATAGCTTAAAATTTTAAAGACTTTCTAGATGGCACCATTTATTGCCGTTTATCATATTAGCTACACTAATATGGACGGCATATTTTAATTTTTTAATTTTTTATATATATAAAGAAAGTAATACATTTATTTCATTCTTTGCACAAAAGATTTCTATTTCAAATAAATGCTGTTCTTTTTAAAGTGTTATTTATATACTATTAACATTTGTATTATTATTTTGAATTAGGTTTTTTTATATCTCAGTTTTTATTTTAATTCTTAGTAAATTTGTTTGTAATGTTGTCATTTGTTTATTTGTCAGTTTTTATTTGTTTCCTGTTCTCAACTTAAGCCGGGCTCACACTGTGCGATTTTTTTTTTTTTTTTTTAAAGTCCTTTAGGATTGTGCTTGTCAGACTGTACGAACATGATGATCATGTCACACACTATGGGATCTCAGTTGTCATTAATGTCAGACTGTAGGACAATCAAGACGAGTTAAAGCGGGTGCACGCAAGAAAACTTGTCCGGAGTTTTACATTATCAACCCATACACGTCCAGTGACTGCGAAACTGCATTGCACGCGGGACCGAAATGTTGGCTATCATGAAAAGTATATGAACGGCGGCAATACCGGCGTATTTATAGTGTATGCAGCTCTACATACCCACATGAAAACAGCGGCGCAACCAGTGTTTATATAGAAAAGGCAACATATCAGATTAATTCTGTGAGCGGAGGACGGAGCGCCGGAGTTTATGGCTGATAGGATAATTCTCTAGCATTAATTCTGCTCATAGCTTGTCTTGAAAAACGGAGACAGTTTGACATTCATCGTAGGGGTAGTCACACTGCAGGACTGTGCGCCAAATCTTCTGACACTGCCAGAATTTCGTCGAAGGTGAAATTTGATCGCAACAGCCATTAATCAGCTGTCGGTGAACATGTCAAACCAGCGATCAAAGTCTACAGATTTTAGCCTAGGATTATAGGAATCTTTTAGGATTTTCAAAATTTGTCTCAGACGACCAAATCGTGGCCAAAATCGCACAGTGTGATCGCACAGTTTAGTTAGTTGCCAGGACAACATTTCTAATTTTTATTTATTTTTGTCTAGTATTTATATTTCATTTTATTTCAGCTTTACTTCAATTAACAAAAATGTTTTAATAGTTTTAGTTTAACTTTGTCATTACAGCCATTTTAAATTGTAATAAAATTTCACAATATTACTGTTTTTTTTTTAACTGTATTTTTGATCAGATAAATGCAGCCTTGGTGATCATAAGAGTTTGTTTGTAGTTATGTGCCTGAATACAGTTTTGAGAGGTGTTTGAGTTTGTTTTTTATTTTTTTGGCCATTTATCAGTAAACCTAAAACCTAATCACTGCTGAACATACAAATAATCAATCTATCTCCAGTAAAATTTATTAAATGCACTTTACACATGTTGGTTGCTGAATATATTTTTAGATTATCCAATATATTTAATAAATGAACATTCAGGGGACACAAGATGTGTAGAGACAGAAGTGCAGACGGAAATCTGCAGTGTGTCTTCTAGTTCAGATTCAGCGTAAGCCTTGTTAAATCGTAAGCGTCATAAATAAACCCTATTTGGACAAGGAAGGATTAGCAAGATTTCTACTTTTGATCTCTGCCGTGAATGTAAAATGTGTTTCTGAGGCTTCCTGTTTGATGTATAAATCCTTATCTTGACGTGCGTGTTCAGATGCAGAGCGGGAATTTAAGTTGCAGTTCCAGCAGAAGCTGGAGCAGGAGCGTGCTCAGTGGGCACAGTACCGCGATGGGATGGAGCGAGAGGTGGCTGAGCTCCGCTGCCGTCTCTCTGAGGGACAGGAGGAGGAGAACTTAGAGAACGAGATGAAGAAGGTCAGATTCGCTTTTCGATTTGACTACTTTTTTGCATTTTACTTCCCTGAACTGTGACAAAGATATGAAAAATCTGCAGTGTGTCTTCTAGTTCAGATAAATAAACCCTATTTGGCAAGGAAGGATTAGCAAGATTTCTACTTTTGATCTCTGCCGTGAATGTAAAATGTGTTTCTGAGGCTTCCTGTTTGATGTATAAATCATCTTTGCGTCTGCAATCAGTGACTCAAAGCACAGAATGTTTGCATCGAGATGTTAGTACTTTTTTGGGTGTATTACCTTGGGTGTTAGTACTGGGTGTTTACCTTGGGTTTGTATTAATCTAGGCTCAGGAGGACGCAGAGAAGCTACGCTCTGTGGTGATGCCAATGGAGAGTGAGATTGCAGCGCTGAAGGCCAAACTGTCACGCTCAGAAGATCGAGTTAAGGAACTCGAGGCAGCGAAGGTTAGACGTGCATCAAAAAAGTGGAACTGAGAGCCAGACTGTTTTTTTCAGATATATTATTAGATGTGACTCATTTCTTTGTCATTTCGTTCCTTTCTTGTGGTTATCATGACCTCTTGAAAAGACAAATTCACACCTGGCCAAGTGATTAAACAGTGAATATGTGTAACATTACTGCCGTTAGTTATGATTATGACTGCGATAATGTTTTGGCCTTAGGAATGAGTCATAAATCATTTGAGTCTTGTAAAACTTGGTTGAAGTCAATGATCCATCAGCCATCTCAGTTGTAAAGTCGAAAGGTTGTAGATGAGTTTGCCAGTTTTCTGTTTATGGGTGCTTCTACTTTTAATCATGGAAAACAAAGTTTGAACGTGTTTGGTTAAATTCCAGGTGAAGGAGCTCAATCACGTTCTGGAGGCTGAGAAATCATGCCGTACAGACTTGGAGATGTATGTTGCCGTCCTTAACACCCAGAAATCTGTCCTTCAAGAAGACACAGAGAAACTTCGGAAAGAACTACATGAAGGTATGTGACCAAAATATGCAAACATTTCTAGAAGTTTTAGTTTCATAGAACCTTGTATGTAACTTTCCTTTTTTGTTCTTATTTTGGTTGATTGGTTGGTCAATTCAGGTTCCCACAAGCTATGTCTAGTTTTATTTATTTACTTGCTTGCTTTTAGCTGCACATTACACTGTAAAAAAAAGAAAAGTTGGGCAAACTTAAATTTTTAAGGCAACCAGCTTCAGCAGATTTTTGAGTTTTCTCAACTTCTTGTTTTAAGTTTATACAACAAAAAGTTGAGAAATTTCCTAAAAAATAAGTTGAGAAAACTCAAAAATCTGCTGAAGCTGGTTGGCTTATAATTTTAAGGTAGCCCAACTTTTTTTTTTTTTTTTTTACAGTGTAGAGCATATATCCAGGCAGGCACTGGTATAAGATACAGTTGAAATATATGATATAGGATAGTTTTTTAATACTTTTATTACGCTTTTATTTTCTTCTTTTTCTTCTAGGGTTAGTTTGGGTTTAGTAATGTTTTATAATATAAAGAAGTTACTACTTGTATTCAGCAAGGATGCATTAAGATGATAAGAAGTGAGAGGAAAGGCATTTAAAATGTTACAAAATTTCTATTTCAAATAAGTGCTGTTCTTTTGAACTTCCTTCATTAAATAATTCTTTAAAGATTTGTTAAAAGTTAAGCAGCATAACCATTTTCAAAATTCATAATAAGAAACATTTCTTGAGCACCAAATCAGAAGGATCTCTGAAGGGTCATGTGACACTGAAGACTGAAGTAATGGCTGCTGAAAATTCAGCTTTCAGGAATAAATTACATTTTAAAATATATTCAAATAGAAGACCTTTATTTTAAATGTAAATATTACCATTTTCCCTTTTTTTTCTTTCCTTTTTTTTAACATTAATCTTAACGATCCAAAACTTTTGACTTTTAATTTAGTTATTGACAAGCATTATAGTTTGCACTACACTATACCTTAATGTCATATAAGGAAGTGCATACAGGATGTGTTTGTGTTCCGAAACAGAACACAAGTTCTCAAGGCGTGTTTTAAGAGTTAAACTATTTTTAACTTGACCCTGTCTTTAAAACTCAGCATTCATGGTGTCAGTTGCTCACAAAAGCATCCTGTGTGAACGTTCCAAGCACGGTAGCAAACTTTTGCATGCTTTTTTGTTTACTTATATGGTAATAAACTCAGTCCAAATCTAATATTTGCTGTAAGGTTAGATGCATTTGATTGTGTTTCATCATCATACGTTATGATCAGATGTCACTTGCACATGTGCACCAAAATGGGTTTTATATCCCATTCCCTGTACATAGTCAGTTGATTTCAGTTGATTGGCAATTGTGGTTTGTCTTCCAGTGGTTCACCTGCTGGAGTTGGAGCGGCAACAGCACAATCAGCTGAAACACACTTGGCAACGTGCCAACGATCAGTTCCTGGAGTCACAGCGGCTGCTGATGCAAGACATGCAGCGCATTGAGAGCGTTCTGTCCTCCGAGCAGCTGCGGCAGGTGGAGGAGATGAAGAAGAGGGACCAGGTACTTCTGTTGTTTAATGAACTGGAAGCATTAATTGAATCGGTTCTAAAAGCAGTTCTCAGTTGAGGCTGTTTAGTAGGTATAAAAGATCTGGTTGGTTGCACTGTGTCCTAACCAGACGTGAAGCAACAAGCTTTCAGTGTCAAGTAATTTTTTTTTCTGGTTTTACTAAAAGCTAAAATGCTTCATGAAGCACCAAAAAACCCTTTGCCAGTCAGAACATTTCTGTTTAACACACAACAATGTGGAGCAGGAGTTTAGAGCAAAGATACTTCACTGTGGGTGGAGCTGCTCAGCATGAATCGACAGAAACCAGTTTTTTAATACATTTAATTTTTCAGTATCTATTACACATAAACATTTGGCACACAACATATAGAGTATGTCTAGAAGCATTAGATCAATTTCACACTAGAGGAACCATTTCATAGTTCCTAGAACTATTGGCGGAAGTACCGCTTTTGCTGTGTTAGCACCGCAGGAATTAGGAATGTATTTAGTTCTAGGAACTCTGTTTTGGGGAAGCTAAATTAGCTCCTACTTTAGAGTAAGGTCTAAAACAGTTCTATAAGAAATATCAGTGACGTAAATGTATGCTAATTGGCCAAATGCATAGGAAACACCGGCTACCCGGGATTTTTAAAAAGCCATGTAAACATATTTATTCCACGAACATGGAAAACAGCGATAACGGCATTTACCTGTTGTGCTCTGATATGATATGTAACACTGCAAGCTGTCATAGGAGATTTAGTCAGATTTACATGCTCTTAAATTTGCTCATGTAAATTGTGCTTTTACATTCCATCTCCTTTAACACGAAACCCACGACACCACAAAAACAGCTCCATTCACCGCTATCTATAGATCAATATCTCCAAATTATTATGGAAAGACGGTAACATAGAGTATTGTAAAATTTTAATATTTTGAGTATTTAATATATATAATATATTTTTTTTAATGAGTACTATGACATCTGGTTAGTCTTACTGTACATTTATGCAAATATTTGAATATTTTGTCAGGAAGAGGATGAGAAGGAGAGATTGAGCCAGGCTAAAGAGGCCAGTGAGGATGATGGGACAGAGCATGCAGAAGCAGCGGAGGACTCTCTGCTCGGACTCTCCATAGAAGAGGTATTTTTACAGAAACTTTTCTGGATTTATGATTTAATATAAATGACTATAAAAAAATGGTTGCAATCAAAGGCACTGAACAATAAGAATTTAAATAATCTTTAGAATGTAATTAAAATGTAACAATTCCTTTTTATTTTTTGGCAAACAAAGTGCTGCACAACAGAGGTTTATTGTTAAAATGAAAACATGAAAAAAAAAAAAAAGGTGATTTAAATATTCTACTATATATATATATATATATATATATATATATACACACACACAGGTTGCACATAAGTGGTCCGCTGGTGTGCATGCACGACGACCAAATAAAGAAATGCGCTGTGTAAATAAGTTCAGACCGCTCATTTGCGGTCCGACATGGTTGACCGCTATTAAAGCCAATTTACCATTTTAGATCAACAAACTGTAATATTGTATATGATTTCTATTCTAACTGAAAGCATAAATCTAGGCTATCCGCCGCCATTGCAAAGCACAATGCAAAAATGTGACATTTCCCATTTCCTTCACCGACGCGCTTCACTGACGCTCTTCTATCGGCAGAGCTAAACCTGGCAGCGCACATACTTACTTGCTGGCAACCCGACAAAATATAAAGCTAAAAATTAATGAAAATTCATTTAGAAAAAAGTACATATTACATTAGCATTTTGATTTTAAATTTATTATAAAATCATTTATTTAATACTCCCTTTTTATTTTAAATAATAGTATTATCACACTTTATTATTGTTTTATTATTATAATTTTTTTAAACTAAATACATGAAGTGCAATAATATTATTATCACTATTATTAATTTATTTTTATAGTTATATTTAATGGGTCACAGTATGTGCTGTGTGAGGACCAAACCAAATCTCCAGGTGCTCTTATGTGAACCAGGCTGAAAAACTATATGTATATATTATTTTAAAGACACCAGTCTATATCTTGTTTTGATAAAGTGTACAGCCCAACTTTGATTTATTCTTCCATAATTTGCCAAATTTCACTACATTCCATGTTATACCATAAATTTTTATGACTGGACAGAAATTATAGCTGAATGCTGTGCTAAAATATTTTGTATAGTGTTATAAAAGTAACTTCATCATTTTGGGTTGTAAATAGAATTTCAGTTAAACTTAAAATCTGTAATGTTACTTTAAATGTTAAGCATCTTGTTTTCTCTTTCTCATTTTGATCTCAGTCCTACCTCAGCCAGAGCATCCACAGCTCTTTACACTCTCTGGACGCAGACACCCCGGGCCGCCCAGACAGCTCTGACCCTTATAAGGATGGGCTTCGGAGGGTGCAGTCCACTGACAGCCTGGGTTCTTCAGGAGGGGCCCTACAGCCTCACGGGCTCGGCGGACACAACAACAAGGCCAAGTCAGCCAGCCAGCTGGACGAGTCAGACTTTGGTCCTCTAGTGGGGGCAGACTGTGGGGGCTTTGACAGCATGGACACCTCCTCCATATCATCTCTCCAGCCAGGACACTTTCTCCTCACCAAGGACCAGGAGAAGGCCATTAAGGCCATGACCCCAGAGCAGGAGGAAACTGCATCACTCCTGTCCAGCATCTCTCATACTGCTGATACGGCTTACCTGCCACCATCTGGCTACCGACTGGTCAGCGAGAGCGAGTGGAATCTGCTGCAGCAAGAGGTCAGAGAGTAGATGCTTTTTAGGGGCGTTTTTGTTTATTTCGGTTACAATTTATTTTAAGATCCAGTTCTTGCTGTTAACAAACCATTAACTATGACTATGCCTCAATAAACACCTAATTTGCTGCTTGATAATAGTTAGTAAGGTAGTTAAGTTTAGATATTGGGTAAGATTAGGGATGTAGAATATGGTCACTAATAAACAGCCAATATGTTAATAATAGGCATGCTAATAAGCAACTAGTTAATAGTGAGAATTGGTCGCTATACTAAAGTGTTACCTTTATTGCCAAGTGTTACCCATATTTGAAGACTCAGCTGTCTCTAATTTGTTTTCTGTACTGTTGAACCCAGCCAAACAGTAGCCTTGTTAGTGAAAATACACTCACTGGCCACCTTGCTAATATAGGGTTTGGCCCTCTTTTGTCTTCAGACCTAACTTAATTCTTCGTGGCTTAGATTCAACAAAGTGCTGGAAACATTCCTCAGAGATTGACATGACAGCATCACACAGTTACTGCAGATTTGTCTTTTGCACATCCTTGACGCGAATCTCCCATTCCACTAAATTGAGTGGAATGGGAGTGGAACATATTAAATTGAGATCTGGTGACTGTGGAGGCCATTTGAGTTTAGTGAAGTCATTGTCATGTTCAAGAAACCAGCTTGAGATGATTTGATGCTTTGTGACATGGCATGTTATCCTGCTGGAAGTAGCCTTAACGAGATGGTTACATTGTGGTCATAAAGGGATGGACATGGCCTTCAACAATATTCAGGCAGGCTGTGGCATTTAAACAATGTTTAATTGATATTATGGGGCCCACTGTGTGCCAAGAAAATATCCCTCACACCATTACACCACCATCAGTCTGAGTCGGTGATACAAGGCAGGATGGACCCATGCTTTCGTGTTGTTTATGCCAAATTCTGACCCTACCATCCGAATGTTGCAGCAGAAATTGAGACTCGTCAGACTAGGCAACCCTTTTCAGTTTCCTGATCTTTTGCTGCTGTAACCCATCTGCTTCAAGGTTCAACATGTTTAGAGATGCGTTCAGAGATGCTCTTCTGCTCACCTCAGTTGTAACGAGTGGTTATTTGAGTTACTGTTGCCTTTCTATCAGTTCAACCAGTCTGGCCATTCTCCTCTGACTTCTGGCATCAACAAAGCATTTTCACCCACAGAACTGACGCTCACTGGATATTTTCTCTTTTTCAGACCATTCTCTGTAAAAGCTAGAGATGGTTGTGTGAAAATCCCAGCAGATCAGCAGTTTCTAAAATAGTCAGGACAGCCCGGCTGGCAACAAAAATCATGCCACATTCAAAGTCACCTTTCTTCCCCATTCTAATGCTGAATTTGATCTTCAGCAGATTGTCTTGACTAGGGATGCACCGAAATGAAAATTCTTGGCCGAAGCCGAAGCCGAACAAAATGAAACTCTGGGCCGAAGGCCGAATACCGAACACGGTTTTTCGCATTTTTTTCCCCCATGAAGGCCTATTTTGCCATTTTTTTTCGCCATTGCATAAATTAAAGAGCCAAAATTTGCTTTTTACTGTTTTGTCCTACTTTTCAAATAAAATCAATTACAAAACAATTTAGAAATATTTACATAACACTGAACATTTTTTAACATTCTATAAGACATTATACCAGCAAAGCACAATTTAACTTTAAGTAATAAGTTACTAAAATAATATTTTTGGCCATTTTTGAGACCCCCTTCTTGAATCAGGCATGTATTTTTTTCTGTACAAATAAATGCAGCCTTTCTGAGCAGAAGAGACTTCTTTTAAAACATTAGAATATATTACAGATCCCAATTTGAACACTGTGTGAATGTTATAATAATGTATAGCTGTTGTAGGGTAATTAATATTATCATTATTATTGTCTTATATTTTTTATTTTATTTTACAGAACAACAGTAAAATTTCAATACTAACATTTATGAATGTTGATGGAGTTGTTGCTTTTTCTTAGATTTTATTTTGGCAGAAACCCGCAGGAAGATCTGTGCTTCTTTTTGTTGACAACAGCATGCAGATATTTAAATGATTCTCATTACGAATTTGGGAAGATGTTTGTCGCACGTATCACATTGTCACATGTTTTTTTTTTAAAAAACTAATAAAAATGTTACTGAGCAAATGACGAGTAACAATGTTTTAGCGCAGATTTTTCTCGCGCTTTGGACTTTGAACCCTGGCGCCGCGAGCTCGTGCAGCACTGTTTGAATACATGCAGTCCGTGCGTGTATTAGAAAACATAACATTCTGCAGTTTATTTACTAATCGTTTGAGGCCATTTCGCGATTTCAGTCATCACAGTAACCAGCATCAACCACCTCTTCCTCTTCTCATCAGAGACATGAGATGCAGCACTAAACAGTCTCTCGCTGTCGGTGCTTGTAATGATTTTTGTGTCTTTCTCTGACAGTTTTAAATACTTTCACACTGCAGACATATTTGCTGCATTAGTGCAAGCCTCTATTTGATCGCGTCACGTCATTGTTCTGTACAATTTATTCGGTCTTTTCTCTTATTCGGCCGGACACCGAAAGAGATTTTTTTGCTATTTTCGGCCGAACAATTTCGGTTGCCGAACATTCGGTGCATCCCTAGTCTTGACCATGTCTACATGCCTAAATGCACTGAGTTGCCGCCATGTGATTGGCTTATTAGATATTTGCATTAACAAGCAGTTGAAATGGTGTGCCTAAGAAAGTGGCCAGTGAGTATATGTTGTGATCTAAAATCAGTTATAGTTATATTTGGAACGCCATATTATCATTTTGCTTGTAATTAGGGATGCAACGATACCATTTTTTCAGATCCGATCCGATCCGATCCAGAAAATTCTGAGTATCGCCGATTCCGATCCGATCCTAGCACAGGTTTTTTTTTTTTTTTTTATCAATGTAGAGTTTCTATACTTCTGTGTCACTCTTTTGTGTGTTAAACACAATCTACTAGACAACTTCATTTTAATGAAAAATAACATGAAAATATATATAGGGGCTGTTTACACCTGGTCACTTCATGCGTTTTGTAATATAAATCCGATCTCTCAAACCACTTCAGGAGGAGGTCTGGGCTGCATTCCAGACGAAACTGGACAAGTGTAAATGCATCTGGTTGTTGAAACCACATATGTAAATTTTACTCCTCCCAAAATGTAAAAATAATAAACGTGTGAGACCGTGTTATAGGCTATATGACATTTTAGTCAGATATGACTGCGCTAATGCAACACGCATCACCGCGGATGAGTAGCTGAGCATCGCAGACGCGCAAACTGCCTCGAATGAAACTGAAAGAAAGACACAGACGTTCAACATCTTCATTAAAAGTATAAGACAGGCTTATCTTTCCAGTGCTGATGCTGCGCGCGCTCCTATTGCGGTCTTTGATCTGGAAATGAGCTGATAATTAATAAAATGCAGCGCTTTTGATTTCGTTGACATGAACTTCGTTACATTTATATACAGCGCGGGAATTGAAGATCGGATTTATATCCATTTTGTGAAGATTTATGTGTTTAAATGGAAACGTTTAAACAAATCAGATCGATATCAGATCAGAGAAAACGCATGACGTGCAGGTGTAAACAGACCCATTCATAATCTATGACAAAAATAATATTATAAACTAGGTTAGTGGATAATTTAGCAGAAAAAGTTATTCTAGAAAAATCAGGAGTGCACAATTTTATAAAATCTAAACATTTAGTGAAATAACATTATTTAGTGGGGAACAAATAAAAGTGAATATGTGAAGGACTAAATCTGGTAAAATGTTACACATTGCTCTTTGCATTGTTGTAAAATACATTAATGAAAACAAGTAAATGTATTTATTTATAAATATAAACTACAAAATTAAAATACATTTCTTTTTTTTTTTTTTTTTTTTTTTTTGGCCTGTCAGTAGCACAGATAACACATGACAGTACATATGCATGGCTATACTATCATCATTCACAGCCTTTTTTTTCTTTTTTTTTAATTAAATATATATTTTTTTTTTTTTATTTTTTTTTTTTAATATTAATTAATTAATTAAATTTTATATACCCTTTTACTTAACCACACTGTGACAGACAAGACCAGGGACAGAGAAAACAAGAGAGAGAAAGAAGAAAGAAGATAGGGAAAAAAAAAAGAAAGAGGAAAACAAAAAAAAAAAAAAAAAAAAAAAGGTTGTGGGGAAAGTCAACAAAGAAGGGGAAGAGAGAGAGAGAAAAAAGGAGAATGGGGGATAGAGAGAGAGAGGGAGAAAAAACAAAAACAAAAAAACAGACAATTTGCTTCAATACCTGCTGACAAAAAGAGAAAACAACCGAAGACACAACATCAAAGAGACTGCAGCAACAACCAACATCTGTATAAATCACAATAAATTCTAAATGTTAAATGTTATTGAGCAGCACACATAACTAATATTACAAAATAAGTTTTGAAGCAACAGCAGATCAAGACAATGTGTGTCTGTGAGCACCTGTTTTTACACCAATGTGAATGCTTGAGTGTACACCTGTGTGTGTGAGCGCGCTTGTGTTCATAAGGTTCCTCCATGTAAATGTTTAATAGTGTGTGTGGGGAACAACAGCCCCATCCCGCAAGGCATGAAGCAGGCACGGAACAGACCCGGGCCCCAAACATCCGGAGGCCCCCCAGGGCACGAGACCCCCAGGAGAACCACCGCAGGGACAACCGCGGCCTCCACCCAAAAAAGGGCAGAGGAGAGCCCGAAGGCGGGACCTCCGACAGCCACAGTGTAGGCGCCCCAGGGTGCCGTGGCGGCAAGCCCGCAGGCTCCACCGGCAGCCGACCACACCAGGGCGGACCGGGCCCTGGGCCCGGAGACCCAAAGGCCCCCCACCCCACAAACGGCCCAGCAAGGCCAGTAGGGCCAGGCCCCGCCAATCGACCGCCGAGAGCGGGCCGGCGCTCGCCCGAGCATCCTGCCCCGGCGCGAGAATTCACCAACGCACCGGCGGCATCCTCCACCGGCAGGGCATGGTGGTGGGGCGGGGGTCGACTAAGATGATGAGTGAGGCGGAGTCTAAGGCCCGACCTGACACATAGACGTAGACGACAAGCACACATATACACAAGCATATGTTCCCACCCTCATGCACGCAAACAAATATTCACACCTTCGCCCCACATGTAGACACACAAAAATGGACACAGTACCCACACTCACACTCCCCATATGCACTCTATACTCCTAGATCCAGGCACCACCACCCCCAGAGGGGTAGCCAGCGCCCGATCCCGGAGCTGAACCCCCTTCGCTCCGGCGTGGGGACAGGAAGACCACCCCGGTCCCCGCAGCAGCAGAGAAAATCAACAGCCCAGACCCCGACCGGGCGGCCAGCTCATCCTCACAGCCCCCGGCCCCACACACACAACACACAACAGGGGTGTGAAAAAAAAAAAAAAAACAAGGACGACCCCATGCTTCACCCCACCCGCTCAAATGTAGTGTTGGTGTGTGTTGTTCTAAGGTGCTTTAAAACAGGGGTGCTTTAAAACAGGGGAGGGGCACCCTCCACAAGCTTGTGTCAGCTCGTCCCCTCCCTAGAGCCCTCAATGTCTATGTGCAACTTAAAATTGAGAAGTGGGCACTGGCACCAGATGGAAGGCTGAATGAACAGACCGCCCTCCGGATGCCATTCAGTGTGCCCACCCCCAAGGCCCTATATGTATGTGTCATGTGACAGTAAGTAATGAGAATGTCTAAGCTGTAATGTGTAATTGAGATGCAGGCGGCCACGAGGAGACAGAGGAGTACCACCTCCCCGCATCCCAGCGACTCACCCGCACCTCAAAACCCTACCTATGTGTTGGTGTGATGGAGCGGGAGAAGTGAAGCCTTAGGGATGGGGAGGAAAACATCAGAGGGGCAAAATACCCCCCCCTCTGGAGCCAGCTCCCCCGCTGACCCCCATAGGCACCCCCGTTACCCCAAATCTGCCCAGGGCGGGGGGCCCAGGCCCATCCAGACCAGGGCCCATGGCAGCCCGGGGCGGCCCACCAGACCCCACAGCAGAGGAAAAACTACCCCACCCCATCATCCAGTCACTTCCCAAACTACATAAGACAATAAGACACCCAGCTAAAGCCCGTATACCCCGCCTCTATTGGACCCCCCCCCCGCGGAGGCACCGATGCATCGAAGACCCCCACACCAGACAAAATACATTTCTTTTAAATATATAGCACAGTAATGAAGGCAGCAACATATGATAGAGGAGTCCTGCCTCCATTACTGTGCTATACATTAGATTATTAATAGCCTTGATAGGACAGTACAAGAAACGCTATAAATAATTTCATTGCGCAAAAGTATTAATACGAAAAGCTCCAATAGAGAACGGCATAAAGCGCTTATGCACATCCCGTGTGCAGAATGATGCACTTGAAGCAGCACAGAGTCACAGCACGGAGCTCCTGATACAGAAGTGCAAAGCACAGAGGAAAGAGAGATTGATGCGTAGCTTATTAAATCTGCGCGATAGTTTATTGAGCCTTTTCTTTTAACGGTTTTAAATCTCAGTTATTGAGCGCTCTTGAAGAGTTTCATTGTTTTGACTGTAGTAACCGAACGCAACACGCAGTTTGAACGCTGAACGGAGGATAACTGACAGCCGCAGCAGAGAGAAGAGTTTACCTGAACTTGAATTTAACGACTTAAATATTAATCTGTAACGTTACCTCACATTAAACTATGAAACGGCTTCAGAACACTTGGACTTTGACTTTATGGTGCTTTATAATGCTTTTGTGCTTTCGTGGGGCTTAACAATAACACAGAATAGTATACACACAATATCGGATTTGGATCGGTCTGGTCTCACCGATACCCGATCCGCGGAAAATGACCGGATCGGAGCCGATACCGATCCTGAGTATCGGATCGATGCATCCCTACTTGTAATATTTTAGTTCTACATGGTATTTATACTGTGTGCAGTATGGCTTTTTTAATGTATGATCTACCACATATGCTTCTATATAGCCATTGGAAGCCTACAGTACAACCATTGTCCAATTCCATGAACAAATGACTCTTCTGAGCCTTTCTTTTTATGGAATCAGAAACATACAGTGCAACCAGTGTATTGGTTGTTCTGTTACCAAACAAATAAATCTTTCGAGCTGGTTCTTTTTAGTAAATCAGAAACTTACATTGCAATCATAGCCAATTCTTTTAAGCTCAGAAGTTCGAATCAGTGTAACGAATCCCTCACTGAAGTCACTAAATCAGTCAGAGGTTACTGATTCAACATCTGAATCACTAAACTATAAGTTGCCATTGTTTCCACTAATGTCCATTTCAAATGAAGTTTTGTAAAACCTAAATCAGTATAATTAATTACTGAGTGATATCCCTCACTGCAAAAAAACTGATTTCTGTAGGAAATACAGGGAACAGTATCCCACAATGCAATGCACTTTCCATTTGCATTTTGGTGAATGATCTGGATCAAAAATTCATGATTTTGAATCATTTTAACTCTGTTTGATAACCGGACACTGCTTGTTTAAATATGCTTTCATAATACTACTTGTGTTTGTTTTTATGTGGTTTCACCCCAGTTGAAGAACGCTGGAAGGAAGTTGGGGCGGCGATGTGATATGTGCTCTAATTATGAAAAACAGCTGCAGGTCATTCAGGGACAAGAGGCCGAGACACGAGATCAGGTTTGTTTTTTATGTGACTAATATCACGTACAAGACCCATAATGAAATGATTCAAAATGACAGTCTGTATGTAGTAATTGTTACACAGTGAACTTCCTTTGCCTTTAGGTTAAAAAGCTTCAGACCATGTTGCGGCAGGCCAACGATCAGCTGGAGCGGACGATGAATGAGAGGCAGGAGTTAGAGGACTCTGTCAAACAGGCCAATGAGGAAACTACTGCCAAGGTAAAGCTCATCTCTCTGATGGATTTGGTGAAAAACAAATCTGTTGACAGGTTAAAACTGGATGGGTTCACGTGCTAATTGGAGCATCATATAGACCCTTTTAGGGCCGACGTCACAATTACATCACAGCACTAGCTGGAGGCAAAACAAAGCGAGAACTGGAGGCAGCCAATTCAAACCAGCGCAGATTCGGCTACACAAGGAGCTTAAAATATCATCTTGTTGTGATGTTGGGTGCCAGAATCGATGTAGTAGATGCTCCAATTTGAAATTTTAAGGCATACATGATGCCACTGCCAGACAAAAAACCGACGACAGCTGTGGTTAAACGAGATAAAACGAGCGGGCTGGACAGAAATGATCATCAAAAATGCTCGCGTTTGCAGCGCACACTACTTATCAGAAAAGGTTAAATAAACAAATAATGTTATTGGCGTGTCTAAAGATTTCTTATGCATCTCACTACTATGCAGTGTATGAAATAATGTCTGTGTGCATGTGTGTAAAACAACAAACTGACGATTTAACGTTATATGCTTAATCATTTGTAATTGTATATACATTGTTGTGATTAATTGTGGCTGGAATAATAATGTAGCTGTAAAAATAGTTGCCTGCTGAAATTGAAATATATATACATCTTCATGACTAGATAGACACGGTGAGTTTGTCTTAACTATACACATTAGATGTGAATCACTCAAACCTTCTCAATGTTAACCTTCTCAAATAACAATTGCGGTCCTGGAAAGTGAGTGACCTTATACAGGTGCTGGTCATATAATTAGAATATCATCAAAAAGTTTATTTATTTCACTAATTCCATTCAAAAAGTGAAACTTGTATAATGTATACATTCATTCCACACAGACTGATATATGTCAAGTGTTTATTTCTTTTAATTTTGATGATTATAAGTGACAACTAATGAAAACCCCAAATCAGTGGTTTGTGAAAAGGTTCAATATTGAAGACACCTGGTGCCACACTCTAATCAGCTAATTAACTCAAAACACCTGCAAAGGCCTTTAAATGGTCTCTCAGTCTAGTTCTGTAGGCTACACAATCATGGGGAAGACTGCTGACTTGACAGTTGTCCAAAAGACGACCATTGACACCTTGCACAAGGAGGGCAAGACACAAAAGGTCATTGCAAAAGAGGCTGGCTGTTCACAGAGCTCTGTGTCCAAGCACATTAATAGAGAGGCGAAGGGAAGGAAAAGATGTGGTAGAAAAAAGTGTACAAGCAATAGGGATAACCGCACCCTGGAGAGGATTGTGAAACAAAACCCATTCAAAGATGTGGGGGAGATTCACAAAGAGTGGACTGCAGCTGGAGTCAGTGCTTCAAGAACCACTACGCACAGACGTATGCAAGACATGGGTTTCAGCTGTCGCATTCCTTGTGTCAAGCCACTCTTGAACAACAGACAGCGTCAGAAGCGTCTCGCCTGGGCTAAAGACAAAAAGTACTGGACTGCTGCTGAGTGGTTCAAAGTTATGTTCTCTGATGAAAGTAAATTTTGCATTTCCTTTGGAAATCAGGGTCGCAGAGTCTGGAGGAAGAGAGGAGAGGCACAGAATCCACGTTGCTTGAGGTCCAGTGTAAAGTTTCCACAGTCAGTGATGGTTTGGGGTGCAATGTCATCTGCTGGTGTTGGTCCACTGTGTTTTCTGAGGTCCAAGGTCAACACAGCCGTATACCAGGAAGTTTTAGAGCACTTCATGCTTCCTGCTGCTGACCAACTTTATGGAGATGCAGATTTCATTTTCCAACAGGACTTGGCACCTGCACACAGTGCCAAAGCTACCAGTACCTGGTTTAAGGACCATGGTATCCCTGTTCTTAATTGGCCAGCAAACTCACCTGACCTTAACCCCATAGAAAATCTATGGGGTATTGTGAAGAGGAAGATGCGATATGCCAGACCCAACAATGCAGAAGAGCTGAAGGCCACTATCAGAGCAACCTGGGCTCTCATAACACCTGAGCAGTGCCACAGACTGATCGACTCCATGCCACGCCGCATTGCTGCAGTAATTCAGGCAAAAGGAGCCCCAACTAAGTATTGAGTGCTGTACATGCTCATACATGTTCAGCCAAGATAAAAATCCGTATAAGTGTACTGAATATTAGTTGTCAGTTATAATCATCAAAATTAAAAGAAATAAACACTTGAAATATATCAGTCTGCAGTTTCACTTTTGTGAATGGCTTTTTGATGAATCCTCTAAATATGGCAATATGCAGGTAAAATCTGAATTTCTCCAGTAAAAAAACAAGCTAACACACTTCATAGCTAGTGTTAGTGAAGCGGTCAGTGGAATCTTTCTGCCTCCAGCTAAGCTCCGCCCACAGAAAAACCTCACAATGTTTACTAACAGAAAAAGGGTCTATACAGTGAGGAAACTGCAGTAATGTTACATCTTTATAATATTTCCTCACATTAGCAAGATAACAGTTATGTATTAACCCCTAAGGCAGCATACTAAACAAAATGGAATCTCATAAGCCACAAAGTGGGTCACACTTTGTTTTAAGGTCCAATTTTCGCTATTAACAAACCATTAACTTTTGCCTCAAATTCCTAATTTGCTGTTTATTAATAGTTAGTAAGGTAGTTGTTAAGTTTAGGTATTGGGTATGATTATGGATTCAGAATATGTGCTTTTTACTAGTTAACTAGTTAATAGTGAGAATTGGTCCCTATACTAAAGTGTTACCGATTTTTGTTTTAATAATCACTTATCTACACCACACACTGTGTTTTTGATCAAATAGATGCAGCCTTGGTGAGCGTAAACATAAAAAAAAATCTTACCGACCCCAAACTTTTGAACAGTAGTGTACCTTACAAGGCAGCTGTTTAGAAGCGCAAGTATTTGTTGACTAAAAATGATGTGTGGTTAGGCAGCTCACCAGGGATTTGAATACAGACACAGTGTCTTCACAGTATTTTTCACAAATGTGAAGAATCTATGGACTGCTCTGAATGTTACTGTTCTTCCAAGTCAAATGACTTGAGTAATTTTCATTTGTCTGGTGCGCAGATCTCCGAGTTGAAGCAGAAAGTTCAGGAGTCTGAATCTCTCATAAGCGCTCTCCAACAGGCCTTTAGCCAGGCCAAGAGGAACACCCAGGAACAGATGGTATGACCAAATACACACACTTCTACACAACAACATTCACTTGCTTTGCCTGATGACTTTCAGTGAAAGCACGTTTTGTTTTTCATTGAAAGATATTTAATGAAGAATGTCTTTAGGTTTAGATATTGTCCTATTTTGAATTTCTCCTTTATGACTATGTGATTTGTACTAATGTATAAAAGCATCTTTTGGCATTCAGTATTCATGCTTTCTGCACTTTCTTGAGCCACATCTGTTTCAAATCTGAAGTTGCACTATTAAGATGATAAACTTGATGCTGTTGTGACATGATCCCCTAAATAAATCACCCTTGAAAGGTTTCTGTCAGTTAGTTATTACCTGAGGAATGCACGGTGAATCTCTCAGTGTCACTAATATTTTTATTGGCTGATTTCTTTAAAAACCCTCTTTTATAAGGGATAGTTTTCCACTTTACTTGGCTATATGCTTTAGAAAACCATTTGTGGCTTCTAGTGGGTTTAGGCTAAGTGGTATCTGTGTGTGTGTGTGTTCAGGCTATGCTGCTACAGTCCAGAGAGCAGGTGACTGAAGAGCTGAACAGACTGCAGAGAGATAATGAGAGTCTTCAGGGTAAACACAGACTTCACATGACACTGCAGCAGCAAGAGGACTTTCACATGCCCACCACTGTACAGGTACTACAGCACATATGTGAGTTGCACCTACTGTATAAATGCACCTTCCATTTAGTTCCACTGCGCTTCATCAATCTGCTTTAACATTTGAACACACCCTGTTTGATTGGTCCCCCATCTTTGGCAGCATAGTAAGAAAATATGTCAAATATTACAGTAATTCTGCAGATGAGGTTAAGGACTGTCACAAATTGAAATGAAATTGTATTATATTTTGATGCACTTTGAGGAAGGCACCATTGGCTGAAATGCATCAAGTGTGCAGCGGTTTTATTTAATTTTTTTGTCAGCTGGATGAGCAAATGTTTTCTTGGAAAATAAAAATTATACCAAGAAGCAATGTTCAGTATAATCATAGAAATTTATCAGGAATATTATTTGAATCTAAGAAAATTATTTAATAAAAAGGGAAACTGATAAAATTTTGAAAACTTGGAAAATGTTAGAAATCGAAAGAAAGTAAATAGGAAAATTGATGATAATCTTAAATTATGAAAGAAAAAAAAAGTATTTATTAATAAAATCTTCAAAAATGAAGGGAAAAAAATTAGGGAAATAATATTTCTAAGTCACTTTGGATAAAATCGTCTGATAAATAAATGTAAAATTCAGCTGACATGTTGACATACCAATATGTCACAGATGTGTATATATTGGATTCTGAGCTCTAATCAGATTATACAGTCTGAACTATTTGTTTTTTAATATCATTTTGCCACCTAGGAACTTCAGAAGCTGGTGTTGCAGTACAGGGAGGACATTGTTTCTGCGCACACAGCGGCAGAGCATTTGGAGGAGAAGCTGAAGGCTGAAATTCTGTTCTTGAAGGAGCAGATTCAGGCAGAGCAGTGTCTCAAAGAGAACCTGGAGGACACTCTACAGCTGGAGATAGAGAGCTGTAAAGAAGAGATCGGTGAGTGGATTGCAGAAGTCAGTTGATTTTGATAATCAAAGAAAACTAACAGTTGGATGCCATGATGGTTTATACCAGGGTTCCTCAAATCTGGTCATGGAGGGCCACTGCCCTGAGTTTAGCTCCAACCCTGATCAAACTCACTTACCTGTGATTTTCTAGGGATCCTGAAGACCTTGATGAGCTTGGTGTGTTTAATTAGTGTTGGAGCTAAACTGTGCAGGGCATTGGCCCTCCAGATTAAGATTTGAAGAACAGAAAAGATCACTGCCTTTTTAGTTCAATATATTTATATAATAAAATTGTATGATGCTAAATGCTTTTGAAGTAGGACTTTATCGAGTTCCCATTAAAAAAAGGAAGAAAAATAAACCATGATTCATTTTGTCCGCTCATTTGTAAAGCATTTTATTCACTAGATAAATAAAAATTTGTGGTTATGTTATAATAAAGAAACCTTTTTCAGTTGAATGTCATGCTAAAATAAGTACATTATGAAATGTCTCCGTGATATAAGATTGTTTATACCGCCCACCCTTACCTTGAATGATCAAAAGCTGCTCTCAGCGGCACTGAATGTTTACACTGGCTTACACTGAGGCTTTGAAATGTGAATCTTTAGTGGTTTGGAAAAATGTAACCAAATCCAAAACTGATTAAACACATTGAAGGGCTTGTGAAACTCCTTCAATCAGAGGAGTGCACACATTTATCTACTTGCATTTCAATACTGTCTTTTTCTCCTCCACTTCTCTCTGCATTGGTGACTTATGTTCAGACATCCTGGAAGGTATGAATCCCTGCCTGACTGTTTGTTTGTCTAGGTCGTGTCTGTCTATAGTGGCACCACCGATGCCATCCTAACACACCCTAAACCCATTAGCACTGTGTGTACAGAACCTGCTCTATCACATCCACATCACTGCGTCCTACTTCATTTAGCTGTGTGCTACACTAATACTAATATATCTTCACATGATGTTGGGTTCAGCTCAGAGAAATTTAACTTGGGATGTGGTCATGCTCCTACAAATGTGCATGACCTAATAGAAATGTCACCCCGCACTTTAATGTGTGCGTTTGAAATGTTGTCTGAATACTTGTAAGTGCTGTGGAAAGTACTTTGTAACTGTTGTCAAGCTTAGGATTTAAAGCAGTTAAATTATGGCTGAAATAGTCTTTTGTAGGCAATTACATTGAAAGTGAAAGTTAAAAATAAAAAGCATTTGGTGTTAAGATTTTTTTTGCGTTTGAAAAAAGTCTCCACCAAGGCTGCATTTATTTGATCAAAAATACAGTAAAATGAAATATAGTACAATAACATTATAAATATCTTTAACTGTCACTTTTGATAAATTGAATGCATCCTTAATAAAATTATTAATTTATTTTATTATTGTATTAATTTTTATTTAAAAAAATATTACTGACCCCAAACTGAACAGCAGTATTTTTTTTATTAGTTACTGTGATGTATTTCCAAGTGAAACAAGTTGTCTAACAAAAAAGGGGGGAAAACTATGGTGGGACATACATTTACTTTGCTACACTGTAGGGCTTTGTTACTTGTTAAAGTAATTAAAAATGTTTTGAAACAGTACATCATATGTTTATGCTACTGAATAATGAAATATCAGCTACATGTCTTTCAGTTAGTTAGTCCCCAGCACTTAATACTGCTTGTAAGGGTTCTTTAGGTGGCACAGTGCAGATATAGTAGTCCAAGCTTGAGGAGAACCTTCATAAACCTTCATAAAACACACCCACAACTATTTACTTGTAATTTTCAAGTCATGTTGAATTCATTGTCAAGTCACAGTTTTTCAGTTTTCATTCTGGCTCAGTCAGCAGCACTAACACACGGATGTTTGAGCGAATGATTCCTCTTGTTACAGAGGAGAAGGCTTGCCTTGTTCTCATGCTCTTGTCATAGAGAACTAGCCATGCGTTGACTAATGCAAAACAGCAACAGCATGTGACCTTGCCTGTTTTGTTTTTTTTATCTTCCAACATACAGCATCTTTTTCCAGCTTGAAAATGGAACTGGAAAGAGTGAAGAGTGAGAAGGAACAGGTAGGGCAGAAGTTCAAGGCAGACTGCTGAGTTTTTTTTTTGGCTTGAATGTCATAAAACGGGTCAAGAATTTTTTTCTTTTTTGGGGGGAATAATTGTGTTTGAGATGTGCATTCTTAATGTATTAAATAATAACAAATAATGTTTACATTTCATTATCATCAATGTTTTGCTGTTGTCTGTACTTGTTGAACAATCTGTTGATTATTTTACAACAGCTGGAGAGCAGCTTGGCAGAGAAGAGCCAGATGCTGGAGAGCGTCCAAGGCCTGAAGAACAGTCTGGAGGGACAGTTAAAAGATGCCCTCGGCAGCAAGGTCTGAACCCTCATGTGATCACTGTGCTCTGCTTTCACACTAGACTTCTGCTTGCTGATCTTTGAGTTATGTTTCTCATAAAAACTCATTGTGAAGTTCATAGTCTACTCAGTGCTTCCTGTGCATGTGATGGATCATTTGATAAGATAAGCAGAATTCTCAGAAAAAAGTCCATACAAACAGCAGTATTGGATTTACATCAAACAAAAGATCGCATGCTTGTTTTAATAAATCTAAGCATGCATTATAAAGTAAACTGAAACTCTAATTTAAAAACAAATGTGTGTGTGTGTGTTGTAGAGTGCTTTGGAGACTCAGGTGTTTGAAGAGAAAGACAAGGCGCAGAGACTTCAGACAGAGCTGGATGTCAGCGAGCAGGTCCAGAGAGATTTCGTCAAGCTGTCCCAGACCCTTCAGGTAAACACATTTCACTAGTAGAACATGAAGGACTGCTTGAGGCACAACACAGCATGCCAAGACTGTTCACAGAGATGATAGTAGCTTGGCTTTTTTTTTTTTTTTTTTTTAAAGTCACATGACTTTTTTTATGCACCTCTAGAAATGTTCTTAAGTAAATGTGTTTCCTTGATAGTTTGTGCTCTTTCTTACTAAATGTTTCCACCTCAAGTGAGTGTATGTTTTAATGACTAGGAGTGTCAATGCAATATGATTTCAAACATGAATTAACAAATTAATTGTTAAATAATTAATAAATAATTTTTATCTATTTATTTGTCCAATTGAAAAGTGGTTTATTTTTTTTACATTTAACTGCAGTGTTAAACATGAACAGTTTTTTTAATGTCTGTTTGTCAATTTGAAAAATTGATTTTTATTGTAGTTTTTTTTATATATATATAATTTAATACTTTTATTCAACAAGGGTGCATTCACTTGATCAAAAATGACTGTAAAGACAATATTATAATCTTTTGTAGTGTTATCTATTTTATATAAGTGCTGTTCATCATAGAATCTCGTATCACTGTTTCCACAAAGATATTAAGCAGCATAACATTTTTATTTATTTTTATCACTAAGAAATGTTTTTTTTTAAAGACACTCCTAGTTCTCCATTTAAAACAAAATGTGGATAAACACTCAGATTGTTTTTGGGATTATTGTAGTTTATGCCACACACACACACACACACACACACACACACATACACATGTCCAGCTGGAGATACAATGTTCTTGTTCTCTCTACAGGTGCAATTGGAGCGCATCCGGCAAGCGGACTCATTACAGCGGATCCGTGCCATCCTCAACGACACCAACTTTACAGACATCAGCCAGCTTCCTGAGACATGATGTCACTTCCTCCTTATGACTCCACTGTGCACATAATCACACACACTCCACCTGTACCCCAGACTCCATCAAGATAAACCGCATGGAGCGAGGAAGACTCGAGTGAACACTACTGATTCCTTCTACTGCTATCCAGTTCGTACATGTGTTCTCAAGAGCACGAAACGACTCCTGTCTCAATTTGAGTGAAGGGTTTGTCCTTTATAATGCAGTCTCCAAAACCGGATCCCGGGAAGAGATCTGCCAATCTTTCAACGAACGCTGCTTTTGTTCCTCATTCAGTTCAGGAAATGAGAAAATGGGTCCGTGAGGATTAACTAACATGACTGTCCCATTCCCAAAGTTCCCTTCTCTTCCACCTTTCCTTCTCTTCCTTCCTCGTCTTTCCATCTGCTAAGCTAGCAGCGGTAACCTATGAAGGAAACGGACACTTCTGAAGTGTTTTGTACATACTTGTATACAGATTATTTGTGTATATTGCGTTAGTTAAGTTAATACACAAGACTGTGATTCCCTTTTTGACCCGCCTCCTACGTTTTCACAAGCGACACTGTTTCTCCTCGTCCGCCAATCATTTCACTGGGATGTAATTACTAGCTGTCATATCGCTTTTCATCAACATCCGTCGTCTTAAACCCTCCAAGTTCTCCACAGTCCAAGTTTTTTTCCCACTTCCTGGCAATTTAACAAAATTGCCGACCTTTGCTTGAAGTTACTGCTACTTTTGTTAGAATCCACTGATGTTTCTGCATATTTTTCTGTGTGTAAGTGTTTTTTTTTTTCTTACAGAAGGATATTGCAAACACATCTGATGATTTTTACAGTTAACGTCTGGTCTGGTTTTGATATTTGCTTGATTTGTGTTGAGTATACGGCAACAGCACTTACACTGACCGTTTTAGAAAGTGTTTTATCCATCCTTCTGCTGTTTGTATATTAATGAAAGCACACTATGTTTATGATTTGCAGTCATTGGGATGTCCTGTGGGACTAAGGGGCATCTTGTGTACCTTGTTAAAGGGTATAATAATCTGTTTTGGGTGTGGCGTAAACAGAATAGCGTATAGGATTCGCAAAACCAAAGCTCATCATGTTGACCTTAAATTGTCAAAGCGGCATAGTTAGTTTAAATCATATTGAGAAGATGAAAACATAGAAAGGGCTAAAGGTTTTAGATAATTTTCTTGCTCATGTTTACTTTAAAACAACGGATGTCAGGCGATGTAACTCAACTACAGGAAACAAGTGTGTGTGATTTATATTCAGTTGTCTAAATGCAAAAAATCTGTTTATTTTTTCCAAGACCAAAAGTGGCGTGTGATTTTTGGCATGGTCTGTTTAAAATAAAATAAAAAATAGATATATTTTAGTTCAGGCTGTAGAGTTAACTTAAAAAAAACAAACAAGTCTTGATAAAAACGCCTGTGGCTTGAAAATGAAAATTGGCTGAAATTCTGAAACACCAACAGAAGGATAGTTAAAGCCCTCTACCTGTATGTTGAACATTAAGTCTGCTAATTTTGTAATTGTAAGAGAGACAGTTGTCAATGGAAATTTGAATTCTGACAAAATATTCCATGTATTAAAATTACATCAATAAATACAATTAAGTTTCCTGAGCAAAACCAACCACTGTCAACTACATCTGATGAGTACACAGAACTTAAACAACGCTACTATAGTATGACCAGTGCTGCTGCTGTGATCTGATGATGAAGCTCTCCTGTGTGAATATGTGCGTCATATTAAGACCATGTGTGTTGTGGATTTTATTATCTGTAAGTAGCACTTCATAATGCTCACACGTCCCGTGCCGTCTTCACATTACAGACACACGTAAGCTTCATGTAACTGCTGCTTCATGTTTCACTAGAGCAACAGAAGAGATTCACTTCAGTGTAGTCTTGACGGCAAAATATTTTAGGAACTACATTTTTTCATTAGCAGATACTGAACTCTAATAACTGATGTGGGGCAAGGAGACTACCGTTTTTAATAAAAATTATGTTTTAAAAAGACTTTTCTCCTGTCAGTATAATTTATAATTCATGACAGTCATTTCTACTGGGTTTGTGAAGAGTGATAGTTCAGATACTTTCACAATAACAACAGTTATATTTCTGTTCTTTGCATGCTGTTGCAAATGCAGAAGCCCATGCGGATTTATATACTGTACTGTGTACATATCCCTGTATATATCTATATAATAAAACAAATTGAAATGTAAGTTTGATGTGGATTTGAAGTCAGTAGTCATTCCATTCCCATTTTTCGCTCTCCTTCCCATGATCACATAAACCTGTGGTTATACTTTGTTTTTAATGTATTTTTGTATAATGTATGTTTTAATCATAATTATGACAGTTATAATAGTGACGAATCAAAATTCTGAGAAAAACATTGAAATTAGTAAAAATTATGAAATAAAACCAATTGGCATATAGTCTAAATTGATGCATCATAATTATGGGAAAAGGGTTAAATTGCCATAAGCTGAAATTTAGAAAAGTTGAAGTTGACGAGTCAAAGCTGAGGGTCAATCGAAATAAAAAGTCTAAATTATGACATAACTGACTTTATGACAGTCGAAATTGATGAGTCAATTATGACCAAAAGTTGACTATCAATTTGTCATAAGTGACTTATCTCATTTGACTTCTCTCATAATTGAGATGTTGAAATTGAAAAAGGCTTAAATTGAGAAGTTATTCAAGTTAATTATGACAAGTCAAAATTGAATAGTCAATTATGACATCAAGTATGTCACAACTACAGCAGTCAATTATGAAAAGTCAGTTATGATGACAGTCAAATATGACAAGAAATTGACTTTGTATGTCATGACTGTGAATTTCATAATTTCTACTTTTCATCATCATTGATTGAAATTGTTTTTTTCGTTATGTGTGGAAATGGGCTTCCAGTGCCTCGACCCATAGACATCCACTGTGAAGTAAGTGACTTGTAAAGGAGCAGTACATTACTGTGGAGAGCAATCAAGATTAAAGGGGTATTTCACCCAAATTACTCACATTCATGTTGTTCCAAGACCGCGAGACCTTTGTTCATGCATCATCGTGAATGCACGGATGAGAAGAAATCGTTGAATTAAGTTTTATTTTTCTTTGAGCACAAAAATTATTTTCTTAGCTTCATAAAAACAGTTGAACCACTGATGTCACATGGACCATTTTAACAACGTCCTTACTACCTTTCTGTGCCTTGAACGTGTCAGCTGCGTTGATGTCTGCAGGGACAGAAAGCGCCCGGATTTCATCAAAAATATCTTAATTTGTGTTCCAAAGGTCTTACGGGTTTGGAACAACATTAGGGTGAGTAATTGAATTTTAATTTGAGAATGTTCATTAATGGGTGAACTATCCCTTTAACTTTGGTAGTAAACAACAGATACAGTTGAGCTCATCTATTGAACCCGGGACATTCCTTCTCACTACAGTAAATATCCAAGCTCCTTGTTCTTGACATGATCTTTTCCCTCGTCACATTCTGCCTTGTGATTAGAGGAGGGAAGGAAAAGAGGGAGAAGTCTTCATATCCAGCATGACCTCTTCAGATAAGCCATTGTCTCAGTTCAGGAAATAACGCCAATGCCCAACACTGCTGTCTCACAGCTGATAAACTCTTACAGCAACATACACAGGAAAGACTCACTTCAAAGTACAGAACTCTTTATTGTCCAGGAGATGTGTACATGTACATACCACTTATAAAAAAAAATAGTTTATACAAAAAACCCAGATATTTCTTTCTTAAAGACCTTCTGAATATAAGAGGTTTTGGTCAAATACTATACTTTAAAGGAGTCTAAGGAGATGCTATTTGGTTCTATTGTAGTTTCATTGAATGCTATAAAAATGATCATCTATTGGCCAGTGAGGACTGTTGATTGCTGATGGTCAGAAACTGAAATGGTTCTTGATGTCCTTGATCTGCTTCATCATGCCAGCGATGTGCTCTCCCCTGCAGGACAGAAGTAAGCCGTTCAGGATTACTGGACTAACACAAGTTATATACGTTCATCGCTTAATTAATGCAAAATCAAGAAAAAAAATATAAGATCCCCCCCTCCAATATTAAAAGACATCAGGGCCCGTATTCACAAAACATTTTATCTTACCACTAAGATTTCGCCTAAATAGCAGTAAAAGTTTTTAGCTAAGAGTTTTCTCTTAAAACCTATTCACAAAGCTGCTGAGTCAAACTTTTACTAAGGAATAGAGAGAAGTCTTCAGCTAAGAGTAAGGGCGGGACCAGGCACGTGCAAGGGGGGGGGGGTGCCTTTTCCCCTTGATGCCCAAAGTGCCCTTTTTTTTCTTTTTTTTTTATTAAACACCCTTTTGTGAAGGCCTGCCCAATCTTGCTATCTGGGACAATCCCTCACGTTCAGACACCTTTAGGATGCCTTCAATAACGTCCGCGGCTGCCGGTAAGTGGAGTTCTCAGCGGAGTGGTGTGCTTGTAAACTTATATTATTGAATTATTATTATTTTACGAGAACAGCGTGAAGAGATCATGCACAGCTGTTGTTTATATTGCTGTGTGTAGCCTGTGGAAGCACTTTAGCTGCAGCAAGGGGCTACAATACTTTTGTTCAGTGTTTTCCTAATGACAATTTTATGATTGGTTTATAAAGGCTACTACGAACACCCTTTTCCCATTTTTATCACAGAATAATTCAGGAAATATATATTTTATAGTTTCTATACTAAATGATATGTCAATCAGTACTGCATTTTTCATATAGTTTATTTATTACCTGAAGATAACTTGGAAAAACACAAACCATATATTTTCGCAATCGTGTGTTTATTGTCTTCAAGTTTCATCAGTAAAACTGCAGGTCAAAAGTTTCTGCGCGAGAGCGCCCTCTGGCTTCGAGTATGAATGAAACATGCACTGCACGAGAGTGTTCAGGTCTCCTGATATTCATATCTCCTCATTTTGGATACGAATAAAACGTCAGGTCATGTCTCTTTAATTTAAATCTAGATTTAAATCTAGAAACCTCTATGTGAAAACACCTGCTCGAGCTTGAATAAAGTGCCGGGAACAAATTTACATTTTATTAAAATTAATATTAAATAAAAAATGCAGCTAACGTAGTTCAACACACAGCAATACAAACAAAGGTGCTTGTTCTCTTTCGTTCTTGTTGTTTAATTGGGAAAAGTTTATAGCGCGTCGAGGTGCCTTGTCTTTTTTATGTTATCTGACTAAAAACTATTCATACTTTGAACTATTATTATTATTACAGTATTTATTGAAATAACGTAGAGTGCCTTAAAAATAATTATCACAACACTGGTAAAACAGGCTATACTGATTTTCTCGTCCTCCGAATTATACTTATCAATCCTGTTTTTATAATCATTATCATTCAAAAAATGAATAAATTCAGAACAGGATTAGAATAGAATTCTATTTTAAATAAGACAAGAATATTTTTTTCTACAACAACAACAGTACTGTTTACAACTGCAAAACCACCATACCCTGTAAACAATAACAACAACAATAATAATATCATTCCAGATTAATTAAGAGGTGCAAAAAATGTCTTTAACATTTAAACTTAAAATGGTCTTTTCTGTTCTGTTTCTTTTTAAAACCTGCATCATGGCATTTGCTGCTGTATCAATACAGAAGCATCCATTTCGATACACATATCAGCAAAGAGCACAGCCCTATTAAAAGCCGTGTTCCATGTGCCCCTTTTATACTTTGAGCACCTGCCCCTCCAAAGGTCTCTGCACAGCCCTGGACGGGGCTGACCTCGTTGCTATGGATGATGTCAGCATGCTTACTAAATATGCACACAGTGATTGGCTGATAGGGGTCTCTGTCAGAGATTTATTCATAGAAATATTGTAGAGCGCGATATTATGTTGCCATATCCAAATAAAGGTTTGAAAAATAATGTTAATTGCCACATTCAAATAAAGATTTTAACATGCAGGCTAAGTGTCACTAATTAAACAAGTATATGTTCAGCTAATTTGCAGTCAATGTCGTCAAGACAGCGATTGTGACATAATATTTTGCTTATTTGCTCGAGAGGACGCAAAAGTGAATGACAGTCTCATGAAAGTGCGTTTCAATGGCACGATTTTCTGTTTCTATTTGGTGTGCTATTTATACGCAAAAACTGACTTTGGCGTGCATATGAGACACAATGATTAGGTATAGGGGTGTGGGGAAGGTGTGTATCATAAGCACACCAAATAGAAACAGAAATTCATGCCATTGAAACGCACTTTCATGAGACCATGTCTGTGCAGTGCCTCTCAGTGTGTGTGCGCTTCATTCAAATGTGTGAATTAACACACATTTTAATTAACAGAGTAGAATAATTGTGGCAGAGAATAATTGCATGTCTGATAGTAAGACATGCAAATGTAAAAGAAAAAGAGAACATCTGTTACTTCTTGCCCAGCTGGTTAATGAAAAGGATATAATCAAAGGAAAATTCGGAGTTGGGATAACCTCCAAACCCCTAAAGATGATACCTTTTAAAAGCTCATTATCGTCAAATGTTTCTAAAATGTTTATATTCTGAGGCAGATTACCGACAACAGCCATTTTAGGACAGTTGTGGCTTGGTCTTAGTGACTTAGGAGTCCTCTTCACTACTCTTAATGTTTCACAGATTTAGGAGCTAGTTTTAGTGCTAAAACACTTTGTGAAATACTCTTAAAGCAAACATTTAGGAGTCCTAAATTTAGGACTGACACGCCCATTATTTTAAAGATTTCCTCCTAAATCGGCAAGTTAGGAGCTACTTTTAGCTTTAAGATGTTTTGTGAATACGGGCCCTGGACATTTGAACATTTTACTTAAGAGTTACAAGGATGAGTCTTTTGCGTAACAGCAACAATGATGAGTCTATGTATAACAGTAATGGATTTTTTGCGTAACAGGAATGAGTCTTTTATGTAAAAAGAATGTGTTGATTTTTTTGCATAACAGTTACAAAGGATGAGTCTTTTGCGTAACAGTAACAGGGATTTGTTTTTTGTGAAACAGCAACAAGGATGAGTCTTTTGTGTAACAGTTACGGATTTGTTTTTGTTTTTTGCGTAACTACAAGAAGGATGAGTCTATGTATAACAGTAACAGGGTTTATTTTGCGTAACAGGGTTGAGCCATTTATGTAAGAGTAACAGGGATTGTGATGACGCTTTTGAATCAAAACAATAGATCCCTATGTGACTATTCACACCAGGCGCGATCATTTTTTTTTTCATCTCGTGTGTCAATTTTTTCCTCGTCGCTCCGCGATGAAACGGGCCATCCAATCAGATTTGAGCTAAGATCACGTGACTGGAGCAGCTGCTGTTACACAAAAAGGCAGGAGTGGTGGCACGGTTTCGAAAACCAGTGTAAATAAACACAGAAGAAGAGCATTCCGAGAGAGAAGAGAGTGGATGCTGACTTCTTGTTATCTTAGAACAGATTTATTCTCACATGTTCTTAATATAATTTCAATTAATTCTCCACTGAATTATGTGATCTGGAGTGTCCGTTTTCTTCCACGTGCGCGAGTGTTATATGAGTCAGAGAGCTCGTTCACTCTCTAGATCTTCCGTATTTAAAAAGAAATCGAGTGAAACATATTTCTACACATGAAATATGAAAGCAAATAGACATATGATTATGACGATATATTTTCTGTATGTGTTTTGTATGCAGCTCATGGTATTTTTATGACAAAGGATGTTTATGACAATAAGCAGTATGGCGTTATTAAACACATAAAGAGTGCTTGTCTGCCTATTATCGAATCAAAATCAACTATAGATCACAATCGGAAGTTATTACAAGCACTCGATGATGGTTTAGCAGCGGATGATGTTAAATCCATATAAGGGATACATATCTAAGGAAAAAGGCATTGTTGGTCGGCGCCACCTAGCGTGCAGTCGTGAATTAGGAGATCAATCGTTTCGCGCTTGTGTGAAAGCACAGATCGTCGGTGATTCGCCTCCCTTTTTTGCATCCCGCTCAGTGTGAAACGGCCTTAACAGGGATTTTTTGTAACCGTAACAGGGACTCGTTTTTTTGTTTAACATGTAACAGGGATAAGTTTTTTTGCATAGCATTAATAGATCGGTTTTCTTGCATAATATCAGTGATTAGATTTTTGCATGATACAATAACGGAGTTTTCTGCACATTATGGTAACAGGAATGAGGTTTTTCAGCATTATAGTAACAGGTATTAGTTTATTTATTTATTTTTTTGAATAACAGTAACAGGAATTAGTTTATTTGCTTTACAGTAACTGGGATGAGTTTTTTTCGCCCACATCAAATACAGCCCCATTACATACGATCCTATCTTTTTGTCATGGTTTTAAAAATAGAATTTGTAATTTCTATTTTCTATCATCTATATCTGTCATTTCTTTTTATTCACTTGGTTTCAGGGTATAATATGACCTAATCATGCTACAGAATAAGAGATGGTCACAGACCAACAACAGACCTCTGCAAAGCGTCTTTGAATACACACTTTACAGTATGAATGGCACTAGCATTGACATTTGGTGCTTTGTGTACGTGTGAAGTCTGCTAAATGCATAAATGTAAATGTGTGAAGTGAAAGCAGGTGGTATCTATGTACATACTCTTCTTTCAGAACTCCCTGGACACACTTCCTCTGGTGGGCGTTGAGTGTGAGACTGGAGCGAGCTGAAGATGCTCCTGTATTCATCTGCTTCTTCTGATATTCCTTCTTCATGTTCACCTGACAACACATTACAGCACACAATGACACTGGGGAAATGACATACATCCGCTCTGCTCATGGCAACAGAGGAACGCTGCCAAAACAAACCAGGTTTTAACAAGGATACATGGAGAAGCAGCGTAAATATCAGACTACCAACTGCATTAAACAGACCTGTTTAATGCCGTTGTCAAGGTGACGGAGCTGATCATGGACGGTTTGCAGTTCCTTCCTCATGTCCTTCTCACTGTCTGACAGCACAGGAAGTTGACTCCGCAGACTTCCCAAAACCTGTTTTACTCTACACACACACACATAAACTTAAGTGGTTGCATCTTAGTTACAATAAATACAATAAGGAAGTTCTGAGTTCAGAAAGTTCAGAAAAACATGCCCATTTCAACATTTTTCTATTTAACTACTTTCAAATAAAGATGAACCTGTTCATGATGGCTTCCTGACGATACTTGGCATCTTCATATTTATCAGCCAGCCGCTCCGCAGCCTCTCTCAGGCTTTTTCTACAACACACCATCACATTTACCATCTTTAGCACAGGCACATACTGCCATAAATAACAGCATTAATAACTCTTCTGTGCTGAGCCCACTCATATATTTCCAATGTCTACCACACTCAATAATAACATGAGGTTTTGCTTTCTATTTGTAGTACAAGTTCATTTAGTTCTTCTCAATGACTCAACTGAGCTAAATGTGTTTCTGTGCGTGTGGTTGTGATTAGTGCTTTTCAGGCAGTGCTGGGGTCACCTCTCCTCTCTACAAAGAGCAAGATCCTCCAGCTGCTTATTCTTCTGGCTGGTCAGGAGCTTTACTCTGAAAAGGGAACAATCATGAAATAATTATCACAGATTTACATGGACTGCGACAGTTTCCCACTACTAAACAAGAAATGTTGATTAGGCTGTTTATGTGGAACAGTTTTATACTCTACTGAGCATATTTCTATTTCAGATATAAATGAGAGCATGGAGTGCTATAACTGAGAAATAGTAATGCATTGGTACCATGGTGCAAATGGAAATACTATAGTAGTTTTATATATTACAGTTGAAATGTTTGGGTTGATAAGATTGATTTTTTTTTGTTTTGTTACACATCGTATGGGCCCTCCCGGTCAAGAGACTAAGTTTCTTCCTGAAACGCCAGCCCGCCAAATTTTCTGCGCTAATTTGGTGCTCAAGAAATGTTGTGTTGTGCTGCTTAATATTTTTGCAATATTTTTTTTCAGGATTCTTTGATGAATTAAAAAAAAAAAAAAGAGTTCAAAAGAACAGCATTTATTTGAAACATAAATCTTTTGTAACATTGTAGAAGTCTTGACTTTTAATAAATTTAAAGCATCCTTGCTGAATAAAATTATTAATTTTAGAATAAATAAATCTTACTGACCCTAAACTTCTATTGTACACTTTTATTTAGTTTTACATTATACATGCTTTACATATAATGTCCATTACATATTACAGTTTATTTATTGCATATTATACATCTGATTGTGGGAGAAGTGCATGTTTGTTATGAAAATGTAACAATGAAAACATCCTCATAATTCTTAAAAAATAAAATAAAACTTTTTTTTGTAAAAAGTCTCTCACTTTTGATCAATTTAAAGCATCTTTGTTAAATAAATGAAAAATAATATTAATAATACTGACACCCACATTTTTGAGTGGTACCACAATTATAATTTTTTTTTAAAAAAACAGCACTTAACAAAATGATCCTAAAACAAATTTATCTTGTACCTTCTCTGCATTTCTTCATGCGCCAGGCCCAGTTTAAGGATGTACTCCTCTCTGAACACCTGTGTGGCTCTGCTCAACAGCTGCAGACATTCTGGAGGAGGAGGAGACGAATCCTTATCACCTGCCCTAAAACACACACACACAAGAACGTGACAACCTCAACGACAGCTTCAATAAAGTTCTGAAAACATCCATTCAGAATGAGAAATATTAGTTTAATATAACCAATGCAATATAATGCAAAAAAACAAACAAAAAAGCATGTTAAAGTGCTTAAGCTCCAGGTTTGTTGCTGGTTCAAGATGGTCTACCAGCCCTAAAGGGTAAGACCAGGATGATCTAGCAGGCCTAAACACAGGTGATTAATCATATAATCTTAAGTTGGTTTTAACTGTTTTTAAAACTTAATATCAGTCACATTTTACCTTAGCATTAATGGATTGGTTGAGCTGCGTGCCAGGATGTTGCGAATATGATGTTCGAAGGAGTCTTCAGCCAATCCACGCAGAGGAGAGCTTCCTGACCCCACCCCCGGATGAGAGCAGAGCAACGGAGGGGACGGGGGACGAATAGAGCTTCTACATGGACATTTCAAAAGAAAATCTTAATCTTATAAAAGTAAAGTAATTTACTTTCAACTACAATCTAACACAGGGATTCCCATACTGTCTTGTCAGCTGATCCCCTTAAATATAAACCATGTAAAATATTTACTTAAAGTAACCCCTGATCTGTACCCCAGTAATTTAATATTTCAATGATTTAGCAACACATTTGCATGTTCTCTCATGTTGGTAATAATACCACTAATAATTACTATTAGTAGTATGTTTTAAAGACAGTATGTTTTAAAGCAGTTCCCTCACAATCCCCCATTTGGGAAACCCTGCCCTAACAAATAGGGAAAGAACCAGAGTGTGCTTGTCACATACAGCAGAGGGAGCAGGAGACACTCGTAGGTACTCGTGATGCAGATCATGGTGGCTCCCAGGGACAGGTCTGACACGATCCAAAACCCACGAACAGGAGCCGGCAAACTGAGAGCGTGAGATAAGACGAGAGGGGAATTTAAATAAGCACCAGTAATCTACAGCGCTTACTCATCCTCCCTTAAGGTTTGCTTAAACATCTGCAAATTGGGCTTTTGTTTCACAAGAGATCTGGGTTTTAGCTTTAACCGTCACTTCTCGGGCCACGGGACTGAAATGTTAATTTCCTGTAATTGTAAAAAATAAATGTTAATTTTCTTCTACCTATTAGCGAGAGGTCTGGTGCACAGGATGTGCTCCACTATGCAGCGCTGCTCTGCTGCCAGCTCCTGCAGACTATCTTTATCCTCTTCATCTGCAATATCAAAATACATATTTAGTTCTTCAAACACTGTAATCATAAATATTTAAATGTTGCAAGTAAAGGATGTACTCACCTGACTCCAGAAAATTGTGCAGTTTTTTGAACCAGGTGAGTCCTACACTGTGTACACCGGCCTCATGGGTGCAGTGGTACCTGTGCTGACACAGAGGGTCTGAAACAGAGGGTTACTGATGTAAATTAATAGCAAAGACAGTTATAAAATTACAAAACATTACATCAAAAAATTGTTCTTTTGACATTTGTATTTCACCAAAAATTTGAAAAAAATATTCCACAAAAATATTAAGCAGAACAACTTATTTTAACATTGATAATAACAAGAAATTTTTCCTGAGCAGCAAATCAGCATATTAGAATGATTTCTGAAGGATCATGTGACACTAAAGAGTAATGGCTGCTGAAAATTCAGCTTTGCATCACAGTAATAAATTACATTTTAATGTCTATATAAAACAGAAGTCATTTTAAACTGTAATAATTTTACACCACTGTTCAAAATCAGTAGCATAAATAATGTTTCTTTTCACAAATGGAATATATGTGATCAAAAAAGTTAACACCTATTTTTTTATATTTTAAATATATTGTTATACATTTTTATCCATAATGGCACATCAGCCTTCACTCTAGTCTACTTAAAACTTGTTACATAATCCTAAAGAAGATTTAAAATCTAATGTGCTGATTTGAATTGAGAAAACTTTCTTGAAATTAAGAAACATTGAATGAAATGAAATATTCATCTGTAACTTTACAAATGTCTTTACTGCAACTGATAACCAATGTAATGCATCTCTGGAGAATAATAGTATGAGTAACTTCTTGCAAAAACACTTCATAATGATTGTAAAATTTTGAATTTTTCCAAGTATGCCAAAAGTTCCTGAAATTGTACAGTTTCCAGTGGATTTTTAAATGCTGGCCGACTATTACCCATGACATCTTGCAGAACAGGAGTTATTTCAAATATTTTTAGCATTCACAGGAAATGTGGGGCCAAATCTGCCAACAGCCAAGTGGAATTTTGCTAAACACTAATGCTTACTTGCAAACCCAGACAGCATGCAAGAGGTTTGTGGTATCAAAATGCAATTTTTTGACACACTACTACATATCCAAAAGCAATTTGATTCTCATCCCCAGCAAATTACGTATCATTACGGTGTAAAATAAGTATTTAAATTATGATGTAGCCTCTGTGTGTGGTGAGTGCTTAAGTGACCTCCTGACCTCGGTGTAATCTGATTGGGCAGGTAAAATCTGACTCTGTAATCTCCTCCTCCTCCCCAGCAGCCAGTTTGAGCGTCAGTTCCAGCTCCACACACTCAAACACATAAAGCGAGGGCACAGTGTCTGAGCCTCTGGACCATCTCTCTACAGCCTGAACGCACAGAAACACAGGGGCTCAGCATCTCTCTGCACAAACTGCATTTGATGATTCGTAAAATAGATTGACTGAATTATGTCTTACTCCGCCATCCTCCTCTTCCTCAGCCTCCAGCACCACACAGTGGTACAGCATTCCTGATTCAGTGGCAATAACCAGGATGTTTGGCACACAAGGCAGGCAGAGCACAGCACACGCATCATAGCCGTAATTATCTTCTGCTGCGGGGTACATGGGTAATGGGCCCATCGGCTTCCCTAAATTACTGACACTAAGAGAAAGATTGAAGATAAATGGAGCAGATATCTCACAGGCATCACATTAAGAAATCATTATTGTAACAAGGAACTAAAAAAGATATATACAAAAAATATCTGTTTGCATCCACAACAAATATATGCTAAAACAAATTCAAGGCAACTGTGTTAACATCAGGAAAAATATTCATTATACATTTATATACATTATTCATAAATATATTACATATTTTACTCCACGCCTCATAACTGTAATGTGCCCAGACACTTTACTATTATTTTTTTTAATTCCTATTAGTCTCAAAGTCAGTACAACAAATACTATAAGCCCGTTTCCACTTTCCCCAGGAACTAGGGACTTTGGGCCAGTACTCGGTGTGTTTTCACTGCAGGAACCAGAAACTAAATATAGTTCCGGGTAAAAATTTGCCCCTCAGCAAGTCCCTGCTCGCGAGGTAGTACTTTTTCCAAAGGTCCGGAACTTTCGGGGGCGGGACTTGGGTGCTGAACATGCTGATTGGTTGAGTTCATGCAGCATTGTATTTCAACCACCATTTATTCGCATATTTTTTTTTTAAATATTACTGTTATTGTGTAATGAAATGTAGTTTTAAAAGTATTTCATGCGAGAATGTAGTTGTTTAAAACTCAAATCTGCAGGTTATTTATAAAGACAGCGCCTATTTTCGCCGATTTCGGAGACGTGAGATCCACGCGATCACTGGGCGCTCAGTGCTCATGTTACCCAACGAGAGCAGCCTCACCTCGGCTAGCCCTTCTGATATTTGCCGCTGGCTCTGATGTCTCTGTAGTGGTTAAACATAAGATGTAATTCGTTTTGGGTAAATCTAACAGGTAATCTTCGGTCTTTATTCTGTTATTCTATTAATCCATCAATATGTTAAAATTAAAAGAGGCAATACTGTTTGATATAATATTTCATTTCATTGTAATGTATGTACGTTCCCTGAACTACATTTCTGCGGCTAAAAACGAATAGAGGCAGTGGTGTTTGATATCATATTTCATCTTATTGTAAATACAGTGAGGAAGATTGCAGTAGCCAAGGTGAGCTGACTGAAGTTATCAAGTATGCTGTCGTACCGTCCGCAGGAGCTCACACTCCCGAGTCGAACTTGCGAAGTCTGAACTACTGAGGACGCAAGTCCGAAATTTGCGTACTTTGTATTGAGAAACACGCGCAGACCTACTTCACCAGACTATTTGCCTAATCTTCATGGTACTTTAGACCGCAATGGAAATGCAGACTGGAGCAACAGGGGTTGTGGCTAGAAGGGATACAGCTCCGACCGAAAATGAACAATGAAATAAACTTTCGACCTATTAGATTGTGTTCTACACCTACCCCAACCCTAAACCTACCCCTTACAAGAATGAAAAAATAGTAATTATTGTTGTACAGTGTGACAAAAATTACGCTGTATTGATGTGCGCATGCCCAGTTGCGCCATACGTATCCCTTCTAGCCTTAACCAGCAACAGGTCTGTGGGAAAAACTTCCTGGAACATTTTAAGAGTAGGGGTGTAACCCCGGCATCCTGGCCAAATTTGCCCATTGGCCTCTGACCATCATGGCCTCCTAATCATCCCCATATACTGACTGGCTTCATAACTTTGTCTCCTCTCTACCAATAAGCTGGTGTGTGGTGGGCATTCTGGCGCAATATGGCTGCCGTCGCATCATCCAGGTGGATGCTGCACATTGGTGATGGCTGAGGAGATCCCCCTTCTATGTAAAGCGCTTTGAGTGCCTTGAAAAGCGCTATATAAATGTAACAAATTATTATTATTATTATTATTATTAAAAGCGGGTTATAATAGGGTTACGTGTTGGCAGCAAAGTCAAGATACGATACATATCCTGATACAGAGGCCACGGAATGATATGCATCACGATACGAGTCTGCACTAAACTTCATCTCTGCAGAATTTGGTGCTGTTTATTAAACACTGCATACTATAACGCAATTGACCTCTGCATACTGTACCACAGTATAACAATATAGGTAATGGCATAGGTTTCATGTTAACATTGGGCAGGTAACCAGGTACAATATTCAGATTTTTTGCATCTTGTTTTTAAGCCCACAAATAATAATGTAATCTTTCTAATAAATTGATATTGTAATGTACTCATTCTAATATATTAATAAAATCATCTTTACATTGCTGGTAGGTTATCATTGCACACAAAAAATCTAAACTAATGTGCTGTCATTCAGACATTCAGCAATACAGAATTTTCTCAGCGCTCCCAGGTTGACAAAGATAAGTAACACACTTTGCAGATATCTCCGTATTGCTCAAGTGTGATGCTCTGATTTGGGGATTACGTCTCTATATATCAGGCAACCCCAACTATGTTTCTCCGCGGGCTAGATTAAACCTTGTTGTAGCCTATATATTATAATCTATTTATTATTTTTAGAAACCTTGCACTTAATAATAATGTGTATATTCAAAATACATATTTATTTCACTGTGAATATATACATTACATGATATTTTCAGATCACTAATGCAAAATTGATGGAAGTTTACATAACTGCCATTAAAATAATGTCTAAATGCAAAAAAGGATTTATTTTAATATTATATATATATATATATATATATATATACTATTATTTTACACTTATAGTATTTTATATTCTATGAATTACCTTTTATTTTTATATTTTTGGATTTCAAATGTGCTTGCCATTTTATATATTTTTTTATTTCTATTAAGCTTTAATATTTATGTTTTATTTTAATAGTTAGTTTGTAATTTTATTTCAGCTTTTTCAGTTATGAAAATAACAACAACTAATATATATATATATATATATATATATATATATATATATATATCCTTTTTATTTCAATTAATTTTTTTTTTAATTATTATAATAGTGTATGACAGTTGAATGGATTTATTTAATTTTATGATTTTTCACTGTTTTGTTAATGGTTTGTATTGTCACCAAATCATGACAGGGTCATAGACATGTGTTTGTTACCTGTGTGTGAGAGAAATATAGCTCAGAAACGTCTCTCCATTCCCATACAGTATGTACAGTGGATACACCAGTAGCTCTGCCTTCATACGCAGACCGCGCAGACGAGGAGAATCCGCCAGCGGCCCAAAGTCAAACGCCACGGCCGTCTCGCCCAGAGATGCTGCATACGAACGTCTACAAAAGAGAGAGACTTCTTTAACTCAACATCACAACAGTTATTTTGTCCATATTATATCTGTTAATCTATATCTTAATACCTCATTTTTAGATCCGAGCAGAATACTGAAATCTTCTAGCAACGCTATCTAATGAAATTAATAATATAGCACCGCCAAATTATGATTTGATAAAAAAAAGTCAAACTTACCCTCTTGTATGAACAATGCTTTCCTCGTCTACCTGAGACACAGATAAAACTTTGGCAGGGGACTGTGGCTCCTTAAGATTATAAAATCTGGAGAAAAAAATAAAAAATTGTACAACCCAGTAAAATCAGAACTGTAATTTTAGTTTTGGTTGTCTGAACTTTCAATGGAGGAACAGAAACCTCTCAGGTTTCATTAAAAATATCTTAATTTGTGTTTCAAAGATTAATCAAAATCTATCACCTGATTGTGTTATCTGAGGTCAGTAAAACCAGATGAGGCTCCTCAGTTTCACTGGGATACCAGGCCGCCTGTCGGAGTGTCACAGAGGCAGAACTGGTGAAGTAACGTTCAGCCACAGGAATCGTTCTGTGTAAAAGAAAACATATAACACTACAGAACCTGAGGCAGCACGGAGGAGTAATGCAGCTCTGTTAAACCTGAGGCGTACTCACTTGCAGTTGATCTGGATGCGTCCACCCTCGAACTCTGACCTCTTGCCCCAGCGCTGAGGCAGTTCCAGTATAGTCACTCCACGCTGACCGATGAGAGCCACATGATACTGCGTCGGGCTGACAAGCACCTGACAAACCTCAAACAGCGGCGGGTTGATGCACAGCAGAGTCTGCGGAGAGTTGCGGGACACATAGTCAGTGAAATAACGACACCAGACAGACTCTATTTAAACACACTGACCTGGTATTTAGAAGTGTCCGTGTCGCCGTCAGTGTTCAGCTGTCGCAGGTTTGTGGTGTAAAACACGCTCTCGACACTATCCCATATGAATAGGTCACCGTTCAGACAAAACGTAAGGTTCTTGGCTATTCTTTTGCTTGTCCCCTGAGGCTCTAAATTAAGTCTGTCTTGTAATTTAGTGAAGATGTCGTGGTTTTTCAGCGCTTCCCTCCAGCGATCTCCCGCGAACGACGCCATGTTTTTCTGTGTTGTCACCGAATAAAGTCGTCAGAGAAATCCACCAATAGGATCACGCTACACGACTAGAACTATTCTGTTGCATTGCGGGATTTGTAGTTTATTAAAGCGCGTTGTCATTTTTAGCCCGCACTACTGTAGCACACTGAAAGGAAGAAATATCAAATTGTTATAATAAAATTGTTACAATAAAAAGTTATTAATTTTGCATTTATTAAATCAGCATTATTACTGTAAATTGTGCAAAACAAAATCCCATGCAGCCCTTTGAAACTGAATATAATAATACAAATTCTTATATAATTAATATATTTCATATATAATATGAAATATTTATTTTAAAGTTATATAACTGATAAAAAATAATCTTAAACTTATTAGATTTCAATTAGTTGCCAAGGCAAATTTTCGTTTATTTATTTATTTTTATTTATTTTTTTGCTTTATTTCAATTAACGAAAACTATTTTACCAAAACGAGTTTAATATTTTTAGTTCAGTTAACAATGACAACACTAAAAAATAGGCTTAATATTAAGCAAAAAAAATAAGCAAAATATTATTTCTTTTTTTCCTCTTTTTGATTTTGCACTGAAATATATCCCGAGATGTTCTTGAAAGGTTTTAGTCATATGTTTGACAAATATAAAATATGAACAATTCTAATTTATGTTCAAATTTTTGTTCTTTCTTTTCTTTTTTTGTAATAAATATTTATGTTAAGTTAGTAAAATAGTATGGAAATTATATTTCACTAATTGTGTACTGCAACATACCCACACTACATAAAGTTGCAGATTAATAATATATAAATTGTGACCCTGGCTGTGAAAACCCATCTAAAGTCATTCTTGTGATTTACTGTTTTCTAAATTCATCCCTTCATCAGGTAAAGACCATTCTGTGAAAATGTAACTTTGATATCTTTAATATCCCAGCCGGCATTTCAACGTTGATTCAGGTACCACAGTTGAATCAACGTTGGATTATGTTTCGATTTTGCAAATTGGATCAACGTTGATATTGTGACGTTGTTTCACCGTGAAATCATGACGTCGTTTCACCGTTGAAATCGTGACGTTGTTTCACCGTCTTACCTTCAGCATTGGTGAATTAAGGTCGTTCTGTAGACGTTGGATTAACGTTGAATTATGTGTTGATTTTGCAAATTGAATCAACGTTGATAACACGACGTTGTTTCACCGTCGTACTTTCAACATGAGTGAATACACAACTGTACGTTCAATTAGAACCTAGTTTGCATTTAGATCAACACTGTACACATACATAAAGTTTAAAAATCAAATGACTGGCAGCAATGGCTTTACAATCAACTTCAATAAACTACCACACGCTGAAAATGGTAAAACAGCAGTTTTATTTTGGAAACATACAGTATAAAACATGTGAAAATAATCCCAAACTTTAGCTTGCAGTGTTTGTGCTTGGATGTATTGTTAAAAACCTGTAAAATCCAAATACAACATTTAAAGACTCAGTGTTTGTACCATAACATGCATATTTTGCGCTGCACTTGCAAGAGAAACCCTTTACTTCTTTTGACTAAACCAGTGATCTTTTATTTTGGTGGAAATCTATAGTTTCTGTGAAAACATGTTTTATAATGTGTCTCATTACAAGAGATTTGTACATTTGTGCAGTGAGAATGTGTTGAACAGTTTGAGAATGGAACCTGCAACAGAAACCATGTCGGTGGTGAAGGATAGGACTGTCTGATTTTGTCGACAGCCAGAGGAAATTTTTACGCAGGAAAAATGCTGCATGAATGAAATGCATTTATATTTGAAGTAGAAATTTCTTCAAATTCTGATAAAATGTTAGAACCAATAGCCTTGTGCATTAGCGTGGTTGTGCTTTGGGTGATCCTTGAAAGAGTCCCAGCTCTAGTCCTTTCTGATGCCGTGTCCTCCTCTCTCACACACTTGTGCACTTTCTGTACTGTCCTGTATGTATAAATAACAAAAACACCAAAAATAAATACTCATAAAATATCAACATTGCTATTGTGAAATATCTTTAACTGAAAACTGAATGCAAAACAAATCACATACAATATTTTCACTTTAAGTCAATAACAGTGGGGTTGGAAACAAAGTGCACAACACTATTCATTAAACACCTATTTAATGTATAAGAAAGTTTGCAATATTAAATTATTCACAAGCAGTTTTTTCAGAGCCCCCAGTAACTGTTAATCAGAATCCTAACTATACAGTATTTAGTAAAACAAGTAAAATCAAATCAAGTAAATTTTTATTAAACTAAGTAAAATCAAAACCTTTCACAAAAGGTCAATGAATCTCTTCCAGAAGTGACAGTGCAATGTAGCAGATGAACAATTCTTACCAAATTGCAAATAAACAGCTGGATCCTTGTAACTACAAGGGGAAAGAAGAAATGGTTTACTGAAAAGTTCTTAAAAAGCAGTTTTTCGTTTTATACCATTCCTTTAAAACAGTGGTTCTCAAACTTTTTATATCATGTAACGTTACCACCTCAGAAAATATTTGGCTCTCCAAGTACCAGTAGCGTAACGTTAGTAGGCCCAACTATTCAGCTACAGCTCTGCACAGTTCAAAACGGGCGTTTTATTCCTAATAGGAATATTTATTGTTGTCACCACTTTAACATTGTAAATACGTTTGAACTTAACACTGCACAGTGCTTACATACAGGAATCAAAACTTAAATAATGTTAAATTAAAATGTGTTGTACCAAAAGTAAATAAAAACTGTACTATACTTAAATGTAAAAAAAAAAAAACTTTACTCAAATAAAGATTAAATTAAAATGTATTAACATTAATTTATATTTAATGTGTGATTCCTCTGCGTACCACTAGAGGGAGCCTGAGTAGCTAGTGGTACTCATACCACACTTTGAGAATCACTGCTTTAACAATCTTAATTCGTTTAAATTTGCGTTATATGATATTTAGAAAACATGAACAGAGTATGTTATCTTTGAGACTATTATACATTAAAAATATAACACAATGCATGGCATTCACATCAGAAAAATGTGAAAAATCTCTAAGACAGACATTAACGTAACTAACTTACTAGCAACACACAACAACATTAGCATCTGTGATAAAGCAATACAAAAATACATACACACACACACACAGACAGACACAGGTATTTATCCTGCAGTTAACGTTCATGTCATTTACCCATTTGTAAACTCTGACATTTACTTTACTATTTTTGAAAGGTAAGATAGAGATTTTCTTACCTGATTTTGTCCGTGTGTTTGCAGGACCTCGAGATCACACCTGCCCTTCCTGTGTTCACATTCTAGTTTTTGTTCTCCGTTGACATGTCACGACTCAAATTCGTCAAAATAAAAATTTAACAGGCAAATATAAAATAATTCGGGACCGACCGAGCAATCTCAACGAGAGCAGCTCACACACACACAGTCAGTCAGCCGCCTCACTAGAAAGACGATAATAACGGTCATATTTTCAAACTGAGAAAGGCGCGAACAGTTTCATTGGCCAGTTTCCTGGATGACAGCCAGATTAACCAATCATGTCAAAGAAATAAGGTAAACCAGTGAAATGTATTTAGTTTTATTGTTGTTAATAATGATAATATTTTAAGTTAACATATACCTTTAGATTTTAGAATCGGTTTAACGATCAAATATTGTAAAATGCTAATAAAATAATAATAATTATCTTAAATAATTTAGTAATAATAATTTAAAAGGCAGAAATTTATTTTGTATGCTGTTGAAGACATTAAGTTGATTCAACATACAGTCTTGTAAAAAAAACAAATCAACATATTTACAAGTGTTTTTGGTAACCTTTTTCAACCATTTAGTTAAACATTTTTTCAATGTTGAAGCAACAACTGTCATTATTTCAACCATATTTCAACGTTGAAGGTTGGTCATGTGCCGGCTGGTTTTCAACCGTTCAGCATTAAACGTTGTATTAACGTAGTTTCAACGTTAAAACAACAACTAACCTTATTTCAACCATATTTCAACGTTGAAGGTCGGTCATGTGCTGGCTGGGATTGATTGACTGAGTAAGGCCATGTCAGAGATCGAAATCATAGTGAAACTTTGATGCTTGTTATCTCATAATTAGATTCTGAGACTTTAGCCTGGATTTCACAGACAGGTTCACAATTATTAATTGTATTGCAGTGTTCATGTTGTTGCTATGGTAATGTAATTTTTCTTAGCTGAAGCTTTAGGCTAAACTGAAAGCTAAAGATACTTCTCAAATTATTATTATAATTATTATTTTTATTATTATTATTACTTTTCTTTAAAGGAATATTTATTAATATCGAGTTAATAAAATTGTAAAATTATTTCTTTGTCTTTTTGCATAAGATAAGAGAACTCGGCTAAGTTACTGTAACATACTCTTTGCATGAAGAATCGTTTCATATCTCTGCCGCATGTAACTGATTTGTGTATTTAGTATCATGTCATGTACGGCACGCTTCAGTGCTGCGGCGGGGCGCCTCCTGGCGGTGGACAGCGGAACTGGAGGAATCTGTAAACGTGTGCTCTCCGTGCATTGTCTTCGCAAACAGTCGTGGAGCGCCTTCATGCCGATGAGAGCTGCTCCAGCACCACTCCCGTGTTCACGTACATTTGGCGCCGAGCGTGAGCAAAATGGAAGTTAAATGGCTGGCAAACGGAGTTGTTTAGTGCGCCTCACGGGGACAAGAATGTCCCAGAAAAGGGACGTGAACTCTTACCCAGATGGGTACAGGGTCCTCAATAGCAGTGAACTACAGGAGCTCCTACAAGATGAAGAAAAAATGAATCAGATCGTGCTACTCAGTGAAAAGGTATTTCTTCCGACCACACACACAGTTTGGACCATTAACAGGCTGTTTCTTTGCATGCTTGTCATTTTCCTCTGATCAACTGTTGTACTTGTCATTTGAACAAACTGTGCGGTATACATTCACATATTAGACTGATCGTGTGATTTGTGTAGCGTGTTATATGCATTACACGACATCACATACATCGTGTACCGTATACAGCGCTGCAGACCATTGTGCTGCAGACATACTACAAAGACTCAGGGACTTGATAAAATAATGTTTTGTACAGACAATATTTCTTAAGGGAATCTTTTCCCAAATATTTACTGTCAACATTAAAGTTTTTGCATTACAAGTAAATAATGAATTAAACTATTTTAGTAATAGGCTGCTTTACATATCAACATAATTTCCCATTACAGCTTTGCCAGCGTACAAAAGTATTGGCAAAAATGCTATTTTCCCTCCCTTGATATAAAAACCAGTTTTAATGCGGAATACTTGATTCTGATTGGTCAACCGCAACATTAAGCAGTGAAATATTTTCATACATCATATATACTGACTGACTGCTCTACTGCATATTTCAGTGTTGTGTAAACAGCAACATACCAGCACTACAGAAAGAGATTAATAATATATCAATTACTATTGCTATGTTGTTGCAGTGTTCATGCTGTTGCTCTCTCTCTCTTTCTCTCTCTCTAGCTGGACTTATTTTTTCTTAATAGATGTAATGGACTGTTTTTGTTAGCTGAAGCTTTAGACTAAACTAATTCTCAAATTCTTTCTAAAACTCTTATATTTAATGTCCATTTATTTATATTATGTATAGATGCCCCCTCCCCCATATAGACTGCGAGAGTCGCAATAATGAGCGGCTGACTGTACACCATCTCTTAAATATCACTCATTGCATTTTAAGCAGGTTATTGTAATGCAGTCAGTCTTCATTGTATTCTATTCCTATAAATGCATTTGAAATGCATTTTGTATGGTTTTAATATTTTATGGCTCACCATGTTTAGGCTATAAAATCTCTCTCTCAGATTATTGTGTATTGAAACACAGCAAGGTTATTTGAGAGCTCTTAAGGTGCATCATTCATTTTCAGCTTAGAAAATCGTTTCTCATTTGGGACTGATCCGGTGTCACTGTATATGACATTTGAGACTTAAATTGCTGTAGCCTGATACCAGATCCCTGCATGCCTACAGGAAGCCTGAACATGTTATTTGAAATATAAGGATAAATATGTTTGCACTAGGTCATAAAAACAACCCCAGTCTTCATAAAATATGATATACACATCATATATAGTACATTATACTCATAAATTAAAGGAATAGTTCCTTATGTCATGCTAAACTTGACTTTATTTTACTTGTGGACACACAACAGGAGATGCCCTGGCTGCTCTTTTAAGCAACAGTGAAAGTGAATGAGGACCGAGGATGTCACGCTTAGAAAATGACAAAGATTGTACCAAACACAAAGTCTGTAGAGGAGAAACAGAGCAAAATGTAAGCTAGTAATCTTAAATCTCATACTTGCACATGTTCAGATTTGCATCACAATAGTTCACGAGATGACACATGAGAACCAATAGAGGCATCACTGACTTTAAACGTATATGACATATTAAAAAAGAAAGATTTTCCAGAAAGCCATCATTTAGCTTCAGAAGACTATATGGCACGGCATTTATGGTCATTGTCATTTTCAGTGCTTTTTGGTTATTTATGAAACTTGACAGCCTCTTTCTCAATTCACTTTCAATGTATGTAAAAGAGCAGCCAGGACATTCTTTTAAACTTCTCCTTATGTGTTTCACAGAAAGGAAAAAAAATCATACAGGTTTGGAATGACATGTTTGAAATGAATTATGAACAATCAGTGTTATTTTATTATTATTTATGTGATGATATAGTAGTTATTATTTTGAAATTAACCTTTTTTTATATTTTCAGTTTTATTTCTACCAAACTATTTATTTTTAGCTTTAATTATATATATATATATATTATTTCAGTTTTAGTAATTTTAGTACTTAAAATGAAACTTATTTCAGTTTTATTTAATCATTATTTCAATTACCAGAAACAGTTTTTAGTAGCTTTTAGTTTTGGTTAACAGTAACAACCTTAGGCAGAATTTAGATTTATTATTAAAATGTATTTATTTATTTGTAATTATTTGATCTTTCCCCTAAACTGAGCAGTGTTGCCACATTAGATAGGTTACAGATGGTCAATGTGTTTTTAACAGCAGAGGCATGTGGTAAACATAAGAATTATACCAACACAAATAACTGCAAATACAGATGCAGCCTCTGTATACTGCATCTTATGGATTGATGGTCTTTATTGATGGCTGTGCACGAGAGTTATGCGCTGGGGTTGTAGAGGTCAAACTCCTAACGTCTTGTGATCGGTGAGGCCCATCACTATTCCCATCACACACAGGTCAATTCATTAACACACCAAGGTCTCCAAGGGCAACCGCAATGAAAGGGTCACAATGGTCAAGTGCTCTGGATACAGTTATTGCTCTTGTATGCGTGAGCGTCATTCCCTAACAAGGGATTGTGGTGTTTTTACTTAATGGAAAAGGCTCTGTAATACCCAGGCTGTGCTCTTTCCTATGAATAGCAATGAGACGGCCTTTATGGTTAACTTTATGTGCTCATTAGTGATACAGAGGAGAGAGTCAGACTTACTCCATGAATTCATCAGTAACAGCAGCTCTTTGGTCATTCATGGTTTATTGACCAAGCCAGACTATCTCGGACTAAACAGATGGTCTTAATGTACTGTGCTTATGCTGCATGCTTAATGTGTACAGCCATCATTAATCATATAGATTCTTGCCTTTGCTGTTTTGTATTGCTTAAATGTTGAAAACAACTACATCTTAAGCTTGGATGTTGAATCTCATTGGCGCAACCAAAGGCGTAAGTTTGGGGAGAAGCTGTGTGTTTGTCATTCAGTGGCAGCGTGCAAGGAACAAGTGTGAATTGTTTTTAACCACATTGTTGGCATAGCTTAAATATTTTAATATATATATATATATGTATATATATACGAAGAGTTCATTTGCAAAAAACGATAAACTAAAAGAGCTGATTGTCGTGCATTATTCTCCACATATAGCGAGATCTGAACCCTAAACACGTTTTGTCAAAAAAAGCTGGTATTGTCCACTTTCAAGGCATCGCGAGTTCACGTTTTACGGCAGAAGCCGACAAGCGCCCTTGTTGTTTTTGAACAGAAGCTGATAAGTCAATTTTAGCGAATCAGCGCACTGTATTCAGGTCAGGTGACAAGGGTACTTTCACTTTGAAAAGACGTGCTAGCTGAGAGGAGTTTCGTCAAAGCTGACAAAAAGTGATCGATGATGGATAATTTTGACGAACTTGATGAACCTGTGATATCTTCTTCAGGGCGAAAAAGGAAAATAAAAGCTGAAACGTTTGGTGAGGGAACAATGGTGAGGGAGAGCCGGGGGGTGAAAACTTTTTGAATTTGAAGATCAAGGTAAATCGTACTTAATTTGTCTTCCGGGAAACATGCAAGTATCTTCTGTTGCTTCCGAAGGCGGTACTAAATGGAAAAAGTTATATTTCTACAAAATAAGAACAATTTGGACATCTTCATCCTGTTCAAAAGTTTTTACCCCCCGGCTCTTAATGCATCGTGTTTCCTTCTGGAGCATCAGTGAATGTTTGAACCTTTTTTAATAGTTGTGTTTGAGTCCATCAATTGTCCTCAGTGTGAAAAGATGGATCTCAAAATCATACAGTCACTGCTGGAAAGGGTTCAAATATGCAAAAGATGCTGGAAAACTGAAGAATCTGCAGGACATGGAGGATTTTTCTGAAGAACAGAACTCAGTTTAACTGTTCAGAACAAACAAGGAACTCATGAACAACCATCACAAAACAAAAAACAGTCGTAGATCATCCATTTTTTTAGTGTGTGTATGTGTATATGTATATGTATATGTGACCCTGGACCTTAAAACCAGTCATATTTTTTTTTATTAAGATTTATACATCATCTGAAAGCTGAACAAGTAAGCTTTCCATTGATGTATGGTTTGTTAGGATAGGACAATATTTGGCAGAGATACAACTATTTGAAAATCTGGAATCTGAGGGTGCAAAAAAATCAAAATGTTGAGAAAATCGCCTTAAAAGCTGTCCAAATGAAGTCTTTAGCGATGCATATTATTAATCAAAAATTTATTTTTGATATATTAATGGTAGGAAATTTTCAAAATAACTTCATGGAACATGATCTTTACTTAATATCTTATATAGTATATAGGGCTACAACGAATCGATTAAATCGATAAAAATATATAAAAGAGTTGGCAACGAATTTCATAATCATTCGTTGTGTCGCGCGACGCGGAGACGTTTATAAAAAAAAAAAAAACTTTAGTTGAGCCGGAGCGGAGTAACCCGGTCTCTCTCGCGCAATGCTAGCAGAGTTCGGCGCCTCATAGACAGGGCGGAGCAAAAATAAAAAAAAACAATCGGGAAAGATGGCGGAGGCAGAGAAATGTACCCAAGTTCCAAGGTGTGGGAGCTACACTATAAACAGAAAAAGTGTGTTATATATAAAAGCGACATGGCATGGCACGGCACGGGAGCACCACGGCAATATATATATATATATTATAGACCTGAAACGCAAACATTTGTGAAGGAGGAAGGGAGTCAACAGCAGGGTATCATACATTTGCTTTTGAAGTGAGGAACGTAATGTCCCTGGTGCTGGTGTTTACTCGTTAAGCTTGAAAGCATGACAAGTATTTCAAAACAGTTAAAGCAGGGGTGGAAATGCATGCATTGAAACTAAAGCACGTTTTTATACTCGCCTTTTTTGGAAATTTTTCAATCTGTTAAGTAGCAAAAAAAGCTTTTCTTAAATTTTGTCTCGTTTCCACAAATATCTAAAAAATCACAAGATTACGACAAGAAAAATTGAATGTTTTAAAACTTCTGGGATTATATCTCATTAAGTTATTTTTCTTACCCCATTGGATTTTTTTGTTTTAAGCAAACAATAAAGAGGTGTTTTTTCGAAAACAAGACATAATTTCTTATGATATGTGTCTTTTATTTGATTTAAGATTTTTTAGATATTTGGACTGCAGGACAAAACTACTAAGAGAAAAGCATGCATTAATTCTGTGCTTTGTCCCATTGATCAAAAGTGTGTGTTGTACAATTTAATTTTAAAGTAACAACATTTATGTGGTGTAAACTTACAAAAGATTTCCATTTGAAATAAATACTGTTGTGAACTATTTATCAGAGAGGGAGGGAGGGAGGGAGGGAGAGAGAGAGAGTTGTGTGTGTGTGTGTGTGTGTGTGTGTGTGTGTGTGTGTCTTGTCTGAATTGCTCTTTGGGTTAAAATATCACAGTTTCAAGTATGTATTTAGTTGATGTAAAAATTGTGCAAATATAAATATAGAAAAAAACAGCAAACCATATTCTTGATGTATATGTACACCACAGCAAGCCGCTATATATATATATATATATATATATATATATATTCTGCCCTCCATATATATATATGTGTGCGTCTGCAGTGTAGTGTAGAGAACAGTGTTCAAACAAATCCTGTATATTTGTATTTTTTTATTTTTTATAAATTATTTATTGCACAAAATCATATATTTGCATAAAGCATTAGTTTTTTGTGTTGGTCCAATTTTATTTTATTATTATTATAACAGATAAGGAGCAACATGTTTGTGCACTTTCTAAAGAAGGATAAAGGGTTGGAAATGAATGCATGTGACAAAAATAATCCAAAATCGATTATTAAAATAATCTGGAGTAATAGATATATACTTTTTATATATATATATCATTCGAAAAATTAACCCCAAACATTCAATCGGTGGTGTAGAAATATTTAAATTATATATATTATAGAAATTTGTGAATCTTCATACATTTGCTTCCAAATATTTCAAATTATGGAAATGCAAAAGCACATATTACTATACACCACCGATTGAATTTTGGGGTTAAATTAAAAAAAATAGATGCATTAAATTGATCAAAAGTAACAACATTTATAAACCAAAAGATTTCAAAATAAATACTTTTGACCAGCGAAAAAATATCACAGTTTCCAAATATAAATATACAGTATATTTTAGTGGTATAATTTTTTTAGCTTTAAAAAATAGAAGGATCATTGACACCAAAGACTAAGTTGGAGAAATATTTAAATTCTTGAAATATTTCACAATATTACTATTTTTAAATTAAAAAAAATCCTAACAACCCCAAACTTTTGACCAGCGGTGTATATTTTAGTGGTACTTTAAAAACATTTAAGTCATTTTGGCCAAAGAAACATTACGAAAGGACACAATAAGAAAGGATCAGCCATTGTAGAAAAGCAGCAATTTGTGAATCAGTTGTTCTTTTGAATTCTTTTTACTGAATTGATTCTTAATGATTCATTCACAAGACTGATTCAAAATTTCATGATACTTTTATGGTGCTTTAGCGTTACTGAAGTTTGAAAGTTACAGTCCACCTTCATTCTTAATAAACCGTTTCCTTCTCTGTTCTTTGAAAGAAAGAAAGTCATACAGGTTTAGAATGACATGAAGATGAGTAAATAATGACAGAAGTTTCACTTTATTTTGGGTGAACTATTACTGTACGGTATTTTCCAGTTTGTGACTGTAGGCATTTGCATTGTTATACTTGTTTAATGACCATTGTATCATCCAGCCCACATGGTCTCCAGAGGACTTGCATCTGCACAGTGTATAAACAGACATACAGGCAGCTGCAAGCGGATATGGATAGTCTGTGTCAATTCCTGTTTAGGGAAAATGCTCTCTGTAGGTCCAGGAGTTTTACTTTTTGCATTAAACAGCAAGAGAGAGAGAGGAAATGGGCAAAGAAGATACTGGAGAAACATGCGCCAAAGACCCTGCTGTTTCCCTCCGCATTCAGAATGTTCATTATCCAACCACAAGTGTGAAAGACATGCACACCAGCAGGGGCTGGACTGGACAGTTATTGGCTCTGGGTGACTTATGACGCATGCGGCAGACTCAGCACTATGGAATACTAAGAACCAGAGAGGGAAAGAGCCTCAGGACTCGCTCAGATGTTCCTCTGAAGTATGCCCCAGTAACTAAAAGATTGATCATGGCCCTGTGAAATGTGAAAGAGCATGTGTCTTAGCTGTCTTTGTGGTATGAAGCGCTACATCCTCGCCAAGACAAACCACATCCTTTCCTGGAGTTGCAAATGCTCAGATGAATTTGTTTTAGGTGACAAACTGCATAAAGATTTAAAGAGATGCTCTGGTCTCTTTATTAGCTGTGTTCTAAAACTACACTGAGAAAAAAAAAAATAATGTGTAGAAACAATTTACACTCAAAGTGCTAGAAAATTTTGCATTTAGGTATGAAGAAATGTCAAACACTGAATTATAAGTGAAATTTGAATGACTGAAAAAAAATTTTTTGGTAAAACATACTCCAATAATCTTAAAGATTTCACTCAAGTTGCCCGAATGACAAGATGACTAAAAGAAAGCTCTGTGTAATTGTTGGTTTCGGGTTCAGTGGATTCATAAATCAATACAAAATATTTGTATGTATATTATTATGTTAATTGGAGTATAGTTACAAGCTGGCAACATAATTGAAAACTCTGGAATCAGTTGTGAGGGGAGTCTCCTGTGTGCTTCACATGAACACTGTTGTTTGTTGCTGTCAGTTTAATTAAGTTGCTGTCTATTAGAGTGTTCCAAATCAGTCACTTAGGAGGTTCCATTTCAATTAGGATTCTACCTTAGAAGGCAGCTGTCTGTGCAGGGCTATTGTGTCATTCTGTTTCATATTTGGATAGTTTTAGTTTTCTAATTGTAAAATTGATGTGGCTGAATTCATTTAACAAACAATTCACAACTTGGTGCATTAAAGGGGTCATATGATGCGATTTCAAGTTTTCCTTTCTCTTTGGAGTGTTACAAGCTGTTCGTGCATAGATGAGATCCCTAAAGTTGCAAAGACTAAAGTCTCAAAACCAAAGAGATATTCTTTATAAAAGTTAAGACTCGTCCACGCCCCCCTAAAACGGCTCATTCAAACACGCCCCCACATGTCTACGTCAACATGGTTTAGATTTGTTTACAACACAACAGCACAACCCAAATGTTCGAATTTGTGCAACGCATTTTATGGATGACAGTTTCGTGAACCTAGTAGAGTATCCTACAAGGCTGACTATGCACGAAGGCTATGTCTAAAAATAAAAAGGTAAATTCCGACTTTGCTATGACAATCTGGCGCTTCTGAATTAGCGACTGTAAGTATGTTTTGTTATTAGTTCAAATATTTGCTATTGACTGTTCAAATGCGGAGTTTTGCAGCTAACGCGTCATGTATGTGTGTGTGAGTATGTGTGTGGGGAACAGGGTCACATCACAGCGGAGTGTACAGCCCGTCAGAAATCGTCTTAACCGCGGCTTGTGTACTGCAAATACATACGAGCATAATCACTGTGTCTGTCACGCGACTCTGTTCCCCTCTCGGGCTTGAACTGATAAAACTAACTTGAAAGCTGAAGCTCGCGATTATGAAAAGGGGCGTTACATTTCCGACGCGTGCTTGTGGTGTCCGGCCAATCACAATGCACTGGGTCAGTTGGCCAATCAGAGCAGACTGCACTTGTTGGAAGGAGGGGCTTTGTAGAAAATGACGCGTTTGAGAGAGGCGGGGCATAGAGGAACTACAATAATGTACAGTATTTTAAAAAATAATGTGTTTTTTGAACATTAAAGCATGTCAACATATTCTGTTACACCAAGTACACAAAATAATGCTCTTTAAAATAGCATCATATGACCCCTTTAAAAAAGACAAACCAACACCCACAACTAACAAAAAAAAAAAAAAAAACTTTAAATAAAGACCCAAATCAAATACCCTGTGAAATCAAAATTTGAGTTTTATGGCTTTTTACTGTGGTCATTTGCATAGTGTACTTCTAAATTCACTTTTAGTAGATCTTAAAATGTACTTTCTATCTCAGTATTGCTGTTGTTTATTAGAATAAAACTATTAAAAATAGTTTGTATTAGTTGAGGAATAAAAACAAAACAAATATGATAAATGTTGTCTTGAAGAATAACTGAAATAAAACAAGTTCAAGTTGAATTACTAAAATTACTAAAACTAAATATAAATTCAAATATATGATAAATGATAAAAGCACATACAATTACTAAAACTTTACTAAAAAGATTGAAATGAAAACTAAAAATATAGGCTAAATATTATATATAATCATAATAATTCAAAAATATTAATAAATAATATAATAGTATATACATAATACTAAAACAACACTGACTCATAATAATCCCCGTAATACCGCCTGCTACTGACGATCATTGTTCTTGTCTGTGACGTAACTGAAGCCTTTTAGCTCTAAATGGAAGAAGCTTTTGATGTCTTGCCGAACTTATTATTTCCTGAGTCCTGAAAGTGTGACCAAAAAAGAAAGAGTTAAAAGCTGCTGTTGTCCTATATTTTATTTTTTAGTGATTCACAAGCAAACTGGCATGTCGCCTATCTAAACTTCTAACAGTTATGCATATTTAGCACAGCATGCTTTGGGATATGTTGCTCTTTTTTAAAGAAAGAGATAAATATTCATGATTTGACCTCCATGTGTAGTTAAAAAAGATGACATGAATACTGAGTCCCGCTGAGCAGGCATAATTGTTAGGCAGAGCATCAGAGTGAGTGTAATTTCTGGGTGTTGAGTGCAAATGGATTAGGTTTGCAGGAGAGATAAGAAGAACGTCGTCTCTGCTGAAGCCACACTTTGGATTATGAGTGAGAACTGTAGGAAAATCTATGACAACCCATATCCAATTCATTACCCAAGCCATTTATCATCGTGTCTAGATCCTCAAAATGGCTCTGTAGGAATTTAAACGATCCTTCGCTGATCATACCCTCATTTAGTGGTCGACAACATCTGTATCATCTTTAAATAGATTCCGAAACTTCAAGTGGAAAGATAGTGTGATCTTTGTTTGCTGTGAAACCATGGAAATGCTTGCCTCGTCGGAGTGGGCTGCAGTAATGAAAGCTGAGAGCTTGTAGTCCTCTGCTTGGTCCAGTCATAAAAAAAGTAACATCTATCAAGCTTAATTTGTGGTGTTAATTTCACCATATGATTTACTCAAGTAGGTCAGGTTCCTGGATTTACGTCCATTATCAGAAGATCATAGCCTTAACTCTATTCCTAATTCTAACCATAACCAACCCCTAAAACCAAAGACAAATGGTAGGAAACTAAACACTAGTATGCAGGCATGACTGCTTTGGACACCGCATCAAGTGGTCTCATTGTACATACTTAACGTTCATTCTTGCATAGCGGTAACACACTTTAGTACTCAAAGGAGCGATATAGTTGAAAACTGACCATAGAAAAGACATATTACGCTAATGGCCGGAACAGAATGCCTCAGAATGCTGAGAATGCAATGCATATTGAACCTCAGATGGTGTTGACACATTCTGGAATGCAAATTTGCATAGTTAGATGATTCATAGATTTGCGTAGAATATGTTTTAGGCCTAACCAAGGAGGTCTATAACACCTAGTTTAAGCTAACCATTAGCATTCCTCTTCATCTCAGTGGCAGTTATTTGGACGTATGTGATTTGATCTGTAATTTTTTGCTAATGGTTGCTCAGTTCTGCAGCCATTTTTGAGCCAATTACCTGAGCTATGAAAAATGCTAAACTCTTACTGTAAAAACAATAGTTCTAAAATGAGTTTTTTTTCTGCAGCAATGCCATAGAAGAATAATTTTTGGCTTCCCCAAATAACCTTTCAGTGATCAGTTCTTCAAAGAATCATTTTTTTTCCTGAAAGAACTATTCAGTAGTAGTAAAAACCTTCTTCCACTATAAAAACCCTTTGTGTAATGGATTTTTTTTGTTAAAGGTTCTTCATAGAATCATGGATGCTAATAAAGAACCTTTATTTTTAAGAGTGTGTATATAGCTAATTATTTATGTGGTGACATGATACTTGATTGGCTGATGACACACTGTTCCGAACCCTTCAGTAATGAGTCTCACACTTGGCTCATTTGGAGCTTTTGTTCAGGAACCTGGCAAGTTTTCTCTCATAGTTTGGTTTGTTTAGGCATATATGAACACGGCAATCATGGTCGGATCTGCTCCAAACCAATTGGTCCAAGATTGGCTGAACAATGTGGTCTCGGCCTGATTGAAAACTCTGGAGTGGTTTGGTTGTGGTAAGAAAGCAATCCGACCCAATGGACCAATGATCCAAGCTGTATCATAATTCATAATGGGAAATATGTTACAACAGTGTCTGATTCTGTGGGTGAGCACATTACATATCCAAAGAGAGACATTCATCTTAAAATGTTGTGTATTGCAATTCTCTGAAACAGGTGCATTGCAAGAATGCTGCCCCGACAAAACCTTGATACTATTAGCATAATCCCAGAGAATAGAGGTGCACTCTGACCAAAGAGAGGACAGTTTTATTCACATGTGAAATGCATAAACACATGGTATGCTTTGAAATGTTGCCAAACGGAAACAAGAAGCAAATGCTAAATTGTAATGATTTACGTCCCTGTTTCAGAACAAAGCCAACAATCTACTGGTCTAGAAATGCTTTTTTTGTGACTATACAAGTCCATTTGAATTGGGCATAGGTAAAATATCTAAAATTTAATATATTTACTTGCAAAAATATATACACTCTTAAAAATAAAGGTTCCAAAAGGAGGTTTTCGCAGTATTGAAGAACCATTTTGGTTCCTCAAAGAACCTTTCATTGAACAGTTCTTTAAAAAAAAAAAAATTCTTGGTGTGAAGAACATTTGAATAATTAAAATAACCTTTTTCCACTAACCTTTTCCCTTTTGTGTAATGGAAAGGTTCTATACCATTGATTCCAATAAAGAACTCTTCTCTTTAAGAGTGTACTGGTGAAAAAAAAACAGAAAAACTTTGAGCCAAAACCCAAACCTTGGGCCTAAATGTAGTTTTCACCCCTAAAGTATTGAATGGTGACAAACTGGGACAGCACAGTCATTTCATGTGTTTGCATTTTACTCTTCACGGCTTCATTCGTCATGCAGAACTGATGCGTGTAATTTGCAATCATTTAGCATTATGTGATCAAAACACAGCTTGACGTTTTCCATCTGCGTTTGATGAGGGATTAGTTCTGAACATTTACATTGCTTACACTGTATATAATATTCCTTTAATTAGAAAATGATTATCTGCTCGTTCTGTGCTCCGCCATTCTGGAGAAGTTGTCTCTGAGGAGAAACATTCAATCGTTGATGGAACATCCCCATCATGTAAACAGCAATTATGTCGAGAGTTGAATCAAGCAATTGACCTTAAAAATTAGAGGTTTGAAGTTGTTTCCCAACAAAAAGAACCTCACATAACCTTAACTACGTTTTGATCATGTATGCTCTTTTGAGTTAATCTAAGCAGCTCAAGTATTCCAGATTCGTCGTCTTCAGAAGATGGTGGCTTGATCAAAGGGGACTGCCGTTCTCACATTCGCCCTTAGCTAGATAGGTTCTATAATAGTTGTGCCACCAGTGGGAACATCAGCGCTGTGTTTGGGGGTCTCGCACAGCATTAAGAAGGAAGGCGAAATTCTCATATTCGTTGAGCGAATGAATCATTAATCCTCTTATATGCTCGACTAAGCACGCTCAGTCTTCATAATATTCCCCAAGTTTTGAAATGCATAAAACTGGCAGTTAATATTCACAGCAGCAACAGAAGAAGAAAAATCAAGTTCTGTTATGACCCAAACCCTCACTTACAGTAAAAGTAGGGGTCTGTGGTTTCGACTGATGTCTGGGCCTTTGCGAATGCTTTCCATGAGGACATTGGTTTGGACGTGGCTCTGCTTTTCCCTCCATGGTTAGAGAATGGTCTTGGGCCGTGTCATGCAGGATGGTCAGAGCGAATAATGGCACTTTTTTCAGGGACATGTGGACAGATTTGTCCAGCAGCCATTCCAGCAGGATTATTTCAGCATGGGACTTTGTTTTATTGTACTCAAGCAACGCGTGGTAGACTGAGTCGGTTGGTTAATCGAGCATTGTCTTCATTGCCGCTCCAGGCTATGTCCCCTTTTCAACGGCAAATCACTGGAAGAATGCTCATTCGCTCTCATCTGGAAATCATCAGCTTGCTTTTATAGAAATATAGTCGAATGTCAATATTCAGTGTCGTTCGGACTGAATGAACTTGTGGTGAGTGAAGGCTTTACCTCCAGCATGCTCTGTTGCTGTTTCTGATGACATCCTGTTTATTATTTTTTTCTGTCATATTGCTTGTGGTTGACCTTGAGCCATAAGCCTTCCTGTCACAGTCATGAATTGGGCCTTGAGAGAAAATCACTACTTTACTATGAATTAAGCAGAATCTTAAGAACTGGTTATTGATATTCATTTCCCAATTTACAAGCCCTCGATTCGAATGACTATCAAAATTGATTCACTTTTGATTCTTCAGATACATTTCACTTGTATGAAAGGAATTCTCTCAGCCAGCTACTGCTATAAATTATACAGGCATCCTTTTTAACTTATAAGCTAGTAAGAAAAAGTTAAGAGAAAAAAGGTAAGAATAAAATATTTAAACAAATTAACAGCATGGGCCAAACTCTGCTCACTTCACATACTCCAAAAATAAAGTTTAAAGTAAGCTTTAATTTGAATTTCCAGTGCAAAAAAAATTATAGTTATGAGAAAGATTGAATGTATAGTATACATATCATTCATTCACATACTGTATGCTATACTGTAATATAAAACACTTTCTATCCAACATGTAACATTTTAAAATAAATTAGTATACTATCACTGAAAGTAATGATAGTGTGATTCTGTAAGAAGTTAATTCAATGAAGGAGCCACCAGACTAATTCAAATGGTCAATCTCCTGAGTTTGTGAGTCTTTTTGAAGGATTTAATGATTTTTTTTATTTTTATCGAACTGTACTCCTTGTGCAGTATGTTTTTTAATCACTGGTTCATAAGAGTAATTTTTTCATGAATTAGATTACTTTTGCTTTCATTAAAAAGAACCAGTTGTTTTTCCTAGTCTTAAATCTTAGTAAACTCAACTAAATGCTAGATGTCTTTGTTCACACACGGATGAGGGCCCTTGCCCAAGCCATATACCCAGTTCTCACTGTTCTCATGAAACATAAGGATCTTTTCTCTACAAATCAAACATATTAGCTAAAGCCCTCAGTCACGTTAGTGTAAAACTGAAGGCTATTATTTTCTCTTTTTTAGATTTCCTACAATCCCTCTTGGACACGTTCATGGATTCTGTGCCTGGCATAATAACCCAACCTCAATATGACCCTGAGGAATTTGATGTATGGAGTTGCATTATTCACACTCACTCTGTACGGCTCATAAGTCCCGAATAAAATTTCGAGTTCTCTGTGTTCTTGCATTCCTGACGTCTGTGGTTTGACCTTGATGGCCATCTTGTTTCAGGAGCTGCATTCTTAACAGCGTCTACACAGGATTACATTGAAACAAAGGTTCATCTGCTCCAAATGAGCAAAAAGTAAAGCTCAGTTGTGAAACATGCTCATTCAATATGCAGAAAGAAAAAGACTCTAATACGGTGCCCTAACTAAACACTATGTGATAAAACCTCAAGCAATATAAGCATTTGCTTATAGCTATCACTTTTAAATCTGATGCAGCTGTGACAAGCAACAGGACATCGTGTCATGGAGAACCATGCTAGCATGCTAGCAAGATGTTAAAACATGTTAGAAACATGCTAGCAACAAGCTAAAATATCTTGGAAGCATGACAGTAACATGCCAAAACTTAAAACATGCTAGCAACATGCTAAAACATGTTAATCTAATAGAGTATAATAGAGTATATCGCACTAGTAGCAACACCAAGTAACAATGATAACAAACTTCACATTTCCTATTTTTCACACAGTAAATGTACACAGTACATAAGAAATGAACTTAAATGTCCCTGTGATACTCATCTCTGATTAACACATCTCTGGCTTTCTTTAGGTTGTAGAATCAATTGATTGGTGTTAGATGGTATTAAAGATGATCAGCCTTTGTTTTCTCTTTTGTCGTGTTTTTTGAGTGATGAATAACTGAAATTTGTGTTCAGTTCCAGGAGCTCCAGCTGGACAGGGAAACCTTGTTAGTAACCAATCGGAGTCTTGCAGAAGAGAGCCTCTCACATCGCCCTCACCTTCAAAACGGCAAGCGGCAGTTGGCTGCAAAGTACGAGGAACTGGCAAAACTGACCGCTGTCTGCAGGGAAAAGCAAAGCCGACTTGGTGAGTAGAGGTTTAGGGTTTTGTGTCAGTGATGCTGTGAATGCTAATTACACCAAGCGTTTCTCATTTTCCTCATGATTCAATACACATTGTGTTGTTTGCTTCTTATATTAACTATATCTAGGTCTAGGCAATAAATCCATATCAATATTTATCAGAAAAAATAAGTCCATGATATTGATCGTCTCATCTCGCTGTATGCGGAGACTCAACATGAAATGAATCTGCTGATCGTTCACTTCATGATATCATTTGATGTAGAGGTCTGCGTAGGACTGTTTTTTTAGTCCCGCTCCCGCGAGGTTATATCCCGCACCCAACCGCTCCCGCTACATATTCACTCTTTGTTCACCCGCTGTCCGCTTAGAATAATTTTCTTCCCGACCCGACCGTTCCCGCTAAATTTAGATCCAGAATTTTAAAAATTCTGCTAAATTTAGTTTCCAGAATCGCACATTTAAATTTCCGCTACTAAAAGAAAGAGAGATGGGCTAACAAATAAAAGTGTAGTCTGCACAAAATTGTATTTGTTATTTTATTCGTCTTGTCAAGAATCTTGAATTTATTGACAGCAAAATGTTAAACTAATTTTTTTCGTTTAACATTTTGCTGCCAACACAGTAGGAAAAAAGTGTCACAGAGAAAATAAAAATGTTGTACAAAAATGTTTAGGATATTTCTTATTTTTATTCGTCTTGTCAGGATACAATTCGTTTAACATTTACAACACAATAGGAAAAAGTGTCACAGAGATTTTTTTTTTTAGGTATTTAGCTATTAGCTATTTTATTCGTCTTGTCAAAATACTAAATTTGTTTAACATTTTGCTGTTAACAGTAGGTAAAGTGTCGCAGAGAAAAATAAATAAATATACACAACATCTGTCATTTAAAATTATAGGCTATGTGCCGATCCCCAATCTGCCTAAATGCGTCTATGTTCGCGCAAATCATTCGTGATCCAGCCTCACCTACAGAAGAAGCGAGTATAAGGGTTTTCTATCAATCTTTGCAAATCGCCTTTCCTAATAATGTGCTAGTAAGCCAGTTTCGCGGCTAAAGTAAACAGTACTACTCATCACCCCAAGGAAGAGAGGGGCGGGGTCAGCAGAGCTCATTAGCATTTAAAGCAACATGGACTATAATGGCTTTCTAAAAACAGAGCTGATTTTGACAGGTTTAAAAAGGTGTTTTTTATTGGATTTTTGGCTATATCGCCCAGCCCAAGCTATACCATAGTAGGCCTATATAATAGTTAGTTCCGGTCCTCTAATCTGATTAGTATGCAGCAAGGAAAAAGCAGGAAGTGGGAAAACCAAGAGTAGATCTGGAGTGGTTTGATTACAGAACTGCTTTAACCACATACTCTGGCCCACCCTGCCTTTTTTTTAACCTCTACCTGCTTTTTGTGTTGCTTCTCTGGTTAGGCTGTGTTTAAAATGTGACCCAAAAGTGTCGGGACAGAACGTCTTTCAGGGAAAAATTATTCTGTGCTCCTCCCAGATTAAAGCAACGTTAGACACGTTAATTTAAGCATAGCGCTAATCTGATATCTGATGATACGCCGGCTGTTGACTGAGCTGTTTAAGAATAGCATGGGGACACTGCTGTCGTGTGCTTCTGGTGGTAATATTTCAATATCACCAGGCAACATTGTTCCATAATAACACACCCTGATGTCCGGAGCTCGGTTGACATGCTGACCTATGCTTGGATTGTTGATCCGTCTAGCTGCGATCTCCAGCACTGGAGCAGCGTTACCTTTAGTCACCCCCTTACCAGGGTGGAGTGTAGCGGTCAGGTCCCAAAGGGGTAGTTTGGGGTCACAGGGTCCCCACCTGGCTTCCCCACCTCTTTTCAACACCAGTCCAGGAATAACTGCCCTCATCTGGTTCAGACGTACTTAAGGTGCTCAGGTTTCACTTCCCTAACAGCTCCTCATCATGGGTTCACAGGGACTTGTTTTCCTTTTTCTCTCAGCGTGGCCAGAATAAGAGAAATATTATTGTGTTCTTCTACGGTCTTCCTCTCTTGGCTGAACGCTCAGCATGATACTTTCTCACGCCCCATCTTTTTTATTGGCCCACTGACATGGCATGCCGATTATCAGCTTGTACAACAGAGAGCTTGTGGGTTAGAAATCAGTTCTTTTGTTATTGTTTTCTTTATTATTTTAGGCTTCAGAGTTCATAATGGTACATGGTCAGGATTTGAGCATTGACTCCTTTCAATGGTTAAATTGTCACAGTATTCTAAATGTTTATTAAACCAAGGAAAATAAATTGGAGGAAAATAATTTCGTCTTGAGCTTTTCTTCAGTTTGTAAAAACAAACAAAAACATGTTTATAGTAAGGCACTTACAATGGAAGACTGTTGGGCAATTGTACTGGAGGTTTTAAACGCAGAAATGCTTTTCAATAAAAAAATTATTCAGTAAATATATGTGAACATGGCCTTTCAAGGTTTGACTACTTTTCTAGATGGATGAACTTCTGTATAAAGTGTTACCCTGATTCCTGTAGGTGGAATTTGTTCCAGGTAAACTGCTTTATAGATATATAAATAGTCAAATTCCTTTCTGTTTTGCTTTTACAGATATCATGCAGAAGTGAATATGTTTACAGGGTTATGACATGAAAGATCTCATGCAAAAACACAAATCAAGCTAATACATCTGCTCTTTAAAATGATTGAAATATAATCTACTTGGCACATCTGGATATATGACTTAAAGCACTTTTCTTTTCTCTCATTAAACTGTTAGTTCACCCAAAAATAGTGCTGTCAAACGATTAATCGCATCCAAAATAAAAGTTTTTGTACTGTGTATATTTATTATGTATATATAAACACACACACATAGAGTATATATTTTTTTAATATTTACATGTATGTACATTTATATATTTGTATTCTTTATATTTTATATTATACATAAATATAAACATAACATATTTTTCTTAAATATATACATGCACGTGTTTGTATTTATATATACATAATAAATATACACAGTACACACACATATTATGTTAACATATTATGTAAACAAAAAACTTTATTTTGGATGCGATTAATCGTTTGACAGCACTACCCAAAAATGAAAATGATGTCATTAATTATACTTACCCTCATGTTGTTCCAAACCATCACATTATGGTTGAACCACTGATGTCACATGGACTATTTTTACGATGTCCTTACTACCTTTCTGGGTCTTGAACTTGTCAGTTGCGTTGCTGTATATGGAGGGTCAGAAAGCTCTCAGATTTCATCAGAAATATCTTAATTTGTGTTCCACAGATGAACAAAGGTCTTACAGATGAATAATTTATGACAGAATTTTCATTTTTGGGTGAACTATCCCTTTAATAAGGATGGCCAGTGTGAAGGACCAATGCAGTGTATTTAAAATGTTATGTTAATTGAACTTGTGTATCTGTTTTTATGCCCTGCAAACTTAAATGTTTGATTTTCTGTGGTGTACTCTACATTGTTGATGCAAATTAGTATAATGATATCTATCTGGTTAAAATAGATAAAATAAAATAAAATACATTTCAACATTTAATGAAAAATTTAAATATTTATACTAACAACAAATATAAAGATACATTACTACAAATAAAAATCAATCATTCTTTTCTGTTGGGCCAGTGAAAATGCTTGCTGCACAAGAACTACTGGCCCAACTTTGTCAACAAGATTGTTTAACCTTGCTTCTCCATCAATTACTTTCTTAGTGCTGCTATATGATCAATTGGAATTGTACTTATATAATTTAAAATAAGTTTTTTTGGCACATGACTTAACCAGGGTGCAAGATTAATTGTGGAAGGCAAATAGCTTTGTGAACAAGACCTATAATGAGCCTATTTTGCATAGAATTAAGCTGTGCTTTTTCACTAAGAAGAATGACAGTAACTTTAATTAATTAAACTAAATCAGTTTAAGTACTCGTTGATGCTTAGTTTAAGCTGTATTAAGTGTCTTGGAATGTGGGAGGACAGTGAAACACCACACTCGAAAGTAGTGCAACTGTTTAGTTCGCTTCTCTGTGTGTTTAGGCCTAGTCAAACAACAAGTATCTGTTGTGTACACTGATTTTTTGTTTGCAAAGGAAGCTGCTTAAATTAAGTGGCCCAGCTGGGATCTCAGAGGAAAACGTTGGAATTCTGGAAGTCTGTCCCTGAAATTCTTGCTCCGCCATCATTCTTGGCATGTTCAGTGCACAACCTGCTGTGTGCATAAATGATTTAGGCATGTGGTGGTTGTACAGACTACAAGTTTAGCCAGTCGCATTAATTCATGTAAGGTCAGCCCGTATATTTCTGCTGTAGCTCACAACATTGGCCCACCCTTCGTACTTTTGGGCCTGCATTTTAGCCCTTAGTCCAAAGAGGCTGATATGTATTATTTGTTGACTTTTTTGGCCCCTCCTCACCATTGTGCAGCCCATCTAGTGATGCAGATCCATTTGAAAGGGCTTTTGTTTGAAACCCCACCTCCAGTGCCGTTCAAAGAAAAGGCAGAGATTCATATGATAGTCAGAAAGTCTCAACCGCCGACCCACCCTTTCACCCGAGAGCCCGGCAGCGTCTGGGAACCAAAGTCTGAAGGAGATGAAAAAGGTTGCTGGAGTGAAATGCCAGCAGGAAATTGAACTGTCGTGAGCAGGCAGAGAGGAGGAGGAGACGGTGGGGTTCCTTCAGTGTCCAACAGAGCAACAAAAGATCAGCGGAGATATCTGCTAGTCCGCTTACATGCTCTGACAGAGCTTGTACAGGAAGTTCCCATCTCCATGGCCACACGGGCAAAGATCCACTCAAGAAACGCTGTTTCACAGGACGCTTTTTTTCCTTTGCTCTCGCAGCTGCCGGCCAGTGACGGAAGAAGGGTGGAATGTTCTCCTTCCTGTCACCATGTAGCGCACATGTACCAGTGCCTCCAGCTGCAGGCTACAGCCGGATGGGTGGGAGAGATCGTTCCCCCAACCCCAAACATCTGATTTTAATTCTCTCAGAGCTGAAAGAAAGAATGTAAAACTGTTGGATTGCTCCATCAGCTGAGACCGGAGTTCTGGCTTGGAGGCTTGCGAGTTATTGCGTAATACGCAGTGGCAGTGGCAGACGTTAGGAGAAGAATTTGGCTCTGGAAGGTGCACTACTAGTTTCTTGGTGGGAATTCAATCTAGCTTGATGATACCACCATGTCGGGCGGTTTCGCTCCCACTTAGACTTTCCCATTTGCTTCTAATGCTTTTGCCAAATGTGAATGAGCATGACTCAAGATTATTTAAGTCTCCCGTTCCTTCTGTTCTTCCTCACATGTGGCCGACGGCACATTCTTGACCTGTAGTTTTTTTCTGGAGGGCGACGTGGTGCTGGTATGCAATACCATCCATCCTGCTTCAAAAGCAAAGAGCACCGCGAGTGCCCTTTTATTGTTAACCTAGCGTGACGACACCGTTTACCCGAGGCCCGACCTGCTGACCTTTCACACACACTACAACCTATCATTGACATCTCAACACAGAACTTTCACCAAACTGGTTGTCAAACACTCCACCCTTAACAACAAAACCCCCTCCACCCCTCCGGAGGGGGGTCAGCCGTCATTGCGAGTGTGAAAAGGGCATCTTTGTCTCAAAGTGCCTGTAAATCACATGGCTAAAAGGCATGCTGGGGCAGCCGAAGAGGCCGGGGAACTTTGTGAGAGCGCACTGATGGAGGAGTTGGTAATTAACAGGATGTGAAGTCGCTCTGGCCCTCTCTCAGTGTTTGAATGCAGGGGGCAGTTATCAAAGCTGGATTAGGGCCATTGAGCTACCACACACATGAGGCCTTAATCACTCAGTGGGAGAAAGGGGCCTCTCACAAGCTTTTGAAATCAATCTCCTGAGAATCCAACCCAAACTGGGAACTCCACGCCAAAAGCCCTTAGAAAAAATACACTTGATACATGATGTTGACATTTGTGTGTTTGACTCTTTCAGATTGGCTTAAGCTCAGTGACATTGAAAGGGAGGGATAACTAAATGCTCTGCTGAATATTAGAAAAATAGCTCAAATATTTTCATAAATACCATTAATAAGCATAAATTTTCTGTAATATTGTAGATTGTGCTCAAGTTCATTCGCAGTACTATGATATCAGTATTAGACAGTATTATAATATAGGACCGATCTGCTCCTTAATGATCCATTTTATAGAACTATATCTAAAAGCTATATTATTGCATCTGTTTTAGCATGGTAATATAGTTGGAAAGTTGAAAATAACTTTTCTATTTTAATGTATTTTTGTTTGTTCCTTTGATGGCCGAGATGTGCTGCTTAATATTTTTGTGGAAATCATGAAAATTTAAACAGCATTTATCCACAGTAGAAACCTTTTAAAATAATAAGTCTTTACTATCATTTTTAATCAGCCTTTAATACTTTTATTCAGGGATATGTTAGTTTCTTTCAATGAAGTCAAAAATGTAGGCCTACTGACCACAAATTTTTGAACAGTTGTATATTGTTACACAAGATTTCTATTTTGAATAAATGCTGTTCTATTAAACTTTTTATTCATCAAAGAATCCTGAAAAAAGTATCACAGTTTCCAAAAAATATTAAGCAGCACAACTGTTTCCAACATTGGTAATAAATCAGTATATTAGAATGATTTCCGAAGGATCATGAGACACTGAAAACTGGAGTAATGATGCTGAAAATTCAGCTTTGCCATCACAGGAATAGATTATATTTTAAAGTATATTAAAATAGAAAACTGTTATTTTAAATTGTAATAATATTTAACAATATAACTGTTTTTACTGTATTTTTGATCAAATAAATGCAGGCTTGATAAGCACTGACACTTCTGATGACACTTTTCAAAAACATCTTGTGAGCTTTCCTGTAGCTCAAATGGTAGAGCATGGCGCTAGCAACACCAAGATCATGGGTTCGATTCCCAGGGAAAGCAAGAGCTGATCAAATGTAAAAACTGTAACTTGAATGCAATGTAAGTCGCTTTGGATAAAAGCATCTGCTAAATGCATAAATGTAAATGTATCTTACAGATCCCCAAAGAAATCGAACTGATCCCAAGCTTTTGAACGGTAGTGTATATAAACTTAGTGCCTATTTTTTATTCATTATGAGCCATTTATGGCCATACACGATTGTTGAAAGAGATGTAATCATGTTGATTCTGTTTTGAGCATGTTGCGGTTTATTAGAAGAAATCACATGCTGACCTAGCTGTCAAGCCTTTTAATTAAACGGAAAGGTCTCCTCTGGCACCTGCACCCTGTGTTTGGGCTTGTGTGGTGTCCTCACATTGTCTGTTTTGACCCGAGGAAAACCCGAACAAAAGCCCTCAATGAGTGCATTCTTCAGAAGGGCGCTGGTGTGCTTTCCCCTCTAATTTAGCATCAGAAGTTTACACTTTAACACAGAATCTTGCAGTGCTGAAGCATTACAGATGTCAGTTCAGTGCTTTAATCAAGGAGATGTGTGAATCATTTACTGCCCTCATATTGTTCCAAACCTGTATGACTTTCTTCTGAGGAAAGATCATCATTGATTTATGAAGTTGGAATATAGTGCAGAAGCCATATGGACTGCTTTTATGGTTCTTTTTGACATCTTCACTGTGAACTGTCATGCATTATGATATTTTTATGTAATTATCCTTTTGTGTTCCATGGAAAGAAATTACAGCATACCGATTTTAGAACATTCATGTTGATTTTTGGCCCAAACTAATCTTTTACACGTGAATACGAGAGGATTTGATGCGCAGGCTTTCGCATGCAAACCCACCGGGGTGCGTTAGTCGTCTGAAGTTATTTCTTTCATTCTGATGACAGGAAAGCAGCCGGTGGTATTTATCTGTAAAGACCACAAAAGAACACCCACCGTTCTGTTATTTTGACAGGAAGTGAGGCAGTGTGTGCACACACGCTTGCAAAGTAGAGGGCTTTGCAATTTTTCCTGTGCATATGCTCACACATTAATCAAGTCTATGACAACTAGTTTTGCCAAGAGTTCCATTAAATGAAGCCAATGTGAACTAAACCACGTGGAATAAATTCCAGATAATCAATTATTCCAAATAGTTGTCACTCTTATACTTGTATACCGTCCATCATTGTGGAAGTACACACCAATTTCTTTATTGAAAGAGAAGGTGAGTTATAGAAAGAGAAAATATTCTTGAATGAATGATGGGAGGCCGATCACAGCAATGTGATGACACAGCAGCATTAGTTGGCGACACAAACAAAACGTGTGCTAAAGTGTTACATTTCAAGGTGGCTTTACACTGACAGAAGTCCTTGTGTAAATAGCACTTTCCTTCCATACATATTAATGAGTCCAATCCATTGACATATGACTTGGGTTGACAGGGTGCGTTGCGCTGAAAAATTGACTGGTCCACCGGGTCTTGCATGCTAAGTTCTTTTAGCTGCTCAAAACTTATTGAATGAATGTGTTTTATTGCAATGAACAATTAATCTTCAATCAATCATTCACCAGTCAGCTAATATCTCATGCTTAGAGGCATGCTCATGCATATTTTACTGACATAATAATTAGGGTAATCACCTAGCTGGTGAGATAAAAAATAATTAGGTTTCAGTTCACTTCAAAATGCTTTTGTGGCATGACAAAAATAGATTTATTGATTCTTAACCAATGTTGAGCAAGTAAAATCAAGTTAATTTACATCCTCTGAAAGCTGCACTAACACTGCAATAACAATAACAGTTTTTTCTAGGTTATTGATAAGTCAGCAGCAGTGTTGCTATTGTTAACTAAAACTGAAACTATTAAAAAGTGTTTTCATTAATTGAAATTAAGCTGAGATAGAATATAAATATTAGATACAATGCTTTAAAAAGCTTAAAAACTTGTTGCCTTAGTGAAAATAAGTTGAAGTACTAAAATAAACTAAAAATATAATAATAATAGGTAATTCAAAATATTAATAAATGCTGTAATATAAATGACAAAAGCACATTACACAATTACTAAAACCTAAAAAAGGTGAACTGAAAATGCAATAATAAAAGCTACTTAAAAATATGAATAAGTACTATAATAGTACATAAAGTAATTCATGAATCTTAATCTCATGTGATTGGATATCATTTTGTCAAATATACATCATTGCATTACGAGTGAAACGTTAACGTTGCAGACTACTGGAAGCGTTGTACTGTTTTCTGGAATTCTGTCTTTGTGATTTTGTTGTGTTGTTAGCTTTTGTTTTCTTCACTAATAGCATTGTGTTGTGTATTATGTAATGCATAGCAGTGAGTCGTATCCATTGACATATGACTCAGATTGACATTGCATTGCATTGCAAAAAAATGCCTAGTCCACTGGGTCTTGCATGCTAAATTTGTTTTGCTACTCAAGACTTGGGCCCGGTTTCACAGACAGGGCTTAGACTAAGACAGGATTAGGCCATAGTTCAATTAGGGCATTTAAGTAATTTTTTTAATGTGCTTAGAAAAAAACATTACTGGTGTGCTTTTTGAGACAAAACAAAGGCACTGATATATTTTAAGGTCAATCAGTGCAAGTTTCTTTCAGTTGAAACAGCTCAGATTTACATTTTAGTCTAGGACTAACCAAAGCTTAAGCCTTGTCTGTGAAACCGGGGGTTGGAGTATCAAATGATTAATCTATAATTTATCCAACACTCACCATCTTCAGCTAATATGTCCAGATCAGAGACCCATGCATATCTTTGTATGTGTCTGTTGTAAGATAATTACCAAGCCAGCAAGATGAATAATCAAGATTTAATTCATTTGAAAATGATTTATTGCAAACAGTCAGTAGTCTTCCTTCCTTGATCTTTGGATCATCTCAATCCTGCTGGAGAACATGATCAAGTTTTGTTCAGTGATTCAGTTTGAGTGCTGCTGAAGGACAAACCTAATACTACGACATTCTAAAAATTCATTTTTGATTTTTTTTTAATCAAGTTATTACACTAATAAATAATATTTTTATTTTTTAATTTTATGTTGGACTCTTGGACTGTTTTGTACAGTATTGTCATTATAAATAAGAGTTTTTGTTGTTGCTGACAACTGATTTAATAAGGTTTCCTTGTCAAAAAAGAAGCATAGTAATATACTTCAAATCAGGGGGCAGTCGTGGCCTAATGGATAGCGAGTCGGACTTGTAAGCAGGAAGGTTGTGGGTTCGAATCTCAGGTCTATTGTTTTTTTGTTTTTTTTTTAGCACAATTGAGTGTACACAAAGTATACTGTGTATGGTAATAATGTCAGATTAAAAGTTTTAAAGTACTTTTTTAATGTGTTGAGTAACATACTAAAGAACAGTACTTTATTATTGGAAAGTGTGGTTCAATATCATATTTAAAGTTAATATATTTTAAATGTACTAAAATTACAAATGTGTAACTGCAAGAAATGATAAATGTCAGTATTCAACAGTACACTTTAACTATATTTCAAAGACAATAGAAGTCATTATGAAATTACTTAAAAATAAGTGGTCTACATTAAGTAGGTACTAAAGTGAAGTTAATTGCATTTCATGTAAATTTAAACTATAATCAGTTTTAATTTAATTGCAATTAACATTCAGTTAAGTGCACGAAACATTCCGTTTTCAGTTAAGTATGTTCATTTAAATTACATTATTTCCAAAAGTGTTCTTTTTAAAATGATGCTAAAATGTACTTCTTTTTAACAAAGGTTATCCTGTGAGAAGAAACAGTTTAGACTTTTGGAGAATTTTCTTTTACAAATGCTAACAGGATGGTGAAGTCAGATCTCAAAAGACCTTTGTTTGTAACAAAACGATTGTGTGGACTCAATGAAATCAATTAGCATTATGTATTCATGGAGGGAGGACAGCGCTTGGCTCTGGTTATTGATCTCTGGAGTTCAGTCCAGGTGAATGATGATTTTCTTTCTCTGATCCATTCATGTGCCTAATTGGTTTCAATTCTCAATTCTTTTCTGCTATTGTTTCTATTTTCGTTTCACGTGACCACTTCCAGAAGAGGACGGTGATCTGTCATGTCACAACAATGAACGCGTTGGGTCCTTAGCTTCATATCCATCACGAGCCATTGTAACTGCGAGATCCCACAAGCCCCGGGTCATATCTCTAGCTCCAGTAGTTTCCTCGCCGTGAAGTGAGCGCCCTGCGGCCCATCTGCATGGTTTCTCCCCAGTATGTAGGTCACCCACAGCTGCTCCCCAAGTGTTTGTTTGGCTGTCTGTCGCCTACCATTACCGTTTCATAGCGTGGGTCTCTGGGGTCATCCACGTGGTGTGCCACTCCCCCCTCGCTCACGCCGACATGCCTCAGCAGGCACACGGCCAGAACCTACAGATACACACTAATACATGTGACATAGTGGGCCTTTGATTATTCATGTTGTGAGAGCGGGGCATGTAGCGGCAATATTAAAGGCTTTGTTGTGAGTTATTGGCAAGGCGTGTGCCTGAATGTTGGCATCAATCCGTAGTAGTGGCAAGATGAATTAAGGATGAAGCACATCATATATGAGTCTTACTTCCATGAGAGAATCTCAAATAGATTAACTTGAACGAAGCAGCGGTGAATGCTTGAAAAAGCAAGTCTGGAGATGCAGGAGCTTACTTGAATAAAAGCTATTTTACCATTTAAACATGGTATTATGGTGATGACATGTTTTTGGTCACTACCATGATTATTACAATGTAATAACATGTAATTTCTGCACTACTAGCTGCACAAAATAAGTACATTGTGTACATTACCTTCTTGAATATTAATTTTCACACATTTTAAAATTAAATGACACTGTATTTTTTTCACTGTATAAATGGTAGTTTTTTAAGTAACTTTTTTACCTTATTAAAATGAACTTTTTTTCCTCCAAAGTGTTGGAGTACCATTTAAATGGTGAATAATCATACATTACCATTATAATTACCAGTTGATACCTTCATTTTACCATGGTAGCTCCCCAGTAATTTTCTCAGGAGCATTTCCATCCTGTAATGAGGTTTGTTTAGTGAGCAGCTCTGACTCATTGAAGCGCAAATGGTGTCATTGCTGTGACCTGTCTGTGCCCTCGATGGCCACTAGCTCAGCTTTTCACATCCCCTGTGGACTCAACACATTTGCACATTAGCATAATTGCCGGTTGCCACAGCAACCCCAGCACAACACTTAGAGGGTCCAAGCCCCTCACTCTCATCCGTGGACATGAGCTAACAGAAAGTGATTGCATCCACCCTCACCGTCAGGGCCCTGCAATAACACTGTGAAGAGACCTGAGAGCAGCTTCAGTCCCACACTTTACACAAGACTCAAGCAGCGGAGCTTCTTCACAGCTGAACACACTCGCAATGTTTTCACACACTGTTGCGATGTTCTTTTGTCCTGTTGGCACACAGTCACCAGCCCCTGAGAGACCGCTTTTCTGTTTGTGCAGCGGGACGCTATCAGCTGATGTTTTTATATATATATATATATATATTAGTACTAATGTGCCATTTATTGCATCATGCACCTAAAAGACCTCAAAAGTAGTCGTAGCACGTTTCAATCTTCTGAGGTAGCTTTATGTGAATAACAGACAGAAATGTAAGTTTTTTTTTTTTTCTGGAAATTATCCTCTCATACATAGCTCTCAAATCTCAAGCAAGCTTGCACGTTCAAACGTGGAACAGTTTCTGACAGACTGACAGCTTAGTGAGCGAGCTTTTAACTCTTGATTCAGTCAGGAAGTTTGTAACTTGGTAACTGAGGGTGGAATCAGTCTATTCACACCAAAAACGATAACTATAGCTATATGGTCATCCACACCATGGTACGAATTAGAGCTGTCGCGATTCGTCGATTTTTCTTAAGTAAAGTTGTTAATTTTTTGTGGGAAATTAATCGTTTAGATTAATCGATTAATCCATAAATTAGTCGATAGATTAATCAAAATAAAAATTAGTGGCAGCCCTAGTACGAATGTTGTTTATTATAAGCACTTTGCCGTTATGTAATCTGTAATCTGCTTTAAATAGGCCTAATCAAGTTCTTTAAAGTCTGGATTCTCATTGGCTATCTATGTTTTTATCGTTCATCAGCTTTAAAAAAACCTTCTGAATGTGATTCCAACAAAATCGTTCCTCTGTCGTTATCGTTATAGTTGTGGTGTGAACTTTGCTATTCTCATATAATTAGAGTGATTAGAGTTTATAGTTACAGTTATCATCCTTAATGTGAATGTGCTTTTAGAGATTGGATATTATATAGATATCTGAAACACAATATGGTAATATTGCAGTTATTTAGGTTTTGTGTATAGTTTCTCAAATCTGTGTTTTTCTGTTCTCTTTCATTTGCATTAGACTTTCATTTGAAATGCTTTACACAATTAGATTCTAAACTCCTTTTGAGTTTGGATTTTCACATTCACATTTAAATTCACATTTATTTGTATAGTACTGTATATTTAATATGCCATTTTATCTGTTGTGTTTGACAATAGAATTACTCTGTTTATGTTTTATTTCTATATACACTGCTGTTCAAAAGTTTGTATCGGTATTATTATTTTTTTAAGGTTCCAATTTTATGACATTTTTATTCAAAATTTTAGTCCATTTCACTCTGACTGAAATTAATGAAACTGTTTCAGTTGTTGATAATGAAAAAAAACCCATAAAATTATGCCTAATTAAGTTTTCTGTTGTTCAGCACTACCAGCTCAACCACGGCAATATTCAGCTATTTACTAGTGATTATATGAGTAAATGTGTTCTATTTTTTTTTTCTTTTAAGCACAATTTATGTTCACACTCTGAATGTATGTTCACAATTTGAATAAACTACTCTTCAGACAGATACAGACATTCGCCCGACATCAAAAGTTGGGAATACACTACACAACTCACAAAATCATGCTCCTCGTTGCTGAAAACATTTGCATGCCATCAGTGCAAAACATTTTTTTAATAAAGGGTGATCTCTTCAGCCCGTCTGCTGTTTTTTTGCAAATTTTCGCATTGCTGTGAACAGACCTAAAATCCACTGATAATAACTGCATGGTAAAATTTACAACACAAAACATTTTTCCCTACGCATATCAATAACAGCTCATTTTGATGAGTGAGTTATTAACTCAGTAATTGCGAACCACTCAACTCTTTGAGTGATTGAGCAGTTTTGTGAATCTGTTCAACCAATTAACTGAAAACATACTAAAAGAATCATTCACTCACTCTATGTAACCGGAGGTTATTTATTATCTACATATTATTCTGTGTTGTCTTTCACAGTTTTTGCTGTAGGGCTGTAGACTCTGCAGCAGGGCAACTGAAGCACTGCAGAGTCACAGTAATATCTATAGAAATGAGTTTTCGCTCCCATCTCTCATAGTGATGTTTAATGCGATTCTGAGCCAGTGTCGTGTTGAGAATTGAAACTGACTGAGATTAAATGTTTGTGGTTTTCCAGAGGCCTTCACAGAGAAGCACAGTCCTCAGACTGCCCACAATCTGCTCCAGGAGGAGGTCGCACGTGTTGAAGATCAGTCTGAGGTGATTTCAAAATCCTTTGCTTCTTTTATATATATACAGAAACTCTTTGTGTGTCTTTTCTTCTCGGTCCCTACCCACCCTGTATCAAAAGACAACAAAATGCGGATAAACTTTTGACATGTTGTTTTTTAGCAGTACTCTCAGGATGTTGTTTATTCAGACACACTGTTGAATGAACATGGCCTGCCAACTGAACCAGAACAAAACCGAATGAAAGCTTGACAAAAGTGCAGAAAGTCTTTACTCTACATGACACCAGCCTTATTTACATTGAACCGGTTGATCTGAATTTGAGGGTGACATGAGGGTGAAAATCCACCCGAAAATCCACTAACCTCTGCACTACTTATAAAGATGGATCTGTGATCTAATCAATGATTTAAAGCATTGACAGCCCGTGTGTCATAAATAAGAGATGAGGCAAACACATCACATCTGATGTCATGTCTCCTATGGTTTGTCCCAGAAGTAGAAAAGCAGCACTCCCAACATTTCATTAAGAACATTTGACCACACATGGTGCTCAGGTGCATTCCCAGTTACTGTAGATATAGGTGTATAACCCAACCCCACTTTTGTTTAAAAGGGAATGGTTTGTTGAACCTTTAGACAAAATATTAAAAAAAATAATTAAATAAATAAAGTTTGTATGTGTTTTTGGCTTTTATGGCACATATGGTATGATACAGAAGAATATGGAGCTCATACTCAAGAAGAAAAAACACTACATTTTTTTCAGAGGCCCAAACTAAGCAACAATGTGCAATTTGGCACAGTTGCTGATATTTAAATGCTTAGTTTTATGATAATACAATGATAATTTAGATATGTACAAATAAACAATCCTCAAAAGCCTGATGTATCCTGTTTGATACTCACGTTCTAGCTCGCTTTTTTTATGGATAATCACGTAAACCCAAGTTGCTTCAATTGTCATCTTAAAATACTAACAATAAAAGTTGTTTACTTTATAAAAATCAGTAAAGATTTTACAGAAAAAAAAACACAGCCACTGAAAAAGCCAGCCTTCACGTCTCAATTATATATTTTGGTCTCTAGATCTGACTCAGGTCCCTCCTTCAATAAATCTTTGATATTTATTTGCCCACCAAGGCAAAAAATATTAATTTTTTTTTTCTTAATAATAGTACTCTACAAGCTGCTTGATTTGAGGTGTCATTCACATTTACAGCATTTACATTTACATTTTACATTTAGTCATTTGGCAGACGCTTTTATCCAAAGCGACTTACAATTGGGGAGTACATAAAGTGATTCATCTTAAAGAGGCAATCAGACAGAGGAAGTGCTCGTAACACCAAGTCTCAGTCATTGTTCAAATAAGTACAAGCTAGCAAGGGAAGGAGAGAAAGATAAAGGGAAAGGTTTTTTTTTTGTGAACAAGTTTTAGGATGAAGTCAAGTATGCCGAAAGAGATAGTTTTCAGTTGTTGCTTGAAGATTGACAGTCCAGCATGTAGGGGTGGGAAGATAATTCCACCATCCAGGAATGGTGAATGAGAATGTTCTGGAGAGTGATTTTGAGCCTCTCTGTGATGGTACCACAAGGCGTCTCACTAGAGATCTCAGACTTCTGGAGGGGATGAGATTTGTAATAGTGAGTGGAAGTAGGAGGGTGCTGAGCCTGTGGTCGTTCTGTATGCAAGCATGTGTCTTGATTGATGCGAGCTGCCATGGTAGCCAGTGTAGTGAATGAAGAGAGGTTAACATGGGTTCTTTTGGGCTCATTGAAGACAGTCGTGCCGCTGCATTCTGAATCATTTGTAGAGGTTTGATTGCGTTTGATGGAAGACCAGCCAGAAGAGCATGCAGTAGTCCAGCCTAGAAACGACAAGGGCCTGGACAAGAAGTTGCAGCATCCTGTCAGGAAGGGCCTGTTTTTCTGATGTTGTGTAGCGCAAACCTGCAAGATCGAGCAGTTTGCAATTGTTTTGAAGGTCAGCTGGTCATCAAAGATTACACCAAGATTTCTGAGAAGTGATGGGGTAATTATTGATGTGCTTTGAATCAAGAAGTCATGCTGTAGGGTCGGAGTGGCAGGGACGACAAGAAGCTCTTTTGCCAGGTTGAGCTGTAGGTGATGTTCTTTCATCCATGCCGAGATGTCCGCCAGGCAGCCTGAGATCCGTGCAGCTACCGTGGAATCTGGTTGAAAAGAGAGATAAGCTGTGTGTCATCGGCAAGCAATAGTAGGAGAAGCCATGTGCCTGTAATGGGTCCCAGTGATGTAGTGTATGTGGAGAAGAGGAGGGGTCCAAGAACCGATCCCTGAGGAACCCCAGTGACCAGTTGATGTGCTTTGGAACCTCCCCACCCCAGGCCACCCTGAAGGACACCGGTGAGATGGATTCAAACCAGCGAAGTGGATCCCAGTGATGCCCACATGAGAGGGTGGACAGGAGGATCTGATGATTGACAGTGTCAAAAGCAGCAGAAAGATCGAGCAGAATGAGGACTGATGATTTGAAATCGGCCTTTGCGACTCGCAGGGCTTCAGTGACTGGGTAGCGCAGTCTCTGTTGAATGGCTACTCCTGAAACCTGACTGTTTAGCATCCAGTTTGTTGTACTGTGAAAGAAATAGTGAGAGCTGGTTGAAGACAACTGTTCGAGTGTTTTCGCTAAATGAAGGAGAGAGACAGGTCTGTAGTTTTCTAAAAGAGAAGTGTTTAGTAGTTTTTTGAGCAGTGGGGTTACCCGGGCCTGCTTGAACGCTGTGGGGAAGATGCAGTGCGGAGAGATGTGTTGATAATGTGTGTGAGTGCCGGTAGAGTGTGGGAGAGATTGCTGAGAAGGTGAGAGGGGATTGGGTCAAGAACATGTTGTAGGATGGCTGGAGAGGAGAAGTTTGGAACTTCCGCCTCGGTGAGGGGACAGAAGGAGAAGATGGGAGTTTGAGCAGTGGATGTGGTTGGTTGGAGGTCCTGTGTGTGTGGAGTTGAGAACTGGTTACCGATTGTTCTAGTTTTGTTGGTGAAAAAAGTGGCAAAGTCGTCAGCTGTTATAGAAGTGGTGGGCGGTGGTGGAAGGGGACAGAGGAGAGAATTAAATGTTCTGAAAGATACGCATGTCTGGAGCGCTGTTGATCTTGTTGTGGAAGTGTGAGGATTTGGCAGTTGGACTTCAGTAGAGAAAGACGAAAGCAAAGACTGATACCTAGTCAGGTCCGACGGATCGTTTGATTTGTGCCATTTTCTCTCTGCCGCTCTGAGTTTGTCCGATGCTCACGAAGAACATCGGATAACCAGGGGTAGAAGGGGCAGCCCGTGCTGGCCTGGAGGAGAGGGGACAAATGTCGTCTAGAAAAGAGGTTAAGGTAGAGCAAAAGTGTCAGTAGCTGCATTCACATCCAGAGATTGAAATGGGTAGGTGAGGGAAGAGAGGAGGATACACAGAGGAAAGAAGGGTGGGGGAAAGGGAGCGTATTACATTAAAGTAACCATTAAGGGAGCTGGTGGCACCTGGGTAGTAAAATGTAAGGTAAATGTAATGAAGAAATGGTCAGAGGTTGTAGTGGTTGTACAGAATGTTATCTGTAGTACAGTGCGTGTGTAAATTAAATCAAGTTGGTTGCTGATTTGTGCGTGCTAGTAGTGGTAAGGCGTTTGAGATCAAATGAAGCTAGGAGTGAATGGAAGTCTGTAGCATAAGGCCTGTCTAGGTGAATGTTGAAATCGCCAAAGACTAGGAGTGGAGTGCCATCCTCCATGAAAGAGGACAGCAGGCCGTCCAGCTCCTCTAGGAAGCACAGGTGCAGGGCAAGTTATGAAGTAATAGACTATACAAATTGTTCAATATGAATACAACAGTTGTTATAATATCAGCCCTCATTGTCTCAGAAGCATGAAAATGGTTCCATCTGTTTATATGGATATAATTAAATTTGAGCATAGCCATCCCTGTTTTTCATCCATGTGCTCATGTTTCTTGTTAGCATTCATTACTAGTGATGGGAAGTCTTTCCACAAATATTTTATAATGAAATGTGTTTCAATGAACTGTTTAACAAAAATATAATAAAAATGATTTAGCAATTCATTGCATATTACACTACCATTCAAGTTTGGGGGTCAATGTGATTTTTTTTTTTATGTTTTTGAAAGAAGTCTCTTAGGTTCACCAATTGTGCATTCAGCTGATCAAAAATACAGTAAAACAGTAATATTGTGAAATATTATTACAATTTAAAATAACTATTTTCTGCTTTAATATATTTTAAAGTGTAATTTATTCCTGTGATGCAAAGCTTAATTTTCAGCATCATTACTCCAGTCTTCAGTGTCTCATGATCCTTCAAAATTAATAATTTTTTTTAGAAACATTTTTTTAAATATGAAAACCTGTTAATATTTCTGACCTGGAAATTCAAAAGAACAGCTTTTATTTAAAATAGAAGCCTATTTAAAATAAAAGTCCTTACTGTGGATTTTGATCAATTTAATTTGTCATTCCTGAATAAAATTAATAATTTATTTAAAAAAAAAAATCCTGTTGACCTCAAACATTCCCAAAAGACCATATGTAGGCACATATTGCTGTTTATTATTTTTTTTGGGAGGTTACATTTTATTAGTAAGGGTTTTTATTGTAATTTCATGAAAAAAAAATCATATTCAGGTCAATGAATCGGTGAGCTGTTGATTGTAGACTGTTTATTTATGAACCATTTAAATGGATTCATTGAAAATATCTGACTCAGAAGAATGATTTGTCCACAAACTGAACGTCTCCATTCATTATGTAATGTGTTAGCATCACAGACTATTCAACAAAGGGCTTCAAACAGCTCAGCACAACATGGCCATTAGGAAAAAATACTCCTTAGACGTCTTCTCTTGTTGTCTCAGCCGCCCTGCCCCATCCGTTCAGCTTTGTCTGATTGATCTACGTAGGTTTATCCTTCCTCAGGCTGTAAACAAGCACCATGTCTTCCACCCCACACAGACCCGATCAATAGCTCCGTGACTTTGTCATTATGCCCCTGCCATCTGATTGATGAGCTCACTCCATCATAAGTAAGCTGTACAGAGCCAGCCTTCAGCAGAAAGCTTGCCAGACAAAACATCAGTCCTGCACGTGTGTTTCTGAGCTGGATTAGGCCATGAATTCCCACAGGACTTGCATATTCTATTAGTGCAACAGTGTCTGGAAAAGGGCTGATGATGGCAACTGTTCATGGTCTGTTCTCATATGAAACTATAAAATTTTAATGATGCCTTGATTGAGAATTATAAAGAGCTAATAAACAGCAGGAGACCACATGAAACACGGTTTGAGGGCTCTGCTTCATCCATTAAGACAAATGGTCCTTTAAAAATAAAAACTTTGAATGTATAACTTTGGATTCATGCGGTAGTAATTTTTTTTTGTGGATTACACTGAGAAACCCTACTGAGGTAAGCATTATTACTATTGCTGATGCTTGAGGGATTTGAACAAACCCATGGCTGTATAGTATTAACTTGTCATGCAGTGTTGTTTGTGTTTGGAAAGGTGTGTTATGATATTTTTGACCTGATTTTTGCCAAACAGTTAAACGAGGGGAAAAAAACACAGACTTGCACTGAAAGAGGGACCCAAGCCATATCTATAGACCAGAATATCACAGACTTAGTGGTGAGCTCTTTTGACTTGGACCAATAAAAACCACTGAGCAACATCCTAGAAACCAGTGTTGTTTTAATATTATTTATTTATAGTATCCATAGCATTATTATTATATTTTGTTAAAATATTTGTACAAATATATTTATATATAAATATTTTTATTGTTTTATTGCCCTGGACACCCTAGCAACCTCACATACTAAACCACTCATAACACCATAGCAACATATATAGCTACTTTTTTCTTTGGAAAAAATAAAAACAAAATATTTTCTGAAAAAGGCAAGAAATTAAAAGGAAGACTTACAAAATCAAGTATTTGTATTCATGTAATAGCTTTTCGGTCATTTAACTTTGTGTTTGTGTAATAGTAGTTTTATCTACAGTTCATCTATCTATCTGTCTATCTATCTGTCTATCTATCTGTCTATCTATCCGTCTATCTATCCATCTGTCTGTCTATCTATCTATCTATCTATCTATCTATCTATCTATCTATCTATCTATCTAATAATTTCAATTTAGCTTTTTCAGTTTTAGTTTTAGTAACTGTAGTACTTAAACATTTTATTTCAGTTGCCAAAGCAAATGTCTAATTTTTGTTTAAGATTTTCAGCTAATATTTACATATGTATGTTGATTTCCTGTTTTTTTTTTTTGTTTGTTTGTTTTTTCAATTTATGAAAATGAATGAAATAGTTTCAGATTAACAATAACAGTTCTGGGTTAGAGTTGCTCATTGCATGTTATTGTCTCACACTGCTGTGTAGTTTGTCAGGGGAGGTGTCCTAAAAGTCTTTATTGTTCTGTCTGTGAGGACATTTAGGGGGGTGGGTTTGTGCAGACAAGACTTATCAATTATTCAGTGCCCCATACTGAGACAGACACAGTGTAGACACCTGCCCCTTCCAGCACAGCCTTCCACAGACACTTCAGGGTCATGGTACATTTATTGTGTGATTATTTGTGCAGACGTCATCTTTGTCTGTTTGTTAAGCCCTACAGTGATTTTGTCAAGTAACGTAAAAATGTTACTTAAAAATACGTTAAATTACCCTAACATAATTTTTTGGTCACTTTTAGGCTGGCCAGGCTGGAAAATCAGCTACAGTAAACCAGGGGTGAATAACTAAGTAACTAACTAAATAGGGCTGCACAATTAATCAAACTTGAAGCTGAAACCATGATATAGCTTAATGCAATTAGCATAACAAAGGCTGCAATTTAATTAAGTAGTCTGTTGCGCTGCATGTTTCAAAGTGAAGCACGGCACTATGGTCTACATGCACACAGCTCAAAGTTTTGGAGTTTTCAGTGTCTGAGTGGCTTTGTTCACAGTAAGTGCAGTCAACTCAATCTCTGCATATGCTGTGAGTTTAACACACATTTGGGAATACATTTACATAATTTCCAAAAATTTTGTGGACAGAGGTTTACAGCATTTCACCAGTATTCCACAAAAAAATAAATAGATAAATAAAAGCTTGAGGATTTGACATTTTTGTAAGGTTTGAATGTTTGTAAGTGAAGAATTTGAGGGTCTAAATTTTAGTATTGCCACTTGTAGCATAAAATAAAATGATTATATAATGATCTAATGCTCTTTTTTATTTTAAAGTTTCTGTCTATTTTTTACCATTTAAAGTTAAACTATCATAAAATAAAATAATTATTGTATTTTGTTTTGTTTTGATTTACTCTAATTTGTTTTGTCAGTTATTATTTATAATTGTTTTGATTTCCTAAAACCCCAGTGTGAATGGAGTCACAATTAAAAAGAGGTTAGTCATGCCATGCAGCACTATACGTGACCCTGGACCACAAAACCAGTCATAAGGGTCAATTTTTCGAAATTGAGATTTATACATCATCTGAAGGCTGAATAAATAAGTGCCACTAATTAAATATAACAAAATCAAGATATTGAGAAAATTGCAAATTGTCCAAATCTGGAAGTTCTTACTGAGGGTGCAAAAATATTTTGATATATTTACAAGGAAATATTGAGAAAATTATTGTCTGAACTTTACTTAATATCCTAATGTTGCTAAAAGAAAAAATAACAATGCATACAATGTCATGTACAAACATACCCCAGTGACAAGACTGGTTTTGTGGTCCATCACATATGAATAATATTACTGTCACCATCAATAAAATAAAATACTGAAAAAAATATTCAATATTTTATCTGGTTGCTTGCATGTCATGTGCATATCGGTGACCATTAACCGATATTAGAGAATCTTAAATGTTGGGGGTACTTCAAGTAAATGCATTACGTGTAAGGATTCAGCTGACCACCTTACACCTGCTAAGACCAGAAACCACCCTAGGCTGCTCTAAGCTGTTTTTTGTTTGTTTTTTCCAGCAGGGTTTATTTATGCAGAAATATTTGGTAAAACTTTACTTAAAGCCTTTATGTGTAATGCATTATAAAAGTAGTTTTAATGCAATAATTATGGCTTGTAATACACCTTATAATGCATTGTACAATCTCGTGAATAATTGTAACCACAATTAATTCATTATAAATTCATTGTTAGACTATGCATTTTAAATTTGGTTATAATTATTTACGACAAGATATAATGTATAACAGTGCACATTATGAATAATTATAATGCGTTTAATAACCATTTATAATGCATTATACATAAAGGCTTTAAATGTTACTTATTATTTATTTAAATGATTTAATCGCATGAGATTCCACCATCAAAGTCATTTTGAAGGATCATATAGAAATAACTTTCTTTATACAGCTAGGTTTTGACATTTGTCTTGGAAGACGATGAGTCAGAAAGGGGATGTTTGTGTCTGCGTCACACTTGTTATGAATCCGGCTTGACTTCCTGTCCTCTAATACCTGTTTATTTGTCATTTGACCTTCACAGGAGTTGCTGGAGAGGTTCATGGAGGGCCACGTGCCCCTGGAGGAATTCCTTGATTCTTTTCAAAGCCACAGGAAGACGTACCATATCCGCCGCGCTCAAGCTGAGAAGCTCCAGGAGCTCAACAAAGCCAACAGGAAACCGAAGAAACAGGAGGAGGAGCTAAAGAGGGAGGAGGAACATAAGGAGTCCCGGCCAAACGGCATCAGCGCACACGGCCCTCCCCGTGTCTTCCAGCTCCGATACGGTCTGACCCCGGCCATCCTGCTGCCGCTTTCCTCTTCTTCCGCTTCGGTCCTACCTCCTCTGGACTCCCGCTCAGGCCAGCCGCAGGTCTCGGGGCCTTGCACCCGTCACTCCTGCCCCGGGCAGCCCATCGGCCTGAGAGTGATTGGACAGTTACCCGGGTGGCCGGTGAGACCGGTCCGATTGCAGCAGCTGTACAGGCCCAGTCCCCATCAGCCCGAGCCTCCGTGTCGATAACATGAAAGCCTAGTTACACAGAGACCATGTGAAGCCTTCATCGAGTCGATATATAATAATGATGCTGCCATGATATCAAACCTTCATGTACCCAAAAAGGGAGGAGAGCGGAAAGCCATAAAGTATTTGTTAATGTCGCTTGTCGTTGTTGCTGGTTCGTTTCACTTCGATCTGTTTGGTATTTGTGTGGGTTTCGTCGGGACGTGGTTCAGCTGCTGTTTGTTTGAGGGAAGTGCCCTGTTTCTTGAGACACTGCTTTGTGACTGGAAGGTCTTTTGGGCCACTGAGGGACTTGGAAAATGGCTCCTTTTTATAATGTTTATGGGTGTTCAATAAAGTCTAATCATGATGTTTATTTTAAACCTATATCTTGGTTGTTTCGTATTTTATTTTCTTGCTCTTAGTTTTACTGGCTGCACTGTTTCTTAATCCATATGCTTTTCTTTTTTATAGCATAGAATCATTCTTAAAACAGCAAATTTACTTGAGATTCAAAAATGAGTTAGATTCATTTCACTTGTTTTGTGCATAAATCCCAGTAAATGTTTTATTTATTTTTTATTCATATTTTATTATTGACAAAGTATCTTTTTTTATCTGTCAAGAACATCTCAAAATCAAAATAAAAAACAAATAATAATAATTATTATTGTTATTATACAACATATTTGTGCAGTATAATGCAGTATTAAATTCTTTTAAAATGAAATATTGTGAATTATATTCATTCTCAAGATTGTATAATTATTTAGAATATGGTGAATTGCAAAAATATGTCACAATGCAAAAACACTGTCCGTAAAAATTAGAATGCTTTCTTTTTAAAAAATGAATTGTTATTCAGAATACAGTGAATTGCAAAAATAAGTAAATAATAATCAATGTAAAAACCTAAGTAAATTATTCAGGCACATTGCAATAATGAGACTGTGTGTAAACTGTGCACAAAACTGTCACTGAAATCAGTTTTCTTTTTAAAAATGAATTATTATTGAAAATATTGTAGATTACAAATAAATAAAGGCACATTATAGTATTGTGATCTGTGTGTAAACTACATAAAACAAATGCAGAATCTAAAATATTAATCTTCCTAAAACTTTTTTTATGGTAAATAAAGTGTATTATTTCTTTTCTTTTTGATTTTGGGGTGAAATATGACCCAGACATATTTTTTGTGAGATTCACTCTATTATTATTTTTCTATCAGATAAGTTTTGGTTTATTAGGGAATTTTCTTCCAAGCGATACACAATAAAAAAGATTACAAGCTTGGGTTAGATGAACTCATTTGTCTGTGCGAGACTCACTTTACAATGAGAACGGTTCAGATGGTTTATTATTATTGACACAGCTGCAGCTGAAGTCTTTGAAAGCACAAGCTTGCCACACTTTGAGTGTTTTCAGCCACTGCAGTGGAGTTTGTAGTCAGAAAGAATGGACACGCTGTTGTCTTTGACTGAGCTCTCATAGACGGCTGATTTTGCTCCAGGGTTATGCCTTTATTCTTAAGCTACCGCTGAATAGAGTTACAAATAAACTCGGATTAGCACAAAATACATTATAATAAGCGTGCTCTTAAACTAGCGCCAATGAAAATCATATCTAAGAGCGAGGGATTTACTTATTTATGGAAATCCTGTTATGGAATACCCCTTGTGGACATCAAACACTGTTTATTTGTTAGGATTTTATTTCCAGGCCAGAAAGTTCTGCGTTCTTTTTCAGTGGAGATTGTATTTTGAGCAGCTATGGGAAAATATGATTCATTATGAATTATTACAACGGAGAGAGTGGTGTTATGTGCACTTTTAACACCCTGTAGGGATCAGTAAGAGGTGCAGAGCAGAGATCTTTACTAACCTTCATCTGTTTCTGACATGAGTGGAATTCAGCTAAAAGACCCAACCAGCATTGTGTTTGCACCCATGTTTAAAATCTGAACCTATTTACTTATTCAAACACACATTCAAAATATAATTCATCTCTTTCACGATGAGCATGTTTTTCATTTTTTTTAATTTCTGATATAAAATTCATTTTGATATTTTAGTCCAAAATGTCAGGGTATTACAATTGTCGAGAAAGAAAAAAGTAAGAATTTATTATAAGAATTCAACAAGAAAACCATACAGTGTTTCAGCACTGTGTTATTTGTTATTTCAGCACACTGTGATACTATTACAGTTTTTAGTAATATTTAGAATTATTTTTTGTATTTTTATAATATCTGTTTTCAAGTTTTAGTAATATTGTGGTGTGTTTTGTCATTTTTCTTACAAATTTATATTAATTTGTATTTCAGTTTTTTAATTTGTCGCCTTATTTTGGGTAAATGGCCATATTTTCTTAAACTTTGAAAAACTTGAAAATAATTTACGTTTATAGTTATATGTGGGCTATTCAAAGTGTACTTGCACATGACATGTGAAACAATATATATATATATATTTATATGTATTTGGGCCACAAATTAAGAATTTTTCCCGTGTTTCAGGTTAATTGTTTTCCATATTTTCTTTACCTGCAGCCATGTTGTGCTAATTAGTTTCCTCGTTTTAATTTAGTTAGATCATGACAAATGACAATTTAACTAAAATGAGGGAACAAATTAGTAAAACAATGCCACTAATTAATAAGTTGTGGGAATAAATTCTTAATTTTTGACTATTTTATCTATATTTCCCCCTCATGTCATGTGTGGGGCTTCACAACAGTGTAAGGAAAATGTATTGTTAGTTATTTTTACTTGGAGTCATTAAAGGTAAAGCTTTCTTGAAAATGCTTATCAAATATAAAGCCAACATGAACAGAAAGAGCAGCTCTACATTTCTAAACACTTGGCACATTTGTTTTAAACAACACTGTCATGGCACTCGCTTCATAACTATTTCACATTTTAGCGAATAAGTGGCTAATTTGTATGAATTCATACAGTCTCATTCCTGAGTTTTCCTATACAGCCTTCTTGCTTTTTTCTAAAAATTACACGTTTTTTTGTACAAATCAAAACATACAAATCACCACCTCATAAAATAGTTATGTTTTCTCATGAGATCAGGTTTGTCCTATTCTATATAATAATACAGCAAGAAAGGGCACATTTGATTAAAATATCACATAAATATTCTAAATATCAGTTGTGGCGTCCACAAATAGCTACAGTATACAGTAACAGAATTGGCCAAAAGTTATGTTTTTATAAATCACCCCCTGTTTTCCTGATGCTGTGACTCCAGCCTCAGCATGACATGAAACTCAGTAGATCATCTGCTGTAGATGTATGACATCACTGTGCAAGAATTAGCATGAAGCCTATAGAGGCACATTGCTTTCTAAGAACAAGAAGCCTCTTCTCTGCGTTTCTGACCCTTCAGACATCCCGTCATAGTGGCAGCGTCAGTCTGCGAGGTCAGACAGAGTCCACATCTGTCAACCCATCGCCACATCTAGCATAAGATGACCTTGAACATGATATCCCTGATCCGATTCCCCCTCCTCAGAGACCCTCAAATCCTGCTTCTCCAATATGTCTTCATTTTCATTCCACAACACTGGCTCTTGACATGCAGCGGGGCGGCCCAGAGGAGGGATTTGACTCCTTAAAGCCAGAGTTCGTTTATCAGGCTGCAAGGGTTTATTTGCCCGGTGGATTTGCTTGTTGTAGCATGTGCTATCGTGGACCAAATCAGTGTTTTCATTATGGAGGCAGGAGGAATGTTGTCGGCACATAAGCAGGAAGGTGTTTTCTGTTCTGCACTGAAGTCAATCGGTCGATTTCATCATGCAGATTTCAATCGGGTTTAATCATAACTAAAGGCAGTCAAGAAAATACACAAGCGCAACATCTGTAATGCTTGTCATTCATCTCAGTAATACTGAGTCCAAGAAACAATTTCCTTTAAGTGGGAAATGGCAAATGCTTCCTTGTAATGAAAGTGTCACAGTATCATATTCAGGTCATCAGCACAATATGGATCAAAACCATAGCTAAACTAAGATTTTTTAAATGTTTTTTAAAGTCTCTTATGCTCACCAAGGCTGCTTTCATTTGATTGAAAATAAAAATACAATTATATTGTAAGATGTTATTACAATTTAAAATAGCTGTTTTGTATTTTCACATTAGTCTTCAGTGTCACATGATACTTCAGAAATTATGATTTGCTGTTCAGGAAATATTCTTCTTATTGTCAGTATGGAAAATGTTTTTTTGCTGCTTAATATTTTTCTGGAAACCGTCATACACTACCGTCTACACTAGTTTGGGGTAAGTATGACAAAAAAGAACTTAACTTAATACTTTTTTATTCTTCAAGGATGCATTAAATGTATTAAACGTGATGATAAAGATATTTCTAATGTTACAAAGGATTTCTATTTTAAATAAATGCTGTTTTTTAAACTTTCTATTCACCAAACAATCCAACAAAAATATTAAGCAGCAAAAACGGTTTTCATTGATGATGATAAGAACCATTATTAATAATTGATCATCAATCATAACTGATAAGAACTGAGCAGGAAATCAGATTATAATATATATATATATATATATATATATACGTATATATATACACACACACACAAAATATTGGAATGATTTCTGAAGGATCATGTCTAAATAACATAATAAAACATAATAAAATAATATCTAAATAACATTTTGAATTGTAATAATATTTTACAATATTACTATTTTTACTATATTTTTGATCAAATAAATGCAGCTTTGGTGAGCATAAAGAGACTTCTGTCAAAAACAGTAACAAATATTAATGATTCCAAACTTGTAGGGTAGTAACTGATAGTGTATATACAGTTAGCAAGAGTATTTTCATTTAGTAAATGACTGTGATCTTGCTAAATTCCATAAGTCCATAACCATAAATGCAGCTTGGCATTAAAGTGATTCAATCACATAGTATGCCAAGGCACAGACAGATCTCACAGCGCGCTTTGCATAAAAAAGGAATATGGAGGCTTTCTCATGAACAGAACTGCTTTGTTCAGCCAGATGACATCTTTGAGGAGCGTCAAATGATGTGCTGTCAGGCCTGTTGACATCCTGTGGTAAATTTCAGTCACAACATTATTATTATAAATTTCAGCACAGCATTATTTGATCAGTATGAAGCGAATGTATTGTGTGGCTTTATGAATGCTGAACCCTCAATGAAATGACGGCTTGCTGAGATTCTTACAAATGTGCTTTTGCAGACACAAGCACACACATTATTGTGCACAGGGCCATGGAAAGTGTATGACGCCCGGACCATCTGTTGTGCATTCAAACTGCTGTTTTGGGAGAATCATAATGTTTTATCTAACCGTTCCATAATCTTTTTCTAAATATCGATGCTTTTAGTCTGTTTCCCATTGTAATCTGTTTAGATGGGTTACTGGCAGACTGGATGTCCATTTTCTGCTTGATGCAATCCCCCCTGGAGTAAAAAGAAGGGTTATGACCTTCCTTTACTCTCAGACAGTGTCCCTCCAGGCTGTTTGTGTTGGTCAGATGGTTTCTTTAGGGCTCAGCTTGTTTTTGGATGGCCTGATCCCATGATTTAATACTAAGAAGGAAACGAAGGACCTGAGGAACTTACAAAAAATGATTCTATCTCATATCAATCATCAGAGACTCATTTTGGACTGCAATTCAGCATGCTACATAAATAACCACGAGCAAAAACTGCACTTGATAAACATTCTGTAAATAATTTCATGATATGTAAATTGTACTTCTCTAGGGTTGAATGCTAGCTTAATTTTAATTGAATTTAAAGAAGGAATTCATCAAGAATGAATTACCCACTGATGGCTTTGTTTATGTGCACATGCTGTCTGCTCCATTTGGCATCAAAATCAATGTAGGAATTATACTAAAAGGGCAACAGTGCAATTATTATTAATAATACATTTAGCTATTTGTGGTAACACTCAATTATGAACGATTAGTTGATGCATTATGTATGTTTAAAAAACAAAGTAAAAACAGTAATATTGTGAAAAATGATACAAATTTAAAAGAACTATTTTCTATTTAAAAATGTAATTTATTCTTGTGATGGCAAAGCTGAATTTCAGCAGCCATTAATTCAGTCTTTAGTGTCACATGATTGTTCAGAAATCATTCTAATATGCTGATTTGCTGCTCAAGAAACATTTCTTAGTATTATCAATGTTGAAAACAGTTATGCTGCTTTTATATTTTTTGCAGGATTTGTTGATTAATAGAAAGAACAGCATTCATTTGAAATTGAAATGTTTTTGTAACTGACTTTACGATCACTTTTGATCAATTTAAAGCATATATATGGGGGTCAGTAAGGTGAAAAAAACTTTTTTTTATTTTTTTTTATTTAGCATTTGTATCCAGTTGCTGTTACTTTATAAAAGCCCCTCGAGTATGTCACAGTGATTTTAACATGGCTAGGAAGGTTGCACCACAACAAAGAGGTTCAGCATCATTGTATAGTTTGGCCTCTGCCACCTTGAAACCTCAGATTAGCCTTATCTTTCCTGTGTCCTAAAAGCTATAAGCCTTTAATTTCAAAGGATTCTGTTTAAGTCGTTCTCTATCCTTTTGAAAATGTCTTATAGTAATACACACAGACAGACTGCCTTGATGTTTAATGCTAGCTGAAATATTCAAATGAGAGCCCATCATATCTCACTATATTGTCAGGATGGGGTATGTGAAAAGAGCCTCAAATACAAACTGTCACATTTTTTCCTTGTTTTGACGGATGTTGGGTAGGCAGCCTGCTGAATGCAGTATCAGCTGGAGTGTAATGAGAAAATAAGAAGGGGGATGATGTATAGCCACCTTTGATCCTCCGCTGCTTTTATCAACTGAATCGACTAGCCGCAGCGTACGAGGATGTAAATTTGACAAGCTGTTTATACGAGTGTGTGTGAGAGAAGAAATATAGAGAGAAGGAAGAACAACAAAGCCATTTATCACAGACCACTGAGCCATATCAGATGTGATAAGTCAGTCCCATGTCTCTGTTTAAGATGCTGCAGTTTTTGATCAATGTTTGGTTAAAGGCAAGTCAGATTATGCGGCGGCCATCTTGGTAATACAAATAGCCGTATTGAGAAAAGCTACTTTGTAACTTCTAACTACAACCTAAACTAAAACCTTATTTTACTGTACAGGAGTTAAAGAACAGTCAAATATGCTTTTGTAGTTAGCTAGCTATACACTACAAGCTACTAGCAAAACATGTTAATATGCAACAACTATTGAAGCTACTTCAATATCTTATTTTAAATATAACTATGTTAACTATTTGGTGAGATAATTTCTCAGATTGTTTTGAATCATGTTCATTTGGCATCAAAACAAACACCATGTGAGAGAGATGACAGTCAAGCATTTTTGATTACTTCCTCAAACATCCCTTACAAAAAAATAACCATGGTTTTACTGTAGTAAAATTGTAGTAACCATGTTTTTGGCATTTAATTAACGTTCGTATAACCACCGTTTTACTACATATACCATGGTTAAACTATAGTGTAGCAAAACCATGGTTAATTTGTGGTTACCATGGTTTAACTATATGATTTTTTGGTTTTATTTGTAGTAATACCACAGTTGATTGCTAGTATTTGAAAATTAGAAAAAAATTAAATTAAGCTGTGAAGCTACATGTGCAAATTAATGTAACATAAAAACTTTTACTTTTTGGAAAAAGAAGCTTATAACTGGAAATCTGCATTATTTTTTAACAGATGACCTATTGTCAAACTACTATTAAAAATGTCCACATTTTTAGTTAGTACTAGTGTCACTACATTTAATTAGTGACTCCCCAAAACTGAAATACAGTATGAAAGTGACGTGACATACGACCAAGTATGGTGACCCATACTTGGAATTTGTGCTCTGCATTTATCCCATCCTAAGTGCACACACAGCCGTGAACACACACACACACACACCGTGAACACACACCTGGAGCAGTGGGCAGCCATTTATGCTGCAGCGCCCGGGAAGCAGTTGGGGGTTCGGTGCCTTGCTCAAGGGCTCCTCAGTCGTGGTATTGAGGGTGGAGAGAGTGCTGTACATTCACTCCTCCCACCTACAATCCCTGCCGGCCCGAGACTCGAACTCGCAACCTTTGGATTACGAGTCTGACTCGCTAACCATTAGGCCACAACTTCCCCGTATAATAGTATTGCTAATAGTATATTACCTATATACTTACATCGTACCTCACACTCTTTCACCACTAAAACGGAAGAGTTGCACTGGAACGGTAAAAGCTCTTTTAATTTGATTGGCAATCTCAGTCATTTTGACGAGCACTGTTAACACAGACCAGACTAAAATTGAAAACTTGAAAAAAAATGTTGTCATTCTTACAACAAACAAGAATAATCAAGAATCTTAAACTGAATATTAACACTGGGGTGGACAATTCACCATGATTGTTGGTGGTTACAGCTAATATGCATAAATGTATGTTCTTCAGTTCAACTCACACAACTCACAAAAAAAAAAAAAAAAGTATTTTTCAGGCTGGTCCAGAGCATTTAAGAGCAAACATCCATCCCTACAGTCACCAATTTGAGTGTTGTGTCATGTCTGCAAGTGGTATTTCTTCTCCCCTTGCATCAGCTTGCACGTTAATGTACACATGATGTGCGTATTAGTGTCTGTATGTGTTAGCATGCTTCATGCTTCTATAAGGGAACATCATTCTATAGACTGAACACATTTGCCCTGGAGACAGAATTCACACACAGGCAGTGACAATCTAGTCTTAAGAAGTGACACTATGGGAGAAAGCATGGTTTGAGTCACACACATCGAGTGTAGGGTACATGCTTGATGGACTGACGTTCAAGGGCAAGACTGCGAGTGCACTCAACCGGTGTATATAGGATTCAACATCTCAAATGCACATTGGCCTATATAAACACAAATTAGCTAGTATATATGCAGCAAGTCATAAACACATAATAGCATGTAGGTGTCAGTCCTCTGTCGTGTGTGTCATGTGTTCCCGCCTCATGTTTCCTTATTTGGTTTGTTTCCTGTCCTCGTTAAGTGTCATTATGAATTAATTCAATGTCCAGCCGTGTTTGTCTAATTATCTATGATTTACCTGTGTATTTATAGGCTGTTTCTCAATATGCGTTCTTGTCTGTACTTGTGTTCTTGTGGACTCGTGAACGTCATCAGTCGTCGCCCAAGTACTGTTCCAATTCAAAGTTCACATCTAGCCAAGTACAGTTAAAATCCCCGGATGTGTCCTTGCTCCGCCCCTTTTATCAAGGATGCATCCAGAGGTGACTTGTGCGAACTTGAGGCAGCCAGGTATCCCAGAATGCATTTCGCACCAATCAGCCAGCGTTAATGGCAGAGGGGAAAACCTCAAAATATTACTGTCATTGTGTCATGAAATGCCTTTCTAAGAGTATTTCAGGCGAGAATGTAGTTGTTTAAAACTCAAATCTGCGGTTTATTTATAAAGATAGCGCCTATTTGAAAATTAGTTTAGCCGATTTCAGAGACGTGAGTTCCAGGCGACCAGCGGGCGCTCAGTACTCATGTATCCGCCGAGAGCAGCCTCACCGCGGCTAGTCCTTCTGACATCTGCCGCTGGCTCTGATGTCTCTGTAGTGATTAAACATAGGATATAATTCGTTTTTGGTAAATCTAACAGGCAATCTTTGGTCTCATGAATCTATTATTTCTTCCAGGTCATGTCGTTTTGGTTGAGCACAAAGTTATTTTTCATAAATTATTTATTTATTAATCGTAATACAGCGCTTACTTTGTTAACGTGACTGATTTGTTTGCTTTTGTCTTTATTTCCTATTACATAAGTCTCTTATACTTTACTTTTATAATGGCTATTATTGTTCATTAAAACGGACATTTAACAAAAAAGGCAGAGTTGTGCTTGTCATATTTCATTTTATTATACAGTGAATCAGAGTGTATGTGCACATATTACCTAAACCACATATTAATGTTTTATATTTTTAAAATGAAAACGAAAAGAGGGTTGTGTTTTATATTTTGAAGAAAATGAAAAGGCAGTGGTGTTTGATATCATTTCGTTTTATTGTAATGCGTGTACACTTTGCATGAACCACATTTTTGTGGCAATTAATATTTTAAATGAAACAGAAAAGAGGCAACGCTGTTTGATGTAATATTTATTTTCACTGTAATGTATGTACGTTCCCTGAAATACATTTTTGCGGCTATTAATATGTATACATGAAAAGAAAAAGAGGCAGTGGTGTTTGATATCGTATTTCGTCGTATTGTAATACAGGCGAGCTGACTGACGTTATCAAGTACACTGCTGTTCCATTTGCAGAATTACCGGACTTGTGTCCTCCCGTCCTCGGGAATTCGCACTCCCGAGTCGAACCTGCGAAGTCCGAACTACCGAGGACGCAAGTCCGAACTTTGCTTACTTGGTATTGAGAAACGGCCTTAGTCCTGTCTGTTCAGTTTGATTTCGTCTGGTCTACTCGTTACTCCCCGGTGTTCCTGTGTGTCAGCCTTGCCTTGTCTTGCCCTGCTGTGTCATCATTAAAGACTATTATTTTGAGTTTACTCCTCGTCTGCGTGTTCCTGTATCCTCCTCGTGTGTGCACCGTGACAGTAGGCCCTACATCTATATCGAGAAAAGCACATATTTGCACACACGTACTACTGAGTGCACATGTGTTTTTGCCCTACATGAAATAGTGGAGGCTGGGTTGTCACACTTTTTAGTAAACTAAAACATTTTCCAGACTGGGTTTATTTTTGAAAGTCTGTTATATATATATATATATATATATATATATATTAGTACATTTCTTCAAGTTTGGCTACTGTGCAGTTTATTAAACTTTTTTTTTCCTGACGACATGCCCCTATAGCCTTTCCTGACTTATCCTGATTTAAGGTTTTTGAGGTGTTACATGAGGGAGAAAACACACATTTGACTAAACAATTTTACGAAAATTAACTCCATTGTTCCTTATACACAAATATACTGCTTGAATTTTAATTCAAATTTTCGTGGTAATTTTTGAAGTCCTAACATGCTGGTATATTTACAATAATACTGATCATTGATCATTCTGTGTTTATGTGTGTGCTTCATTGTGTGTATGTGATGGTTTAAAGCTTGCATGCAGCCTTGTTGCAAAGACATGCATTGCTGCTCAGTGAAAACTACAAATAGTTTTGCCTTTAGTGTCTTAACATACAGTATCTTCATCATTATATATATATGGGTCATTCCACAAAATCGGTGCCTTTTGTGTCCCTAAGAAATAATCAAACATAGATTTAAAGGGTAAGGTTTTTGGCCTGTCCCTCACTGACTTTTCCTTTTCAGCAGGACTTTTAATTTGCAAAATGAAGGCAAAATTATATAAAAATCACATTTGCATATTGTTTAAAATATAGTCTCATTGTTAAGTAATGTTTTTGGCACAAGAATGCATTTTTCCTATAAAATTTTAATCTTTTTATTGGTGTCCCCTGATTTCATGTCAATCCCGTTACCCTCATCAAAAAAAACCTTGTAAATGAATGTACATTCAAGTGACATCACTTCTATGAGGTTACATCATCTCTCAACCAGGATTCCTACACTTAAAACACAAGCATGTTTCTCTCTAACTTCTAGAATGTTCTATTTTTGATGATTTATGAGGCTTGGCCATTATGCAGTGTCAATACTGTTACCATTTTTTTAAATGTAAATTTAAACAATTATTTATTACATTTAATATAATCAATATCTACAAGTAAAATCCTTTAAAAGTGTACAACATGTGCTTTTGTGAACTTGACTATTAGCTAGAAATTAGCAAATTCTGTGAGGAGACAGACAAAAAGATGGACACATTATCTAATTACAATACCCTTAAAACATTAGATCTCTTAGAAACGTAATGTGCTAAATCAACAATGAACTGAAACAATAACAGTTTACTATTGTCATACAACTAAGTGCAAAACAATATTATGCAATTTAAAGTTGTAAAACTGTGCAGTGCTGAAGAATGTGTGTGCTGTCATCCCTGTCAGTCCTGTGTACGACGTCAATCCTGTTACTGTCATTAATTTCATAAAAATTGTAAAAAATATATATTTGATACAGCCTTCCAGGTTTTTCCATTTTAACTTTAACTATATTTTATTTTGGACAAAGCCCTTTTTTAATGTATCTCTTGTAAAAAATTATATTTTTCTTATTTGACATGTGGTCACCCTCCAAAATTAGGATGTTCTTGGTCATCTGAATGACAAATATAAAAATATTTACACAATTTGAAACACTCCCAGTGAAAATTGGGACTAAAATGCTTCTCATATATGTGAGAACTATCACATAGCTCTAATTAAACTATAGTATCTAGTAACGCTTGTGTCAGTAACAGGGTTAACAAAAATACCAAAACATGAGGTAGAAAAATAGTCATAAAAAATAAATTACATAGCCTGAGATGGCACAACACAATTTCTTGTCATTTTAAGGTGTCTTCATTTCATGGATATTTAAAAAAATGTTGATTAAACTTATTTTATTTTTTTATAAAAAATTTTCCAAGTGGAAAAGGCACCGATTTCGTGGAATGACCCATATATATATATATATATATATCAGCTCTATTTCAATGAATGAAATTCCTTTTTTTTTTCTCTTGCTTACATACAACAAACTTTTACCTTCAGAGGGGTTTGTTCATATATGATTTGCCTGATTTATGTAACATTATTTTTCTAAATACATAACGATTCTTTCCTTTGGCTGTTGACAATATTTTCTGATTTATGGAGTGATAAAAAGAGACATTCAAAATTCCCTTGATAAACACCTGTGACTCTAATATGTCAACTAACTGAAACTTTGGAACCTGTTTATGCAATGTTCAGAAATGTTGAAATGTATGCAGATTAACGTATATTTAATTAGATAATGAATTAGATCATATGCATATTTAAACATAACAGTTAAGAAAACTTCTTATACAAAACAATTGCCTTTACTGTGATAAACAATGAGAAGTATGGCGAGATTTAACTGTTAATTTTTTTTACCCTATCAATCAATAGTTGATAGCCTATAAGACATTTTACAGCAAGACAAGACAAATACTTATTAAGAGAAATATTTGAAAATGAAAGGCACAAAAAAGAAGCGGGAAGACAGTAAATGGGTATATCATGCACTGATGCCAGCTTGCTCCAGCATGTTTGAGGAATTGCCCTACACGCACCGTTTGTGATTACAATCGGAAAATCAACAGCTGCATTGAGTGTGGATCAGATCTCACAATCACGGCCGAGTAGAGATGTGAGATACTGCTACGGTTGAATTCTGCTGAATATTTCACTGCACACTGATAGCTATTAGAATCCAAACAGCCCCTCTCTGCTGAGCTATCATGCTCACAAAGGACTGTACGATGATTATAATGATGGCTGTAGCCTGGGAACTATTGCATTTAACATCACACACCGCTGGCATTGACACAATGTCCAAAATATGTTCCCCAGCATAACAAGGACACGATACCCTTTCTGTTTCACTCTTAATCACTTTTAATTTAATTTTATTTCAAATCAAACATTCTCTCTGTAGCCACTCATCTCACTACAGTCTGTCTTCACTTCCTGGCACAAAAAGGGAAAAGACCCTGGCAGTTATGTCAACACATGTTAGTGCTTTACGGGTTGATGATGGTGAATCACATCATGAGTAAATGAAGATTGTCCTGGGCCTGTTGGGTCACACAAAGTATTGTGAGATTTTTTATTTTTTTCCAAACCAGTTGTGAATGATGTTGAGAGTATTTAGTTATGAATGATTTGCAGGTGAATATGGTATTGCATTAAAGCCCCCATGTGGTGAAAATCAATGTTTAATGTTGTTTATGTCTGGTGTTTTCAATACACTTAAAGACAAACCGTGCAAATTCATCAGTCAACATCGTTGCTGAACAGTTTCCTCTTAAAACTGCAGTGTACCAGACAGTCTCAAAAATGGGGTTTGAAATAGTCCCTGTTTCCTACTGTCACAAACATGCAACCAATCCTGTCATACATGTGGTGTGGGACTTTTCATATCATTAGTGAAGCATGATGTTGATTTTTAGAAGGTAGCTTTTCTGAGATTGAAAACAGGGACATGGTTTGTGTAACATTAGCAACACAATACTGGCTGTTTGATAACATAGTCAAGTCAAAGGCTAATGTTCAATACTGTTAACGTGTCCCATGTTGTAGAGAGTGATACATGAAATACTTTACCATTCTGATACATCGACTTGTAGACGACCCTGTATAATTTGCTCTTCCACTTCTTTTTCGGAATCAGTTTCTGGTTCAAACACATATGGTGTGATTTAATGGAGGGCCTGGACTGATCTGCATATTCATGAAGCCATGTACTAAATTTGATAAGGGTGTAGAATTATATTTAAACCATTTTAAGGCATGAAGAAACTATTTTCACCAGAATTTTTTTTAATTTTTAATTTTTAATTTTAAGGGATAAATCAGTGACTGCAGCGGGACTTCAAATAAAACGTGCTGGTGGAAATATGTACAGGTGGTTTAAGGATCTGTATTGGATATGTATCCTAATGCATCTAAATAAAATAGGTTATTACTTTTATACCATAGACCTCCATTATCACATGCAGAGCCAACATTCCTATTTTTCCTCCTTGATTGGTTTCAGTGGGTGGTTTATTAAGGCTCTGCATGTGTCAGTTTAACGCAGCAGTATTTGAGGAAGGACCTGATGTATGAAATATTTGTTTTGATGTATAGACTTTAGTAGAACAAAAAAGACTTGGTGGAAGTGGGATTCTGTGGGCTCTGAACAAATAAGGGTGGCAGCTGGCAAGCAATGAAAATGCTGATGACCTTACCCTGCCTGTATGCAGGAAACTCCTGTGTCCTGTTGAGGAAGGGTGAGGTGATGTCTATAATAAGAAAGACATCCCTGGATGAACTGCACCATCTCTGCAATAAATTTACTTGCACCATTAAAATAAGGTGACCAGATTTCTAAAATGGAAACCAGGGGCATTACGGTTGAACCACTGATGTCACATGGACTATTTTTAACAATGTCCTAACTATCTTTCTGTGCCTTGACCGTGGTAGTACCTGTGCTGTCTATGAAGGGTCACAAGGCTCTCGGATTTCATCAAAAATATCTTACTTTGTGATGAATGAAGATCTTACGGGTTTGGAAAAACATGCGAGTGAGTAATTAATGACAGAATTTTCATTTATGGGTGAACTATCCCTTTATGTTAACTTCATTACTCAAATTATTGGTAAACGGAAGTCAACAGCTATTTTTGTGTGACTGTCTATCGGTAAAGTACTCTGTTATTCCAAATCAGCAGTTGTGAAATGAACCGGACATGTATGTCTAAAAAAAAAACTTGATTTGATTACTCGAGATTCACTACCAATTCTGATTCTTGAACAAATCGTTCGGAGGTTTTGTGAAACGTTTTAAAGGTTGGGTAGGCAATATTTGAAGAGGGTAGTAATAGCAAGCTAGCTTTGAAAGCACAAGATCCCACCCTCCTTGCAAATCATTCTCCAAAGCCACACCTCCTCCAAAACACATTATCACGCTCCGGCAGACCAGCGGCTAACCAGCGGCACGATGTGAGACAGTGTTGGCGGAGGGTTGAATGCAATGCTGTCAGATTACTTCATGTCTCAAACACCAGTGAGAAAACATTACAGTACAAAGTGTGTAATATCTGAGCAGACAGGGTGCGCTGAGGTATGCAAATACATAAGTTGACAGTCAGTTAGGACAACATAGCCCTCGGACCGAGGGATATGATTGGACGAACGTTTTATGGTCCTACGCCTTCCACAGATGATAAATACATATATACCACTTAACTTATTGATTGCTGTCTGGCTGTGAAGAGACTTTCAACCAGCATAACAAAAATGTTTTTGAACCAAATCACCTACCCTGAAACAGTCCATGATCGTGTAATCTGAATTTATAAAAAAAATGGGGAAAATATGTGCATTTTCTTTACAGATCTAATAGGCCTATAAGTAGCCACTACTTTTCATTATTATAAAAACAAATAATTAGTGTTAGGGACACGTGCTTTATTTCAAATTCTGAACTTATTATTGGAGCTTTAAGAACAGCAAAACTCTGGATTTTTTTCACTTATGATTGTTTTTTATGTCCATATTGAAATAAATAAACATTGTGCAGGCATTTATGTACTCCGTAAGATACATGTTTATGGCTTATTGCAAGATGCTCCACATTTTACCAAGGTCTGTTTAAGGGTATTTGATTGTACTAAAGAGTAAAAGCTGCAGTCCATTAATTAAGGAAATCGCGCCTCGACTGAATACTTTGCCGTTTTGGACGTCGCCATCTTTGATATTTAATCTAGTCTCTGTCGCTATGGTTACAGGTCATCGTCGCAAAATAGAATACAAGTTATTTTATGATGTCATGCACTTGACTTGAAGAGCCGTATGTGTTTGACTAGGACGATTCAAGATATCTGTCCATTTATGAAGGTAAATCTCTATAAAAATACATTAATAGCGCGAAAATTATCGACTTGTTCAAGTCAATTCCACACAAAAAAAAAACATTCTGAAAAGAATAGCCTATCTTAACCACTTTGTTTCTTTCCATCTTCATGAGTTTAAAGAAAGGCAGTAATAAAATGTTAGCTAAGTTTGAATTTACAAAGAAATCTTAATGTCTAGCATAATACATTAAAACTGTGTTAATTCCAGCATGAACCTTCGTTCTGGAAAATCACTATTTCTGAACATGTTCGTTGTTTCTCTTTCCGTCTGCATGTCATTTTTTGAGCCGTCACAATAGACAAAATGATGAAAAAATGTCGTATTACAACAAAAAAAAGGTAAGTCAAATCTCAAAGTTTTATATGAATACATCGAAAAACTGTATTAACTGATGCTAAATTCCAGCATGAACCTTACCTGGAAAATTACTGTATTTCTGAACATATTATTTTGTTTATTTCTTTGCATGACTACGTGCCTCTGTTTGATCTGAGATAATGGTATACTGTACAATGATGAAAAAGTTCATGTAACAACAATAAAGGCAAGTCAAATCTGAATTATATGAATACATCAACCGATTGTATTAAAGTGTAGCATGAATCTTACATTCTGGAAAATCACTGTATTTCTGAACATGTCCTTCTCTTTTCTTTTATTTGCATTACTCTTTCTGTCTGCATGCCATGGTTTGATGTGCCACAGTGGTGAATATGGTAAGAAAGATTGCGTGATAACATGAAAACAACCTGTCTTAATGTGTGTTAAACTGCAACATGATTTTTTTTATTATTATTCTAGAAAATCACTGCATTTCTGAACATGTTATTTTCTGTTTCTTTCTTTGTATGACTCTTTCCAACTAAGGTTTGAGTCATCATCACAATAACAAACATGGTAATACATCAAAAAACTGTATTTTGTTAAAGTGCAGCATGATTTTTTTTTTTTTTAATCCTGGAAAATCATTTCTGAATATGCTGTTCTGTTTCTTGCCTTGCATGACTCTTGCCAACTACATGACATGTTTGAGTCATCACAATGGCAAAAATGGTAAGAAATGTCACAGGTGACAACACCAAAAACCTGTATTAACTTTTGTTAAAATGCAGCATGAATCTTTTATTTTGAAAATCAATGTATTTCTGAACATGTTCTTCTATTTCTTTATTTGCATGACTCTTTCCCACATGCCACGGTTTGAGTCGTTACAGTGGTGAATACGGTAAGATAGATCACATGACATCAATTAATGGTAAATCAAATATGATTATGAATTATTCAACCAAACAATACATCAAATACACTGAAACCTGTGTTAAAAAATTCTGAATATAACTGTATTTCTGATCAAGTTCTTCTCTACTTCTTTCTTTGCCCGACTCTTTCCAACTACATGCCACGGTTTGATCCGCCACAATGACGTGGTAAAGTAGATCATCTGACAGCAATAAAAGATAAGTCTAATCTGAATGTTTTGTATATGAATACATAATAAATAAATAAATAAAAAACTGCATTAGCTTGCTTTAAAGGGCAGATTCACTTTATTTCTGAACATGTTTTTCTGATTCTTTGCATGATACTTTCCAGCAACATGTGTTTGAGCCAACACAATGACAAACACGGTAATGCATCAAAAAACTGTTATTTTGTGTTAAAGTGCAACATGATTTTTTTTATTCTGAAAAATCCCTGTATGTCTGAACATGTTCTTTGTTGTTTCTTTCTTTGCATGACTCTTTCCATCTACATGTCATGGTTTGAGCCGTCACAATAACAAACTTGGTGAAAAAGTGTCATATGACAGCAATAAAATGGAAGACAAAGCTCAATGTTTAATATGAATACATCGAAAAACTGTATTAACTGTTGTTAAATTCCACAAACTTTTATTTCTGGAAAATCACTGTATTTCTGAACATATTCTTCTTTTTTTTCTTTGTTTGCATGGCTTTCCCTCTACATGCCTCTGTTTGATCTGCTGTAATGATAATCATGATGAAAATGTTCATGTGACAGCAATAAAAGGCAAATCAAATCTGAATGTTTTGTGCATGAATCCATCAACAAACTATATTAGCTTGCATTAAAATGCAGCATGAATCTTACGTTCTGGAAAATTACTGTATTTCTGAACATGTCCTTTATTTGCATTACACTTTCTGTCTGCATGCCATGGTTTGAGCTGTCACAGTGGTGAATATGGTAAGATCACATGATGACAGCAACAGTGCTCGCCTCGAGGTGGGGCAGTATGCACCGGTACACAGTGCCTGCACTTTACAATACTTTATACTTTATTACACTACTTTATACTTTATACAATACTTTAATCTTTAATGTACCTTTACATTTTCTCATGTACGTTGACGTCTGGTCACTCTATAACAAAAAAAGTGTCACAGTAATAGCATTTTTGGGCTAGTGTGAGATATGATATGATATGAAGAAATCATATTAGCCAGATTAAGACTAGGGAAAAGAAAGTTTAAATATTTTACTCAGTGTGTCCCATGAATTGTGAGGTTTGCAGGATTTCAGAAAATACAGGAACATGTTATTTTGTGTGAACACTGAAGCCCAGTGCTTTTAAAGGGACAAGATTTGGGACCAATACAAAATTATTGGTATTATTCAGTGTTGTGGGAGCTATTCTGAAATTTAAGTGCAACTGAGAAAACATTGGTCATTATGCAACGTCACATGGTAAATGTTCATACCGGTTTATATATACCCATAAACGATGTAGATCCACATCGGTCCAGTAGGTGGCAGTATGCGCTCTGAGATCTGTGCACTGCCATTAATGAACAGAAGAAGAGCTCAAAACCTGGCTCGAAGAAGACTCTGGAAGAATCATGGCGGTGGAAAAGAAAGATCCGCGATCAGGAAAAGCTCCTAAAAAAGAGTCCCAGCCTTTAATTATCGCCAAAACTCCAGCAGAGGAGCAGCGTTTAAAGCTTGAGAGACTGATGCGAAACCCCGTGAGTTTACCCTTTACCGCAAGCTAACGTTAACGGTTTTATTTGGAGTAGTAACTCATGCTAATGATGCTACTTAACTGTTGCAGAAGCATTGAACATAGTATTGAGTTTTATCTTTTCATTTTAAAGGATAAACCTGCGTCGATTCCAGAGAGACCAAAGGAGTGGAATCCACGCGCTCCGCCAGAGTTTGTGCGGGATGTGATGGGTTTGTGTTGTTTGTTTACGGTCTCAGATTTAGAGATGAAGCTAATATTAATTTTTCCAAATAACGTTATATACAGGGGTTAAATTGGGATTTGTTATGTGGGGGTGGGGGTCTATATCGAGCTTTTATATATATATATATATATATATATATATATATATATTTAGTAATTTAGCAGACCCTTTTATCCAAAGCGACTTACTTTTATTTTTTTTTACCTTTATAGAGGGCATTTTCCCACTAATCTCATTAACTTTAATTTCAAATTCTTACATTTGATCTATAAATTCAATTATAATAATGCGATTGTTATTATCTATACGTTATCAAATTAAATAATTTACACTGAAAAATACAACTAGGCCTACATTAAATTATGAGATTCGTTTAAAATTTCCTTAAAATAAAGGACAGCTTCATACATCAGGCTGTCAGGAAGCTGAACTCACTCCCGTCCTTGCCCCCCCTCCCCTCTTTTACCCCACGCAACACTGAACTCTGACACTACGACCCAGCTCCCCACATACCCAGGACTTGACTTACCCCCCCCCACACACACACACACACACACACACTCACAAACTGTGACCCGCACCAGTCACTTTGTGCAGCACTGGACTGATCTCTACCTCATCCAGCATTGACTGTAAACTACCTCTTCTGACAGTCTGATAAAAGACTGTTCTTTTTTTGCACTACACATATATCTGCACAGTTTTGTTTTATTTAACTGGTTTGCACTCTATCTGCCATGTGCCTTATGCCACTTTATCTATCTCTCTTATTTTTTTATTTTTTTTTCTACAATGTCCTCATTTGTATATCTGTATAGTTTGTATGTACATATGTTTAAACTGTATTTATCTGTATTTGAACGTCTACTGTCAGTGTTTAATGTTAACTGTTTGCACCAAGGGTCTGAGAGTAACGCAATTTCAATTCTCTGTATGTATGTGCTGTACATGTGGCAGAAATTGACAATAAAGCAGACTTGACTTGACTAAAAACAATTTTTTAATATACAAACAAGAATTGATGGTGGAAATTATATTTTTCAACGAAATTAAAACGCCAGTAGGTGCCAGTAGTGAGCGTTTAATGAGTGAGTCATTGAGTCGTTCATTCAAACGATTCATTCATACGGCAGATGTTTATGCATGGGCTAATGAAACTTTGACTCAACTGATTCGTTCAAAACACTGAATCATTCAGCAATGAATCGGATGGTCGCTTTGAGATGCGCTGTGGTTCAGCCTAAAATGTAAGTGACCTAATATTATTGTATTTGCTCATTGAACTGTTTATAGAACTATTAAACAGTCGTAATGATGAAAACGTTGATGTTGCCTAACTAACTGTATTTTAAATATAAAAACTTTCCATTTTGAATTTTTACCTCAGTATGCCGAGTTTCTAAGTGTTTCGCGTCTTGATTTCTCCTGGAGAGGCTGCTTGAGCCTCGCCTCAGCAGCGCAACCTTATACCGTCAATAGATGCATTATATACTGTAATGTTAGCTATATCCACTATTCGCCACTTACTCTAAATGTAATACAATCAGATTAACACTTGCGTTTTGGTGTTTACATAGTTATTTTTGGTTAGTGATGTTTTAATCATGTTACTTGTCTGGCATTAATGAAGCGTTAATGTCGAGCCCTGGAGTCTATGTGCTGGGGCTCAGCCCCGGACGGCCCCGGCCCAATTTAAAGGTGCTGTATGTAGGATTGACACCTAGCGGTTGAACTAGGTATTGCAGTCCAAATTCAAAATATTGGAGACGGTTTTTTTCACCAGCCCCTCCTCCTCAGATTTACCTTTAACTACACCAACAGGATTAACTACACCAACAGGATTAACTACACCAACAGGAACGGGCGCACATGACAATGAATTAAATAAAATATGCTGTGTTTTCCGGCAACTGGCAACCCGGGGTGCCGAAATACAATTGGGTAAACTGGCAGTGGGAGGGTTTCACAAACCATAACAAACACAGACATTCCGGGCCGGACCGCACATTTTCAAAGGAGAATAACTGACTAGCATTGTTTTTCAGATAAACAAGTATGTTAACTTAACATGTTTCCTAAATGTCTGCAAGCATATTATGGTATTTTTATGCTTTAGCAGAGTCAAAATCCTACATGCATATAACCCTGGTTATATATAATTATCAGACTAAATGGAGTAACTCAAAACCAAATTTTTCTTATTTTCAAATAGCCTTTTAAGTTTGTTTTTGTTTTTTTTCACGAAAATAAGCCTCAAGAAAACAAGAATGCCCTTAAATGTAAAATTTATCCTTTGCTGTTTTATTTTTTTTCCAAATGCTGTTTCTGCTCTGGGTACATCCATAACATAAGAAACACCTGAACTTAATACAGTGCATTAAAAAGTGTTTTCAAAATTCCAAATTTGTGTTTCCAGTAGTTGGTCATAAATTTATATTAAATAAAATGTCAAGTAATCAGATGTGTGGTAACATCATTCACTTTCAGCTGATTGCAGGAATTCATTAAAATTGATTCTAACATTTTAGAATTGACTTTTGTCCTCGCAAATAATCTGCCAGGATTCATTAGTGTTATATTTGTTTGTTGAATTTGTGCAGGTTCCAGTGCTGGAGCAGGCAGCGGTGAATTCCATGTGTATAGACATCTGCGCCGTCGGGAGTATCAGAGACAAGACTTCCTGGAACGAATTTCTGACAAGGCAAGTTTATTTATTTTTCCCCTAAAGCATATGATTATCAAATGGGAGCTGCTTTACCATCTATGGAAGTTACTAGTTCACTAAGAAAAGGTGAAAATATAAGGTCCTCAGCATTGTTGCAAAACAGTATTTGAATGAATGATGGGTATAAAAAGCCTGTGTAATGCTTATTGGTGATATGCAGAGAGATTTTTTAATCTTTAAATTACTGCCACTGAACAGAAATAAATCCAGGTGCTTCAGTGGAATGCAGATCCACCTGTTATTTGTAGTGGCTTAAATAACAGAATTTGGGTGTGAGCAGCGGTGGATCTGCTCGGCGTCCAGCTCACAGGTGCACACGACAGATGTTTTACTGTTGCTGTGACAATCATGTGAATCAAGCAAAATTGAATTGAATTTGTCAATGTAATATTCCGGTGTGTGATGCGTTGTTCCCCACTATTGCGTTTCCTTTGGAAAAATACACTTAGGTCACATCAAATCAACTCCTATACATTTGTCACACCAAGTTCCTCTTTCTTAGATATACTGTTGGATAGTCAGATTCATTCAAGTGAAATCTGATTGAAATTGTGATTTACACTACCGTTCAAAAGTTAGATTTTTGCTAAAGAAGCTTCTTACACTCAGCAAGACTGCATTTATTTGATCACCACAGTAATATTGTGAAAAATTATTGCAATATAAATTACTATTTTTTTATTTTAATTTGTTTTCAGATTTTGTAAAACCATTAATAGTCTTTAGTGTCTCATGATCTTTTAGAAATCATTCTAATATGCTGATTTGGTGCTCAGGAAACATTTATTATTATTATTATTATTAATGCTAAGAAATATTTGCTGCTTAATATTTTTTGTGGAAACGGTGATGCATTTTTTTCTAGATTCTTTGATGAATGGAAAGTTGTCAAAAATCAAAATGTAGTACAGTTAGTACTGGTTCACAAATAGTTTTTTACTCTTGCAGCAAAAGCTGGATGAAGACTATATTGAGAAGGTGAAAGAAAACCAAAAAGCTGCTGAGGAAAGAACAGCCAAACGCAGAAATAAGAGGTTTGCGAAATACTGTCTTGTGTCTGTTTTAGATACTTTAGAATCATTAGAAAACTAATTTAGAAGTTTATTTTGTTTCTTAATCTTTGTTCTTTTGTGTCATTTAGGGAAAAGTTGAAACAAAAGAAGCTGATGGCCAAGAAAGCCAAGATGGAGAGCGAGAAAGAAGGTACGAGATAATGAAATTATCTTAGAAATCCACCCCATTGTTCCTTGAACGCCAACTGAAAGACATCTACTAAACATGAGTGTCTGAACACTTAAGTAAACAAATATTTTATAATACTAATATTGTAGTTAATCGAGCTGACTGATTTGTATACACTTTCTCTGTTGTCAAAAAAGCTAAATAAATCCTCTGTGATTTCAATGTTGTAAATTAAAACATAAAAACATCCGTGAGGGGGAATGTTTATTATGAGCGCTATATTTAAAAGTACTATTTATGGATGGCAGCACAGGTCATCATAATCATCATTATAGTAATTGCAGTTCTTGAATTTCAGCATTCATCTAAGCAGTGAGTAATAATGTGTGTTGTGTCAGCAGGCTCCGAGGAGAAGTCATCATCCTCTGCTTCTGAAGCAGAAGAGCAAGAAGATGACGCAGAAGCGCCCAGCTTCATCATGGGGAAGAGGTGACCGAATGAAAGGATGGAAGGATCCAGCATATACTACCGTTTGAAATCAATGTTTCAGAAGCGCATTCATCTTTTGTGCTCGAGTCAGATGTTCAACATTTGAGGTGGACATTGGAAAAGCTGAATGTTTTTCTTTCATTGGAGTGCTGATGATAAAATAACGTGACCAGGATAGACTTTTATTCTGTTGTAAATATGTATTTTTTTTTTTTAAATAAACAACAAAGGGAATAATTTTGGCATTTCAGTGTTTCATGGAACATTATTCTCACTGTCCTTTAACTGCTTCTGCTTTTCTATTATGTGAATAAATTATATTTAAAAAGTTAAAATAGAAAAGTTGTTTTAAATGGTAATATTTTCTATATTACAATAATCACAATTGTTTTTACTATATTTTTAATGCAGCCTTTTTCCCAATGCTGCAAGTTTCTGCAAGTCTTAAAGTCTTAATTCACCCTTTCTCAATTTAAGGCCTAAAAAGGTCTTAAATGAGAGCACAACGGCTTTTAAATTCTTAAAGTAATGGCATTACACGCATTGAAAAAAAACTCTTTATTGTAGTTTTGTCTTTCAATATAAATATCTGAACTATCTAAAATCAGGATACATTACTCGAAATGCAAATATAAAATGAAGTCTGTGTGAAATGTAACGATTAAATTTAATAATTAATTAACAGTTAATTAAAGTGAGTTCATGCTTAAGAACAAATATCGGCCAGTGGCAGATATATGTTATTGTTCTAATCATAAGCTTCATTTTGATCAGTTTCACAAAAAAGGCATATGGTTTTGCATCTAAATGTCTGCGAACATGTCGTTTTTTTTTAACCTGAAACTAAAATGTTGCTCTTTTTAATCGTTAATCATGCACACCATTTTTCTGGCCTCATTAATGGAGACACATAATAGATATAATAGTTTTTGGAAAAAAATAAAAATATGCATAGGACCATTACAAATGGCAATAATAATAATAAAAAAAAATACACAATGGTTCATTTGAGGATTTTGACAAATTATGTCTAATTGGCAAAAATCACCTAAATGCAAAATAATCTCTGCATTTAAAAAAATGTAATTACTGAGAGAGCTAGTGGTGTAATTGTTCGTTAGTCACTAATGGACCCTGTTGTCATGTGTACCACATTCCTTTGAAGCACACGTGAGAAAGAAAAAAATACAGCATAATTCTCTCCACCCTGTATTACCACTTGGCAAACACTGTTAATAACTCTAGTTCATAGTCTGATTCACTACAATGGGATTCTGGATATTGTTGTTTTACTACCACGTCATTATTTCAACTCACCCGTCCATCTTTGCAAATAATATGAATTTTGAGTTTTACATGCTCACACGGAGAGAGAACGTTACAGAGAAAATGTCAGTGACTTACACCTATAAACAACGGTTCATTCGCTTCATGTCCAAGCAGGTCTGGTTAAGCCGGTTTTACCAACAAACACAATTTAGATTATTTGATTACAAACACTTCAGACAGTTGCTGGAGCTGCAAAACATACAGCTTAGTTTGTCCTAGAAAACCAATATAATGATGTAAAAACATGTTGATGCATATTACATTATTAATTACTATGTAACACTTTGCCCTCAAGACACTAGGAATCGAGTTTTACTGATATATTGTATGAATCAACTCCACACCTCTGTTTTTGATGTCATGTCAGCTCACGTCATGTGCCTGTTTGGTGGGAATTAAGTCACCAGTATGAGGGTTTGTTGACTTTGACATTAGTCATTCAAACAGACGTTTGCTTTATTTTCCATTTTAAGTGTCAGATAGTTTGATCACATCACGGCAATGAAAACATGTTCTGTGCTATAAGATTAAAGCAGAAAGTGTTTTAACGTGATTCAAGCATTTTTCACAGCTTACAAAGTAGCAACAGTCAGTCTTTGGCATTTCAAAGCACCTCCCAGTTTCTACCTGGGATTCACACACCCTCATGAAAAACTCTCTCCTCCCTTCAGCTTCTTTTTATAGGAGATGATTAGTATCTGCCAGGCATATTGCTGAGCATATACACCAGCCAGCTTGACTTCTACTCCCAGTTTTATTAATAAGAATCTATCTGCATCCTTGTTACAAGATGAAGACAAACACAGTGATCCGTTTGATGTCACTGATGTCTATCTGGATGTGGACCGGAGAAGGTAAGTGCATTTTAGCCTCAATTATCAATGTTTGTTCTTTTTAGATGGGGGTTACTATAGAGATCTGGTTTCTGTGTTATATCACAAATGCACTTCAGTTGTACTTTAATTACATTGTTTGTCTTACCCTTCAGTTTAAATGGAGAGAGGCTTTCTTAGGTAATAGCTCATTAAAGACAGAGTAAAGTGTACACTAATGTCTCATTAAATTTTCATCATGTTGAATTAGATGTTGGATGTCAGACAAAGATGATTATAGAATAACAAGCTAAAAATCTTCCTTCCATTCAGTAAAAATACCCTGGTGACTATTATGAACAAATGAGTAAGATAATTCATGAAATGTTATTGAAGAATTGTACTAATGGCCCACTGATGCTAATGTCTGGCATGTCCATTCATTATGTAAATTTTCTATATATACTGTATATATAGCCTATATACAGTGGGTACGGAAAGTATTCAGACCCCCTTAAATTTTTCACTCTTTGTTATATTGCAGCCATGCTAAAATCATTTAAGATTTTTTTTCCATTAATGTACAAAACCAGACAGAAAAACACAGAATTGTTGACATTTTTGCAATTTATTAAAAAAGAAAAACTGAAATATCACACGTATTCAGACCCTTTGTAGACACTATTTTTAACTCAGTCGCATTTCTTCTGATAGAGATGGTTCCACCTTCATTTGAGTCAGCTGTGTTTGATACATTGTATGGAAAGCCACACACCTCAAAATTATAGATTTCAGAGCAAATTCTTCAAAGGAACTTATGCAGAATTGTGGCAAAAATCTGGCCATACAAAAAAAAATTCTGCTGCATTAAGTAAAGATCCTCCATAATCCTTAAATGGAAGACGTTTGGGACCAGAACCCTGAGCTGGCCGTCCGGCCAGATATCGGGGGAGAAGAGCCTTTGAGAGAGGTAAAGAAGAACCCAAAGATTTCCTAGAGATCATTCGGGAGATAAATAGAAAGTATTGAGCCCTCCAACGGGGCTGAATGGCCCGACGGAAGCCTTTTGAAGACACATGAAAGCCCGCATAGTTTGCTAAAAAACACCTAAGGATTCTCTGCATGAGACCAAGATGCTTTTTGGCCTTAATTCTAAGATGTGTGGAGAAAACCAGGCACTTTATTTGTCCCAACAGACATGGTGGTGGCAGCGCTGTGGGGGTGTTTTTCATGCAGGGACAGGACGACTTTCTCAATATGCGGCCAAGTACAGGGATATCGACGAAAACCTTTCCAGAGTGCTTGCACCCTATTCAAAAGACAATACCCTAAGCACACAGCTAAAATAACGAAGGAGTGGCTTCACAACAACTCTCGTTCTTGACAAATATTAAACCCAATTGTCCTAGAGACCTTGTCCACCAACGTAACAACCTGACCAGAGGATAAGGAGGAATGGCATCAATGGAACTTGTTGTACTTAAAAAGACTTTAATCAGCTTTCAAATACTGAGCAAAGGGTGATACTTAGCATAATTTCATCTTTTTTAATAAATCAAAAATGTCAACAATTCTGTGTTTTTCAAATGGGGTGCTGTGTGTAAAATGAGGAAAAAAAATGACTTAAATGATTTTAGCCTTATAACAAAGAGTGAAAAATTTAAGGGGGTCTGAATACTTTCCGTACCCACTTATATATGTCACCCTGGACCACAAAACCAGTCATAAGTCGCACGGGTATATTTGGTAGCCAACAATCATATATGGGTCAAAATATAGATTTTTCTTTTATGCCAAAAATCATAAGTAAAGATCATGCTCCATGAAGATATTTTGTAAATTTCCCTGTAAATATATTGAAACTGAACTATTAGTAATATGCTTTAAGTTTAAAAGCGATTTTCTCATTTTTGATTTTTTGCACCCTATTCAAATAGCATATATCTCGGACAAATATATAGCAGAATATTGTCCTAACAAACCATACATCAATGGAACACTTATTTAATCAGCTTTCAGATGATGCATAAATCTCAGTGTCAAAAAATTGACCCTTATGACTGGTTTATGGTCCTGGTTCATATACACATATATATAAATCCCTCTTACTTTGTTTAAATTATTAACATATTCTGCATATATATATGCAGAATATGTTAATAATTTAAACAAAGTAAGAGGGATCATAAAAATCCTCCAGGTATAACGACATCTTATTACAAATCAAACTTATTTAAACTTTTGAAGGGTCATTTTTTTAAGCTATTATTTCGTCCTGTGTACTATATTAGTTATAAATAGGTGAAATAGCTCCCTGAGTCATTAATTAGTAGTATGTCATAGGATGCCACACTCATCACACATTTTTTTAAATGACCTACTACAGAAATACAGAATACAGATACAATGACACCTTTCGTATGTCATGTTCATACTAGTTGTAAAAACAATCTATATTGAGACTCGAGGGAAACACACACTAGTAGGCAAGACTGAGCCTGTATGTTCTGTTTCGTGGCCAGTTTCCATCAATACACCTGTAGCGCTGCAGTCACAGCATTTAGGGTTGGTAGGTGTTACACAATCCATCCCCCCCCCCCCCCCCCCCCCAGGACAGGTGCATGTGAATCAGACTGAACCTGCTATTGTTCTGTGACAGACTTGAATGGGGATCAAGTTGGAACAATGAGGTCACTTTAAAACTGGCTCTTTAAAGTCTTTTTCTCTGTCTACAGGTCAGATATTCCAGCCTGAGCTTGCATCTAATGCTTTCCTAGCCAGGGTCACCAGAAATACAGTGATACTGAAGCAGCCGTATTGTGTATTTAATCAGCCGTGCCCTGGCTGTGTGATATGGCTGGTGGCTGGGCTGTGCTCAGGTAAAACGTCTTCAGAAATTGTAATAATATTTCACAATATTGCTGTTTTCTGTATTTAATCAAATAAATGCAGTCGTATTGAGCATAAGAGGCTAAAAAAGATCTAATGCAAATTCTCCCATCTGTTTACATTATCAATCCTCTTTCACTTTTAGCAAACAGCAACGTTGATGCTCTAGTAACCAGCTCAACTACCAACATCCTCAGCTTGTCACCCTACCCAACAGCATTCAACCCACCATCAAAGAACTTCTTTCTGACCAGAGTTGGACTTCTGTCAGACTTCCCCTGTAATCAGTTCCCCAATGATCGCTACTTTGTAGTTGGCGCTGATGGGATTTGTAGCGGCGTCAACTGTAATGGAGTGTTACCTGATGGATCCACCGTTTGGTAGGACCTTTTAATGTATTGTGCAATGTGAATGGAAGAAATTATGACAAAGTTCCAAATCTGCCATTCTAAAAACCCATAGGACATTTGTGTTGACTCTAAAATGCCTTTTTAAGATTACAAAAGCAAATAGAACTCTCCTTTTGATGTCATGTGGTCATTAGAAGCTACATTTAGCTGAACTACAGTGCATAGCGATGACAAACCACAATAAACAATTGCCTAAAATGTCCACCCCCATTAGCGAAATGTCAGCGAAAGTTTGCAAGCCAAAATGAAATCCAAGAGCATTCTGACCCTGCATAGACAGCAACGCAACTGACGCGTTCAAGGCCCAGAAAGGTAGTAAGGACATCGCTAAAATAGTCCATGTGACATCAGTGGTTCAACCGTAATTTTATGAAGCTATGGGAATACTTATTGTGTGCAAAGAAAACAAAAATAATGACCTTAATTAACAACTTCTTCTCTTCCGTGTCAGTCTTCTCTGCACTTTCATGAGAACCACAACGCATGCGTCGTTATATTTGTTTTGTTTTGCAAAACGTTATGGTTGAACCACTGATGTCACATGGACTATTTTAACAATGTCCTTACTACCTTTCTGGGCCTTGAACATGTCAGTTCAATTGCTGTCTATTCAGGGTCAGAAAGCTCTCAGATTTCATCAAAAATATCTTAATTTGTGTTCCAAAGATGAACAAAGGTCTTACAGGTTTGGAACAACATGAGGGTGAGTAATTATTGACCATTTTTGGTTGAACTATCCCTTTAATGCTCACACAGAAATCACTTTCAAACCAAACAAACTTGAACCCAAACAAAAACAGCACAGCTTTAATGATATTCAGGTCCACAACTGAACTGCACAACTGCAAATATAAGATTTATTTTATACCACAGCTAAATAAACAAGAAATTAATTTGATTTAGACACAATATTGACTTGTACTTAGTTTTATTCTCTGCAACAAAAACAGTTGAAATCTCAATCAGAGTCCACTTTTGCACATTTCAGAGCAACACACAGCAGTTCTATTCATTCCTGAATTAATCAGTACATTTGAACCAATCGGTTGAGTGAATGATTCAGTGATTCACTCATAAAAAAATAAATAAAACACCTGTCGCCACCTACTGGTGTAACAATGTAACCTGCAGAAAGAGTTATTGAAAAATCCCCACCTCTAATGTGCAAACTGACAGTAATTATTTATTCTACATAAAAATATAATACCATTCAAACGTTGGTATTCTTCTCTAATGGTGTCCTTAAGAACACTGTTATCTGAATCATTGGATAGTTTTAGATTTTAAAAGAGTTTTGAAATGACTTGACATTGTCAAAAGGGTGTCTTGACTGTAGTTTCAAAGTAGCTTCTTAAACACTAGATTTGAGTTTGCTTTTAATGTATTGAAACTATTTTTCCTTTACAGTTTCAAGTATCTTCTAATCGATGCTAATGAGGCTCTTGTTAATTCGTCAAACTGGTCTGACAACATTACTCTTACCAAATGTAAGAATTCATATAAAATATATAAAATAATAAAATATTGGAGTAATCCTAATAGCTGTTGGAGTTAATATATATCTTAATAATCTACTCATACAGTACTACCCCTTCACACCATTAATGATGGTCTGAGTGCGAGATCTGGTGCCATGGTTGTCATTACTACCATCCTATGTGTGGCTGCGGCTCTGCTTTTACTTATTTTCCTCATTATGTTATGTGTAACCTGGTGAGTAAATTACACTTAAATCACACTTGTGTACATATATTATTTCTTAATTGTCCAAATGTAATTCATTTTTCTAACATATGACTGAATCTTGTCCATCCAGCTGTACCAAGAAAGATGGTAAGCAAATCTCAGTCACGAGCTCAGTCCGTATCCCCCACTATGACACCCACCTGAAGGAGCGTATGCAACCCTACGACAACCCTGCTTACCAGTCGGACTTGAAAAATTACTCCACATCTGCCACTCTTACCCAAGGATGACGCACGAAAGCTGTGAGCTCCCAAAGACACCATCACTGCACTGCATATTCCAGGGGAAAGCAAACTACTTTGCAGTATTTGCTCTTTCACTGTTACAAGGCAAAATAGAGGACAGAAAGTAAACCTGAAATTAACCCATCAACTCTATGATACTCACATCATGCATATGTTACATTGCTGTTTGGCATCAGAAATGTTTCCTGTGTAGTATCAAACCAGAATGGTTGTGCTAAAAGCTTCTTTTTAGTCATCATCTTCCAGCTTTTTGTAAACTCTTGTGACCTCAGTATTGTTTGAGATCAAAGGAACAGATACAGAACTGCACTACACTGACTACAGCATGCACATTCACTAGATGGCGCTGTTCAGTAGGAAATATGTGGTAGAGTGACAGTCATACTGTAGTATTTACTGGTGCAGTGTTTTCTAACCTTTCTTGTCTTAGGGGTCAAATAGGTCTAAATAACCCTTTATCAACAAACCAGGTGAATTGGTTTCTTTTAACTCATATTATACTGTTATCTTTTATTATTAATATTCATGTTTAATCACAATTAGTCATCATTCTCTTAGTTAGTGGTTTTATAAGTTGTTTTAATCTTTGTCAGCTGTATGCTATATGTATACAAAGCAGTTACCCTTAAAAAAACTTAAGTTTTTTTTTATGATTGTTAATCATGTTTTATGCAGAAATCTTGCTTAAACGGTCTTGGAGTACAGTCAAAAGTACAGCCGTTCCATTTAGTTTCTCAGTTAACACAATGCATGGATGTTTAATAATTATACAGTTAACTTCTGAGGAAGCATCCTAACTGTGATACAACCTCATAAGTGAGTAAAGTTTAATATACTCTAACGAGCATAAAAATAAAGAGCACACACAAATATTGGGTAACTCATTTTAATTACTCTACAGAACTGCACTACACTGACTACAGCATGCATACTAGATGGCGCTCAGTATTTAATGACAGTCATACTGTAGTAGTGCAGTTTTTCTAACCTTTAGGGGTCAAATAGGTCTGCTCATATTATAATTTTGGTCCATCTCTTAGTTAATTATCTTTGTCAATGCTTATGTATTTAAGCATGTTTTATGGAACAGTTGGAGTAAGTGTACAGCCGGAGTGTTAACACAATGCCAGTTCTTCTGAGGAAGCATCCTAACTGTGATACAACCTCATAAGTGAGTAAAGTTTAATATACTCTTTGTATTGGGTAACTCAAATTACTCTATTTGTTGAAAGTCTGAAATTTTGGCCATCAGTTAATTATTTTTAAGCTTAATTAAGCTTTTGGAACAGTTGTAATGTCGGGAGTGAAGCCTTCAAATTCTACCTTTGGAAACCTTTGTTTTAAAATATAAAATCTGATTATTATTTGGTTATTTTAGACATAATCCACTTTTATTGTCCGGGTAATTGTACTACTCACTATACCTTAAAAAGTCAAATGATACATCAATGCAACACACTTTCATGGCAATTTATAACTATTTTACTTTTTGGTGAATAGAAGGAATAGGAGGTGAATATGAATTATTTGTCAAGTTCATTTGTGTAATTATGTACCTGATTATGCCCCATTGATGGTCAGATTTATTCTTGGGCTTCATGCTTACGTTTCCGTATTTCAAATTGCAAAGTACAAATTCATACGAAATTGCCACCTCATAATACATTTTCTCATGACTTTTAACATCACTTGCTCATCAATGGATCCTCTGCAGTGAATGGGTGCCGTCAGAATGAGAGTCCAAACAGCTGATAAAAATATCATGTCTGTATCATGTTTCTCTCCTGATTCAGATGAGATGACTGTTCACTGGACAAAGCAATATTGAGAGGATTCATATTTTAACCAGAAGTGACATTTAAAGTTAAAACATGATGAATCTATTACAAACATGCAGCTTTTCGCTGTACAAACACTTAGCTGATGGCCTGGAGTCATCTGCATTACTTGTGGATTATTGTGATGTTTTTATCAGCTGTTTAGTCTCTCATTCTGACGGCACCCATTCACTGCAGAGGATCCATTGGTGAGCATGTGCTACATTTGCTAAGCGATAATACTACTAATGATAATTATAATTCTAAATTTCTAATTTTCTAAATTCAGTATTTACTAATACATTAAAATAAAAAATATCTGTTATTTAATACACCCTAGTTAACATGAATTAACAACAAACTGTTGCAGTTTTATAAACTAATGTTAAAACAGTTAATTAAAACTGTAAAAAATAAGTTGCTCATTTAATGTTTGGAATTTTTAATTATTGGGAGCTTATTGTAAAGTGTTACTTGAAATAATATGCAAAAACATGGGATATCCTCATATTCCAGATGAAAAGCCTGTGCTAAACTGCGACTCACATTCACACACACACATTATATCTAAAAACTAAAAAGAGGACTGCACCGGGTAACTCTTTGATAGACCGGTGAGTCACAAGAGGCCCACACAGCACATCTCCTCCTCTGGGCACAGCTCTAAAGGTGCGTCTGTATTCCTGGATCAATGAGTCAGCCGTGCCCACACTCACATACATGAATTACGTGGCCTCTGGATCGCCTATATTTTGTAAAACCATATAATTTTAAGGAAAACATCACTGAAGCCTATACAACATTCTCAAACATTTTACCTTGCTTGAGAATGTCTTTGAATCAAGACTACTATTGTGTGAATGTCCCTTTCATTACTGTAGTGTTGGTCAGTTTGTTCATCTCAGTTTGGAAAGAAACTATGTTGTGATTCGTCAGTGAATCACCTTCCTTTTTCCATGATAAAGGAACACTTCTTGATCTTCCACCTGCTCATGTTGACAGCCCTTGTGCATATCAGAATATGTCAGTGTGAGAGTCTATGCTTTGATTTCCTCCAAAGACCATAATCAAGGAGTCGTTCAGTTTTCCACCTTGTTTATTCAGCTGCATGCATTTAGTGAGACTGTCAGCCTTCAAAAACAGCTAGAAGGGTATTTTTTTTCAGTTTTGCTAGTATTTTTGTTCTTATGTGAGTCATTTCATTTAAAGTGAAGTGTCTTTCCATTATGATGGCAGACTGTGGTTATTTGGTCAGATCATGAGCTTATCAGTCAAAATAACTCGTGTTGAGGCATACTAACTCTGAGAAAAAGGAAGTACACAGTCATATTACATTTACAGCTCTCTGATGTTCTGAATCACTATTTTGAACACAACATTTTCTCTACTGCTTTTGTAACACTAAATATGTATACTGACTCATTAGAAAAAAAGCACTTTAGCATTTCACAGAGGCTTGTGCCACAGTAAAAAAGGGATTTAGCAATGCCTCTAAAAAGATTTTAATTAAAGAAATAAGTGGATAGCTGCCCTCAAATAAACTCTTAATAATAAAGGCTCAAAAAGGGGGTTTTCATGATGCCATAAAGCAGGGGTGTCAAACTCAGTTCCTGGTGGGCCGCAACCCTGCTCCAACACACAATCCATGTAGTTTTCAATTGAGCCTGAAGGACTTGATTAGCTGGATCAGGTGTGTTTAATTAGGGTTGGAGCTAAACTGTGCAGGGCTGAGGCCCTCCAGGAATTAAGTTTGACACCCCTGCCATAAAAGAACCATTCTGGGTAAAGAACCTTTCAGTGAACAGTTCTTAAAATAACAATTTTTTTAGTCTGAAAAACATTGCAATAATCTAAAGAACGTTTTGGTGTAACGGACCGGTTCCATTGATGTTGAAGGTTCTTCAGGAACCATAGAAGATAGATAACAAAAGACAGATAGTAAAGAAATCAAAATGTCAAAATGTGTGTTGGTTTCAAACATCTAGCCAATTTCAAAACCCTCTTAAATTAGGGCATTGAATTCTGCCCTCCAATATCATCATATCTTTGGCTAACCAACTGAACACAATAAAACCACACTGTCATACATTCAGACAATTTTCAGCTATAGCCTATATAATGAAGGTAGATTTTAACTCAAGAGATGAGCTGTAAATGTAAAGTCAGGGCAGGTTGACACATTTTTATTAGGGCAGTTGTCAGATACACTCGCAACCTTTAATATTTTAATCGTTTTGTGTTTTAGTTGATTTACTGTTTAAATTTAGCTGAAAATCCTGTAATAGGCTGGTTCCTTTGTGACAACTTACCCCATATATTCTTATGCGAGAACGTGCGTTCAATGAACTGTATCTTTTATCAACACTAATGCTGGAAATGTTCAGCTGGTTTCTGCAGCCAGCCCTTCAAAATACAATCGATACAAAAATTGACATTCAAAAATGAACCAACGCTGAGAAATATTTACTGAGTGTGACCCTATTAGTGTTTACTATCCAGTAGTCTATCAACACCATTGTTTGCTTATCTCAGCTTAAGCTCTTGTTAATCTCGAGAGTTAAGAAATGACTCCTTTTCACCTCACACGGTGAAACCTTTTATTATCTGTGTCCTGTTCTGTCGCTGTCATTCTGTTGCACTGCGGAGCTTCTGTCACTATAACAAATTCCTTGAATATGTAAACATACCTGGTCAATAAAGCTCATTCTGATTCTAATTCTGATTCTGAAGGAGAAATCATTTCACGCGTCGCGTCGCGCCACGCCTCGTCTCCACTTGACGCGACGCAACAAAAGTAGCTACAACATTCAACAAAGCCGCCTACAGTCGCGTACTTGTCTTGTAGTTTAATAACCAGTAGTGTTCATTCTAAAGGGAGCAGTGTAGTTTTGTCGCGTCGCATCTGTTTATACCTTCTCTCTTCAAGTGTGTGATCCAGTCAGTCACTCCTCCTCCTACAAACAAACCACAGAGATCAAACCCACCCGTGTCTAACGCGTGGATTGTGTACACGACCGCTGGACCGACCGGCGGTGCTGCTTCTCAGTACAGCGTTATGTATGACAAGCTTTATTGATAGAACAGTTTATTTGTCATTTGTGCAATGCTTATAAACATGTGTGTTGAAGGAATAAGAAGAAGTGTCGGCGCATGATACATTCTCTGAATAACAGTATGGCTAAACGAAGCACTCTATTCATCAGGATTGTGGAAGGAAAGAACCTGCCAATCAAAGACATGTAAGTGCTAATGACTTTATGTGATAATTATAAGATAAATTGCACAGAAATATGTTGGAAGACGTGTTCAGTATACATGATGATAATGAAACTGAAAGCAGTATGGAATTTGACAGATATAGCCTATATTAGGTACATATATAGTAGCCTATACCAGTTAAACATTTTTTTATAATAATCATGCTATTTTACATTTTTACAATGGAATACAGGATAAAACAATTACTGTTTATGACTGGATAAAAAAAAAAAAACGTTCTGGCATTTTAATCATAAACATGAACAAATAGCCTATATGTCCTATACCTGTATAGGAAACACAAATAAATGAAAATATGATATACATATTATCATTATATTACGAGCATTATCATATAAATATGAAGTTATATAAATATTTCTAAATGGATGTTTCAGTTATTTTTTGATAGAGACATTGAAAATCATAGCCTATATGTGCGGAACAGTTGATGAACTATGAAAGTTAAAAGGCTGTTTTATTGTGTAATTTGTACACTTTTGGCACAGATGCCGCCTGTATGAAATACATGTACAGAACAGAAACATATAGTCTAATGTTAATCATCAGATATTATTCATCAGTGTATCGGCCATACCATCAGATTCAGTCAATTATATTCAGATATTTTACACTTTATTTTTTTCAAAGCTCATGCCAAAATACTGCACTCTTTTCAAACCCTTAATGAGCAGTATAAATTAAATAAGCTTGTTAATTGGTTCCCTGTTTGGAATTGGCAGCATTCCATTGTGAATAACACAAATTCATTTGGTGCTCAGCTCAATGTTTTCTTTGTCTGGCATGAGGTTGGAAATTCACATGGTTATGATTTTACAGCAGTGGCCCAGATGACAACGGTTTATATGTTTCTATTTGTGGAAAGGACAGCTCTCCCACATTCTGTGAGGAAATGACTTTATTGGTTAGTAAGGTCATCCACATTAACATTTCAGCACTGTGGTCATGTCAATGTGAGGAAAATGTGATTCTCTGCCCTTCTCTTCCTGAGTTACTGATTCCACTTCCTTGTATGATTAGATTAAATTACTAGTCACTTATTGAATTGGCTGAACTGTTTAGTTGGTGGCTGAACTGCAGGAGCAGATGTTGCGTGGAGTGTTTGCATTTACACTGTAGTGACGCCGCCAAAAGTGCACAATGGCAGATTGTACACTTTCTCTACAAACATGCTTTATTTACACAGGACCTGGGTGAGCTTTAGTAAAGAGTAGCCTACGCACCTTTTTGAATTTCACTGGATTTCTTCAAATGATTGCAAGGTTCTGGAAAGATTAGCTAGTATATTCTGGACTGTTTAGGTGAGCTAATTATAATCAAGCAGGCGGTGAGCAATCAGCACCCAGGCACAGGAAATATGAGCACTCGATTTCTGAGATAAATGTTCCTTGATTGGGACTTTTACAAGATTATTATAAGTAGAGAATGCAATCAGATAGGCCTACTAGAAATTGTTGTCAGTCATCATCATTTTTTGTTTGTAATTTTTGTAATTAAATATCAAATAACAACAATAATAATAATTTATTATCATATTATATTATTATATTTTATTACGCGGCTCTGTGGAATACTCGATTCTGATTGGTCAGTCACCACATTCTGAGGTATGTTATTCCCTGATAACCACTGGTAAGAACTAATAACATGCTCATCCGGGTAACTGCAGTCAGCGCTATTCGCTTGCTGGGAACATTTTTTCTTCATGGAAGCTTTGTGTTTGGTTGGCTAATAAAATATTAAAACTCAAATCAATATTTTCTGTACAAATATTTAATTATGTTATCCTGGTATTGCGGACTTGCTCTCTCTTGTTTCATACAAACACAGTTGCTGCTGTTTTGCAATGATTGTACACTGTAATGGATTCTAACAATTTTTTTAAAACAGTTTCATCTTAAATCAGTATCTTTCATCACCATAATTATTCATGTAGTGAAATGTCGCGTAATAAGTATGTACCATATCTCTTAATGTCCGTCTTGTTTGAACGTGCCATTTTCTAGCAACTGCTTTCTTCACTGAAGCTTTGAGTTCAAATATTTCAATTCAAATCAATATTTCGTGTCTAATTATTTAGTTTTGTGGTAATTAGCCATGTAATAAGTGTGATAATGTACATCAGGGGTCCCAATCCTGCTCCTGGCGATCGACTGTCCTGAAAAGTTCAGCTCCAACTCGAATCAAACACACCTGCCTTTAATTTTCAAGCGATCCTGAAGACCTTAATTAGTTGCTTCGGGTGTGTTTGATTAGAGTTGGAGCTGAACTTTGCAGGACAGTCGATCGCCAGGAGCAGGATTGGGACCCCTGATGTACATCCAGACGGTTGTTATCGCAAAATAAAGACCTTCAGCCTGTCAGGGTTTATTCTGCGATAACAACCGGCTGGATGTACATTATCCCTTACATAACGCTTTTTATTCTATTATGTATTTTACTAAATAAAATTATTTAACGAAATAAGAAATATTGTAATATTTTACTGTAAAATAAAAAGTATTAGAAATAATAATATATAAATAGTAATTTTTGCACTACAACTGCATAATCACAATATAAATATTTACGGCTTTGTTGAAAAATTTTATCTAAAACTTGAGAATAGCTTAAAATGTGATAATGACACGATACGCCATGTTGCAATTTCAGCTATATTGTTAATTAATTGTGCAGCCTTAGACCTAGCTGTAGTTTGAGAGCAAAATTCATCTAATTGTGTGCCAATCAGTGCCAATCAATTAAACATTTGAATGAAATTAATTACATGATATGCTGAGATATCGGTAACACTTTAGGGACCCATTATCCCTGTTAAGTTGCTTATTAGCATGCCTATTATTAACATACTGACTGTTTATTAGTGATCATAAAGCACATATTCTTCATATTCTACATTCCTAATCCTACCTAATACCTAAACTTAACAACCTCACTAACTATTAATAAGCAGCAAATTAGGAGCTTATTGAGGCAAGAGACATAGTTAATGGTTAATAGCAAGAATTGGACCTTAAAATAAAGTGTGACTGATCATGTACACATGAAGACTGACATCGTATAGGCCATTGCAATATGTTTTTCAGCAACTTTGTTTTTAAGCCATAAGCACTTTGTTTTTAAGATGGTTAAACATTTCACCAACACCAAGTATAATGCATTGTAAATGTATTCATAAACAAATAATGTTGTAATCCATTATATGTTTTCAGGAATAATTGTAACCATAGTTAAAATGCATTATAATATTTGAAGAATCCTTGTTGCATCTGAAATTGGTTCTTTGTCATGTTTTAATGTATTGCATGTGACCCTGGACCACAAAACCAGTCATAATGGTCAATATTTTGTCATTTGAAAGCTGAAGAAATAAGCTTTCCATTGATGTATGGTTTGTTATGATAGGACAGTATTTGGCCGAAATACAACTATTTGATCATTTGTAATCTGAGTGTGCAAAAAATCAAAATATTGAGAAAATCGCCTTTAAAAGCTGTCCAAATGACGTCCTTAGCAATGCATACTAATAACAAAATAAGGTTTGATATATTTACGGTAGGTAATTTACAAAATATCTTCATGGAACATGATCTTTGCTTAATATCCATGTGATTTTGGCATAAAAGAAAAATCTATCATTTTGACCCATACAATGTATTGCTGGCTCTTGCTACAAATATTCCCGTGCAACTTATGACTGGTTTTGTGGTCCAGGGTCACACATTATCTGAACTGAAGGTATCACAATGAATAGATAAGTGTTATAATGTATTATAACTGTGGTTACAATTGTTAATACTTTTTAAATGCATTATATATAAATGCTTCAAATAAAGTGTTACCAAAATGTCCTTATTAGGCTACATAGTTTATGTTTGAGTCAGGTGGCATTTTTATCATAAAGTCAAAAAGTATCAACCTGTTACTTAAAATCATGTTGAAATGAACATAGCGACAGATCTTTTCTTATGTATTGTGATGTGCATCCGAGTTTAACAGATTTAAAAAAAAAAAAAAATGGGGACTTGTTTTTCTCCATGTTGTTGATTGTAATTTCTGATCAAAAATGAATTTGATCTTGCAGTCGATTGTGAAGGGCCTGGGTTTAAGTGAACTAAATGATGAGAGGAGTTTGACACATGTCTGTCGTTCCCACTGGAAGGCTGAGTTTTGATGACAAGATCAAAGATGTATTTACAAAATAAAGTGTATTTTCATTTCATGCCGACCTTAAATTTCACGTATGTGTTTAACTAATCAAATGACTCTGGGGTCTCAAAGTCCCCAAACAGAACATCATGGCTACAGAAGATAAGAGAAGCAGAGAGAATGAGAGAGGAATCTCTCCTCTTCCTTCTTTTGTCATCATCTCTATCCTGCTCCTGCAGGTGGTATGAGGATGATAGTATGTGGTTCAACTGCCAAGCTACAGTGCTGTTTGATGTAGCACCTGATTCTGACAGCCACAGGCTTCCCCATTACACTGATAACACTGATAACAACAGGCGAAGATGAATCACCGCACGATGCACTCATTCTCCTCTCCCTCAGCACACACACACACACACATGCGTGCGCGCTAGCACGCAGATACTCATACAGATCACCAAAGTTGCCAAGGGCAGTCATTACCTCCACAGAGGAATTTCAATATCCTCACAGTGACAACAGACATCTCTACACATGCTCTCTGTCTATTTACGGCTCGTCTGAGACAGCATGCAATGAACAAATGCTCACCTATCAGACACTGGGCTGTCGAAATGAAAACAGGAGTCATTTTTAAAAAAAAAATGGAAATGCCCAATATCTAGATGCAAAAAGGTTTTATTCATGTGACAAAGAATAGGACGTCATGATTTTATGATTTATCTGAAATAGGAGTGTATATAGTTCCTATTGGAATCTATGTGTTAGCATTTGCCATTCATCCCAGTGGAATTTGCTAAATTGGTTTGTGCAGGATGAAGTCAATAAACGATCTGCAAGTAGTTTGGCATAATTTTTTATTAATAAACGCTTTTCACATTTCAGGGTTTCTCAGAAGAGTAAGTAAAGTTCTACAGCTGTGAATGGAAGACTACATCAAATATATGTTTGCATTCCTATTTACTCAAATAGCAAAGAAAAACTCTATGATAGTGTTTTAATGACTTTCTAAAAAAGGAAAAAATAGCGAGAGACTGATAATGCTAGTCAGAAGAGAGAACAATATCAAATGTACTGTTGCTACTATAGCTGGTGAACTGAAAACTTCCTCACAGCAGCATTAATATTTTTTGTAATTTGATGCAAAGGTAATATAATACAAAGAGCAGTGTTATAATTGTGCATACATTTTTAAAAAAAATGTGATGCAGATGATCATTGAAACACATCACAGTCTGTGAAAATGGTCCATGAAGTAGTTTTGGTGAAATATTACTTTATTTTTATGCCAAATCAATGCCATGTTGTGTGAGCAACAAAGTAATGTGAAGAGACCAATGTGCAAAAAATAATTAAAAAAACAGGAAAAACATAGAAAAGGAAATTATTATAATAAAGAGGACATTTGAAGATCCTCCTAATTATGTGTCAATATCAATAATTATCTTAAAATATGACATAATTTGACCTTTTTATGAAAAAGTTAGTTCAGTTTGTAAAATGTCATGTGCAGCCGCTCTCCAAAAGCTTAATAATTTATGAATGACTAATTCATTATATTTTTAAAAGGAAAAAAAAAAGTGGTTTTAAACTAGATTTTTAAATATATCTTGGAAAGTCTTTGACCCCATAAATGACTTTCCTCTGGAATCTCATTAATATCATGGTTGGATTGATAACGATTCTGTGAAATAAAAGATTAATAATGTTCTTTCATAGGTTTCTTTAAAGCTCCAGAAAGGAAGATTCTTTGTGGGACCTGAAAATGTTCTTTTCTTGAATGAGGCTATAAAATCTTTTTTAGTTATAATTAAAACATTACTTTTGAAGTGTATGATAAGAAGACAAAAATTATTTTTAATGTAAACCATAAAAGTATATTATCTTTCTATATTTAAATATGCCTTGTTGATCTGAGAGAGCAACAGCATCATAATTAGCATATAATTAATTCTTAATTGCATAAACCAATCATGTGTGATCATGAGATTAATAACTATTGCTCAGAATTTTTGCCAGTATGCAATAACATTATTGTTCATTTCACTTTCAGAACTGGAAGCAGTGATCCATACTGCATCGTGAAAATTGATAATGAGGCAATAATTCGGTAGGTATGATTTTTTTTCCTGACATTTCAATTTGAGTCCTAGTCTTTGGGGATCTGATATTGGTCCACGTTACTATACAGCCTATCATAATTCAATTATCACAAACTGAACAGGTTAGAAAGGAATAAAATTTTCTGTGAAGCAGAACTAATTTAATTTGTGCCACATAATTTAATATCTGCTGTTCCATAGATTGCTGTGTGGTTGCACCAGAGCTGGTGTACCTCCACATTTGGCAGCTATATAAAGGTCACACTAAACAAACCTACGATTTGAGGAGTCTGAGGTGGAGGTTCAAAACGCAAAACATATATGCTGTGACCATAAGTACAGTGTGGGCATATTGATTGCTGGTGCTCCACATGGAATTAAGAGTAGGAGGTAGAAGAAATGAAAATCCTTCTTATATGCATGAAAACCCTGCTAGGAACCACTAGCACAATGAGAGAATTTTGAACTGAACTTATTAAGTTTATTACATTGTTTTATTTGTTATTCGCTCCACCATCTCTTTTGTGACTCACTTTATTCTGAATGCCTATAAAAATAACTTATTTTCCAGCTGAACTGAAAGGTTTAACAATCACTGTATTGACATCAACAGTGAATGTTACTGAATGTGAGTGTTTTCTGAGCCACAGCGATTTTTTGGGTCAATAATTTACATTCTTTCCTGAGAATACCAAATCTGAAGGTAAATAAATGTTAAGTATAGATTGTAGTCTGATGTTTGTTTCCACAGGATCATTACCGCGGTAAATAAGCGTTGTGAGTCTGTTGGCGCAAGAGTGAAAATGTGATGTGCTTTATGAAACATATTTACCTTAAGAGATTAACAAAATGCTAATCTTTTCTGAGCAGATATTGACATTTCTATGTGAACCACCTGTCTGCCTATAACTGTGGTTAATAAAGCAATGCAAAGTGCCTAACAACCCCCTTAGCTGTTATAAATTCACTGTAAACCTCGGCTTCACGGGGCTTATTGCTTTTATAAAATGGTTATTCCATATACACTATATTGTCAAAAGTATTGGGTCGCCCCCTTCTAATGAACAGGTTTGACTACTTTAGTAATTTCTATGAGTACATATCTTAATGTTAAAGCATATAATGATATTCTAGGAAATTGTGTGCTTCTAATATTATAGCAACAGTTTGGACTCTTTTCTATTCTAACATGACAATGCCTCTGTGTATAAGACAAGGTTCAAAAAGAAAATGATTGATTCAGTCAGTGTGGAAGAACTTGACTGGTCTGCATAAAACCAAGTCCTAATCCCAGTTTAACACCTCTGGTGTGACTGTAAATGCAGACCTTGAGCCAAAAACTCATCACCAAACACCAATGACTTGTACATACACTATATAGACAAAAGTATTGGGACACCTCCCTTCTTTAGAACAGAAAAATGCACTTCCAAATCTGTGTTGTTTTAGTATTATTTATAAATTATTATTGTATTTAATATTTTGAATTTTAATATTTACAATTAGCTTTTATTTTTAGATTTATATTTTATTTTAAATTGTAGTGATTTTGCCATGTGCTTTTGCTTTTTTTGTTGTTATTCTATTTAGCTTTTTTATTTTTCAGTTTTAGTAATATTAGTATTTTTTTATTATTTCATTTAGTTGCCAATGTGTGTGTAATTGCCAGTAATAATTTCTTACTTATTTCAGTTTTTTAAGTTTTTAATCTAATAATTATATTTTATGTTATTTTAGCTTCATTTCAGTTAAACATTTTTTTTTAATTGTTTAGTTTTAGTTCATTCTTTGTTTAGTTGTTCTTAAAAAAATAATTTTGATGTCCAACAATTTAGAGGATGACATTTTTCATTTCTAGACACACCAGGATGATTTGAACTTTTCACATATTGTGTGCAGAGTGATATTTTTTTTTTTTGTTCATTCGTCTTTTAGGACAGCAACAATATGGAAGACGTTGTCTCCGTTCTGGGGTGAAGAATACACCGTGCATCTTCCTCCCTACTTTCGTACGGTGTCTTTCTATGTCCTGGATGAGGACTCGCTCAGGTCTGAACCTACATACTATGTACTACTTACTGAATGAATATATCAGCTACTGATATATTAACTTTATTAAATTGAACAGCAGTGTAACTGTGATTGAAATAATGCTTAGTACATATGTTTGCTCATTTTGCTGTTCACAGCCGAGATGATGTCATTGGGAAGGTGTCTATCAGTAAGGAGCTTCTCACTGCTAAACCTCAAGGTAAGAGACAGTATTTCCTAGAGAGCATTTACACCCTATATTCACTCGCTGTGGTGAAATGGGAAATCAATATCCAGAGCTAACAAGGCATTTCTCAGTGTCAACAAGATTGAGACCGAAAGACGAGTGTTGCAAGAAAGTTGTGACAAATAATCAAGTCAGACCCTTAGTCATATGTTCATAAAAGTGGACTTTAAAACAGTCATGTGACTGTGATAAACCACAAACTTCCTCAAGTCACATTTAGTTAATATTGCTACATCTATTCATAATACTAAGTTTAGGGATTAGATTAACCCCCAACTCTAAATGTTCAAGGCATTTTTGACAATGGAAGAGGGGGAACATTTACAAAGAGGGGAAACATTTATTAATGGAAGAGTGGAAAAACATTACATTTACTAATGAAAGAGTGGAAAAAAACTGAGATTTACATTAAAAGACAAACAACCTGCAAACAATGTTTGCTTACTAAAAAATCCCAGAAACCACAGTCAAAATCAGTGATTATCAGTTGTCTTGTATTCACTATTCAAATGTGAAAATTTATATAATTAAAGCTTTATTTTTATTTTGTTTTGATTTTGTAATTATCTTTCAATCCTAATTTTTTAAGGCTCTATTCATCAAAGAATCATGACACAAATGCATCACAATTTCCATAAAAATATTAAGCAGCTGTTTTCAACGTTAATAAACATAAGAAATGTTTCTTGAACAGCAAATCAGCATATTAGAATGATTTCTGAAGAATGAAAATTAGAAAAATGACTGCTGAAAATTCAGATTTGCATTTTAAAATTATATATATTTGTATATATATATATATATATATATATATATATATATGAAGGAAAATAAAATACATTTCATAGCAATGTACTTTTGTACACCAGTGTACTCCAGCAAGGAACCATGATGCACAGGGATGTTGTTACATTCCAGCTGTGTTTTAATGTGTGACTTCATATGCGTGTCACAGGTAATCGAGTCATCAGTGTCCTAAATTCATGTTCACGATATACTGATTCACAACATAGAGAACTAGGGAACGGAATGAGTCACAGCCATATTCTCTTCAAAACGCACCAAGTGTTTCTCAAGCAGATGTAATTTATTTACTCTGAAAACAAGACAACAGTATACTGATGAGAAAAATAGAACAACTGCATGAACTGACTTTAAATCAACTGTAGTAGGTCTCCCTCAGGTACTATGACCACACGTTTTAGTGGGGTTCCTGTGAGGTGGTGTTTTGAGATTGGTGCTGGTGAGTCATTGTGGTTGTCTGGGCTTGCAACTCATGTGTGTTGTGCCTGAGGGGCAAGGACACGGCAGGGTTATCCATTATCATGACACAAGAGAGCATCACTCTTTGTACCCCCTGTGACGTGTTGATGACTAGTCACACAACACAGGCCATCCGTGATGGAATAGAAAAGTGAAATGACACCATTCATTACCATTGTTTAGTTCACGTGTTGGTGTCTCAGAGAGATAGGGTATAATAATGATTGTTTGGATATGCGGCTCAGCTTGTTAGCGTTAACAATAGCCTAAACATGATCGAGAGCCCATTAAATGTTGCCCAGCAACCCTAGCCTCATTTTAGGACTGCAGCAGCTTTGTCAGAGGAAGTGCACTTTTCAACATATTGAGCTTTGGTTCTCATGTGGGTAATGCTGGTTCGAATCTGGCTCACAACAGTTCTTTATCTGGTTCCCTGCAATTTGTTGTCTATGACCGTATGTTCTTCCATATACACTATCAAAAGTTTGGAATGATTAAGATTTTTGAAATACTTTTGAAAGAAGTCTTGTTATGCTCGCCAAGGCTGCTTTTATTTGATCAAATGTACAGTAAAAACAGAAATGTTGTGAAATATAATTGCAATTTAAAATGACTTCTAATTTAAAAAAAAATGTATGGCTAATTTTATTTTAATTTGTGAAAACCATGATACGCTACCATTCAAAAGTTTGTGATAAATAAGAAAAAAAGAAAGGAAAATAATAAAAAAATATTTTGAATTAAATTGATCTGAAGTGTCAGTAAAGACATGTATAATGTTACAAAACATTTCTATTGCACAAATAAATGCATAAATGCATCTATTGCATAAATGCTCTTCATTGAATTTTTTATTCATCAAAGAATACTGAAAAATATATAACAGCTTCCACAAACAAATTTTGCAGCAAAAACAGTTTTCAACATTGATATCAATAATAATAACCATTAATAATAATTGAGCACCAAATCAGCATATTAGAAGGATTTCTGAAAGATCATTTGACACTGAAGTCTGGAGCAGTAATTAAAATAGAAAACTGTTCTATTTAAAAAAAAAATAATGTAATAATATTTTACAATACAATTGTTTTACTGTATTTTTAATAAAATAAATGCAGCCTTTGTGAGCTTCTATCAAAAACATAAAATCTTAATGGGGTACATGTCCTAACCAGGCATGATGTGATAAAAAATGAGCCAATAAATCTCTTCGATGCATCTAGAAGAAGTAGATCTGACAGTAACTGTAACACAAGTCAGCCTTCATTGACTTTTAAATGACTCTTTATGCTGGTTCTGTTCTTCTCCTCATCTGTCCTCTTCTCACCCTCACTCTCTCTACAGCTATAACAAAAAATGGCCTCACATAACCTTTCTCTCCAAGGGCTCTGAAATAGCATTTAGTGAAAGGACACGTTCTACAGAGAACAGAAATAGCCCTGCGCTCAAGTTTCACTTGGTTTGACAGGGTGTGAACATTCAAGTTAGCTATAAGTCAAATCATAGTCTAACCACACCGATAACAGCGTGAGATGGTGTGTAATTAGCTGAAAGGGGAACGGTGGATTATGCAGGTTTTCATAGTCACTCTTATTATGACATTCTTTGAATAGAGATATAAAGAAGAATGTGCAAGCACTGATACAGTAGATATTAGATAAATCATTTTACTTGCATTTCCCCCCTGCGATTTTTGGTGTGGATCTTGAAGGAGAATGATCAGATAATTTTTTTATTCAAGCAGAACCGCTGCACATTTCTGAGCAACACAATGAATAAGTCATCATTTCATTTCTGAATTAATCAGCTGTTTTTTAATGAATTGTTTATTTGAATGAGTTGAACAATCACTCATTACAACTGGTTTTAGTTTTATAGTTATAAAAATATAAAATCATTTTATATTTCAATATTTAAAAAATTTAAAACATTAATCCTCCAGAATTATTTTAATTGCAGTCTAAGTGCATGTATTCCATCTTAATAAATGAAACACTTAAATGCTACAGCTTCTGTGCTGCTTCTGCAGTGCAAAAAATTATTTTGTTGATAAAGATTTAATTTGATTTGAAGTGTCTTATTATTCTAATTGAATGTATTGGTTACATTTAAGAATTTGACCTAAAATATGATTCATACATTTACCAAGGTTATAAAAATGGCCTTCTGAATGTAAAAATGCATATTGGAATCAATTTAATAGGGCAGTAATTGCCTCTTAATGGAAAAGTAAATTTTGTCAGTGCTGCGAATTAACCACCGCACAGAATATGAAAAGCTTTGTGAGTCATCGTGAATCATCTTTCCATGATAGGCCTAAACCAAAGTACCAGCACAACACTTTGCAAAATAATTTTCAATAATATATATATATATAGAGAGAGAGAGAGAGAGAGAATATTGCACGCTCCTAACAACAAATGATATTCACATCAAATCAAGTCTGTAATGTGTTCCTAATAAAGTATTGCCACCCATAACATTGTAGCAAAAACCCAGCAATGCCTAAAAACATTTTCAATGTGCTGAAAGCACTTCATATATCTGTACATACATACATATTTAGCCTGTATGTGCAGAAGAGGGAAGAATGCACTCTGTTATAAAGGACTTTGGCTAGTGGCTCAGCATCTGTTTGAAGCAGAGACCTTGACTCTTTAAAGGTTGGCCCTGTGTGTGTGTGTGTGTGTGTGTGTGTGTGTAGGCCACTGTTTTTGAACATATTTATGAGGCAGACCTTTAACTGTCAGCCAATGCTTCCTACCTCATTTCAGTGACGCTGTCTCAATACATGACTATATGAGTGGAAAAATTGCTTCTAGAAAATAGCTGTTTAGTTAAATTTAGTTGACTTTAGCTTATTTTTCCTTGTTCTGTTCTTTACTTTAAAAAGATTATTTGCGGACAAATTCGTCTGTATGAATGTCATGTTTTTGTTGTTAATTTTAGTGGTTGGATAATTGAAGTGAATAATGGGCTTTTTCAGTCTATTATAGTGATTTTGCGTTCCATTCTCTTTTCAATTTATTTCTTTTGAGCAATACCGAGTAACATCAAATAGTATTTTCCTGGAATGCTTAAGGTCATCTCTCTCTCTCTCTCTCTCTCTCTCTCTCTCTCTCTCTAAATCTGGCAGTATTGTCTGGTGTATTGAAGATACAAATTACAACTGAGCTTCAAACAAATATATGAAATGCATAATCAAATGCTATAATGATGTTTAGTTCCACAGAATAAACTGAAAGCAGGAGAAACTTTATTTCCATTCAGCTAAATGGAATGGTTTTCCTTGGCAGGCCCAATTTATTTTGGGGCTTCTCACTGGAGCAATAAAGGAAAATGGACCTTGACGAGTGATTCACTGGAATACTAATTGAGAGGAAAACCTGCTTATCAGGCCACAGGAATAAACAAGCCTCATGTCCACATCAGGAAAGCCAAAAGAACTAGCCAGTGACTGAGTGGTTTGATGGTGCTTGAGTCAGTCTTCAGTGGAATATATTAAACATGGCTGCTACCCTTGATTTCCTAAATACAGAAGCTTTCTAAAGTATGCAGCCCACACGTGACATGTGAAAAAATAAATATCATAGCCACAAATGAAGAATTAATTCCCATGACTAATTTGTGGCCATGTTTTATTAATAAATTCTCTTGTTTTAGTTCAGTCATGGCCACATTTCATTAATTTGTTTCCACATTTATTCCTTTAATTTAATTTAGTTAAAATCAGGGCCATGTTTTAACTTCAGTGAAGGAATAAATTAGTACAACATGACTACTATTGACCTAAAACAAGGAAAATAATAAATAAATTAATTCATGGGGACAGTATTTCTTGTGCAAGGCTAAAGTGAAAAGATAAAAATAACATAAATACAGTATGTTAACTTTTTTTATTGATCAGACAACTGAAATTGCATTCACACAATGTGTATCTGTAGCTCAGTCAGTAAAGCATAAAAGTCATAATTTCCCATAGAATACATGAATGAATTATGAATCTTTAGTTTCATTTGAGTCACTTTGGATTAAGTCATTTAAATGCCTATACCTCAAAGAAAGTTAGTAGTTACTTTTATGATTATTATATACTAATATTAGGTGGACTTGTGGAAAAGAAAAGAATATGCAGTATGGCTTGTTTTATACATTATAGTCAATTGTATACATATTTCTACACACATATTTTCTACACAAGTAATTATCCACTACATCCATTCCCTTTCACCAAAACTCTGAAATGTACATCTTTGTGTGTTACATGACTGATTGTGACACAACAGTTTGAATTTGCTGAATGAAGAATGAGATTTGAGAGCACATTTAATGAACATCCAACATGTCAGTAAATACTCTTTGTCTACCATAAGCTTATTCTGTAGAAATACAGCAAGGCCATTAATTCTATTACCCTAAGCCTCTTAAAGCCAGAGATACTGAGGAGGGACATGATATATTACATTTATCCCAACTGTAGGCCTGCATGTGTATGTTTACTGACTTTCTCCTATCAGGTCATATGGGTGTGTTTGCAGGTATACAGTAATGTTATGGAGCAGTAGAAGCCATAATAATACTGCTCGAATTCTGCTCCTGTATCATTATGGCACTGCGAACTAGATCGCTTTAGGGTCCTTGAACTTATCCATGACTTGATTGCCTGCTAAATGATTCATATCAGCGTTAATGGCAGACAAATGAACTCTCCTTTTTCAGATTCTTGTCATTTTTTGTTTAGGTGTTGATGGATGGATGAACCTAACAGAGATTGATCCAGATGAGGAGGTGCAAGGGGAGATTCACCTCCAGATTTCGGTGCTGGGAGATGGAGATATTCCACGAAAACTGTGCTGCCAAGTCCTAGAGGCACGGTGAGGAACTGTGAGGAGCGGCAAATGATTTGTGACAGAAACTTGTTATTTGTTTGTTTTCGTGCATCTTTAATGATCGGTATATCCATTTTATCAATCGATGGACGAGAATTGTAAAGTATACAACAGTTCTGGTTCTGATTCCTCTAAGCAGTTCCGGTTCCTTAATGATTACATTTGCAATTCTTTTAGTATGATTCTTTTAGTTATTTTAGATGTGAGAAATAAATATTTGGAATGCAAAAAAAAAAAAAAGTTTGTGTACTTACTAGTTATGAACTATCAGTGACCAATATTTCTACAGCATTTATTAATCTTAGTGTTAGTGTTAATTTCTACATTTACTAATATATATTTTTTTAAATCAAAATTTGTATCTGTTACCATTAGTTAATAATAAGTTAATTTTATTAACTAACATTAAAATAAATGCTGTAAAAACATATTGCTCATAGTTAGTTCATAACTAATGCTTTAACTAAAGATAACAAATAAGACCTTATTATAAAGTGTTACAATTTACTTTTTAATTACTTTTAAATGCAATGCAACAATTGGCCTTAACTATATATTAAAATGTATAAACAATACAAAAAACAACAACACAAAATACACGTTCAAATACTATGCAGACAAAATGTTCATGCTGTTGAATAGGAAACTCTTTTGTTTTAATTTTAGCGCAGTATTTTTCATGGTGGTCACACTTTATTTTAATGTCCAATTCTTGCCATTAACAAACCATTAACTATGACTTTTGCCTCAATAAACTCCTAATTTGCTGTTTATTAATTAGTAAGGTAGTTGTTAAGTTTAGGTATTGGCTATGATTAGAATATGGTCATGCAGAATGTGTGCTTTATAAGCACTAATAAACAGGCCAATATGTTAATAATAGGCGTGTCAATAAGCAACTAGTTAATAGTAAAAATTGGTCCCTATACTAAAGTGTTCCCTTAGTATTTTATTTTAATAGAGTGTTCCATCTTCATCAGTGAAAGAATGCAAGCCAATTAGCATGGCTAATTGGATTTAAAACCCTGAATTTTAGTGCCAAATGTATACTTGTCTGAAGTAAACCGTGTGAAAAATGGAACAAGATACTCCAGCATCACATAAAATTTAGCCTGGGTTAACAATTTGATGTTTAAATACAATTTAGACAATGTATTTCAAAGATTTTGAATCGAAACAAAAACATCTCAGTGTGTGTGAATCAGGCATTGAATGGGGATTCGGAGATTTTATCTTCATAGACTACATTTGGATTTGTGTCTAGCTTTATGTACTTTCGGATTTGTTTCTAGAGATCTTGCAAAAAAGGATCGCAATGGGGCTTCTGATCCTTTTGTCAGAGTGAGATACAATGGCAAAACGTATGAGAGCGCGGTAAGGCTGTGTTTGTATATTTCTGATTTCGTCTGCCACACACTTAGATCTGTTACTGATTACCATGACCCTGCTTCCTCCAGGTGGTTAAAAAGTCCTGTTACCCACGGTGGAACGAGAGTTTTGAGTTTGAGCTGGACGAGACGCTGGCTGACACTGGTCTTTTGAGTGTGGAGGTGTGGGACTGGGATCTGGTCAGCAGAAACGACTTTCTGGGAAAGGTGACTGTACAGACATTTCCTTGAGAGGATTTCCTCATGTTCTAAAGTTGACCTTTGTCTTAGTTTAAAATAAATCACAAAGCATTTAATTAGTACGACATTGTGTGTTTAAAAATATAAACTGTCATTATTTTTTCACCCTCATATTGTTCAAAATGAGTGTGCTGTACTTTCCGTGGATCACATAAGTATAACTTTTAAATGGTCATGCAGCTCTTTTCCATTCAACGACAGTTCATAGTCTAAAAAAACAAAAACAGAAGAAAACATATATCATGATGGCATTAGTCCATAGAACTCATGCACTATATTCCAAGTTGTTTTTTATTTCATCATGATTAACTGAAATGACAATACGTCATTCACACATGTCACATGCTATATATATATAGGCTACTTTAAATGATGGAGCACTGTATATGATTTGTGTGTGGGAGGAAACAATTGGGAATGAGGGAACAAATTATTAAAACATGGCCATTAATTAATAGGTTGTGGGAATGTTCTTAATTCATGGCCACGATATTCACGTCATGTTCATGGCTCCATACAAATAGACCTACACTGAAAAAAAAATGGTTTTGGGTCATTTCCATTTGCCCTCTTTATATTTAGAACAACAACTTAAATGAAACAAGCAAACAGTCAAACAATGCAACCATATTAATTATTCATGCTCCAGTGCTTGATGGGAAAAGTGCAAATGGAACAGAACCACAAAACCATTTTTTTCAGTATAGTGCTATTAGAACCAAAAAAGTATATTTATATTATTTAATAATATATTTATTTTATATATATATATATATATATATATATATATGCAATAAGATGTGTAATTATTTCAATTACTTTATGTACGTATGTACTTTTAAGTGATTTTTAAGTGATCACATTTGATTACTTTTTGATTATTTTTCTACATTTCTAATGAATGTTTTCAACTGTTAAACATTTAAAGCAGGCAGGGTAGTAGGACTCAACACTGATTGCTATCAGATGTCTCAAAATCCTTCATCACTTGAATTATGATTATAAAATGTAATTTTAAAGCACAGCCACCAAAATAGCAGACATTAACACCTCTTTTTACTTTGAGATTGTTAAATACAGATTTATCATAAAATCAAGATATACTTTAATAGCTATGATACTGTTTTTGAAATCAAATCTTTGCATAGCTATGAGAGGAAACGCTGGCATCTAACAATGCTTCTAACAAAGCATATACATAAACCCAAATAGTAAATAAAACAGTTATCGAATAAGCATGAGTCCTATTCTGCGTCCTAAACTCCTGAAACATTGGTGTCATATAGTTTAGAGCAGCCAATGCAATTTGGGAAAGAAATCATTTAAATCTGTAATCAATCAAATAGCTGTTGCACTATAGTGCAATTCTTGAATTATCTAAACAGTTGACAGTTTCATAACATTGCGTTTGTGCCTCTGTTTGACAGATGTTCACTGTGACATTGCCTTTGTCACCCAATAATAAGGGTTCCAATTGCTGTGTTTAGCTTCGGTTGCTTTGACAGCTAATTGTCACATCAGTTGATATGTTTTCCTTCAGGTCCTGTTCAACATCAACAAGCTTCAGTCTGCCCAGCAAGAGGAGGGTTGGTTTCGCTTGGGGCCTGACAAATCCAAACACAGTGAATATGAGTGAGTGTATTTGGAATTGTGGCAAATATACACACCGCCTAAGCAAACCTTGAACTTTGGTTGCCACAGCAACGAATATTCACCTTTAACGGTTGCCTGTGGCACAGCACATTAAGCAAATGGCAGAGGGACAATAAAATATAATGGATAACAAAACTATACTTTCATGCAAAAAAAAAAAAGTGCAACTTTCCTGGGAATTAGTCTGAGCTAACATTGGATGATTGTTACGCTCTCTTCCCTCTGGCTTGAAAGCACTGGTCCATGTGTTGACAGGAAGTACTAATCCTTTCCCTGGCTAAATCCTGGGATTTTTTTCTGTATCTCCCCCTCCACCCGTCCTTCCTCTCCACCCATAAGAGATCATTTGGCCACGTGGATTGACAGTGGGGATTATATCTCAAGCTGGCACAGGAGGAGTGGGATGGAAAGGCTTATGTAAAAACTCCAGTAAGGGGGATTCGGTTGGGTGATATGCGTCATCTGAGAGCTTGTGTGAGTTTGTGGGTAGATTAAGATAGAGAGTGTTTATGGGGACACGGCGCGGTGTGTCAGTGTGGCAGACTTGTGTCCACATGAGCAAAGGAGTCATTGACATTTATTCATTCGTTCATTTATTCATTCACTTGACATGATTGTGCTGAAGAACTTCCTGTCTAAATCCTTCTACGAGTCACGTAGTTCAAGCTCCACTTCTACACGGATAAATGGATCAGGCTTGAGCACCTTTACGCAATGTTTGTAGACAAGGTGTAATATTATGTAAATGTCGGTAGCAGATAAAGGCATTTGAGTGTCATATGTAGACTCTTTTTATTATTTAAAATGTTGGACCATTCCATATTCATATATCTTCTTAAAGGCCCAGGGATTGTATTTAGGATGTACATGGACTGTATATCCATGATTATAGGAATAACCCACATGTTCCACTGAGATTGGCTCATAGTTTGTCTTTATTGTCCTTAAGTTTGGGGGGTCCTAGAGATAAAAAATAATAGGAGTATTTCCAGAATTAAAAATGAAAACCCTATCATCATTTACTCACTCTCATGTTGACTTTCTTTCTTCTGGGGAACTCAAGAGAAGATAGAATGTTGGTAACCAAAAACTTTCGGTTCCTGTTGACTTTATTATATTTTATTATAGTTATATTTTTTGACTAGACAGTTCCCAAGTCAATGGGAACCAAATTTGTTTGGTTAACCTCTGTTAACATCTTTTATTCACTTCAAACTCTTGTAATTTGTTCCTCTGACCTAATATATACCAATTTTACAGATATTATTGAAACACTAGCCCAAAACTAATGTAACATTTTTTCATGGACTTTTGAAATAACGTCATATGAACCGTAGCCTTTAAATTTTGAAGTATTTGAGTTTTAATATGATACTTCAATCTTAAGTTTTTCTAGCTGTTAAAAGGACCTTGGACCCTTGTAATAATTGATTTTTACTAATGGATGTTAATCTACACCACTGTTTAAAAGTTTGGGGCTGGCACGATTATTTAAATGTTTTTGAAAGACATTTCTAATGCTCAACAAGGCTGCATTTATTTGACTAAAATACATTAAAAACAGTAATATTGTGAAATATTATTACAATTTCAAAATACTTGTTTTCTTTTTTATTTTAACATGTATATTATTCCTGTGATTTCAAATCCAAATTTTTTAGCATCATTTCTCCAGTCTTCAGTGTCACATGATCCTCCAGAAGTCATTCTATACTGATTTGCTGCTCAAGAAACATATTATTATTATTATCAGTTGTGCAGTTGTACAATTTAAAGCATCTTTGCTGAATAAAAGTATTCAACTCATTCAAAAAAACAAACCTCAGTAAGACCAATAGTTTAATGGTAATTTATGCCTGTAAGCTTTACATGAACTATTTAATATAGAAGACTCAAGAACATTGAAATGACTGCTGTAATATTAAATTGATATTGACAGTTCCTTGGTAAACCAAAAAGCTGTTTTAAAACATAGCTATATTTTAGGAATGTTAAACTATATTATAAAATGTTATCACAATTTTGTTTTCAAAATTGGCAGATTTAGGCTGCTTTGAATATGCTGATGTACAACCGTCTGTTCCATCTAAACAGATTTTACTTTTTTCTACTCTGACCAGATTTTAAAAAACAAGATGGGAATTAAAATGTCACAGCCAATCCTGAACAAAGGATTATTTGACTGTAGTTTTTTTTTGCCCACATGCAATAACAAAAAAACATTGTTTGATAATCATCTCTGAGTCATCATATACATATATGCATCATCTAAGATATTGTTATGAACTTATTTTTATATTTCATGAAGCATGAGGATGTCCCTGACGTTATTTGTGATTTTTCTTTGGGATGTTTTTTTGTTTTTTTTTACTCATTCTGATGTCTTCCTGATGAAAAGTTTCCCATTAAGCTCTTATAATCTCTGGCTCCCCCTGGGTGATCCGCTCTCATCTCAGTGAACAAATCAAGCTGTTGTTGTTTTTGTTTATTTTCTCTTTCTTCTCTTTTCACTCCCTCACCGTCTTCTTCCTGATTGGATTTTTGACGGCCTACCATCTGTTGCCTGTTGTTCAGTGACTGGCTGTTATGGCGGCACTCACCACACACACATACTCTCTTCCAATTCCCACCTTCCCTTGAGTATTACCCATCTTTACAGTGAGAGAGCATGTGGTGTATGGAGTGACTGCATGTGCAAGTTACAAAATATTAATGCTATTTGGAAAAACAAAGCTTTAAAAGGGTCATATAATGACAAATCTATTTTTCTTAACCTTTTTAAGAATGAATGAATAAATAAATAAATAAATAAATAAATAAGAAAGAAAGAAAGAAAGTTAGATAATTCCAGTCCATAATTCCAGGAGTGTTTTATGAATAAATGTGATAATCCATTGCAATCAGTTGTGCGTTACAATACAGAAGAAAAAAATCTGTTGCTTCTTCTGTTTCTCCCTTTAAAGGGATAGTTTAGCCAAATGGAAATGGAGAGTACTATGGGAATTCATGTCAAATAATGACAGCAACCATTCTTTTAAGTCTTGAGTAATTTGCTCATATTCAGTATCTTGATTTCATGGGCAAGAGGAGACTAAATCAGATTGGATCTTAGTAGATCCCTTTCTCCAGGGCCTATGCCGTTCTCAGTTGTCCCCTCTTGTACCTTGAACCCTTTGCCAATTAAGCAGGTGCAACTCTTGCAACCTTCCTTGTGGTTTGTGAGTTTTATATGTAGAGAAATCAAAGAGAAAATAGGTCACAATACCATTTACACTATGAAAGCACTAATTATGCTTTTCAAAATACAGATAACTGTGGTTGAGATTAAACAGCATCAGTTTCTGCTTGTTTGGTGTGAAAACAAAACGCTGATGCTCAACAGACTCAAACCTTGTGTGCTGTGCGGAGGCAGTATATTAAGTCATCATACTTTTACAGTGTAGCTCCACCTGTCTAGATCTGCTGTGGGATTTATATATGCCTATTCATGCATCAGCATATCTTACATTTTCACAGCAGCATGTCTGTGTATCTGTTGGCAGTAGCAAGTCCATTTGCTCTACAGCAGTGTGTGTAGTAGATTTAGTCCGTGAAGACATATCCATTAACATGCTAAAACTTATGATGAGAGTTGTCATGGTTGAAATAATATATTAATATTACTTAAATTAAATGAGACTCGTGTGTTCCCTGTGGAGTGTTTTTAGTGTGGTTTGCAGTGTTCTGCTTATAAAGTGTTTCAAAATGGTCATTTTATTAGTTTTTATGCCGCCTACGTGGGCAGTAGGCTTGCAAGCTTGTTTTGAGGATTGTGCGTCTGCGGTCAGCATAAACCGAGTGCCATTTTTACTTTAGTGTGAAACATACATGTCTAAAGCCAAGTTGTCTTCAAATGCTTGCCGCAATATTGTGTTTTTCAGTTGGGCTGCCACGGTGTCCTCATTTTCTGTTCCATCAGCAGAGCTAGAAAACACAGCCACCCACATTCACAGTAATAACATTTACTGTTTGGCTTTTTTATGTATCACTGAACAGAGCAGTGTCCTTAATGGAGTCATTCTGGGTAATATTGTTTTTCTGTCATGCTGAGTTTTACTTCCTGGAAAGGTTTCACTGTGTTTTTTCATTATGAGTAAGCCCTCACAGAATGTTTTCTTAGGTGAAACTAAAGGTTAATGATATTTTTACTCAGTTTTTGCATCAATCAAACATTAAAATCACATTATAATCCAAAAAGAGGAGAAGCTATATGTCAGTAACATAATTTAGTATATCTCTCATTCTCTCCTAGAGGAACTCTGGGCTCTCTGCGTCTGCAGCTACGGCTTCGAGACGAGGTCGTGTTGCCATCCAGCCATTACAAGCCACTCACAGAGCTACTCAGCCAGTCGGTCGGCTCTCAGCTCAATGTGAGTCTGATGCCATTTGGACTGAACCTTATCTCAGGGAATATGCCTTGCATTATCTGTTAAATTCACATGGCATATTCCTCGTAACAAGATAACAAGACATAATTTGGTGTATGGATTGCGAAATGTGGCACTCGTTGTTATCTGATCTCATTTGTATGCATGTGATGGAGACTTTATTCGTGCCTGCTCATGTTAAAGGGACAGGTCACCCAAAAATTCTCACATAATTTACTCGCACTATGTTGTTCCGAACTTCAATGGCTTTCGTCTTTCTGTGGATCACAGAAGGTAATGTATGGTAAATTTTTCTAGCTGCTCATTTCTGTACCTTTTGTGTTCCAAAGTCATATTGGTTTTGAACAACATGAGGGTGAGGAAAGAACCACAAAATTTTCTTTCTTGGGTGTACCGTACCTTTAAAATGTTGCACAGTAAAACAAGCAATCAAGTAAGCATGTTTTTTTTGCAGTTATGGTTTTAGCTCACAGTGTTGCATTGTGTATATCTTAAGTTAATTTTAAGCATAACCTCATTTGTGACTGAAATGACTGTGTTAATTGTAGGGCAACTGGCCTGATTTCATCATGCTGATTGATGAGACCACTACAGCAGAGAGCAGACAGGAAGTAGCTAATAATCTAGTGAAGCTGTTTTTGGGTCAAGGGCTTGTCAAGGAGTTCTTGGATGTTCTGTTCAAACTGGAGCTGGAAAAGACTAGTAAGCAAACACATGAAACATATACGTAGCACCCATACTGTTAACGAGCATTCTAAATCCTGTGTACACTGTCATGCTATTGATGCTATGATTTTCTTTGTTTTTCTTTAGCTGAACCCAACACACTATTCCGCAGTAATTCATTAGCATCCAAGTCTATGGAATCATTTTTGAAGGTAAATATGCTTATATAATATAATCCACATGATTTCTTAAACCAGGGAAATCCTAGTTCAGTGGTAAAAAATATATAACAGAATTTTGTTGAATTTGATACGATCTATGAATTAAAAATCATGAACAATATTTTTTTAATTGTTGTGGTTTCACTATTATTATTAATAATAATTATTATAATTTTTGTGGATCAAACTGACCATAACTAGTTCAACAAAAATATGAAATTCAACTATCTAACATTTTTTAATTGCATTATATTTTTATTTTCACAAATTGTGAATTTACTGTATACAGTAATTACAACTTTTTTAAACTTTTCAAATGTTGTTTAATGTTTGTGCTTTTGGAAATGAATCTTTACTACCCCTAATTAGGCTTATTATTTTGAACTTTCGGGAAAATGGTGTGTAAAACAGTCCCACTCCCTGTTCAAGCCGTGTTATGTGTCAAAAACCAGGACTGTCCCCAAAACAAGGAAGTCTGATCACCCTAATATGTGTCAAATGTGTAATAATTATGCTGAAATCTTTAAACTGATTTAAATTGAATATGAAATCCAGACTTTTGACTGTGTTGCAGATCTATTCCAGCTTAATCCTCCTGCTGTTTTGTTTTATTCCAGCAGTTTTCATAATGTGGTTATTGGCAATATTACACAAAGGCACCTTTGTCTTCGTTCTCTCACGGCAGGTGGCTGGGATGCAATATCTGCACAGGCTTCTGGGCCCGATAATAAACCGAATCTTTGAAGAAAAGAAATATGTAGAATTGGACCCAAGTAAAGTAGAACTGAAAGAGGCAGGGTAAGACAAATAAAAAAATTGATGACTCCTACTTTCATATCCTTTTTATGGTTTGTAAAGGTCATTTTTCCTGGGTCTTTTGTTATTATAGGTGTGCAGGTTTGCACCGTCAGCAGACTGAGTCTGATATTATTCAGCAGAGCTCCAGCCTCCTGCAGTCGTACCTGTCTGAGCTTCTCACCTCCATCCTGCAGTCGGCCTCCTACTGCCCCCTGCTCATCTGCCAGGTTTTCCATCAACTCTACCTCCGAGTTCAGGAACGCTTCCCCGACCCAGAGTACCGGGTCAGTCACATTCATTTTCAAAAACTATACTTAAAAGTTCACCTGGAACAGTATGGGTTCTCAAGGTGTATCCTAGTGTCCTGACAATTCAAAATTTAAATATGTCCAGATTTCAGTTGTATTAGTTGCCCATTTTTGCCCCAAAAATTCCATAGACTTACACTGATGACAGGCCTTACTAGAATATAATGCAGATTTATGGGTGGACTACTTTGAATATTTTGTACCTGTAACACAGTTCATAGTTCGTCACAGTACCATTTTAAAATGAGACATGTTGTTTCAAACCTGTAAAGTCACCTTTATTTCTATAGTGCTTTATACAATACAGATTGTTTTGGGTTAAGTAATCAATTAAGTAAATACGTTGTATGTAGGGGTAAATTTATTAGGGGTTTGGAAGGAAAATGACAACTTAAAAATTCTTATGTATGTGTATATATATATATATATATATATATATATATATATATACACATATGAAAAGTTCAGATGCAAAAAACAAAAAGTGCCATCTGAAATTTTCTTCTAAAATGAGCATTTTTCTCAGGCTTCCTATGTTTATGTTCAGTTATTTCACTTTAATGGCAATGAAAAGAACCTATTTATTGCAATTAAAGTGAAATAACTGAACATAAACATAGGAGCCTGATAAACATGCTCATTTTAGAAGAACATTTTAAATGGCACTTAGAGGCTTTTGCATCTGAACTCTTCATATATATATATATATATTTAACATGATATACACTGAAAAAATTGTGGATTTACTTGAAAACAGTTTTCACTTAGAAATTGCTATTAAATTCTACAAATAATTACAAAAAAACAACAAGTAACACACTGAATTAAACATGTGAACACAGTATTACATCAAACATAGTATTATCTTGTAAAAATGTACTCTGATAATCTTTATTTTTATTTACAACTTAGAAAAATCAATTTTTAGAGTGTAATGCCACACAAGCAAGAGTGCTGTTTTCCCCAAATATCAGCGAAATTACAAATGTTAATGTTGCTTTTATAAAACAGTTCAATAAGCAAGGTTAACATTCAGTGCCTTACATTTTTTTAACACAATACTGTCTGTTTTTGCTCTATATCGCCAACAAAAATAGTTCCAAACACAGCCGTAGCTGATCCGTTGCCTGTCTCAGAGCAGCTCACAGCAGTGTTTTGTTACTGAATGAATCGGTTGACTGATTCAATGAGTCACTCATAAAGACCGTTTCTGAATAAATTGGCTGCTTTGAAGATCAGCTGAATTATTCAACGGCTCACTCATTAAGACAGTGACTTGCCGCCACCTACTGGTGGTTTTAGTTTCAAATTTAAAAGAATCATTTCAGTTTCTCAATTATTTCATATTTTATTCAAAATAGTATATTTTTACTATTAAACATGAATCATGAGATTGTAATAGCAGAATAATGCATTAATGCAGTGCAAAGATACATTTTGTTAATACTGATTTCAATTGATTGTACCAGCCCTGTAGTGTATTAATATTCTAATCTAATTTATTGAATAAATTAAAATATTTGACATGAAAGATCACACATACGTTTAGAAAGTGGGGAAAAGTTTCTGGAATTATATTTAAGCTACTTTCATGACCTGTTTGTCTATGTTTGCTCAGAAGGTGAAGTTCATTGCTGTGACCAGCTTCCTGTGCCTGCGGTTCATCTCTCCTGCCATTATGTCTCCAAAACTATTTCACCTGCGAGAGAAACACGCTGATGCCCGTACAAGCCGCACACTTCTGCTGCTTGCCAAAGTATGATTCTTTTATATATCTACACATATCTACAGTAACATATCTAGTCACGTTGTCCAGCTTTTATATCACCTTAATATAACACAAATCAAGCTCAGATCCTTTCAGTTAATGGAGGATACATGTTGCACTCACTTCTGCAATAACATCCACTATTTAGGTCACAGTATAGTCACGGATTATGACCTCAGAACATTCATAGAGCTCATTAAGGTTAACATATTCCATCTTACGTCATTGTGACTGCCTCGTGTGTTTCCTCAGGCCGTGCAGACCATTGGGAATATGGACACTCTTGCAGGCTGCTCTAAAGAGCCATGGATGGTCTGCTTGCAGCCAGCTATACAGCAAGGCATCACCCAGCTCAAAGACTTCATCACTAAACTGGTCAACAGCCATGAGTCAGAGGGTGAGCTGTGCTAAATTAGTCATTAGATGAAAAATTGAGTGGATCCTGGTGCTTGGCTGGAGACTCATTCATACCTGTCATATCAGAATCAGAATCAGCTTTATTCGCCAAGTGTGTGCAAGAGGAATTTGTTGTGGTTTTTAAGAAGCTCCATACATGCATACATACATACATACATATAAACATACATATCTGACATGAGAACAGAACATTTAAATAAGCCTTAACAATAATAATAATAATAATAATAATGTGTCTGAATCTGGAACAGAAGATTTATGTACAGATTTGTGCCTTATTTACTCTATATATACAGCTGTATAGAAAATTATGCATACATATTTACATAGTGTAGAGATGGGGGATGAATTACAGGCAAGAATCAGAACACAAAATGAGTGGTTTACTGGAGATGGCATGGGGGAAAAAAACGTTAAGATGATGCACAGAGATCTGTAGCAAGGGAGATAGTCATGATGTTACCTGCTAATAGTTCCTGATGGGCAGGTGCACACTAATGATCCTCTGCTGTCTAACTCTGCAGTCTTCTTGATTTGCTGGCTTTATAGAAGAGCACAGAACCGACTCAATTTTGTGTCATACTTTTTCAGTTGACGAAGAAAGTACATTGAGATGGAGTCGATGTCCCACTTCAGAGAGATGGTGGTTCAGGAACCTGAATGACTCCACTGCATTCACAGAGTTGTTCCAAGTCCACGATCATCTCCACAGGCGTGTTGAGCTCCAGGTTGTTTAGACTGCACCAGACAGCCAGCTGTCTGTAAGCAACTCGTCACCGTCCTGGATGAGGCCGATGAGTGTGGTATCGTCTGCAAACTTCCAGAGGGGTCCAGTCGTTGGTGTAGAGGGAGAAGAGCCACAACCCTGAGGAGCTCCAGTGCTGATGGTGCAGGTGTTGGATGAGAATTTTCCCAGCCTCACAAGCTGCTGCCTGTCTGTCAGGAAGCTGGTGATCCACTGACCGGAGAGCTGTGTCAGTTTATTCTGAAGGGTCAGAATAATCTGATCAATTAATCTGATTAGTCAGAATTAATCTGATCAATCTTTAGATAATTAAGCTCCATTTTTATCATTTTTAATTTTCTTGTTGGAGCTGCAAGTTTAATTGTGTAGTTCATCCAAAAATGAACAGATCCTTAAGAGATGGAGCAGATAGTCAAGACCCTAATTTCATTCACTTCTCTTGCTCTCTTTCTTGTTTGCTTTATTTTTTATAACAGATCTTGAGCTTCAGACACGAATGAGTCTCCAGTGTGGCACTATGGAGAAAGAAGGCTTCCTCTTCCTCCACAGGACCAAGGACAAGTGCATGCCCATGACATCACCCTTTAAGAAGTACTACGTCACGCTCAGTAAAGACACTCTGTCGTACTCGCGGACGCAACACGCAAAAGTGAGTAGCTAAATATTCATTATTATTATTATTATTATTATGAGATCAACATTACTCCTGACTCAATTTATTTTACTTATAAATAACTTTTATGTATAGGTCTGATCCTAAAATAATAAAATCCATTATAACAATTAAATATTATTTTATTATTATATATTTTTAAAACTATTACATTCTACAATACTATTATTTTACTATATTTATGCTGTCATAGTTTTAGTAATATTTTGAATGAGCATTTATTTTTTATTTTCAAACTTTTTATTTTAATTTAGGTTCATTTTTAGTAATTTTGTTGTGTGCTTTTGTCATTTTTAATTATTATTTAGTAAATATTACTATTTATATTCAATTTATTTTTGTTACAGTTTTACATTTGGTTTATTTATTTGCTTCCCATCAAACTTATTTCAGTGAGGTCCAAAGGTAGTATTTCTAAATATAAATAAAATATAAATATAAATTTAATGAATGAATTCCATTTTTCATCTAATATTTATATTTTAGTTTACTTCAGGTTTATTTCAATTAACTAAAATGTTTTTAATAGTTTTGTAACAATAATAATCATGAAATAATCTATTTCAATATTATTTAAAAATATTTCATATGAATTTAGTTCAAATTAATAATGTCCCTCAAATATTCTGCATTATTTCCATCACAACCAACAGTTTGAGATGAACCTTAAATTGAAGATGAACCTTAGATTTCACCTGAGATGAAATATGAGGGTTTTTTTTCTAAAAGTGGCTGAAATTGTATATAGAAACACAATATACAGTACAGAGTATGTAAGTTAAATTAAGTAGACTCTGTTCTCTAAATCTGCAGAAGAGCTCGTCTATTTCGCTGCCAAAGATCCGGGCGGTAGAGAAGGTGGAGGAGAAGTGCTTCGGCAGTGCCAACGTCATGCAGATTATCTCTAGTGAAGATTCTGGCCTGCAGGAGACCCTGTACCTCGACTGCAAAGTTAGTGTTGCACTGCATTCACAAATAAATCCAGAATGTGGCTATTCATAGACACTGACTCAGATATTGTGATTGTTGTTGGTGATCTTATAAGAATGGGCCCTGAAAAACCTCAAAAGGGTTATTTGACGTCTCATTGTTTCATCCTCTTTGTCTCTCTGTGTGGCTGTAGAGTGTAAATGAGTTGAATCACTGGCTGTCAGCTCTGAGGAAAGCCTGCAGTCACAACACAAACACTATGAGCTGCTATCATCCTGGCATCTATAAAGCAGACAGATGGAGCTGCTGCCATCAGAAGGAGAAGTCAGGTACTGCAAATATTGATGATCAAACATTGGTAAGATTGGTAAGATTGTTATGCTCACCAAAAATACTTTTATTTGATGAAACATAAAGTAAAAAAGTAATATTGTGAAGTATTATTATATATTTTTTTTTCCATTTTAATATATTTTGAATTTGTAATATGTAATGTATTCCTGTGATGGTAAAGCTGAATTTTTAGCACCTCTCAGTGTCTTCAGTGTCACATGATCCTTCAGAAATCATTCTAATATGCTGATTTGATGCTCAAGAAACATTTCTTACTATTATCAATGTTGAAAACAATTGTGCTGCTTAATATTTTTGTGGAAACTGTCGTAGATTTTATTTTATGATTCTCTGGTGATTAGAAAGTTTAAAAGAACAATATTTATTTGTAATGGAAATCTTTTATAAAATTATAAATGTGTCCCTGGACCACAAAACCAGTCATAAGTCGCACAGGTATATTTGTAGCAATAGCCAACAATACATTGTATGGGTCAAAATTATCAATTTTCCTTTTATGCCAAAAATCATTAGGATATTAAGTAAAGATCATGTTCCATGAAGATATTTTGTTAATTTCCTACCGCAAATAAATATATTAAAACTTATTTTTTGATTAGTAATTCCCTCAGATTCCAGATTTTCAAATAGTTGTATCTCAGCCAAATATTGTCATAACCTAACAAACCATACATCAGTGGAAAGCCTATTTAGATGAAGTCTCAATTCGAAAAATTGACCCTTGTGACTGGTTTTGTGGTCCAGGGTCACAGGATGTCTTTACCATTACTTTTTATCAGTTTATTGTGTCCTTGCTGATTAAAAGTATATTTCATTAAAAAAGCTGCACTGATAAGATCTTTGTTCATAGACCCAGGCTGTGATAAAACCAGGCATGGAGTGACTCTGCAGGAGTGGTATGACCCACTGGACCCAGATCTGGAGGCTCAGCTCATCTACCAACATCTGCGTAGTGTCCAGCATGCCATGCGGTAATGTAGCATGAACATACTGGGCCTGTGTATAAATTTATGTCAGCTGAAAGGATTGACATCAAACACATAATTCTATACAAAAATAATTATATTACAATTCAATTGAATGCAGTTCAATGTGTTTATCATTTTTGTAATACCTTCTATTCTTGTCTAAAATCCATGTCAATTAGCTATAAGTCCAGGTCATCTAAAAAGGTCTTCTTCTTCTTTGCAGAGATAAGTATTATAAGTTGAGAGAGCAGCAGGGAGTTAAGGAGGCAGATTCAGTAAGAGGTAAGTTTTCAAGCCTGCTTTCTTTCTGTATTGTTATCATTAACTAAAGCTATTAAAACATTTGAGGTATTTGAAATAAAAAAAAAATAAAAAAAAAATTGGATAGAAAATTTAAATGGAAAATTAGAAATGTTGCATTTGACAATTAAAATAAGTTTAAAGGAGGCCTATTAGCCTATTATGCCCCTTTTTACAAGATGAAATATAAGTCTCAGGTGCACCCAGAATGTGTCTGTGAAGTTTCAGCTCAAAAGCTCAAAATATCCCCACAGATCATTTATTGTATCATTTTTAAAAAATGGCTATTTTGAGTGGAAGCAGAAACATGCTATTTTCATGCATGTCCCTTTAAATGCAAATTAACTGCTGCTCCCCGCCCCCTTTTCCAGAATAGGGCTGTGCCTTTACAGCTCATACCTACTGTGACCGGGAGGGGACATCTTTGGTTCACATAGTTTTGTCGTGGCCACAACATATTAAGTCGTGGGAACATGATATTATGTCGTGGCCACAAGATCGTTTTGTCAAGGTAAAGACATCCTAATGTCGTGGCCTCGAGATGTTATGTTGTGTACAACATCCATTTCTCGTGGCCACGAGTTTAATACGTAAACAAACCTACGTGACCATAGCAACCTGTGTTTATCAGAGATGGATTCATTAATATTTTATTTTGAATTAAGAAATTGTTATATTAATTATTATAGAAATTATTACATAATTCAATTATTATATTGACCATAGGCTACCGGACTGTAGGCAATTGCACGCGATGTACACAGTATTAGAATTAAGTTTATCATGAAAAGGCTAAATGTTACATAAAGTACATAGACCTACAAGAAAACATTTTTATCCATCCCACAGTCTAGCTGTGTGTCCATTACCTGATCGTCTTTTTAATCTTAAAAAGATTCAAATTTATTTTATTTTAAAGTATATAAATATACTTTATTTGTATATTATTATTAGCTATTATTATCTTCATCATCATCATCATCATCATTATTAGCCTATTATTATATTTTTATATTAGTTTTTTTTCTCCTTCATTTCGATCTCTTTACATAACGTTCTGACTAGTTTTGTAAATAAGCCTACTGTAAATGCTCGACATGCCAATAAAGCTTTGATTATGCTGACTGGAATTTATAGCCTATTGGAAATGCAGTTTAAAGGTTGAATTTAACATATATTTATTTTTTTCTGTGAATTAATAATTATTAATATTATAGCCTACTCCCTAGTGTTTCGTTGAGGAATGAATCATTCACGTAGTTTCATTTGTAAATGAAAACACATCACGCACTGGCATAAATAGCCTAATCATAAAGTATTGGCATAATTGTCAGGCGTTTACAGTATTTGCAAAATATATGGTAGCAAATAGCATAATTATACAGAACGTTAATTAGGTAAAGCGATACACGAATTGAAAGGGGAAATAATAAAATATTATATTTATATGAAATAAATATAAAAATATAGCCCTAACAAGTTAATATAACCTAATAATAATAATAAAAATATACGAATATTAAATGAACTGTTTAATGTTAATAAAAATGTTTTATCCGTCTCTGATAATCCCGGGTTGCTATGGTCACGTAGGTTTGTTTATGCATTAAACTCGTGGCCACGAGAAAAATATGTCGTTCCCTCAACATAACATCTCGAGGCCACGACATAAGGATGTTGTTACCTCGACAAAACAATCTTGTGGCCACGACATAATATCACGTTCCCACGAGTTAATATGACGTGGCCACGACAAAACTAAGTGAACCGAAGACGTCCCCTCCCGGTCACCGTACATACCTCAGATACTCTGCTAGAAAACATCGGTTTAGTTTTGATTATTATGTCTGTCGCGCTCAAATCATGCTGTTTATAAACATAATAGCGATAAGATGCTATTTACACTGTAAAAATTACATATTTTCTTAGCAATAGATGCCATTTACTCAAAGTGCAAATAGCAATATGTTTACACTAAGTGCAAATAGCTATAGATTCTATTTAGAATACACTATGTTAAAATGGCAGGATTTTCTGTTATTTACTGTGTACTACTTAATGCAAATAGTGGCGATTATCTGCACCTCAGTATTGTGGTACATTCTAAAACAGTATGAAATAATAACATATTGAGTGTAAATTATAATTTTAATTCAAGTTATTAAATGGATGCCTCCTTATTGGGACGGTAAAGCCCTCCCTACACTTACCCTAACCCTATAGCCAATACTTTATTTTCAACTTGTTGATTATTTCCTTCATTTTTATTGAAAATAAATGCCTTTCCGATGTTATATGAGTAAATACTGTAGACAGTCCATTATAATAACTTACTAGGTTTATCTTCACGTTTCCTGGTTGGTAGATGCCCCGGGGACCTGGTTATAGCACTTAAACATGGAAAAAGTCAGATATTCATGATATGTCACCTTTAAGTGTTAAAATTACTAAAACAAAATAAATCAAATTTAAGCTAAATAGAAATAAATAAAAAAAACTAATAAAAATGACAAAATCTCATAACAAAAGTACTAAAATTAAAAAAAATGAAACCTGAAAACATTAAAATAAAAGCTACTTGTAAATATCAATATATATTATAATAATATACAGTATAAATAATGCTAAAACAACACTGCTTTCTTTTTCAATTTTTTTTTCATGATTAGTGTCCATGATAAAACACTTTGTTCTCTGGCATATGGCAGCTTCTCATAAATAAAGGACTGTTTTGATCTTACAGACAAGAAGAAAGTAGATGAACTATCAAAGCTCTTCAGTATTCTCCAAGACCTACATGATGCACATGCCGCGGTGGAAGAGGAGGAAAGATCAAAGAATAAAAATGTTTTCTTGGAGTTACAAACGTAAACAAAAGGACTTTTTAACTGGTTGCATTTCATACTGTAATTCACAGTGTTATTCAGTCACTGAGCTCATACGCAGGCTTCAAACCTGCTATTATTTGACACATAGACGAGAAAAGAAATGCTGTACAGTAAGTTGGATTTGTTCTTGTATTCTTGAACTTTTGAACTGATTCTTGATGGATAGATGAATATTTAGAGCGCTGCGATCACTCTCCCTTTATTAAAGGATAGTCGTGGTGTATTTGCTAAATATTTGGTATTAAGGAAAGTGTTACTTTACTGCAATGATTCAAGTGGGTTGCTAATTCAAAACTGTGTCTTGTTGGCATTTCTGCAGCTTTTACGTGCATTCAAACAAATTTGATTTAACTTTATTGATTTTCAACATTAACTAATCAGCATTCTTCCTTCTTTAACGTGTTTTTGACTTTACAAAGCACCGTGGATACGCATGTCAGCTCTTCCACCATGTAATTTACATTAAATCAGTTTTTATTAGAATGTTTATATAGATTTTAAAGATGTTTGTTTTTAATTTATTTTTTAATTCTGTAGGTTGATGGCAAGAGGAGAATTAGTTTTTTCTTGGATTTGAATACCATGTGAAGCTGCCATTCCTGCTGTCTCAATGCCTTGTCTGTATGTGTCATGTTTTGTTGTTATGTCTTTTTATGATATGAACTGTAAAAGAGTATGCATTGTGCATTTCACAAAAACAGTGTATTCCTGTCATTTTTAAATGTTGAACATTACTTTTCTCCTGAAAGGTGGTGATGTTTGGTATTTCTCCACTAGGTGGCATTACAGTGTTCCTTATTGATAATCTGAATTCAGGCCTCATTTGCAGTACAGCAGTGCTTATGAACACAAAACACTCTTAAAAACTAATTCCAGAAGATATCAAGAACGTGTCTTGGATGGTGTTTTAAATTCCTCTGCAGCCATATTAAATTATGGCTTTAATTTACTACCTTTTAGTAAATATTATGTGCACTACACAAATCTCTTGAGAACAGCCTGCATTAACATAACTAAAACTATAAGAGGATTATTTCAGACTTTTTGAGGTTTAAAAAGTTTGTTTTAACCCTCGACTATGTAGTTTAACTTGCAATTACATTCACAATATTTAATTTGTCTTAAGGGGACAAAACAATTGTGTCATCATTTACTCGCCCTAATGTTTAAACCTGTATGATTTTCTTTCTTCCATACAAAACAAGATATTTCCCAGAATCTCCATGCTACACTTATACAATGCCTAAAGTCATATGAAAACTGTGTTGTAAGCCATTCTGAAAAAATATCTAATTTGCATTCTGTGGAAGAAAGTTTTGCTTTTATAGCTTTGGATACTCTGTGTTTTGGAAATACAACTGTGTCTTTTTATGGCATATCAACAATTATTTATTAAACATATTCACTGAATATGACCAAATCAGGTGACAGTATGTGGGCAATATAGATTACGAATTGAGTATATTATTCATTAAGACATTTGGACCACTTTTTCTTTCTTTCTTTCTTTCTTTCTTTCTTTCTTTGTATTTTTTTTTTAAAATTATTCAGTTGTGCATCCTTATTTTTTCCATTCATTCTTACATTCTCAGAAAAAAGGTACAAACCTGTCATTGGTGCTGTACCCTTTCAAAAAGTAATGTACACTTCATGTTCTAATATGTACTTTTAAAGTACTAATATGCATCTTTAAAGTACTAATATGTACCGTTTAGGCATAAATAAGGTGCAAAGATTTACATTTTAGCTGTTGTACCTTAGGGTATTGCCCCAGTGACAGCTTTGTTATTGTTTTGAGTGTGTTATTATCTGAGTTTTGGGAATTTTACATTTACAGCTCCTGTTATTAAAGAGTCAGTTAAAGTGGTGCCTTATGTTTACAAGAAAGAATGTGCTTCCTGTTTTGTCTTCAGTAGTCATCTGAAACATGACCAGCCCTCTCTGTTATTTTCACTTTCTCTCCACCTCTCTCAGTCTGTTTTCCTCTCTCTGTGTTTTCTTTTGAGGGAAACATAATTGTGTTACACCACCTTCTGTACTATTAAAGACAGGCACTATTATTTCACATGCTAAAGAGGAGGCACTAGTTGGAGAACTAGTTTTATGGGTTTTTTTGTATTACAGCTAAGCTCTGCATTTTGTTGTGTATGAGGATAAGAATAATAACTATGTTTATTTTGAAATGGGAAGACAGCATGCAAGGAGTCAGTTGATGTATTTTTGGTTATGAGGAATTTAGCCTATTAACTGACTAGCTGATAATTTTCACTCCAATGAAAAATGTTACTTTCAGTAATATGGCATAATCTTCATTAAATTCAACAAGGTTCTACTTTTCTGACACATTTCTTACTTATTTTAAAGGTATTTTAAGCATGTTTTAATTTCCTCATGGCTCATGATCATGATTGTGGAATTGTGTTCATGCACAAATCAATAAAAAGGCATGAAAATTAAGTAAAATATCTTTCCTTCTCGGTTACACCTTTTTGTAATTTGCATGTTTTTTATTATTATCATTTTGATTTTATTTTAAGAATCTGAAGATGACGTGTCTTTGTTGTGGACAAGCGGTCTTTATTCAATAATTTAATCCATGACCGGAAATACACGATTTCCACAGCAGCTGGATTTGTTTGGTGAGTTTCCGGCCGGGATGCCCATGTTTCTTTCATTAGTAATTGTATTTGTGTCGAAACAGTGGTAAATAAAAGTATGTAAACGGTATATAAATTATATGGCTAAATAGTTTTATAGCCTGTTTTTAAAGCAGCTCAGTCTTTAACGTAGTACTCCTTCATGCTTGCTAGGATAGTAGGCTAAACTGCGTCCTCCAAAACTGTAATAGGAAGTCCGACTCGTTTCCTGAGAATCGGTTCTTTTGAACCTTATGTTCAAAGAACCGGTTAAACGTGATTCAGTACTAATTATTCGTCATGGTTGTAGATCAACAAAGAAATAACTATAAAATCAGAGCTCTCTTCCAGAAAGAGATAACAACAATTCCTTATGTAATACCATATTGGAATAATATTGTGGAGAATATACCTTGGGAGAAAGTATGGACTTTGCCTCATAAGTATCTGCTTACCAATAAAATAAAGGAAATAACATTTAAACTGATTCACAAATGTTACCCGACTAAAACCTTTCTTAGGAAATATAAGTCAGACATTGAAGTGAACTGCAGTTTTTGTCATTCATCTGAAGAAGACTTAATTTATTTGTTTTGGCAATGCACCTACACTGGAAAATTTTGGTCAGACTTTTTAGTGTTTATCCAATCTTATTTTGTAAGTGACTTTTCTTTCTGTTTTAAAGATGCTTTCTTTGGATTGTTTGACTATTCAAAAGAAAATACAGGAAAATATTACGTAATTAATTTATGTTTTCTGTTAGCTAAATTTCACACTCATAAACAAAAGTTTACTGGCTCTAAACCTCTATTATCTTTGTTCAAAATTTATTTAGATAATGTGGAAACTATCCAAAATTCTGCTAATTTGAAAGCTATGAAAACTATCTCTGTATTCATCCTTTGTGTCTTCTTAAGATGTCATTTTATTACCTTATTTTTTTTGTTAACCCTGGCAAGTCTGAGTGTATATTCTTGAATTTTTATTTTTTGTCTTTGTGTATAATTGTAACTGTACTGTCGTAATGTTTGTACTGTTTAATTAAAATATATATATATAAATTATTCGTCATGGTATATGCTATTAAAGTACATGTATGCTAGTACTTGCTCTAAATCGTTAAAGCCAGGAAGGATTTATGTCTAATGTTGTTGATTAAGTTTGATTACAATGAGTGTAACAGTAATTTTGTCTCAATGTTCAATTTACAGCAGCCAAGATTCGGTTTTAAAATCAAGTGACAAAATTAACTTATTTAAAGGGGACCTATTATGCAAAAAACACTTTTATAAGGTGTTTGAACACAGTTGTGTGGCCGCAGTGTGTGAAAACAACCAGCCTATAATGTTAAAAATCCACCAACTCATTTTTTTATAAAACCAATAAATCATAAACAGTCTCTCCAAACGAGCTGTTTCAGATTCTCCCTCTGTTCACGTCACCGAGGGGAAAAAGTCCCACCCATTTGTGACGCTTTCTGCACTATTAGCATAAACACAGCCCTGAGTGAGTAGATGCGGTCCGCCATTACTGGAGATATATACACTGTCAGCACAAAAGAGGGATTTCAAGTGTTGTGTTTTGGGATGCACTAATGAACATACGAGTCGCCATAATCTCACCCCATCTGAGCAGAGGACACTGTGGTTAAATTTCATTTTCAAAGAAAATATCACAGGAAGAAATCTGTAAAGTCCCCTAAATGTTTAGGAATCAATACCAACGCTTCGTGCACGAATGTCAGCTCCAGACAAAGTAAGTATCACGCGTTTGTTTTCCAAATTGCCTTTCTGAAAGAGCTTCTTGGCTCTCTGTAAGGCTTATTGCTAAAGCTATCATTGTCTCTGTTTTCACTGATGCTGTCTTCAAGTGCTACCAGAATGATCGTGAATAGGAATGTGGTAGTTAAAAGTTGCATATAAAAGCAATGTGAGTCAATCGCTTGAAGTTGTGGAGCTCATAATCAGAAGTGGGACTTATAAAGTTTGTGATAGCATGAGACCAGCTATGTTGTTATTTTTATCCCACTGTGCTTCCTGTCTGTGTAATTCATTAACGCGAATTTATTATGCACAGTATAATCAGATGACTGACTTTGAAACCGAGTAGTTTTCTGTAAAGATAACAGGCTTGTATTAATAGAGTAATATTTATTTGTAAAGGCTAGCACTGCTAATGCCAGAGCTTGAGCTCTTGAAGCTCCGCCCTCTTCTCCGGGAGCAACAGCTCATTTGCATTAAAGCAACATACTCAAAACAGCGCGTTTTGGCTTATACTCTAAAAGTGGCAAATTTAACAAGCTATAAAAAATTATCTGTGGGGTATTTTTAGCTAAAACTTCACATATATGCTCTGGGGACATCAGAGACTTATTTTACATCTTGTAAAAAGGGGCATAATAGGTCCCCTTTAAATCAGCCCTGGTTCGTATGTTTGCTTATGAAACTGCCGTATAAACATATTTCCATGGTTTTACCACTGCTATGATTTGACTCAAGTAGCTTTTCACTCATCAAATGAACGCAATTCTTTTCGAATCGGCATGTCCGAAAGAGACAGTTCTCCAGTTCTCGAATTGTTCGGACGAAATGAGTGCGATTCGTGAACACCAGTTTTCATTTTCACCCGATTCACAGAAAAGATTCGACTCACGAACGATTCACGAATCGGACATCGCTAAAGCGCCCCCCTGCCTGAAGGCTTTTACCCCTCCTGCTTAATGACCCTCATCTATTCAGCAACCATTTGCTCACCACTGACACACTTTCGGGACATTTCTAGGCATCTGTGTGTAAAAGAGCTTTCCTAAAATGTGCCGGTGTCTGTGAGCCTCGCATCCTGTCCCACTCTCACTGCCAGCTTTAGCTCAGCATCCATATTTTTCGCATCCGTGTGGGAGAGAGAGAGAGAGAGAGAGAGAGAGAGAGAGAGAGAGCAAAGGGAGTGGCAGACGCTGACAAATCTCATGCCGGGAAGCCGACTGAGCCATCCCTGCACAGACCGTCTGAAGTTCGCCGGAGCCGACTTCTTTATAATTCACAGGATTTGGACTTCATAAGGTAATCGTGCTGTTTGTGAGAGCGGATCGGCTTTATGTCGCTTGACAGGGGCGTGTGAAGACGGTCGCGAGCACGCCGCAGTGAAGAGCCAAAACAATAGAGCAGCAGAGTCCACGGCGCAGAAATGAGCCAGCAGACTAAACTTCCGTCTCTTTTAGGATATATTATACGCTTTATGCTGCAGTCATCTGTCTTTTAAAGGGAAATTCGGGGAGTGAGTTTTTAACGGAGCAAATTTAGGGTTTGGAAGGTAGCTGTGATGACAGCATATCGAAACTGCCGACCTCAGTGGATAATGGGTTTCATTTCACATATATGCTAGAAAACCGCAAATGACTTTGCTTTATTACTGATTTATCACTCATTGGCAAAACAACGCATTCTCTGTCTGTCGGTGTCGATTATATTGTTTCAGCCTCATCCAAACGATAAAATGTTGGTTTTGTGTCTTTCTTTGCCCTGAAGCATCACATTATTGATGCTGTGGCTCAGCCAGTATCCTCTTTATGAACTGGCATGGGCCATTCAAGGCCATTCATATAGCAAATTGCATCCAGTCAATGGGATTTAGCTGTGTGTTTCAAATGCTCATGATGGTTGTCTTCAGTCCCGCAGGTAGAATGGAGAGGGATATCCGCCATCCTCACATTTAGTGCCTCGAAAAAAAACCTTAAGCTGCGAAACTTGAAGTTTCTCCAGTGGACATAATGAACATGCTAAAGTCCAGTGGCTTGAAGATCCCTGGCAGGGGTCCTAAACATTCGAGTCCAGTGGGACGAACAACTGCTGGCCCATCAACCAGTCCTGCGGCTCAAAAAGACAGTAAGTCAGCTTCTTCTGTGCCTCTCTCGTCTCCAGACCCACATTAGCCAGTGATATGTCTCATCATATTAGCCGTCACAAGGCCCAGACAGAATCTGCAGACACTTTTCTGCACCAGCGTTATTTTAGTATTATTTATATACTTTTTTTTTACGTATGTTATAGAATTTACCAACATTTTGAATTTGCTTTTATTTTTTTATATTTTAAGTTTTAATTTAAATTTTAGTTTGTTTTAGTAATATTATGTGATTTTTCATTTATATTAGTTTTTTGGTAGCATTTCTATTTATCTTAAATTTAGTTTTATTTCTATTTCAGTTTTAGAAATTAACGGACTTAAACATAACATTTTATTTGAGTTTTTGTGACACAGAGGAGACGAATTGTTGAATAAAGTCTTTTTTTTTCTTTTTATACAAAAAGTATTCTCGTCGCTTCATAAAATTCAGATTGAACCACTGATGGCAGATGGACGATGTCTTTTGAGCATCCATATTTTTTTTAACGATGTCTTTCATACTTTTCTGGGCCTTACAAGTGTTATTTACTTGGCATTCAATGGGACAGACACAAGCCTCCTGGTTTTCATCCAAAATATCTTAAATTGTGTTCCTAAGACGAACAAAGCTTTTACGGGTTTGGAACAACGTGGGGGTAATTGATTGATGACTACAATTTTCATTTTGGGGTGGAGTAACCCTTTAACAAATAGGCCTAACTGTTTTAATAGTTTTAGTTAAAGCTGCAGTCCGTAACGTTTACCTCTTTGTCGCCCTGCTAGTGTTTGATTAGCGGAACTGGCTAATCGCGGACTAGATCACTGACAAGCTTATCGAGTTGAAGATGAATCGCCTTCGATAATGAACTCGATATTGCCTGTCAGTGATCTACGGCTCTGCTGCAGGGTGATGTGCGCTAATCCGGCTTTACTGTGTGCCATATCGGCAGCGTCACCCTCTATGTTTGAAAACCTGGAATTGCAGTTTCTTGCTGAATTATCCTGCTTGCGCAGGGTTGTGATCCGGTGTTCCGGCACGGCTGCAGCGCGGATGAATCTAATGTTTTGAGGTGAATGTGTAGTTGTCAGTCACTGCACAGGTGTGGATATTTACTGCCTGTGTCTTGGAATATATAACCCAAATCAGAATGATCACCGTATGTTGCCATCTGAACAAATAACAAGTCTGCCACGTTTGTTCTGCCCAACTGAGGAAAAAAGCATTACCATAAATCGCGCTACCAACGGTGATTTAATCTAAAGATCAATTAGCGCATATCACATCTAACTGTGCAAAGAATTATCATTGTTATACTTTGTTCTCAAATTATTAATGTTAACAACATCAGCATTGCGTGACTATGGGTATAGTGTGTATTAGCGTGTACAGTCTAATATCTAATTGTCATACCATTCAAATTTTATATTAAGAAATTATTTTAATCCAAAAAGCAAATTAATCTTCCTTCAAACTGGTTCTATTTAAAATACAAAAACTTGTGTAATCCCACGTTTGCTATCTGTAATCAGAAGCACATTTAAAACTGGAATATAATTTAATTTCATTCACATGTGTTTCATAAACACATAATCCTTTCTGGATTACAATCCTCCATCAAAATGATAAGTTTAATTATTCCAGCTGCTCTGAGAAAAGGCTATAAACAATGCGTCACCTGCAGGATTCTCACGTGCGATAGGCGGGAAAACTTCTTTATGTTTACAGACGTGACGTAATGACGCAGCAGCATGCTCGGATCTCCCGCGGAAACCTACCCGTACCACTCAAATTAGAAAACATTATTATAAGCTAACCGTTGTGAATCGGGCTAAAGTAAGGCGATAGTTTTGAACACTGGCTGGTTATGTACTTTCTCAAATATTGATTTCGGATCATTTTTGACCAAAAAAAAGTTACGGATTGCAGCTTTAACAACACATACAGACGTGGTCAGAATTTTTGGTACCCTTGGTAAATATGATCAAAGAAGGCTGTGGAAATAAATCTGCATTGTTAATCCTTTTGATCTATTATTTAAAGGGGTCCTATTATGCTTTTTCACTTTTTGGATTTTAGTCAGTGTGTAGTGTGTATGTTTGGGCATAAAAAGATCTACAAAGTTACAAATCTCAAAGTCCACTCCAAAGGGAGATATTTCGTTTAAAAAAAAAAAAACCCTTTTCAAGAACTACAACGAACGGCTCGTTTGGACTACAGCGTTGTTTTCCGGTGTTTGTGATATCACAAAAATAAATCCCGCCTAAGGAAATTCGAATGGTTGGGGGGTGGGGAGAACACTTGGTTGAGCACTGCATGTTTCAAAATCGAAACCCGGTGCGGGTGTTTTTATATCACTGTATTTCTGATGGAAACCGACTGTTTTGAGAAAATGTTGGATGTCATTTTCATTTCATCTTGCATCGTTACCGGGGAAACCTCGAGCTCTCCCGCTGAGCGCCTCCTGCTGGCAGAGAATGAATTTGCATATATATGCGGCCACAAATAGTGTAAGTCTGTGGGACTATGGTATAAATAAATTCAACTGTATAACTGTTTCACTGCAATTCATGTTATAATGTTAGAATAAAGAACAATAAACATAATACATATTACCGTTGCTCTTATCTGTACATATTCACTGCAGTTATTTTTAAGCTGTTGTTGACAACAAAAACAACAACAACAACAATAACATTAACACTTTAATATGTCTTGCAATATCCATGAGTGCAAAGGTTCTGCGTGATCCTCTTGTTCAATATTCTCGAGGTCTGAATTGATATGGCAATATTGATGAACTTGCTGTTTTTGGCAAGGGGCGGGGCAATACTGAAACACCGTCTAAGCTGTTCGCCAATCACAGCGCACTGGGACAGCTAACCAATCACAACACATATCGTTTTTCGGAAGGCGGGCCTTCATCAAACCTGGAACTGATCGAGCCGTTTGTGTCAGGCTGGGGAGAAAGGTATTGTAATAATGTAAATTATGTGAAAAATAAAGCGATTTTCGAATCACCAAGCATGAGAGCATGTTCTAGTACACCCCCAAAACAAAATCAAGACTTTGTAAAAGAGCATAATAGGACCCCTTTAAAAAATTCACAAAAATCTAACCTTTCATTGGAGAATAAGAATTTAAAATGGGGGGAAATATCATTATGAAATAAATGTTTTTCTCTAATACACATTGGACACAATTAATGGTACCCTTTTATTCAATACATTTTGAAACCTCCATTTGCCAAAATAGTATAGGAGTTTTCTCTTATAATGCCTGATGAGGTTAGAGAACACCTGACAAGAGATCAGAGACCATTCCTTCATCCAGAATCACTCCAGACCCTTCAGATTAGATTCACAGCTTCATGACGGTGCTTCTTCTCTTCAGTTCACTCCGCTCATTTTCTACAGGGTTCAGTTCAGAGGACTGGATAGTCCATGATAGAATCCATGATGCCATGTGTCTAAACAAGATGTCCAGGACCTCCAGCAGAAATATAGGCCCACAACATTAAAAATACAGCAGTATATTTCATTGTACACATGGGGTACTTTTTATCCCTGTGTTCACCAAACCCATCTTGAGTGTTTGCTGCTAAAAAGCTCATTTTTTAGTTTCATCTGACCATAGAAGCCAGTCCCATTTGAAGTTCCAGTCGTGTCTGACAACTGAATATGCTGGAGATTGTTTTTTGGTAAAAGCATTTTTTTTTCTTGAAGCCCTCCCGAACAACATGTGGTGATGTAGGGGCTGTTTGATAATTTTTTTAAGGTTTTCTGACCCTGAAACTCAACCTTTATCTACAATTCTCCAGCTGTGGTCCTTGAAGAGTCTTTAGCCACTCAAACTCTCCTCCTCACCGTGCATTAGGACGATATAGACACACGTCCTCTTCCAGGCAGATTCATAACATTTTCTGTTGATTGGAAATTCTTAATTATTGCCCTGATGGTGGAAATGCTCTTTTCTTAAAGCCACTTCACTAATTTGTGAAGCTCAGTTATCATTTGCTGCACATCAGAAATATATTCTTTGGTTTTTCTCATTGTGATGGATGATTAATTTGGAATTTGGCCTTTTTTTTTGTCTTCCCTCCTATTTATATTTCTGTGAAACAGGAAGCCATGGCTGGATAATTTCATGTTCATAATCACGCTGGTTTGCTCAAAATTGTGAATATGAATGGGAATATATTTCAGATATATTTTACTCATAAGAATTTCTAGGGGTGCCAGTAATTGTGTCCAACATGTATTTGAGAAAAAAACATTTATTTCATAATGATATTTCCCCCATTTTAAATTCTTATTCTCCAATGAAAGCTTAGATAAAAAAAAAAAAATTAAGATAAAAAGGATTAACAATGCACATTTATTTTCACAGCCTTCTTTGGTCATATTTACCACGTGTATCAACAATTCTGACCACGTGTGTATATATTCTGATTTTGTGTGTGAAATGGATTTGAGCAGGATAAAACACATTGAGCAAAGCTGAAAGTACCTGCATAATAAACACGCCTAATTTAATAAGAAATGAAAATATTGAAGCAAGTGTGCATTTTGGCAGAAATCTGTGTCATTTTCTCCTGAATTCTATGGTTTCAGATTCCGTGTTTGCTGGATTGTTATTAAAAAATACTACTATGTATTTTTTTGGACACAATGTCGTGGTAACACCATGTTCATGTGGACTTGTACAATGCAAATATCATGGTATATGACCATGTTTATCATATACTACAATGGTTCATATATCAAAGTACCATCGCTGACCCAAAGTACCACCACAATGCCTGCAAGGGATGAGTCAGCTGTTGTCAGTTGAATTGCAGTGGTTTGATTGAAATTTAGCAATGTTTTCACTGAAATGGAACCAGAGAACCTCTGTTGCATTTTTGCTACTGTCAACCATTCAAAAGTTTGAGGTCAGTAAGATTTTTTTTAAATAAATTAATACTTTTCTTCAGCCAGAATGCACTAAATTGTTCAAAAATGACAAGACTTGAAAAGAAGACTTAAGCCCCATTCACACCAAGAACGATAACTATAAAGATATAGTTCTAAATATCATTCTCAATATTAAAGAATAGCAGAGTTCACACCACAGCTATAACGATATAGTTGGAATCACTTTCAGAACGATTTATTTCCAGCTGATGAACGATACAAACATTGACACTAGGGGTGTCCCCGACTAAGGAGTTTCATAGTCGAATCGGAATTTTCAAATCTTGTCGATATTTGACTGATAGGCGAATCATATGTTTTGGGGCGTGGTCAAAATACATTACCAAGAGTCAAGTCAGACACAGTCATAATTACTGACTTAACACACAGGGAAAATGTGTAATGGACAACTCGCAGATACAAACGGGGTAAATAATGTTTTATGTTTTGATTAAAAGATAGTTAATATTAAACGTCAGCCAAACCCTAAGAATTCACAACATTTTTTTTTTACATTAGTGCTCTCATTATAACGTTATGTATATGACAGTTATTAATGTTCTGCATTTCTGTTTTGAGCTGCGCGCGCTGAAGATGACCAATGGGATTTAACTCATCATTTATCTCATATAGAATACGCTTCGTTATTTATACAACATAACGTTATATTACGACTTATAGGCTATCTGCACAAAATGCGCCGAATGCATAAGTGAACATGTCTGCGCGGCTCTGAATGAACTCCTTTTGTGGACGTGTTCTTCACGCAACAACGTGCAGAAACATGGCAGCTAAACTCTAAAACTTCACAGCGTTTTATTATAATAGTGTTCTCGTTATAATGTTGTGTATATGACAGTCCCGGTCATAGTTATTAATATGCTGCATTCATTATTGTTTGTCCTGCAGCGTAACTCAAATGCATCTTATACGAGATAAATAATATATACACGATATACACATAAACCAGCTGAAATGTTTTTAAATCCCCGCCCCAAGATCCTCTGTCTGTCACAGATTATGGAAAGTGAAACTTAAATCTATAGGGGTGGTTGGATTTATTCACGCACGTTAAAATATTTATTTGAAGCTTCTTTCTTTTCAGATTCTTATTTACAGCGTTATTTTAATAGGCTGTATATTAACTTATTGGGAGAAAACTGGTAGTTTTATGTGAAATCAAAGATTTGAGCACCCCCATCTAGCCAAAATGGCATGATCATAACACCCGCGAATATTCGACTGTGAGATTGGGAGTCGAATCAGGCTCCTCCTATCGAAGCATCGAATCGTCGACTATTCGGGGTCACCCCTAATTGACACCCAATCAGAATCCATCCTGTTATAACGAGCTCGAGAATTTAAAGCGCAGACGAGTGTGCGCTGAGAATAAACATACAATTTCATCTGCTGGTGTGGACACTAATATAGTTTTCTTTATAGTTATCGTTCTTGGTGTGAACGGGCCTTTAGATTGTTACAATGCTCTTTCTTTCTATTCTTCAAAGAATCATGAAATGTATCACAGTTTCTACATACTTAGCAGCCCAAATGTTTTCAACATTGATTATAATAAGAAATGATTTCTTAAGGATAACGTGACACTGAAGACTGAAGTAATGGCTGCTGAAAATGCATCTTTGTTATTACAGGAATAAGTGACATTTTAAAATATACTAACTCAGAAAATCGTTATTTTAAATTGTAATAATATATTACAATATTACAGTTTTGTTGTATATTTAATCAAATAATTGCAGCCTTGGTGAGCTTAAGAGACTTTTTTTCTATAACAAAAACAAACAAATCACACTGACCTCAAACGTTTGAACGGCAGTGTAGCACAATTTGATCACTCTTCAACTCACTTTTTTACAAAACGGTAGACCATTCGTTAAGATCAATGGTGAAGATTGCTTTATTCCTTGACAGTGTGATCTGAGTTGTGGTTTATTGTGGTTAATTATCTTTCGAATCAGATGACAAGCGCTGACACTGCTGACACAGACATTGGTTACATAAATCACAGTGAGCTAATCCCTGCCTCGGTGACGTGGCCGACCTCACATCCAGCCACAACGAGACCAGACCATGCTATTTACCTTGTGCCTTGTGTGTCACCCAGAAGGGTGTCATGGTTCAAGCAGACTGGAATGCTTTGTTCGTAAAACACACACATACAGGAAGTGCAGTGAAAATCAGGAGTTCTTCTGCTTTTCACATAAAGAAGTCGTCAAATGTGATTTTCCTTAAAAAGCCATTTTACACAAAACTCACATTTATTGCCCTCTAAGTCTTTTTATATCAACGCTTTGTTTTTCTTCAGTCTCTACCAACAGTATGGGTTTTATGTTTAGCAAAAGCAGCTCATGGTATTTATAACTGCGTGGGTAAAATGTGGTAGCCTGCTCTTTTTAAAATTTCACACCATAGTATTAATGTGTCGTGTCCTTGGTCTAATGCTAACCGTCTGTGATACGAGGGAAATGCACTAGCATTGATCATAGTCCTCTGGCTGTTCTGAGAGATTGAAGAAGAAGAGTGTGTGCTTGTGGCAAAATGTGACTTCAGGAATGCAAGTATTTCAGCTAGTACTTTTTAGCAAGGTTTTATAAAAACACTTTCTAAGCATTAATTTCGGAAACTATACTAATGTAAAAACTGGTTAACACTATAAACATCCTCTGGTCATGTCAGCCGCCCACAGACTGACGCTCTGTACACTCCCAAAACTAGAGTTTTCCCCAAAGATATCTTACACATGCAGCCCAGGCACAGGAAATGAGTAGCACATTGGTTTAGACACAAGACTCTCTGAACCAGTGTAGCTTTTTGAGTGTTTTTAGGCCAGAGAATTGTTTCGTATGAATTCTTTATGAATGCTTTGGTCGTAGGGCTGGACGATATGGCCAAAATTTATATCACGATATATTTCTTAATTTCGGTCGATACGATATAATTCCGATATCGATATGAACACTATTAAAAACAGCTTCATAAAAACGGCCAAGAATGTCTGTTCCTACAAACTTATGAAAAATGAATTTGCCAAGTCTAATGTTCACCTTTTATTTGTATTTAGCCTTCATATAAACAAGAAATGTGAATCACTGTTAAATAAACATATCAGACTCATCTTATTAATATCTTTAACTACAAACTATAGGCTATAGGCTAACATACACTACAAGTCAAAAGTTTTTGAACAGAAAGATTTTTGTTTTTTAAAGAATTCTCTTCTGCTCACCAAGCCTGCATTTATTTGATCCAAAGTACAGCAAAAACAGTAACATTTTGAAATTTGAAAATATTTTAAAATGCAAGTTATTCCTGTGATTTCAAAGCTGAATTTTTAGCATCATTACTCTAGTCACATGATCCTTCAGAAATCATTCTAATATTCTGATTTGCTGCTCAATTTATTATTATGTTGAAAACAGCGGAGTAGTTTTTTTTTAGGTTTCTTTGATGAATAGAAAGTTCAGAAGAACAGCATCTATCTGGAATAGAAACCTTTTGTAACATTATAAATGTTATTTATCATCACGCTTGATCAATTTAAAGCATGCTTGCTAAATAAAAATATTAATTTCTATTAATTTAAAACTTCAAGTGAGTTGCTGCAGAAAACAAAACAAAAAATTGAGCAACAACAAAAATATGTTGCTGGAGACGGGTTTATTATTAAAAATGCAATCTGATTCTCTGCCTGTAGGAGGCGCTGTGAGAGCGGTCACTAGCGGTTTCCTCAGTAATGGCTGTAATCTAAGCAGCTCTGCTCATGAAAGCTACTTTATCAGATAAAATGAAAATGCCATCAAAACTATTCTGAAGACAGTCGGTTCCCTTCAGAGATACATTCATATAAATCACCCGCGCCGCGTTTTCATTTTGAAACATGCAGTGCTCATGTTTATTCAACGAAGTCAAACAACACAAATAAATCAATGTATGGGAAACACTGGTAATGTATATCGAAATATCGGAAATGAGTTTCAAAATCATACCACCGTTATTGAAAAAAATTATATTGCGATACATATTGATATTGAATTATTGTCCAGCCCTATTTGGTCGGTAGCATTTTTTTGCTTTAAAATGGTGCCACATGGTTCTTTACCCTATTTTCTAAGTGTAGTTTCTCAGTTTCTCTCAGCTTCAGAACGAGCACCATTAAATCAGGTTGCCATTTACACACTGTCTGATGGATAATATAGACTGAGATGACAAGCGTTTCAATCTGATTGGCTGCCCACAGCAGAAATCATGGTCACAGATCATCATCAGATCACCAGAAAACCCTAAAAGGCAAAAAAGCATCCCCAACACCAAGTGGTTTGGAGAATTAATGAAAAGATGGATAATTAGATTTCAAGATAGATGTTTCAGAGTGATAAGTCTTAAAGAGATAGTTCACCCAAAAATGAAAATTCTGTCATTAATTACTCACCCTCATGTTGTTCTAAACCTGTAAGACCTCCGTTCATCTTCGGAACACAAATTAAGATATTTTGGATGAATTCCGCATGGCGCAGCTGACACAGAACAGCCGAAAACAGCCCAGCTCCTGGAGGCATGCTGTGGGCGGAGCTAAAGAGTCACAAGCACTTGTGCGACGATTGCCAACAAAGCACAAACATTTGATGCCGTTTCACTTACCGCCTGTGGTTCCGAATCATGAGCGACATCTTTTATCGCTGGGAATGCTCCATCTTTCAGTATCAAACAATGTGCAAATCCAGCTTCGAACTGGGCCTTGTTTATAAAACATTTGTCATCAAAATGACGGAAACAAACAAACACACTTGCGAAACTCCGTTGCTTTTCTTTGGGAAGCTGAACAAGGTTATCTTTCCCTCACAACCAAAAACACTTCTTTGGAGACATTCTTCTCGAGCAAGTCCTGTGCAGTGCTGCCGATGATGCTGATGGGTGTACTCTTGCTCTCGCTCTGGTTGACGTGTGCGCGCGCTTGCTCTTCCGGGAGAAATGCCCATACAAGGAATTCCTCTCTTCATGACGTCATGAAGGGCCATGCTCGAAAACTTTCCGAGACTTATACGAACCCGGAAGGAGTGTATTTGGCACAGAAATACTGTCATACGTCCAAATGTTTTTTTGTTTTTTTTACTTTGGCCATGTTTATCATGAGAATCCAACTCTTTAACAGTGTAAATAACTCACAATTCATGAAATACCATTAACCCCCCCCCAACAGATGAGAATTGGAAGCAATGTGCCGAAATTCCATCTTGTGTAGACAAATTTCCACGTCCCCGTTCCTCCTCCAATGCGATGCACTTGTTAATTGACATTTTCACTTGATTGAAGAGTTCTCTTAGAATCAAGAAGAAGAGGTCAGGCAACTGAAGGCTGAAATCAGCGCAACAAGAAGAAAAATCTTGACGAAATCACTGGTCAAATTCATCCTTCAGTTCGCTCAACCTCCTTGGACTCAATATTCATGTTGACAAATCTCTGCACATCAACGTGGTCATTGGTCATTGTGAATGTCAGTCAGTTATTGGGGGAATCAATCGACAAATTACATTCAAATAACACTTAATTACATTTGTCCCTGCATATAAAACTGGGATAGAAAAAAAAGTTAACACTTTATTTTACAGTGCTCTTGTTACACATATTACATGTACATACTATAGCAATAACAGTAAGTTATGCATAATTACAAGCAACCAGTGTTGGGCTAGTTACTCAAAGAATGTAATATATTACTCATTACTAGTTACTCCTTTCAAAAGTAATAGTTACTTTACTTATTACTCTCTGGCAACAGTAATTAGTTACAATACTAGTTACATTACTTTTTCTTCATGCCCCACAGAAGTTGTAGCTGTGTATCTTCCACATAAAATTCTTCTAGAATGTTACTAACAACATATTTCTGCCTCATCATTTGACCAAAATCCACATTGGATCACAGTCAGAAGTTATTACAAACACTCAATAGTGATTGATAGTGACATTCAAGTAGAAGTGTTGTATAATCTCATTAATTGTCATGTGTAGCTTCAAGCTAATTGTAATTTCTCTGTTACCCATATACGATTAGCCTATATTTCGTTATGTATTTTATCAAATCACATAAGTTTGTAAGAAACTGTTTAATTTTCCAAAAAGATTTTTAATTATAGTAATCTAATGTACCACATGCTGATCAGAGGGATGTGGGTGGGATGTAATGCCAGAGTAAAGTAAAGCCACACATTACACAACAGTGTTCAGGTCATCTTTTTTTGCTGACAAAATCAATATGCAATATTTCTATCTGCTGAATATAAGCTTTTCCATATTCCAAGCTTGCCTGCTGCACTGGGGACATCACATGCATGTGTGAGTCGTGAAAATTATGAAAATAAATCTAGTAATTATTAGATTGTTGGATTTTATATCAGCGGGGTTGTGGCATCAAAAGTAACTAAGTAACTAAGCTGTTTTATGGATTATTACTGAAATCTTATTAGTAATTAGTTACACTACTAGTTACTGCAAAAAGTAATATTATTACAGTAACTAAGTTACTAGTAACTAGTTACTGCCCAACACTGCAAGCAACTAAACCCGAAACAAAGCCTAACCCTATAGTAAGTACATGTTGTTAATTAATATTGCTTAATATTTTGTATAATTGTCTAATACACTGTAACAAGGCCATCTTAAAATAAAGTAACCAAAAACTACTGTTGGAAAAGTTACATGCATATTATGAATCCAAGTTTTTGTCATCAGGAGATACTCTTCCATTTCCAGTGGGAAAAAGAGGGAGTGTTTACGGTGGATGAGTGATCAGGACTCCACAGAGGGCTTCTGAGATAGAAATGTGTGTGTGTGTGTGCAGGGGGCGGTTAAAGGCTGAGCTGGGGTCATTGTGTTAGCTTGTGCTGCTGAATGGTGGGATTGAGATGGTGGGAGGAGGAGTGCAGGCACAATAGTGAAGTGAGCCTTGTGTTCTTCTCTTCTTCCTGCATCACTCCTTTTTCTTTTTTCCCTTACTGATCTAGTGTTACCGTAGCAACCCTGCCACTTGGGTAAGAAATGCACCAGAGCCTCCGCTCGAGCCCCGCAATGGGCCGGGACTTCCTGAATGGGCCTAGTTTTCTCTACTGTAGTGTAATGCTCGTGTACTCCTCTCTTGAGTCCCGGCACATGCACACACACTCCTTCTGCTTATGTTTCACTGCACTGTGCTGAGTGTGCTTCACTGCTGCCCTAATGTGTGATGCACATTTCGGATTGTAATGGGGTCATTGGCTAGTGAAACAATGGACCAGCGCATGCTAAGTGTAATACTTTGTAAGTATAAATGTATATAAATGTATATATTACTTATGATGATCCTCATTTGCTGCTTTGGAGGAAAGTGTCTGCTAAATGAATAAATGTGAATTAAGAAAAAACTGTTCAATAATTTTAAAGTAGTTGAGTAAAACGGACAGTTCTGTCATCATTTACTCATTCTTCTGTGGTAAAGAAAGATATTAGAATGTCCAGGCTGCTCTGTTTCATGCAATAAAAAGTGAATGGGAATGGGGTGTTTTGGAGCTTCAAAAACGGCCCCAAAACACCATAATATCATGAAAATAGTACATTCCTCTTAATACACTGTATTTAAGTTATTATTAATTGAAAATCTTCTGCTACACAACTTAAATAACTATGTACTTTACATAACAGAGCTGTTCATCGATGGTCCAAAATAAACATACCACTACAGACAAAATTTACCAGCAATGGGTATTCTACATTATTATTTGACATATTTCTGACCCTCCATTGGAATATACTAATACTTTTAAACTTCAAATATTTCACAAAGACATGGTTAAAGTAATCCATATCATTACTTTAAATGATGAACATATTTAATTTAGATTTTTTTTACATATAAATATTGATTAAAGCATATACGTGGAGCCCATCAAATATGGTAAATGGAAGCTTAAACATGTTTGCTTGACCCGCGAGATCCAAAGAAGTTCTTGTATGTTTAGCAAGCTGCAATTAGCCATTTAGTTTTTGCAAATATTTTTGCTATTTTTCTATTTTCTGCCATAAAAGGGGATTTGTTTATATATTTCCATCACTGCTGACGTTTACACATCTGCTTCTGTGTGGTAGACTACTGACCTCAATAATAGTTGAATAACATCCAAAATTCTCGACGTAGACAGTCTGTCAGTTCTTAGGAGGCACATCGGCACTGCATTGTTTCACACCATTTCTAAACAACAGTGAATTAACTCGGGATGTTTTTTTGACTGATAAGGAGCCCAGAAATTCTTCATATCAAAGATCTTTAACCACCATGTTTATCAGTCCAAGAACATGTTGGAGCAATTGAGAAACAAAAGCAGTCATCATCCCCCTCCCCCCAGCACCAATAACCCCCCACACACATGCGCTGAGATGGAAGACTGACTGAATACACACTAAATGAGGCGTGGCCCACACATCATCACTGTATCCTTCAAGCAGTACTTGGTAAGAGGCATGTGTCAAAAGCGCCACATGTGCAAAGCACCCAGGTTCATAAACTGTTTCACTGCAAATCCCACTGACCCAGATTCTTTCAGAAATTAGAGTGCTGCTCAACCTTGCATGAAGGCTGAAGTGACATCCAGACATGAGCGAAATGATGAAAGTTCTCTGATGCCATGCATTAAATGAGCTGTGTAACAAGTGTTGACAACATATGCTGTGAAATACAGAGAACATTGTAAATTCTTAAAATCGATGTACCTCATTAATTTATTAATATCCACTTTCAAGTCAATAAATTTCCTTCTGAAAAAATTCACATTACAGAAGTAAATACTGAATCATTTTGACATTAACGTTTAATATTTTCACCAAACTTTGTATGACGGCATTAAAAACATATATGGAAAGTGATGTTATGATCAGGTGTCAAAATCGGGGAAGTAATACATTGTTGTACCATGGTACACTACTGTTCAAAAGTTCTTTAAACTTTTTTAAATGAGATTCATGTTTAATCAGCAAGGATGCATTCATTGATTCAGTGACAATTTACAGTGTTACAATTTATAAAATTTACAGTGATAAAATTCACTGTTAAAATTGATTAAAAGTGACAATTTACAGTGTTACAAAAGAAAAATCAGAAAAGATTCAGAAAATCCTGAAAAAATGTCATCGTTTCCAAAACAAAAATAGAAGAAACAAAACTTGATGGTTTCTGAAGGATCATGTGACACTGAAAATTGAAGTAATGGTGGCTGAAAATTTAGCTTTTGCTATCAAAACAATAAATTGCATATTAAAACATTAAATTAGAAAACAGTTCTTTTAAAATGTAATAATATTTCACAATATTGCTTATTTTGCTGTATTTCTAATAAAAAAATGCAGTCTTCTTTAAGAGACATCTTTCAAAAACAAAGAAAATCTTGCGATCCCAAACCGTTGAACAGTTGTGCACTTTGTTTTTTGCATGATATTCCAAAGAAAGACTTCCAGTTTCTTAAACAATCCTGCATCTGTGACCCACTGTCAGTTACTACAGGAAATCATTTCCACTCATGCCTTATTTTGTAAAAACGTATTCACTGTTTCAGTAATATATCCAATAAACTGGAGAAACAGAAACGATACACACAGGGATACAAGAAAAGGGACATATTGCAACTATACGCAACACTGTTTATGTGGAGCAAACTCCACCCACAGTAATTACATTGGTATTGCATAATTAGAAGTTCATCCACCTACAAAAGTAGTTCCACCACTAAAAGATAGTTTAGACTTTAGATCTCAAATAACACATTTGGCAGAATGAATGGTAATACTTAAAAATGTTCGAGCGACAGAGAACCCTCCAGAATGCCTTGCCCCATAGACCTCCATTGTAAGTCTGTTATTTTACACACAGTTTTTATGTTTTAACAAACTCTGAGTCAGTTCTATCACAACTGACAGTGTGCCACAATTTATGTCGATTGAGCTTTGCTGTGCTGAACCTGGAATATTCCTTTCATAATCCACTACCAAATCGTTTTTCTATCCACAGGTTGCCCCTACAAGCAGACGACTCCCACCCCCAGCAGCAACGCCTCAGACAAGTCCAGCTCCAAAGCCTCTGAGGTGGGTGATGAGGTGGCCGGGGACTTTGTGGTTGGTGAACATGTCTGGGTGAACGGAGTCAAACCAGGAGTCATCGCCTATCTTGGAGAGACCCAGTTTTCCCCAGGACAGTGGGCTGGAGTGGTGCTGAATGACCTGGTTGGAAAAAATGATGGCTCCGTCAATGGAGTGCGTTACTTCGAGTGCCAGCCTTTGCAGGGCATTTTCACCAGGCCTTCCAAGCTCACACGACAACCCATCGGAGACGGGAGCGATGAGCAGCAGCAGAACGCACAGCTGCAGGGTGGTGCGGGAGCATCTGGTCAGCGTGTGGTCATGCCACTCAGAGAAGGCATGCTCAACAGCTCCGTCAAAACCGGCAATGAGTCAGGATCTAACATGTCTGACAGTGGATCTGTGAAGAAAGGGGGAGAGAAGGACCTCAAGGTCGGAGATCGAGTGCTGGTGAGTGTTGGAAGTTTTTCACAGTGAGTATAATAGTTTAAATATGTATATATACCAAGATGGGTAACTCGTATTACTATGAATTGGAGAAACTGCAACATGTGATATGGCAGAAAAAGTCCCACCTTCTAAGTAAAAGAGCCAATCGCCAATTGGGAAAGTCATGACATCACTGCAGCTGCCGTTAGAAGTTCCATTTCCCATAGAAACAGTCAATATCCTGAGACACACACCAAAGTCCCTTTCAAGAAAAGTCTGTTCACTCTGAAACACCTCTGGGCAGCTGTTTTGGTCATCCAAAACAATGTTCTCTTTACTTGAATGGGGAAATCCTTAAATCTCAAAGACTGCTTGCCACAGTCACATTTAAATAACATATTTCAAATCAGCAACAAAATCTGCCATGTACTGTTCCATACTGTAAATGTTGTTTCTTATGCTCGAATAAGGGTTAGTTCACCAAAAAATGAAAATTCTGTCATTAATTACTCACCCTCATGTCGTTCCAAACCTGTAAGACCTTTGTTCTTCTTTGGAACACAAATTAAGTTATTTTTGATCAAATCTGAGAGCTCTCTGACCCTCCATAGACAGCAATGCAACTGCAATGTTCCCAGGTCCAGAAACTTAGCAAGGAATATAGTCCAAGGTAAATAGTCCATGTGACATCAGTGGTTCAACAGTAATTTTACGAAGCTACGAGAATATAATTTATTCAACAATTCTTCTCCCAGAGTTACCGTCTTCCGCCATTTTGGAGAGTACACCAGTAATCAACGTAATCAGCGTCGTTTACATTCAGTAGACAGCGCGCACATGCTGAATGTAAACAATGCTCAAATTGTCATGTCGCGTCGTGCCGCATCCAGTTCAGACAACATCACTGATTATAATGGCTTCTATTGTATTTTGGCGCACCGCTCATGTCCGGTGTAGACACCCAGTTAGGAAATATGATGTGACCGATGTAAGCATGAGTTCTTGGCCGTGGCGCGGCCAGTATAAACACCAGCATTGACTGAGTGGCCGCGATCAGCTCCGGTGGCCGTGGAGCCGTAATGCGCTGCAGACGTGTGCCGTGTAGGGCTGTGCAATTAATCTCATGCGATTGTTGTGCGCATCTTGTCAGTAAAGCCGGTTCGTTGATTAGTAGTAAATCTCCATCACGTGCTTTCAGATGGAGCGGCATGTAATACACAGAGCGTAGTTCACTGAAAAGCTACGCAATATCGCAACGCGGTTTTGCGTAGCTTGTCAGTGGACTAAAACAGAACCAAAACCAGGTTGAATTCTGTATAAGAAAAAAAAAGAAAGAAAACATGACCAGAAGAAAGAAAGGTAAGAAAACCCGTGTGTAAAGTACAATAATAAATGCCAAGTTCTATCATGAAACTCTAGATCAGGGGTGTCAAACTTAGTTCCTGGAGGGCCACAGCCCTGCTGAGTTTAGCCCCAACCCTAATTAAACACACCTGATCCAGCTAATCAAGTCATTTAGACTTATTTGAAATCTACATGGTATGTGTGTTGGAGCAGGGTTGGAACTAAACTCTGCAGGGCTGCGGCCCTCCAGGAGCTGAGTTTGACATCCCTGCACTAGGTGGTGCAGGCTGATGGGTCGTTAAGGCAAATTCATGATATTCACACCATTAAACTACTTGGCATAAGCAGATTGGTTCATTGCAAACAGCCAATGAGCTTAGAGTTCCTCTGAAACCCTCCATCTTCCCCAGCTCCACCTGTACAGATCTGCTGTGGGTTATTATATATGCTATTTGTGCAGCAGCAGTATGTCTTACATAGTCACAGCACCATATTACGTATGTATTGGCAGTAGCAAGTTCCTGTACTTGCTTTGCAGCAGCAGCAATAATCTACAACTACAGCAATAACCAACAGCAGCAACAATTCAGCAGCAGCAGCATAGCAGATCTCTTCCACCAAGACCAAATTATATAAACATTGTCATATCCATTACCATGCTAAAATCTTCCAAGAGTTGTCATGATAGAACTGTAAAGAAATAAAAAAATCTTACAACAAATGCAATTCTTAAAATAAATCAAATCCATCTCATTTAATTTGGGAAAATTTGTGGCCCTTAAATGAAAAAATCCAGAAGTGCTCGGTCTTCTTAATAGATCCACTTACTGTTTCCAACCAAGTGAGTTTTAATGTGGAAAAGTTCAAGTTGTGTGCTGATTCATAATGTACTGCCATAGGATAAATCTTGTTTTCACTGTGGGTTGCATTTTTATTGCAAATCTGTGCTTGGTCCAGCCTAATGAAAACACTGACATGGATGTTGAAGCCTGTAAATTACTGAGAGTCTGATGAAATACAGTGCCATGAAAAGGTTTTTGCCCCCTTCCTGTTTTTTTTTAATTTTTTTGCATATTTGTCACACTTAAAAGATTCAGATCATCAAACAAATTGTAATATTACACAAACATAATGCAAGTAAATACAAAATGCAGTTTTTAAATGATGATTCCATTTATTAAGGGAAAAAGCTGTCCAAACCTACCTGGCCCTACATGAAAAATTAATCAATTGCCTGTTAAATCATGAAATAACTGTGATTAATAACATTATTTTAGAAAGCCGAGTTAAATTTCACTAGTCAAACCCAGGCCTGATTACTGCCAGACCTGTTGAATCAAGAACTCACTTAAATAGGACCTGTCTAACAAAGTGAAGCATGCTTAAAGAGCAGCACATCATGCCACGATCTAAAGAAATTCAAGAACAGATGAGAAGCAAAATAGTTGACATGTATCAGTCTGGAAAGGGTTATAAAGCCATTTCTAAGGCTTTGGGACTTCAGCGAACCACGGTCAGAGCCATTATCCACAAATGGAGAAAACTTGGAACAGTGGTGAACCTTCCCAGGAGTGGCCGGCCTACCAAAATTACTCCAAGAGCACAACGACGACTCTTCCAGGAGGTCATAAAAGAACCCAGAACAACATGTAAATAACTGCAGGCCTCACTTGCCTCAATTAAGGTCAGTGTTCATGATTCATCAATAAGAAAGAGACTGGGCAAAAACGGCATCCATGGGAGCGTTCCAAGGCAAAAGCCATTGCTGACCAAAAAGAACACAAAGGCTCGGCTCACATTTGCCAAAAAATATCTTGATTATCCCCAAGACTTATGGGCAAATATTCTGTGGACTGATGAGACAAGTTGAGCTTTTTGGAAGGTATGTGTCCCGTTACATCTGGTGTCAAACCAACACAGGATTTCATAAAAAGAACATCATACCAACAGTCAAACATGGTGGTGGTAGTGTGATGTCTGGGGCTGCTTTGCAGCTTCAGAACCTGGACGACTTGCCATAATTGATGGAACCATGAATTCTGCACTCTATCAGAAAATCCTGAAGGAGAATGTCCGGGTATCAGTTTGTGACCTCAAGCTCAAGCGCACTTGGGTTATGCAGCAGGACAATAATCCAAAACACATCAGCAAGTCCAACTTTGAATGGCTAAAGAAAAACAGAATTAAAGGGGTCATTGGATGCAAAATTCACTTTTCAAGTTGTTTGAACATAAATGTGTGTTGGAAGTGTGTGTACACATCCATCCTATAATGATAAAAATCCACCCAGTGTTTTTTTTAAATCCCTATTTTAAAATCCCCTTTCTCAAATCAGGCTGTTCTTAGATTCCTGTCAGAATTACGTAGTTCTGTACAGGCCCCTCCCACGATAATTGATTGACAAGGCCGTCTTACCTTAGACCCGCCCTGAGTGAGCTGTAAACAGTCCGACCGCCGACTCTGGTGCAGGGGACGGCAAGATGTCTCAGATTAAGCGATTGAAGTGCTTTGTTGTTGGATGTGATAATGAATAAAGCAGTCTTCAGTGGCTCAGATGTCGGGAGTAAATGAAGACGCAGAGGATTAACGTTACTTTCGTTTTGAAGGGAATGCGCCGATCCTGATCTGTCTAAATGCGTCTATGTTCGCGCGAATCATTTGTGATCCAGCTTCATCTACAGAAGAAGTGAGTATAATGTTTTTTTTTTTATGAATCTTTGCATATCGCCTTTCCTAATAACATGCTAGTTAGCCAGTTTCGCGGCTAAAGTAAACAGTACTGCTCGTCACCCCACGGAAGAGAGGGGCGGGGTCAGCAGAGCTCATTAGCATTTAAAGCAGCATGGACTAAAAAAACGGCTTGTTGAAAACAGAGCTGATTTTGACAGGGTAAAGAAGGTGTTTTTTACACTACCATTGAGAAATTTGAACCAAAGTATGTTATAGACTTTTCATTAAGACCCTAAAGAATCATATCAACTTGTGGAAAATGGGCATCCGATGACCCCTTTAAGGTTTTGGAGTGGCCAAGTCAAAGTCCCAGACTTAAATCCGATTGAGATGCTGTGGCATGATCTTAAACAGTCCATTCATGCTCGAAAACCCTCCATTGTAGCTGAATTCAAAACAATTCTGCAAAGAAGAGTGGGCCAAAATTCATCCACAGCGATGTGAAAGACTCATTGCCAGTTTTCGCAAACACTTGATTGTAGTTGTTGCTGCGAAGGGTGGCACAACCAGTTATTAGATTTAGGGGGCAATTACTTTTTCATGTAGTGCCAGGCAGGTTTGGACAGCTTTTGCTCCTTAATAAATGAAACCTTTATTTCAAAACTGCAAAACTCGGGTTATCTTTGTGTAATATTAAAATTTGTTTGATCTGAATCATTCAAGTGTGAAAAATATGCAAAAAAAAAGGGAAGGGGGCAAAAACCTTTTCACGGCACTGTAAGTTTGTTTGTAAAAACCTCTGTTAAAAAAATAAATAATTAACAGTATTGCAGGTTAGGCTATATATAATCAGTATAATCAGTCAATATAATCAGTGATCGAAAATTATATTCTTTGAAACTGGAGCACTGTATAGGATTTTATGGTTGTGGAAATGCTCCATTTTGTTAGTATCTGATGATGTGTAGCTATTTTCAACTAAACCTTTTGTAGACCGAGCTACTCTACCCTTTTGCATGCTGTTTTATTATTGTGCTATCATCGATTTCAGATTAGCCTGTCCTTAAATGTCATGTAAAAAGCATTTGTTTTGTTTGCCTGTGAATGACTAATGTGTGGCTTTCCTTGTGTTGGATTCCTCATGTTAGGTAATAGATGCTGCCCAATAGCTGTCTGCTTCACTATACAGTTGATTGGCTGTGGGTCAAATTGCTTTCCATTTAGTATAGCGCAGTCCTAAAGCTTTTTAGGCAGTCAATATTCTTAATCAGATGGGATAACTGCTCCATAAACCATTCAGCCATTGATCTCAGCTATCTACTTGACTGTCTGCTTCAATCCTGACTGACACCTGATTGGTTTGTTTAGGGAGGAAACCCACTTAGACAAAGATACACCAGTTGCTATAGATTGTACATTTTTATAATGAGATTTTTACTAAAACAAAATTTTACTTCAATGTTTATTGTATGAAAATGATTTATCTCTATTTTTTCTCTTCTTTTTTTGTACACAAATTACGACTGTCCCTCTGGGGCTAATTTACTGCATTTTTGTTGAGCTGAGGGACAAGTCGAAGTTATTGACTGTGGATGCAGTCGATAGAGCTTCAGTTGAATTTAATCTAGTATATCCCTGTAGGTAAACTCAAATCCTGCCAGATGTCCCTGTAGAACTGTGTGCAAAATGTTTAGAATGTTGTATGACATGTATAGATTTTGTATATAATTTTGACATGCACATATCTGTGTAGTGGTATTCCAGTTTACAATATAACTGAACTGCATTAGAAAGATGTCAGGTTCCCTGTTGTCTTCCCCTACAACTGGTATCTTATTACCATGACTGTGCTGTAGTGCATGAAGGACCTCTCAAAGTCAGTGCTTTTCCATTTTTTGCTCTCCCAAGACTTCCACATGCACATGCGTGAAAAAGATGCTCATATATCAGCAATATACAAGCCACGGACCAGGACTCAACAGACCACCGTGACAATGCCTTGTAGCGCTTTCACCTCGTAGCTCCTCCAGCAGGGCTAAAAACTTTGCACAAACCACACACCGAATGATGGAATCAATTTCTTCTACACGTGATCAAAATCATTTTAAAGGGATAGTTCACCCAAAAATGAAAATTCTGTCATTAATTACTCACCCTTATGTTGTTCCAAACTCATAAGACCTCCGTTCATCTTCGGAACACAAATTAAGATATATTTGATGGAATCTGAGAGCTCTCAGACCCTCCATAGACAGCAAGGGTCCTTACACGATTAAGGTCCAGAAACGTAGCAAGGAGATCGGTAAAATAATCCATGTGACATCAGGGGTTCAACCGGAACTTTACGAAGCTATGAGAATACTTTTTGTACTTTTATTCAGAGACAACACCCTATAAATGAATACTTCCCTACTTTATAGTATGCAAAAAAACAGTACTCCAAAGGAGTATTATGTCCAAATACACAGTATTTGAAAAATAGTAGGCAATGACCCTACTATTTAGTAGTAGCAATGACCCTACTATAAAGCCATGCACTGTAAAAAAATTATATCTTCCACAGTATTTTTGTCCTGTTTTTCAATACAAATATCTAAACATCGTTGAATATAGATATATGTTCTTGAAATGCAAAATGACAATAGTTGAATTCTTGTTTTCTGAGAAAGTCATCAATATCAAGAGAGTTTATACAAGAACAAATATCCCTCAGTAAACTGTGAAAACATGTTTTCTGAGCCATAATCATAAACCCATTAACTCACTTTATTTTGATCATTTTCTCAGAAAGCAATATTTGTTACTGCATGTCATTTTGCTTTTCAATGGATTTTCCTTAAAGACATTTTTTTGCTCTGGAAAACAAGACAAAAGTACAAAGGAAGGACAGCACTTTACTGCAGTGTAATCAGAAGGTACAGTAGAAGTTATTTCCATATTCTATATTTTTGAATGAATTCAAATGTTATTGAAATTTGTTGAAAGATGTATTTTCAAACTGTTGCTTGACTTATCTGCTAGACATTTTTGTTTAGAGATATTATGTTGTCTTCAATATTTCAAATGTTATTTATTTGGCCATAAAAAGGTCTTTAAAATCACAAATTGAGCTTTATAAAATGTGCAGAAACCCTGATGGAGATGACAGGAAATGAGAAGAGCGATCATTCATTATATGTCACAAGAAAAACTCAAATCTATACACATTTGTTATGAAGTTGCAATCTCACCTACATCCCTTCTAAGGGCAGTTAGCTATTGAAAGTATCAAAAAGATTTGGAAGATGTCCTTTTGGGTGACACAAAATTGGGTGAATTTTTAAAAAAAAAATTTGGGGACAGTCACACTGTTAGTTGTGGCATCATGTAGAGGGGTTCTTCACTCGGAGTCTGGTGGTGTTGAGCAGATTTCTGAAGGTGCCTCAGTCAGCTCAGACAGTCCGTCAAAAGAACTGGAAGGTGGATCAAGTCTCTGCCAAGTTGAGGCTTATGCTGACCGATTGTGAATCTGCAGTGTAGTGAGTGAGAGATATTGAGAGCAGAGACTGTCTGAGTCAGCTTTCTCCACTCCTCACCGCTCATCTCTGTGCTGTGCTCATGTATTCTGCTGAATTTATAGTTCTTCTCACACTCAGAAGTACTGTTAGACGATAGCAACTCAAAACCATATTGTTCTTAAGTGACTTGAAAGGTTTTGCCAAACGTGTGTTTGACATATGTTTTTACCCTCATAAATTGCTGCTGTTTTGGTTTGGGATGCCAACCATTCCGACATGAAAAAACAGCAGTGAGATGACATGATAAAGTAAATATTGCACATCTGGAACGTTCCCTCAGGAATGTTTGTATTATCACCTTATCCACACTGGAGCGTACTGTGGCTCATCTGCCACGTCAGTTACACACACACAGACTGGCGGGAGGAAGTGATGCGTCTGTCTGAATATATTCTCTTCCGGACACTCTCATTTTTAATGCCAAACCACAGATGTCTCTGGAGCAGAATGTCTCGCAGTGCTCAGAATACCACCTGATGAAGCTGTGAAAACATAAACAGCTCTACTTCAGTTCCAAACTTTTGTTGAGGCCATAAGATCTGTGTACTTTAGAAGAATGGCGAGGTCCCACAAACTGACAGCAGGAAAAAAAAATTTTTTTTTTGCCTTTGACATGAATAAATGCAGATTTGTAGGACTCTCATCTAAGTAGGGATTGTAATTGCAAGGAATTTTATTATTCTGGTTCCGATAAATTTTTTTCTGACTCATTTCATTTTCACTTTACTTTTTAGAGACACGCCAAACAAAAAACAAATTATTAAATTGAAATGTTAAATAGTTTAGAAGAAAAATAGCATTCCCATGTGAAAAATAATTACTCTTTAGCAAACTTTTAACAAGAGTACTTGTTCAGATATAATACACTTTAAAGAATATACTTGAGTGTGAAATGAATGTAATGTTTTTGAACACTTAATTGCATGTTCTTTACAATTAAATAAAAAAAACGTCTTATGGTTTTAATTTATAATAAATCCAATTAGCCAAACTTTAGAGTTTTTTTGCCCACTGAAGTAGGACTTGATACATCTTAATTTCTAATTTTATAATAACTTTTATTGTCTTTGAAATATGGTTAAAGTAAGCTGCCAACTGTCGTGAAAAGCATTTATGGTTATCTTAAACTTTAATGTCATCTCTATTGAAACTTGTGTGTTATGTATTTAAATATGTTAGCAATTGCACATTTGAAAATGATAAAGTTGCAATTTAGGACATTTAAAATATATTAACTAAATTAAAATTATAATCAAAGACTTTGCTTTTGTATGTTAGAAGTGTACTTATTTTGACAGCACAACAAAATATTCTTAAAACAATTATTTAAAAGTACTTTAAAACTTTAAATTACAAATTGCACAATTTTAAATGTATACTTGTTTTAAAAAATAGTCATGTCTTGACTTAAAAAAGTCTTAAAGTACATTTAAATGCTCTTTTATTAGTATCATCATTATTATTATTATTTGCAAGTACAGTTTTGTAATATACTTTTACACTACAAGTGCACATTCAATATAATTAGGCACACTTATTTTTCACAAAGGGTTTACAGAGCTAGGCTTTTAATTATTGGTACACAATGTTGTCCAGCTGGTTCACACTGCAGCTTATGGCCAAGAACCTCCCACTTAGACAGGATGAGACTGTATAACCAACATGTAAAGCAACCAACCACAGCTTATTATTATTATTTTTTTTGCTTATCTTTTAGGGGCAGATAAATCTGAATTCAGTCATACTATAATAACAAATTGTTAGTGTTGGAGGGAAAAGCTCAAATAATAGCATAGTAGTCTGTACAATTAGTTGTACAAACAGCATCATAGAAAATGGCTAAAATGTATGTAAAACATTTGTTTCCAGGTGGACTGATTAAAAATTGACCTCCAATGTTGCGTAGAGAACGGCCAACCAAATTGGAACTGCAGAATTTCATTCAACATTTGCAATTCTTGTCTGCAATATGCATCAGACAGTCAGTGAACAGACTGTGGGCGGTACGTGGGGTGTGCTGTCTGAGCTGTAACTAGGATTTGAGACCAGGAAACTGACAGCAGCTGCAAATAAGCAGTTTGGTTTTCATTCCATTTGAGTAGAGTCAGATTAAAATGTAAATATGTACACAACTGTAGGCCATGCATGTAAGCATGTGTTTATGCATTTATGGTCCACTGTTTACATATCTCCTCCATCACACTCTCTAGTAATGGCTAAACCTTAGACCCTCACAAAAAGCTCTGTGTGTATGTCTTTGGCTGGTAGATATGATTGTATTAATTGTATGTACTTTTGTTCCAAAGCAATTCAAATCAGACATGCTTTTGATCCCTAACCAAGAGGGTATGTCTTTCATTAATTCTTTGTTTTATCTGTTGCTATTTCTTTAGTTATTGCAGTCACTAGATAATGGCTTTCGGATGTGGAATTGAGCCAAAGGATGGATGGTTTCCTGCTTTTTCGTGTTCTGTTTTGCTCTGTCATATGACTAAGCATTGAAAGAGACCCTTCTGGTGTAAGGCTGGTTGATAAGGAACAGTAAAAAGATGTCTTTGTAGAAATGTGCCTCAAGGTTTCATACTAGGCCCATTTGAATTATTCTATTTTCGGTCTTTATTTAAAGTTAAATGCTACAAAAATGTGAAATTGTGAAGTTTATTCTTAATGAATAATTGACAGAAACTTTGAACAGCAAAAATAAATGCATTTGATGTATTCAAACTATCATAATGTTTTGAGAGAGTTGCTGGTTATGGACACCATATTGGTTATTAGCTATTTTAGGATCAGTTGCACTTGAGATTTCAAGATTTTCAGTCTTTGTGTAGTGCATTGATTGGCAAGAATAGTTTATTAATGCAAATACTGCAATATTAATCCGTGATTTTTAGTCTTTCTGCTGTCAATCTAAATTTAACAACATCTATTATTTAATAGGTTTTCTGTTTCTGAACAGAACAAAGACAAATCAAATGGGTATATGTCACAAAAACTGCCAGTAAATGTCCCCGTCATATATAATAATGACTGAAATGAGTGAAATAATTTTAAGAAGAAAGGTCTGCAAATCTCAGAGTGTGACTTTGAAACCTTGTGACCTTGAGAGTCTTATTCAGTTTACGTTTCTGTATGTTATGCATAATTTATCAGTAAAGCTATGAATGTGACCTGCTTGGAACCACAGCCTTTTCTTACAGCAATGCTCATCTCTTTTATTGTGGCCATTGTGATTGTGTGTTTATGAAAGAGGCAGATTATTTTTACAGTACTATGAAAGCAAGCTTCTGAAGCACACAGAACGTGTGATATACAGTTCTTTGTTTCTAAAGGACGCAGTATGCTTTCTTATGTGTAGTTGGGCCATCACTAAAGAATAGCCTGTGACCTCCTTTTTTCCCCCAGTGCTGGGTTGATGAATCTAGGCCAGTTCAACCAGTACAACAGTCATCCCCAGTTACATTTCAGAACCAGCTGGCAGAGTTTACTACACTACACTGCAACTCTCTCTATTTACCTAGACGTTAGACTTTTTAGACAGACATTTAGTAAGTAGTGGTAGACAAATATTTGGCCATTTTAAGGGCATCAACATGAGTTAAAGCCAACTCATATTACCCACCTCCTATTGGTTCCAAAATATACACTTTTCTGTTTTCAAACTTCACCAATGGTTAATAATATTTGGTATATATATGGTATGTAATTTATTAGAATATACTGACTGATTAATGCAGATTTTTTTTTTTCATTTTCTGTTGAGTATTTCAGTTTTGTTATACTGTTATTACAGTAAACCATGTGTCCATGTTACCACTATGTACTACTGAACCTTCTCTGCTCTCTCCTCAGGTTGGCGGCACTAAAACAGGAGTAGTGCGTTATGTGGGAGAGACTGACTTTGCCAAGGGCGAGTGGTGTGGAGTCGAGCTGGACGAGCCGTTAGGGAAAAACGATGGAGCTGTAGCTGGAACCAGGTACATCATTAGTCTTCTGCTAACATGTCCTGTCTTTAGCAACACCCTCAATGGCCTTCAGCATTAAGAGGTCTCAATGTTTCATGCCTTTTTCAAAGAGGTTTAAAGACTGTTTAGTATGTTAATATATATCAGTTGTAGTGTGACCTACAACATGGAATCAAAATGGGCCCATTTACATTTTTTCTATACATCCTGGTCTTATTCAGCAGTTCATCAGTTCATGTTATTCCTGACGAGGCTATTTTTTTTTTGTCTTTTTTCAACATCTAATAACCTGATCTTAACCTGATTAATGGTCACTGTTCCCAATCCAAACAATTCCTGACAGACAAACTCCCACCCTACATATTTTTTAAGGGAAATTCTGTCACATTACTGAAGTAAAATGGGTTGCAAATGCAGCTTCATGTTGACTTTTAGTAGTAAAGTACAGACCAAGTAATTTGGACGTAATCATTCACATGCTGAGCCAAGGTTAAACCTCTGCTGTCTTTTCGATGAAGAATGGGGATGGTTGAGTTCCAAACAGGAATAAACAGCTTCATAGATACTCATTAATTGTTGACATTTGGCCCAAGGCCGGATTTAGTCGATTATGTAGTTTGTTTTTATAATGATAGCTTGACATCAGGCTGGACATTTGCCAGTGTTCAGTTCAGATGATAAGAAAAGAAACATTTACTAATAGAAAACAGTGATTACAACAGCCACTACCATTCAAAGGTTTTGAAAGAGCTTTTATGCTTATCAAGACTGCATTTATTTATTTATTTATTGTAAAAACAGTAATATTGTAACAATTTAAAATGACTGTTTTAACTACATTAAACTGTATTATTTTAATATGGAGTTTAAAATGTAATTTATTGCTTTGATGACAGATATGAATTTTCAGCAGCCATCAGTGTCACATGATCCTTCAGAAATCATTCTAATATGCTGATTTGCTGCTCAAGAAACATTTCTTATTATTATCTCATTTGAAAATGGTTGTATTGCTTAATATTTTTGTAAAAACTGATACAATTTTCAGGATTTTTCTTCCATCTTACTAGTATGTTGACATTTTAATGTTAAACCCAGCTCATACGCATGATTTATTTTACTCATTTACTCATCTAGTTCTTGATTTATTATATTACCATATAAATTAACAATCTCTGCATTACTGGTAAAAGGCAAAAACTTCTCTCTAAAAGCAAAACCGTGAAATTCCTAATATTAATTCTACTTCCAAATAACATTTTTTTTCTATTAAAACAACAGCAAAAATATTTTCTATTGTCACACAGAGGTTTCATAAATGCATTTATTCAGTAACCTCAATCACAAACAATATAGTTAAGATGTATTTTTGCATTTCTCACAGTTCATCACTGAGAAGGTTTGATCGCAGATTAAGTCACAAGCTATTTCCTCCCTCACTTCCTTATTCTCTCTGTCTCTCCCTAGATATTTCCAGTGCCCGCACAAATTTGGCCTCTTTGCTCCAATCCACAAGGTGATCCGCATTGGCTTCCCATCCACCAGTCCAGCTAAAGCTAAGAAGAGCAAGCGTATGGCGATGGGTGTGTCATCTCTGGCTCACAGCCCCTCCAGCTCCTCCATCAGCTCTGTCAGCTCTGTGGCCTCCAGTGTGGGGGGGCGACCCAGTCGCTCTGGCCTGGTAAGGGATGGTAAAATGCCAAAAATAAAGCGCCAATGCAAACCATGTCTTATGTTGACATTTTGCAGCATTGCTTCCTGATGTGACTGTTAAAGGCCACCTATTATGCCCCTTTTTACAAGAGGTAATATAATTCTCAGGTGTCCCCAGAATTTGTCTGTGAAATTTCACCTCAAATTACCCCATAGATCATTTTCTATATCATTTTGAAAATGAGTATTTTGAGTGGAAGCCGAAACACGCTGTTTTCATGCATGTCTGCTGCAAACACCCGCTTCTCTAGAATAGGGCTGTGCCTTTACAGCTTGTACTAGTGATGTGTCTTTCGTGAACGAGCCGGCTCTAAGAGCCGATTCTTTGTAGTGAACGAGAAGAGCCGACTCCCATCGGGGAGACCCGAATCTTCAGCCGGAGCCTTCTATTTTAGCCCAATTTAGCAATTGTGAATGGTTTGTTTGTTGGTAAGGAATTTTTTATTCAGTGTTTTCATAAAAGCCTTATTTTTATGCATTTGTTCTTTCAACCAAAAAAAAAAGACACATGCAGCTAATCACATGGGAGGATAGACTAGGATCATACCATTATGTGAAATAAGTAAGGGGGACACACACTCCGAAGATAGCGAGTGTAGTGGTAAAGGCCAGGTACACAGAGCAACATAGAGAGATGGGGGAGATGGATTTAAACGCAAGCATGTTGGTTAAGGTAATGGTAGGAAGACACTGCATTGTTGCAACATCGGTCCCCTCAGAGAGTCTTCTCAAAAACAGGACAAATAATCACAGAGATCGCATCAGCCCATCCAAGCTGAGGCATCTGATATGCCAACCTGCACTAAAGACTAATGTGTCTTAATGTTAAGACTTTTGATTTTATTTATTTATTTGATTTGTTTGCTGTGGTTCTGTGTTCAATTGTTCAATTAAAGTTTTATTAACATGTTAAATAATAGTAACTGTATTTTTTTTGTAACGAAAAAATGCATAAAAATAAGGCTTTTATAAAAACACTGAATAAAAAATTACTTGCCAACACAAACCATTCACAATTGCTAAATTGGGCTAAAATAGAAGGCTCCGTGTGATACTAAATGAAGAGACATCTGGGAGCCGTAAGAGCCGGCTCTTCTAAGGGACCCGAGCCAAAAGAGCCGGATCTTTGAAAAGAGCTGGACTTCCCATCACTAGCCTCGTATCTCAGTTACACTGCTAAAAATCATCTGTTTGGTTTTAATTATCATGTCGATCACATTGAAATCATGTGTTTTAAAGCCATGTGTTTTAAACTTCTGATACACGGTTTTCTGAGTGCACGCATTGGAAGCAAGCGCACAGAAAGCGACTGTCACACGGCATGAGAGTCCTAAACTATGTTCTCTTTCATGTCTTATTGCGCTTATACTGTCAAATACACACAAGTTTATGTTAAAAACACACGAGTTACAAAAACACAGTCGGTTATGTTTGTGAAGGTAAACTGCTGGGAAAGAAATCTCAAAAACAAAATGGCAACGTCGTGGGTGGAAATGTGCAGATTAATGGGCGGTAATATTATAATAAGATTCCCTTCTTACGTCACGGGGATGTGAAATCTGAGCGGCTCTTTTTTTCACAAGCTTGCCGAGAAAGGCTTACCAAAACAAAGTTAATGGGTTGTCCTTTTTAAAGTTTTTTGGGTTGGTAGATGCACCGGAGACCCGATGATAGCACTTAAACATGGAAAAAGTCAGATTTTTATGATATGTCACCTTTAAAGGGGTCATTGTGTGTTTTATCACTTCATCACTTTAAATGCTTGATAAGAGCCATTTAATAATTCATCGTCAATTCCTTGTTTGAATTTGAATCCAAAAGTCTTATTTCATTTCACTCAGTGAGCTTTTTCCTTCATTTCTGGCAGTTGACCGAGACGTCCTCGAGGTACGCGCGGAAAATCTCGGGGACCACGGCTCTGCAGGAAGCCCTGAAGGAGAAACAGCAGCACATAGAGCAGCTCCTGGCTGAGAGAGACCTGGAGCGAGCCGAGTTCGCCAAGGCAACCAGCCATATCTGCGAGGTGGAAAAAGAGCTGACGACACTGAAGACCCGACATCTGCAGGTGTGACTCACACATATAAACACAACACTTATATGTGCATTTCATTTACTACATTTACTCACAAATATAAACTTACACTCTCCATTTAACACTGCATTCAAATGAATTTCTGAAGAACAATGACCTTTTCTCATATCTCTTTCAGTATGCAACTGAGGCAGAGAGCAACCTACAGCAATCCCGAGCCCTGCTGGCAAGCACACAGAAAGACAAAATGGAACTGGCCAATCAGCTTGAGGAAGAGAAAAGGTACAGTTTTGCTTGTACATTGTAGCCCCCTCACATATATTGTACAATAGTATCCTACCATTTGCTGTTGTTCAGTTTAGTTGTTTTTGTCTTGGTACTTGAGTTAAAGGTGCACTAAAACATTATTTTTAATTTAAAAGTTTTAAAACATAAATAAGGTGCTTATTGAAGAGCAGAGGAGAGTGGGGTAGCTGGGACACTTCTTAAGTTGTCCCCTAGACGAGGAGTAATAACAGACATTTCAGGATGTATGTTACCCTATAAAATTAGAAGGCATATTCATCAGTAGTTCTCAATGGAGGGCCTAGCAAACTGCCAAGGGGGCCGCAGGATGACTTAAAATGATTCAAATGAATATATTATTTTAATTATATTAATAATCATAACTTAATTAAAATAAATAACCATATTTCTTTTTTCTTCTAAATATCTATTGTTTCTGAGTTTGTTTATTAAAAAGAGATTAAAAACAATCAGCTTTGTCACAGTTATAGCAGAAATGCTGGCAGGCGGCTTTGAAAATGGTGTTGGACAATGGTAGGCCTTTGAAAAAGTCTAAAAACACTAGTCTACTGTATATCATAGGCCCATAGAAGGAGCTATAGAGTGATCCAGTGAGGGATAAGTTGGATCAGTGAGAATACCTATACTATGTTTAAAATAAATATTAAAGGGGTCATGAACTGAGAAATCAAAATTCCCAAAATTAATATTTTGTGATTGGTTTTCATAATATTTTCTGCACTCACCACACAGCTTTTGAGAAAAATTCTAATCTAAAAATTGGCCATAAATTATTTACATTATTTTATTATTTGTTAATTCACCTGCCATGTAGAAAGTTTAATTTAATGTGTTGTAGCACAAAAATGCACACATTCTCTTAATCATAGCCAGCAGTATATATTATGAGATATATAATTGTGTATCATTTGCTAGATTAACAGAGACATCCACTGATACATCTTAACCTACTCTTCACAAAAACAGTCATGGATATATCACAGCCATGAATGACAAAAACACCTGGAAATAGTGTATTTCTACAATTATATTTGGTAATTTAACACTTGGTTTTGTGTGATCCTGCATTCATGCCAATAGGCGTCAGTATAAAGTCCAAAACTGCTGTCTATCTACCAAAGAAACGAACAAAAAAGTAAATGAGGAATTCCCTGACACCTGGTGGTCATTATGTGTTATGACAGGAAGGTGGAAGATCTTCAGTTCAGAGTTGAGGAAGAGTCCATTACCAAAGGAGACCTGGAGGTATCTGCCTTTTTTTTACTACTTTACTATATTTTTACAACTTTACTGGGAGATGTGTACTTTTTTCAATTTTGAGAATTTCTGTGAAGATAACAGAAGAAAACCGATGCTATCACTGACTGATAGAATTCGTTAATTTAGAATGTCTCTCCAAACATCTTCAGTCCTCAAACACTTAAACAAATTTTCATTTGCAAAAAAATAAATATGTCTGTTCTGACTAAGATCTGTTTAAATGTATCTAAATGTATCAAATATGTCTCTGTTTATCCAGCCCTATACTGTCATGCCGAATGTTAAAGCATACTCTGTCTTGCCTTTAAATGTCTTCACACTTTGGTATTATTATTGGTGAATAGCTAAGACCTGTTAATCTTTTTCTGTGCTACCTATGTATGTCTATTTTTCTCTTTCTCTTTCTCTCTCTCTCGTGTCTTTCCATTTCCCCCTCTCTTTCTCTCTGTAGACTCAGACCAAACTGGAGCATGCCCGTATTCGGCAGCTCGAGCAGTGTCTGCATTTGGAAAAGTCCAAAGCAGAGCGGCTTCAGAAAGAGTTAGAGGAAAAGATGGTAAACATGCAGGGAGATGAAACACCCCAGCCTGTAGCCATCTCTCCCATTGCCATGTTTCTGTCCCTTTGTTAGAACCCTTGTCTATGGGTTGCCACTGCTTGTGCTTGATTGAACCAGGCTTGGGATCTCCATCATTTGACATGTTTGTAACTAGTGCAACTGATCAGATATGTTTAATGCCACTCATTTTTTTAACTAAGCTAGTTGATCAGAAAAGATCAGATACTTCAGGCTTATTTTAATTGCACCCATTTTTTGCGTTTAGTGTGTTGATTTAGGCTAATTGGAATTTACTCCAGTTCTGATCAGAAATCGCATTGCTGTGAAACCCCAAATTCACGAGTGTTGGAGATCTTTGCCTATCTCTGTGGGGCAGCATGGCTCCTTATAGCTAGGAACTGCTTTCACCTTTCATTTGCAAAATATTTTTTCATGTCTGTCTTCTCTTGTTCACTAAGCATCTGCCTAAGACCCTCAGGTGGAGTTGAGGAGTTATCTTCTCCACAGTGATCTCATTTCCTCACATTAGCCTTCATATTGTGTTTTAGATGCTGAAATACAGCCTCCAACCTTTGAAAGAGTTGTGATACAACCCCCCTCTGACACATCTACGCTGTATTTGTAGCCCTTATTTTTCTATAATTAGAGGTAGTTGCTAATGGCATTACAGTTATTATTGGTCATGCATATTATTCCTCTTCTGCCCAAAATTGTTGTACTTAAATGGAAAGTTCGCCCAAAAATGAAAATTCTGGCATTAATTACTCACCCTCATGTCGTTCCAAACTCATAAGACCTTCATTCATCTTTAGAACACAAATTAAGATATTTTTGATGAAATTCGAGAGCTTTCTGACCCTGCATAGACAGCAACACAACTGAAACGATCAAGGCCCAGAAAGATAGTAAGGACACCGTTAAAATAGTCCATTCAGTCCAACAGTTTGTTTCGTTTAGCGTCACATTTCAGGACATGGAAATGTCGCCACAATAACAGATCGGTGTGTTTAAGATTATATGCCGCGAACTTGAAATATTTCACATACTTTTGAAAATCCAGCATTTAGTTGATCCTGATAAGCGCTCATCATCACAGTTGTAAACACGACGGCTTTCTTCTTTCGTGAGGGGGTTTGGCGTCACGACATCTTTGTTTTCAGGTGGAACGTTAAAGAACGCAACACACACGTCTCCCGGAAATCCTGTATAATTCAACCAATATGATGACGACTTCGAAACTCCTGAAGTGTTTCCAGTTTTGTGTGCTATATGCATCAGACGTTCAGCCAGCGGTCTGTGGGCGTGACGTCTGAGGCTGAGACTAGCAATCACTTAGCCTAGTGTCTATCCAGAAAGCCCAAGTACTGCCATAATGACCACCATAGACACCCCGGAACACCATAAATACGACTTAAACAACCATCAAAACTGTCTTGCAAAACACTAGCTTCTACCCTATCAAGCAATGCCTAGTGACTACCCGGAAAACCCAAGCATCGCCCTAATGTCCACCAAGACCCTAGTCTGCCTTAGCAATTCCTAAGTGACCATCCAAAACACCCTAACGTCTATTAATGCCCTAATGACCCCTCTGAATACCTAGCAATCTAGCAACCACTTGTATCACCCTTGCTAAAACATCCTTAGCACCCTAGTAACTGACTAACAATGCCTTTGTGTACAACCAGAACGACCAACACCCTAGTAACCACCATGAACACCCTAGCAAGCGCCTAGCAATGTCCTATCAATCAACTAGCAACACTCTGGCAACCACCAACATTCTAGCATTGTGGTTTTGCATAGACAGACACCACTCAGGCCCGTTTACACCTGGTATTAAGGGTTTTAATCGATCTAATCACAAGTGGACAACAAAATAGAGGTGTCAAACAGGGTCTGAAAAGTTTGAACTTGTCCACTTTTGACCACTTCCAGAGGTACTTGAAAACTCCACAAAAGCCTGCCTCCTCTAATTCTTAAACATTATGGGACGTGATGTTGAAACATGCTAGCCAGACAGGATTTAAACTTTGCCGTTTGAAATCGTAAGTTTGGTATGAAGGTGAAAAAATACCAATGTTATCTTACCAGTCCTGATTCTAACACATATCCACAGCATTCAGTGTAGTATTGCAGCTGTCAGAGCAAAAATGAAAGCTGCTGCTCTCTGGAATAGTTTTCTGTTGTCTCCCTTTGCAATATTAGCTTATTTTGCAATATTAGATAAAAAAGCCAGGAATAAGCCTATACATACACCCGTGGACAAAAGAGACGGATTAAAACAGCAGGTGTAACCAGAAATGTGTCTCCATGGTCAACTTGCGTTCCGATCGACCAAAACGCATCTTAAAGGATTAGTTCACTCCATAATAAAACATTTCCTGAAAATTTACTCACCCCCATGTCATCCAAGATATTCATGTCTTTCTTTCTTCAGTCGAGAAAAAATTAAGGTTTTTGAGGAAAACATTCCAGGATTTTTCTCCATATAGTGCCCTATAACTGGGACCAGTGGGTTGAAGGTCCAAATTGCAGCTTCAAAGGGCTCTAAAGAACCCAGCCGAGAAATAAGGGTCTTATCTAGCAAAATGTTCAGTAATTTTCTAAAAAAACAAAAAACAATTTCTATACTTTTTAACCACAGATTCTCATCTTGCACTAGCTCTGTGATGCGCATGAGCATCTTCACACATTGCGTAATCACGTTGGAAAAGTCACACATGGTTAGTTCTTCGCCTGTACTTGGGTTCAAAAAGTTAGGGCAGGGTGAAAAACTCAATCTCATTTTCTCCTCCAGCTTCAAAATCTTCCAACATTGTTGTTTTACCTTTTTTTTTTGTAAAGGGCGTTTCACTTTCTTTGCATGTTCGCTTTGTAAACACTGGGTCGTACTTCCTCCTACTTCACACGTGACCTTTCCAACGTGACTACTTTGTGAAGTCGAGCTAGTGCAAGATAAGCATTTGTGGTTAAAAAGTATATAAATTTGTATTTTTTTCCCTAGAAAATGACAGATTGTTTTGCTAGATAAGACTCTTATTCCTCAGCTGGGATAGTTTAGAGCCCTTTGAAGCTGCATTGAAACTGCAAATTGGACCTTCAACCCATTGGCTGCCATTGAAGTCCACTATATGTTGAAAAATACTGGAATGTTTTCCTGAAAAACCTTAATTTCTTTTCGACCGAAGAAAGAAAGACATGAACATCTTGGATGACATGGAGGTGAGTATTATCAGGATTTTTTTTATTCTGTAACTGAACTAATCCTTTAATATCAAGCATAAACAGGGCCTCACATTTACAATCCGAATTCCGGAAATGTTGGGACATTTTTTAAATTTGAATAAAATGAAAACTAAAAGACTTTCAAATCACATGAGACAATATTTTATTCACAATAGAACATAGAGAACATAACAAAAGTTTAAACAGATACATTTTACACTTTTATCCACTAAATGAGCTCATTTCAAATTTGATGCCACATGAGCATAGATTTGGCTGTCATTGTAAATAACGGTGAATGAAGGCAGCACAGTTTAGGCACTCTAATCAACAGGATTTCACATTTATCAACAGGTCAGAGGCAGGCTCCAGCCAACACCCATGAGGCTGGGCAAGAGTGTCAAGGTGATATAAAGGGAGTAACATGCTGTGTGGTTTTCAGAGTGATCTTCTACTTTAAACATGAATATTATATTTAGATGTGTGCTCTTCTCACTTCTCTCTTGTGGTTTGAGACTGCATCTATGAACTCTTTTAGTAATATCTTATTTCTGATAACCTCTTTTCTTTGAACTATCAAATTTTCAGATGACTCCACAATGACTAACATTAATATTTGTTTGCTCTGTGAAATGAAAAACATCTTTGAATATTTTTTTCTTTAAACATAGTTTGAATCATATAGTGATTGCCTGCGTTCCTTTGGACTTGCTGTGTACCGTTCCATCTCATATTTGCCTGGCTGCTTTTAGATGGACAGACTGAGAAAGGCTTGCTTGGGCTTGAATTCAACAGGAATGCTGGTGTAGTTTCATAGGTTGCACTATATCTGCTTTTTGCACATGCAAGAGCCATTTTTCAAGAAATGGCCATTCACTGAAATGTTTGCAGAGCAAGCAAATGCTTTGTTTGCTGCTTATGACTGGATTGCCATCCGGTTGCTAGTTCTAGTGGGCAACTCTCCAAGATATTTCATACCAATTATCAACAACATTAAAATGTTTATTTGGGGGATGCAGAATAAATAAACTGATTTATATAATAATATATTATAATATATAAACTGTTTTTACAGACAGAAAATATGATGGCTGTGCTTTTTAAAACAATGTCCTAGAACTTTTTCTTAATTGGAGAATGGATTATTATTATTATTATTATTATTATTATAAACAGCTGTTTTCACTAGTGTACTGTAGTTTAAAATATCTCTACAATTTACAATAATGCAAAAATAATAGAATTTTATTAATGATTCTGATTGTAAAGTACATTTAAATACATCAAATATATTTTCATTGGGGGAATTTTTTTTTTATTATTATGTTCTGCCAGTATAATAATAATAATAATAATGATGATTATGATAATAATAATAATTCTCAGTAGTCTTCTGTAACTAATTATAAAAAAAACATTTACCATAATGCAAAAATAATAGAATTGTATTTATGATTTAAATTGTACAATAAATTAAATTGTAAATTGTATTGTATTTTAAATGGTACAGTATTACGCAATTAATTGTCCAAAGTTAATTTGTAAAGTTAATTTGTAAGTGTGCATCATGGAAGTATTTAACATTTTAATGAAAATATTACTTACAGAATGACCTATTGGGTGTATTATTGAGTTTTGTTTAAGTGTCATCAAAATAATGTCACATAAAATAATGGTCCTAAAATGGTATTTTCTTAATTGTTTTAGGACCTTTAGGACAGATTTAAACAACATTGTCCGTTACCGTTATGGTTCTCAGTGTGCATCCCTAGTTTAATTGTCTGTATCGTTATATTCACCACATTTACTAATGAGCTTTTTCCACTCGATGTCCATTAGTCTGCTCTATTTTGAATCTCTAATTAAACCAAAAGTTCAAATGTCTCGTTGAAGAAATGAATAAATCCTTTGAGGGTTGCCCCTGAGCAGACTGGAGGTTTTGGCATATAAAAGATGGAAGATGCAGGATTTCTGACCCTCTTTCTGTCCTCTAGCAAACTACAGTTGAGGAGAAGGGTCGTGTTATGCAGCTGGAAGAAGAATTGGCATTGCGCAAGGCTGAGGTCGAGGAGCTCCAGGCTCGGCTTCATAGAGGTTCCTTTGGTCCAGGCACAGACGCTGGAGACAGCGGACCAGGCATAAGCTCAGAGACTCTGGTTTTGCGGGAACAGCTTCTCTCTGCAGGCCGTGAACGCCGTGAAGAGAGCAGCCAGTTGCGAGAGAGGTACGAAGCATCCTTGAGCAGCAGCCAGAAAGAAGTCGAACGCCTTAAAGCCACAACAGAACGTCAGGGCAAAGAGATCTCCGACCTGAAGCAAAGAGTTCAGCAGGCCACTCGTGAAAACATGGAGATGATGGACAGCTGGAAAGCCAAACTTGACACTTTGGTTGGAGACCATCAACGTGCTCTAGAGGAACTGAAAGCCTCGCTAACACGAGATCGTGGGGCCAGTGAGAACAGCGGAGAAGAGGGTGAAGGAACCACACTTGAGATGAGAGCAGCTCTGGAGAGATTAAAGATGGAGCAGCAACTGGAGTTAGAGAGCCTGAAGGCCAAACATGAGATCGATGCTGTCATAATGGCCAAAGAGCGTGAAGATCTATGTGCTCGACTTCAGGAATTGCGGGATCACCTGGAGGAGAATGAGGAGAACTGGAAGATCCAGGTGGAAGCCAAGAGCATCCAGCATACTCTGGAGCTCAAAGAGGTCTCAGAGAAGCTTCAAAAGGCTGAGTTGAGGATAAGCGAGTTGGTTAAGTCTCATGAAAAGCATGAAAAGGCCACCCAACTTCTCAAAGAGCAGCTGGAGCTGGCTGAGAAGAAGATGGTAGATTATGAGGCCCTGCAGAAGGCTGAAGCTCAGAGCCGAGCAGAGATCCTCTCACTGCAAGAGAAGCTGAGAGTCAGTGAGAACCGACTGCAAGCTGTAGAGGCGGATCACACCACCCAGGATGTTAATGTTAGTGACCTCTGGGACAAAAAACGATTTTAATGATTTATTTACAAATGTGCTGAATTTTAGTTAGTTATTCGGGTTATTTTGTAGATTAGTCAGAAATTTCAATGCGTACAGGGCTAAAATTGTAATTTGATAGTACATATTTAGAACCAGTCCTAAAGATTCCTAATGGGATGAATAAGAATCAAGATCCTACTGGATAAACTGAAATCCTGAAAAAAAATATGATTTTTTTATTAATCCAGTAGGATCTTATTTGATGCTTAGATTAGCCTTATGTGATCCGATTGAAATCACATGGTATTAGCTCCAAATTCTAACAGAAATTGTTGACTTTAGTTCAAAAAAGTGTTTTTAAAGTTCACTTAATTATGTTTTCTGCCCTTCCAGAAGATCCAAAATAATGACAACTCTGAAGAGAAGATTAAACTAAAACAGAATATGGAAGGTACATGTTCAAATAATGACAATAACATTTTTTTTACTTCTGCTGCTCAAAAGTTTGGGGTTATAATGTTTTTTGAATGTTTTTGAAAGAAGCCTCTTATGCTCACCAAGGCTGCATTTATTTGACCAAAAAGTACAGTAAAACGGTAATATTGTGAAATATTTTTATAATTGAAAATAACTGTTTTCTATTTCAATAAAATGTCAAATGTAATTTATTCCTGTGATGGAAAAGCTGGATTTTTTAGCAACCCTTACTTCAGTCTTCAGTGTCACATGATCAGCAGAAATCAGCAGAAATATTTTTTATTATCACAGTTAAAAACAGTTCAACTAAATGTAGTTTTTTTTAAGAACAGCATTTATTTGAAAAATAAGTCTTTTATAACATCATAAATGTCTTTACTGTCACTTTTGATGACTTCAATGCATTGTTGCTGAATACTTTTTTTTTTTTTTTTTTTTTATGACCCAGACTTTTGAATAGTAGTAAATGAGTTGACAGTGGTATGCTAAATTATTCTGGTATTAATGTTTTATTTATTTTTTCTTTTAGTCTAAATTTAAAAAGTAATTATACAGTAGTTTTCAGACATTTCAGCATGTGAAAGTTCTCTATACCTGTGTTTATAACTTCAAACTTTCTGTTAGAAACTCTGGAGAAACTCACAAAAAGGGAAAAAGAAGTATCCACTCTAACAACCCAAGTAGATGCCCTGAAGACCCAAATAACTGGTAATTATCACATTTAAAGTGTTACATTAATGTCATTCTCATTATGTTTTTTTGTGAAAAAACTAAGAGAGTTATATATAACATACCATAGGATGATGCTATTGATATTTTGTTTTACTTCTAACAATAAATGCAACTGCATCTTGTGTGTAGCCTTGGAGGAAAAGGTTCATTTGGGAGAGAAGGCGGCAGATGGACTCGTTAAGGAAAAGACGCGCTTGGAGGCAGAGCTGGAGTCCATGACCAAGAAATCCCATGATGCATCAGGCCAGCTTGTGATTATTAGCCAGGAGCTTCTGAAGAAAGAGAGGTAAAGAGTATAACATGGAGGAGAGGGCACTTTATGATTTATTACAGGTGTGAGTGAGCTTTTAAGCACTTGAGATGATAATGACAGCATATGGTCCACATGGAAATAATTGTGTCAGTTTTTGAAGCACATTTCAAGAAATGCTTTAATCATCTAACTTACACTTGTAAACTTGAATATAGTGTGTACTTGAGCCTCTATTTTATTCCTGTCATGGAGAACCATCATCTGGATTGTATTGCTTCCCAGTACACTAGGATAAATGGTTAGCCATGTACCATTGCTGATTGTAATCTACTCAAGAGCAATTTGAGTTAATGAAGACAATTACGCTGATTACAACTGTGGCCAAAACGTCATTTAGCCTTTTCAATCAGTGCTACATGCTGACAGTGAATATCCTGTCAGGGGTTTGGGCTCTGCCCTTAAAGGGATAGTCCACCTAAAAATGAAAATCTTGTCATCATTTGCTCACCCTCAAGTCTTTCCAAACCTGTATGAGTTTCTTTGTTCTGTGGAACACAAAAAAAGTAATTTTGAAGAATGTTGGTAGCCAAACATTTTTGGTTCCCATTCACTTCCATAGTAGTACCAAAAATACTATGGATGTCAATTGGAATCAAAACTGTTTTTCAAATGTACTTTTTTGTGTTTCCACTGAGTAAAGAAACTCACAGATTTGGAAAGACTTGAGGGCGAGTAAATGATGACAGAACTATCCTTTTTAAAGAACTTGCATTGAGAACTAAAAAATATATACAAAAGCTTATTACACTTATTACAGTTGGTTGGCTTTGATTAGGTCAAGCACACATTACAATACAGAAGGATATTGCCCTAATATATACATTTTATATTATTATTATTATTAATATTTTTATGCAATATTTAGTCTTTTTCTGGGTGTGTGCATATCAGGAACCTGAATGAGCTTCGGGTGTTACTGCTGGAATCTCCGCGTCACTCTGCGGGAGTGGAATGGGACCTTAGCCGTGAAGTCCACAGAGCCGAGTGGAGGGTGAAGGAACAGAAACTACAGGATGACATCAAAACTCTGCGAGAGAAACTTTTGCTGCTGGTGAGATATATGAACAGAAACCTGCGACTACAGCCTTTGCTGCTTTTTTATGACACACATCTCATGTCATTGTTGACACATTTAAATTAAATTTAAGTGAATTTTCCTTTACTAATCAAATTTTCCTCCCAGACACAAATATATGTACAGGTGCATCTCAAAAAATGTGAATATTGTGAAAAAGTTATTTTGTTTTGTAACTTATTTCAAAAAGTGAAACTTTCATATACTCTAGATTCATTACATGTAAAGTAAAACATTTCAAAAGTTTTTTGTTTTAATTTTGATGATTAGAGCTTACAGCTAATGAAAGTCAAAAATCCAGTATCTCAAAATATTAGAATATTTACATTTGAGTTTCAATAAATGACCATCCATACAGTATAAATTCTGGGTATCGCTTGTTCTTTGAAACCACAATAATGGAGAAGACTGCTGACTTGGCTATGATCCAGAAGACGATCATTGACACCCTCCACAAAGAGGGTAAGTCACAGAGGGTCATTACTGAAAGCTGTGGCTGTTCACAGAGTGCTATATCAAAGCATATTAAATGCAAAGTTGACTGGAAGGAAGAATTTGGGTAGGAAAAGGTGCACAAGCAACAGGGATGACCGCAAGCTTGAGAATACAGTCAAGCAAAGCCGATTCAAACACTTGGGAGAGCTTCACAAGGAGTGGACTGAAGCTGGAGTCAGTGCATCAAGAGTCACCACGCTCAGACGTCTTCAGGAAAAGGGCTACCAAGCCACTGTCAGAACAGAAACAATGTCAGAAGCATCTTACCTGGGCTAAAGAGAAAAAAAAACTGGACTGTTGCTCAGTGGTCCAAAGTCCTCTTTTCAGATAAAAGTAAATTTTGCTTTTCATTTGGAAATCAAGGTCTGGAGTCTGGAGGAAGAGTGGAGAGGCACAGAATCCAAGCTGCTTGAAGTCCAGTGTGAAGTTTCCACAGTCAGTGATGATTTGGGGTGCCGTGACGTCTGCTGGTGTTGGTCCATTGTATTTTATCAAGTCCAAAGTCAATGCAGCCATCTACCAGGAGATCCTAGAGCACTTTATGCTTCCTTCTGCTGACAAGCTTTATGGAGATGCTGATTTCCTTTTCCAGCAGGACTTTAGCACCTGCCCACACTGCCAAAACCACTTCCAAGTGCTTTGCTGACCATGATATTACTGTGCTTGATTGGCCAGCCAACATGCCTGACCTGAACCCCATATGGAATCTATGGGATATTTTCAAGAGAAAGATGAGACAGTCAATCCAACCGAAGGCTCAATAGTGCCTCAGCAGTGCCACAGGCTGATCGCTTCCATGCCACACCTCACTGATGCTGGAGTTTGTGCTAAAGGAGCCCCGACCAAGTATTGAGTGCATAAATGAACATACTTTAAAGAACTTGAACTTTTCTGTTTTGCAAATCCTTTTTTTGATTGATCTTAGGAAATATACTAATATTTTGAGATACTGGATTTTTGACTTTCATGAGCTGTAAGCTTTAATCATCAAAAAAAAAAAACTTTTGAAATGTTTAAATGTTTTAAAAAGTTTCACATTTTGAAATAAGTTACAAATAAAATAACTTTTTCACGATATTCTATTTTTTGGAGATGCACCTGTACATAAACAAACAGTTGTGCTGTTTAATATTTTTGTGGAAACTGATACTTTTTTCATTTTGTGGTAAGTAAAGCAAAGAACAGAAGTTTAAAGAACATCATGTTCAAAGCGTGGGGTCAGTGTGTTTATTTTATATAATTTATTTTATGAAGTCATGCAATACATGTATTTTTATGTATATCTCAAAGTAAAATAAGAAAAAGTTTATTTTATATAATTATATCCCTTTTAATGTACAATTTCTTTCTAACAGGGTCGGGAGAGGTCATCTCCAGACCACCGTCGATACTCGATGATGGACCCATCTGCTTCAGACACAGAGGTGGCCTGTCTGCGTCAAAGGCTGCTGAGCACAGAAGATGCTCTGAGGAACGCTCTGGAACACAACCAACACGTGGACCAGCTAGTGCAGGCCATGCGCACCCGACCGGACAAGAACCAGGTAAACAACAGACAGTTAGCACCTCACCTCAACCTGCTACTGCTCCTGGCTATTTCTTCAATGGACACACTAACACGGTCCAACAGTGTCATAAATATTGAAATGCTCTTTCTTTGTGTTCACAGGCACATGCTAGTGCAAATTCTGCAAATGGAATCCATCAAGAAGACACTTCCTTCACACAAGAGGTTAATAGATCTTTGTTCGAAGGGGATTTTGAATCCTAATATTTCTGTATCATCCTAAACTCTGTTTCTCTGTCTAGGAAGAACACTGATGAGGGCTAAAACGGTTCTCAGATGTTTAGGGAAGAATGGAGGTGTATTGGGAAAGAAGAAGCCAATTTGATGCCTAGACCTTTGGACTAATGCTTCACTGGACATCTTATTTTCTGTTTACAGTTAACACCAAAACAATGACTTTATAGATGAACAAACAGAAACCACAAATCGAAGAATATCTAAAATGATCCAAGATGCTTTAAAAAGACATAACGGAAGTGGTTTTTAAGGTCAGTGGTACAACACGGACAAACTGACACATCGACCCTGTAGACTACCTCCGAGATGGACAATGATGTCTGACTTAACAAACGAGAGAATGTTGGTCAGGATACTTGAATCCTCGGAAAATCCAATACCATGCTATACTCTCAGTTGGCTGTAACCGTTTGCAGTTTAGAAAACATTTTTGGCCTCAATTTATACCGTTTAATTTATTTGCCATCTATGCTTTTTAAAAATGGTATATTCAAAGAGATAAACTGGCCAACTTCCAGCATAAGCTTTGAAGGTCTTGGGTTGGTCACTTGTCACTAGATACTGTAGCAAACAAGTAAATAAACCAGACAGGCTCCCTTATTCCATTCCTGCTCATTTTTGTGTTGATTGTTTTCATCGAGACATGAATTTTAAGGTATGAATTATACAGTATTCCGCAACCATGTTCAACAGAATTAGCAAGTTAAGGTGCACCGTAAAGCTTCAAGAACCAGTATTGCAGATTCAGTCAATATTATTCCATACTTTTGTAATATTATGAAATATTAGCAGACAGTGCCAACTCCCATCCTGTAGTTCATTTAAATGAACAATGAACCAACAGCTTTTGTTTCATTTGGAATCATTTGCTGAATCATTTCATTCTTTTAATTCAGATTGGAGAATCTTTTCTTGACACTCTTAAGAGGAGGTACTACATTAGTGACATTTTTTAGCTGAATTTAACAATTTTGACTCTATGAACTATTTTTCATTGCAATGACATTTTGCCCAAATGATATAGCTGGATTTTCTTTTGCCTTTTTAATTTTATCTTTACGAAAGTGCAAAAAGCTTGTTAATTTACATGCACCCAGCATTGTATTTAATATTTAAAGTAAACAACCTTTTTTAAAGTAAAATTTTTTTTTTGTTTTTTTGTTAATATGCAAGTAAGTATTTTGATAAAAGGAAAGGATCAACTGTAGTACCTCCCCTTAAAAGATCAAGAAAGACTGTTTAGCATCTCTCTGATCAGATTTCTCTGTCCATACACACATTTGTAGTAATAAATCTGATGTTAAAACAGAAACCGTACAAAACATAACTGCGATCCCGTAAATCAGTGTCTGCTCAATGGTATTCCAGAATTGATTATCTCCTTTGACAAACCATGTTGATGAAATACTGTGCAATTAGGTCATGTTTGTTCATTAGGCAACTTTATACTGATGCGATTGTTATTACAACCAAGAAAGCATTTTCTTTTTCAAAAAGAATAGGGAAAATGATAGGGCTGGCCCCAAGTTTTGCAGTTGAAATTGCTTTAGATTGCAGTTGGATTCAATAAAAATGCCTTTTATCTTGTTGGGAAACAGTTCGCTCACCACTTGCTGTAATGGTTCCCAAGAATCAGTAATTAAACATTAACAAAAGAAACACTTTGCTGCGTTTTTTTTGTAACAAATGGTTTCCTCTTATTTTCAAAAGGGAAGGGTTTGTATATAAGCACTTTCCAATTCATCACTATATACTATAAACACTATATGAAATAATTTATCTGTCATTCTCAAGACATTTTGCCATTTGAGCCTGAAAATGTCATGCTTTTATTTAACATTTTATTTCAAAAGGTTATTGTCATATTTTCCACCATATTGGGATGTATTAATATTCAGATTAGTGGTCAGTAATATGGGATTTTTAATGGCTGATTCTTATAACGTTACCTTAATCTAGCATGTACTGTGTTAAAGCGATAGTTCACCAAATATATATATATATACAGTGGGTACGGAAAGTATTCAGACCCCCTTAAATTTTTCACTCTTTGTTATATTGCAGCCATTTGCTAAAATCATTTAAGTTCATTTTTTTTCCTCATTAATGTACACACAGCAACCCATATTGACAGAAAAACACAGAATTGTTGACATTTTTGCAGATTTATTAAAGAAAAACTGAAATATCACATGGTCCTAAGTATTCAGACCCTTTGCTGTGACACTCATATATTTAACTCAGGTGCTGTCCATTTCTTCTGATCATCCTTGAGATGGTTCTACACCTTCATTTGAGTCCAGCTGTGTTTGATTATACTGATTGGACTTGATTAGGAAAGCCACACACCTGTCTATATAAGACCTTACAGCTCACAGTGCATGTCAGAGCAAATGAGAATCATGAGGTCAAAGGAACTGCCTGAAGAGCTCAGAGACAGAATTGTGGCAAGGCACAGATCTGGCCAAGGTTACAAAAAAATTTCTGCTGCACTTAAGGTTCCTAAGAGCACAGTGGCCTCCATAATCCTTAAATGGAAGACGTTTGGGACGACCAGAACCCTTCCTAGAGCTGGCCGTCCGGCCAAACTGAGCTATCGGGGGAGAAGAGCCTTGGTGAGAGAGGTAAAGAAGAACCCAAAGATCACTGTGGCTGAGCTCCAGAGATGCATTCGGGAGATGGGAGAAAGTTGTAGAAAGTCAACCATCACTGCAGCCCTCCACCAGTCGGGGCTTTATGGCAGAGTGGCCCGACGGAAGCCTCTCCTCAGTGCAAGACACATGAAAGCCCGCATGGAGGACTCCAAGATGGTGACAAATAAGATTCTCTGGTCTGATGAGACCAAGATAGAACTTTTTGACCTTAATTCTAAGCGGTATGTGTGGAGAAAACCAGGCACTGCTCATCACCTGTCCAATACAGTCCCAACAGTGAAGCATGGTGGTGGCAGCATCATGCTGTGGGGGTGTTTTTCAGCTGCAGGGACAGGACGACTGGTTGCAATCGAGGGAAAGATGAATGCGGCCAAGTACAGGGATATCCTGGACGAAAACCTTCTCCAGAGTGCTCAGGACCTCAGACTGGGCCGAAGGTTTACCTTCCAACAAGACAATGAACCTAAGCACACAGCTAAAATAACGAAGGAGTGGCTTCACAACAACTCCGTGACTGTTCTTGAATGGCCCAGCCAGAGCCCTGACTTAAACCCAACTGAGCATCTCTGGAGAGACCTAAAAATGGCTGTCCACCAACGTTTACCATCCAACCTGACAGAACTGGAGAGGATCTGCAAGGAGGAATGGCAGAGGATCCCCAAATCCAGGTGTGAAAAACTTGTTGCATCTTTCCCAAAAAGACTCATGGCTGTATTAAATCTAAAGGGTGCTTCTACTAAATACTGAGCAAAGGGTCTGAATACTTAGGACCATGTGATATTTCAGTTTTTCTTTTTTAATAAATCTGCAAAAATGTCAACAATTCTGTGTTTTTCTGTCAATATGGGGTGCTGTGTGTACATTAATGAGGAAAAAAATGAACTTAAATGATTTTAGCAAATGGCTGCAATATAACAAAGAGTGAAAAATGTAAGGGGGTCTGAATACTTTCCGTACCCACTGTATATTTTGAAGAGTAGTGGTTAACTAAACAGTTGCTGGCCACCATTGACTTCCATAGTATGGAAAAAAAATGTAAATCAGTGGGAAACAAAAATACTTTGGTTACCCACATTCTTCAAAATATTTTATATGTAGGCCATATGGGCACCAGGGCCATCTGAAGATACATATCTGCAAACAAGAACATGATTTCCACCAGCAAATGTAATGAGGAGCCACTACAGAATGACAGAGGGGAGGGATACATGCCGTTAGGGGGAGACATAACAAAACAAACCAGCCAAACTGTTGAAGACTGTTCTGTTGGACAGTAGTTTGTGATCACAGATCATTATCATGCTGCCATAATATTCTGTCACATGCTAGACATGAAGAAATATAATATTCAAAACTATACAAAAACATGTTATATTTATTCGAATTATTTTAAGCTACCGTTTTTTTAATTGCACTGTAATTTTTAAAGGTTGAACTGTGACCAACATTTTTGTTTTTGCTAGGTCATATAAGCATAACTGGCCAAAATATGGTGCATATCCTCTAAACATCCTAATGTATATCAGGTATTTTATGGCAGTTTGTTATTGTGGGCCACACCTAGAAATTTAATTGTTTTAAATCTTACTTTTTTTTTTTTTTTGCCATGATTCTAACAATTTTATAGGCAGAGATTACATATGAGACACGTTTTGTTTGTCTTGACCCAGGAATTCAAATAAATGTTGAACCTGTTGCAGAATTATTGACTATTAAAAAAATAAAAAATAGCGCCACTTTATAGTAGCGCCACCTAGTGTTTGATAGAGGTGTGCATTTGGGATTTGAGACCATCCCACCAAGTTTGGGGTCTCTTGAAACCCAGACAGTTTTAGTGAAATGAATGAATGAATGCACTTTTCGTTATTTAGACTTCTAATAATAAGAAAACAGATATAATAGAACCCTTCAGTGCTTGTTATCTAATAACAAACTCATCCATGGTTAAAAGTGGGATGATTTAAACAGTTAAATTTGTGATTTCATATGATAATTCTGAATAATTTTACTTGAACTTTTGATGAGGTTAATATATCTGATAACAAATGAGCATTTTTAATACACATTATATAACTGCAAAGGATATTACAAATATTACATTTAAAAGGGTAATTAATATTGCATATTTATATATTTTTGTTCATAATATATATTTTTTATATACATATATTTTTTTAAATTAGGCTACTTGATTAGATGTAATTCAGTTATTGTAGTGGAAAATATCAGACAGCCTGTTTATTATAGCCTATTTAAGATTTGTTGCATCAGGTTTTTTTGTTTTTTTTCGTTAAATTGCGTTATCCTCATCTTATAATTATAAATGTATTTACAGATTCACGAAATCGATGTGTTTGTTCCTAAACTGATCCGCGGAACGGTACATGTTATCAGGCGAATCGTTTGCGCTTATTTGCAACGGTCTGCTTCCTCTTAAAATAAAGCAACGATAACAGGGGGCTGTGGCGATAGGCAGAGAGAAATATAGACATGTTACAGTCACAATGTCAAAAGAGTTAGTTGCACACATTTGTCCTGCGAGTGTCGGCGAGTGCTGTTCCAGCGGTTCTTAATCCTGTATGTAAATGACAGCCAATAGATGCTGTTGTTGAGTTGGGCTGGATTAGCGGAGGCGAATGACTTTCAATTTTACTGGATTACAGAACAAAGAAAGGGGAAAGGGGACACACTCCTCTGTTAAAGAAAACAGAAAGAAAACGGGGCAAATTGATCAAATAAATCACGTCGATTCCATTTCAGCAGACTACAAACCATTTGAGATTATGACATTTAAGAAAGTCGCTGTCGCCTTTCTTTAGATGGGAATTCAGCTCTCACTACTGTTGGATTAAACGGAGAATAAACCTATTCCGGGATTGACAGCATAAGGTAATTAAACACGGGGAAATCGGTAAGGATTAAATGTAATTCTTGTTATGTATGTATGAAAAAACATTTAAGAGTATCGTTCTTGAGCACGTGACTTTTTATGGATGTTGAAAAAGTGAAATTACAGATTATAATTTAGGGGGAGGAGGATGGCTAGGAGTGTTAGCACACTGGCTATCATGCTAACGCTCCGCACGCGAATCCCTGACGCTCGACGCGATGTTTTAGACGCTTTTATCAAAGTAACACGCGTTATAATACACCTTAGATAAGATAAACAATTAAACGCCTTTGCGTTCTGCGTTTTAGCTAACAGTAGCCGAAATTCTCCTGTTTTGTTTGTCTTGTGAAAATGGCAACACAATTTGAGTGCTAGCAAATTGCCTAAATAGAGCAGTTGCATTGTTGGCCGGGTGATAAATTACAGTCAGTGGTTTTTATTTCCCACAATCTGATGAAAATCGCCGTGGTTGGCGTGGTCACAGACGCGTTTGTCGACCTGAGAAGGTCATGTTTACAATGTCAAATCCACCTATCAGTGGCTGCTAATCTATGTCTACTATGAAGAATGCTTTTATAGATTATGCATAACTGAATGTGTCCCAGTGAGTTTGCTGCGGAGTAATAATATCACATGCCTCTAAACTTGCTCGGTTTTCCTCGAAGGACTTCTCGGCTGTCAGATCCATTCATGAAGACAATGATAGTTTATGATTTATGTCATGCTGTCCCGCTATGAGTCTGTAACTGAAACATGAACTATCCCAGAATGACTTGCTGTCGGATTGGGCCTGTAACGTTATATTTATAACAGGAGTAGCTGTCCGTGTTTCTTTGTGATTTTTCTTCACCCAGATTTTATAGCGGACACAGTACCACAGTTGTTTACTGTACAAAATATTCTTAAGATTAAAGTTTATTAATACTACAATGAACTGCACATGCAAAATGATTGCTTAAATGTAGGATGACTAGGAAATTAACAGCACAAGAAACTGAACAGTATAGAACAAAAACTGTGGTAATTATCTATATTACCAAGACGATTAATTTCCTTCCAATATTTCGGACAAAAATATGATACCAACAGCAAAAGATACCGAAAGCATTTTCTCCTCTTTAAAAAGGTGATTATTTGGTAATTCTAACTATACTTTATCATACGGTTAGTTGCATTTTATTATTTATGTTTTAGATTTTAATTTATTTACGGTATTTTACGTTTAGCATTGTTTTACTCCAAAACACTAATGAATCACCAGTTGAGCACAACGAAAAGTACCATAGTTTATGGATGTAGAACTGTGGTAATATTTGAATGAACTTGTAAATACAATTCTATATGTATATTTCAATCATTCAGTACCATAGTTTATATCAAAGTATCTTGATTTCAGTACTTTTTGTAAGATCTGTCTCCAACAGGCCTACAAATCACAAGTTTAGGACTACTAAATTAGACCTTCATCCTTTCATAACAAAAGCACCATATTTTATGGAAATAGTACCATGGTATTCGTTGAATTACCTTCGGATAGCATGTACAGTTGTATATGAATATGGCAATTATTTAGTCAAGGTATCATGATTTCAGTACTTTTTTCAAAGTAAATAGCTTTAAACATTGTTGTTTGACATTGGTTTAAAAATCTGGTTTATTCACAGCTAATAGTATTAAAATGACCACATTTGAAACAGGTTTTTCAATCTACATATATCCATATGTAGCAGAAACATAAAGAAAGCATTTTCTCTTCAACTTAAAAAGATGGTAAGCCTATTTAATATGGCAGTCATTAAGGCCCGGTTTCACAAACGGGGCTAGCTTAAGACAGGACTAGGCCTTAGTTAAGTTAAGATATTTAAGCAACTTTTACAAAAATGCCTTAGAGAAAAGAAAAATTGCAAGAAAAATTCATAATTTTTCTCATAATTGTGAGCTGATATCTTGCAATTAGCCTGTTTATATCTCTCTGATTGTTTTTTTTTTCAGAATTCTTTACTCATTTCAAAATTTTGAGAAACAAAGTCTGAATTGTGAGATAAAGTTGCAATTACTTTTTTTATATATCCATGGTAGAAACAGTCTTCCATATATCATCCAGCTCTTTAAGATAAAGTTGGATTTACAAGTAGGCCTATGTCCAACTATTTCTGCATACATTCAATATTTTTACGTGAAGCGATATATAATATAGCAAATCTCTGCTGGTATCTTTGCAAACTGTAAGCTATATTATCGTCCAACTCTAATGTGCTAAACGCACCTATAAGGTGTGAAGATATTAAGATATAATAAACATAAACATCTGGATTTTCTGTAAAGCTGCTTTGAAACAATGTGTATTGTGAAAAGCACTATACAAATACATTTGACTTGACTTCTTAAGTATCAAAGTATTTTCAGTACTTTTGTACGGTAAATTAGTTTAAACATAGACATTTGGTTTTGGTTTAGAAAGCTGGTTGATTCACAGTCTTTCAATCCACATATTCCCATATGCTGGCCATTACATAGCCACAGATAACTGTGTTAACAGTAATGCATTTTTGATCTGAAGCGCAGAAGTACATTTTTCCTGAAGCGGATCAGAATCAGGGCAGTATCTTCCCATGCAGGCCGCGCTTTGTGTTTACTCGATGCAACATGTTTGTGTGGCCTTGGGGAAAATGTCCAGGGTGAAAAGACTTAGGACCAATTAAAAGTCAATTATCAGCCTCTGAGCTGAACGATTTAGATACAGTTGTGTTTCTGAAGGGATCTGTGAACAGAATCTGTATAAAGGCTATTAACAGAAGTATTGTGTATCAATGGCGGAGCCACAAGCCTCTTAGGGCAAAACCGCTCATAAAACCCACGCTACCCTTTTCTTGAGATGCCAGTAATATCTTTAAGCACCATACAGGCAGTAATTCAAGAAGTAAAGGAGCGGCTACATTATGCTTCTCCCTCGAGCTGAGGATCTCAGATAGCGTGAATAAAAAAACGGTATTTTGGCAGGGCGGACTCCTAACAAGGAGGAAGTCATTAATCTGAGCATTTAAGCATATCAGTCCGGATCCCTACTTTTCCTGCATTTTTTTTTTTAGGAGTGTCACCAGTTTATTTTTTTTCTAGTGTTTTTTCACCCTAAGAAAATATATTTGTTATAGTTAACTCATGTCTTTTGGCTACTGCAAAGAAAGCTTAGTGTAGAGTACAAAACAAGTCATTTATACATGAAGCTTAAGGTGTCAGATGAATGATAGGATAAGCCTGTTCAATGAAGAAGTCTCACCAATCTCTTTCTTCAAAGAGTTTTGTTAAACTTAGAAGTGTTAAGATGACGCTATTAAATGACATTAACCCTTTTAAGATTATAACCCATTAAGATTATTTTCTAAGGCAAGCATTGTTATTGTTATTGCTCGGGTAAGATTCAAAATGATCTACTAACCTTAAAGGGATACACTGATGAAAGTTTGGTGTAGAAACAATTTTCACTCAGAAATTGCTAGTAAATTGCACAATTAATTAAAAATAAATAGCAGTTTACACATTATTTGCAGTGTAGTTTCTGACGTCCATTATTACGCTGATGAAGTATCAGAACATACACTGAAAAAAATCGGTGTATTGTGTAATTTGGATTTACTTTAAAAAAAATAATTTGGAAATTGCTAGTACGTTTCACAGCAGCAACACATTGAATTAAACATGACATTTTGAAGTACAAAGACTGAAATAGCATTTTCTTGTAAATTCCAATAATTTCATTTACAAAAAACAAACAAACAAGAAAGTGGAAGTTGATGCTAACCAAAACTGTTTGGTTGGTACTATCATTTTTCAAAATATCTTCTTTTGTGTTCGCTTGGCTAGACTTGACTTATGAGATAAAGTGGGCAAATAAAATAAAATAGAAATAATTAAATAAGTAGATAAAAAATGTATGGCTGATTTTTTTTTGAAGGAGGGACCCAGATCACCTTGCATTGCATTGCAACCTGGCATTGTGAGAAAGTTTTGAATGTGCAAGCATCTCTCATTTTCTTCATAAAATGTAAAATCTAGTTTGTTTTACTGTCTGAAAACTTTATCGTGAACGTGCAATGCAAGTGCTGATTCTGACACCCATTATGCTAAAGCATCATAATATACACTGAAAAAAAATCCTAGTAAGTTTCACAAATAATTACAAAGAAAACGGCAAGTAACACATTGAATTAAATGCGGAATTTTCATTTTTGCAGTTCAGCAGGACTTTATTTTTCAACTAAGGACCCAAAGTAGTGAATTAGATTTGGTGGTTTGAATGAGTCCGAAACGAACTAGAGATATGAAGTGTTGGTGCTGTTGTTCAGATGTTGTATGTAAGATTACGCTCAGGCAGAAGCATCCGGCTTTGAGCTGTAGCAGGATTTATAGGAGGTTTTCAGACGAGTAATAGTAGTACTGGGCTCTCTCTGTGCAGTCTGTGGTTTTGGCTTTGCCCGGAGGCTGGGATAATGGCTCCCAGTGTCTGGAGAGATTAAAGGCCAGAGCTGCATTGTTCACATGCCTCGAGATTAGTTTCCAAGGAAACGGATTGCAGTTGCCATGTGAACACAAGGCCCGGAATTAGGATTGCACTATTTATTTATTTGTTTGTTTTACAGCTCATATTCGTCACTCCTGCTGTTTTTGCTTGTTTTTCATCTTTAAACTCTGTAGTTAGGTTTGTGCTTGTTTTTAAACCCACCCTAGTTTAGTCCGTATTCAGGTTTACAGCTTTGTAGTTCAGAGCCGACGTGGCTGAAATCGAGATTGGAGTTGGGGGCGTCTGTCGAGAGGGACGGGTAAAGGAGTTCACTTAAGAGGGCTCATGCTTCCAGGTCCTGTCTTGCTTCCAAGGAGAACAAATTAAGGATGAAGGGTTTTACGGCAATAATCTGAGCTAGCTTTAATTGGTTGACAAAGGCTTATCGTAATTAGCTACTTTCACATGTGTGTGACGGATTTTGGTGTATTAGCACAGGGAAGGGTATTACTATCACTTTCCAAAGCTTCTTACAGGTTTTTCCACCCTTCAATACATTTTGTACAGCCAAAAATATTTAAAACATTTAATGGGGAGCTTGAAACCTTCTTACTCTTTAGTATATAATATAAAAAAAAAACATATTGTTTGTTTTTGCACGTAATTATGAGACCATTAGTTGTTATTGTTTTCTCATCATGTCTGTGATTCCTGCAGATCATAATCAGTGTAGACGGCATATCGGTGTTTCCTACAGAATTCTAGTAGCTATTTGCTACCGTTTCTAAAAATGCATGTACAGTACTATACAGAAGTCTTAGGTACGTTAAATTATTAAGGGATAGTTCACCCAAAAATTTTAATTAGGCTACCTCATGATTTACTTGCCCTCAAGCCATCCTAGGCTTATATGACTTTCTTCTTTAAAATCAATACAATCTAGGGATGGCTCAATACCATAATTTTGGCTTCGGTACGATACCAGAATGCAATACCTCTGTATCGATACTAAATCGATACCATAGGTGACAAATAACCAGCCTCAAAAGATAAGTGAATTGAAGACAATTTTATTAAAATAATAATAATAAAAACAGATTCATATCTTAATACATTTGTATCAAACTGTAACAAAAAAAACTACAGGGAACATAGGTTACATTTTGATGTTGGAGAAAAAAAATATATAACTGAAGAAATACAATGAAAATATATTCAAATCTTATTTTTTCAGTGCAAACACACAGTGCAAACAAAATGTCTCAAAATGTAACAAAAAACCTACCGGGAACATAAGTTACGTTTTGACTGAGTTTGAAGAAAGAAAAACAAAAACAACTGAAGTAACGCAATTAATGCAACAATGTTGCTTTATTGTAAAGTGTTATTCTTACAGTCAAAGTAATATTCAAAATCACGTTATTATTTCTCTCTCTCAGATTGTTTTCAGATTTCAGACTCAGATAGCCAAAGAAAAAGCATTAAATATAAATCTCAATCTCTCACTCTCTCGGCTGCTTCAAATTTGCGGTCGGCAGCGCGGCAGAAACATTCCCTTCATATTATTGATACTAAAATTAATATAGCAAAACTCTTGCTTAATTCAAATTCAATTAATATTCGATTGTATGAAATGCAAGTGCATATATTACGTGACCAAAACTTCATTGGTTCTTAGCGTGTCTCACATGCACATTTGCGCTTACTGTATCACATCTGTATGTGCGTTGATCAGTTGTAAATAAAAGTTAAAATTAAATCTGAATTTATGAATGATGCTCTCACCTGTCGATCTCTTAATTCTCTGAAAAGATCAGGATGAGCAAGCGACAAATGCTTAAAAAAGTTTGATGTGTTGCCTTCTGTGGCAACACTTGATTTATAGCAACGCTTGCATACAGGTGCAGTAAGGTCAGTTCATTCACCTTTGTCTTCTGTTTTGTATGCAGAGTAATGCCATATTTAACTTCTACTGTTCTCTTTATTTATTAATTTCGGGTGCGTTGATATTGTTTCATCTGTTTGATCCATCATGTTGTTCTGTTGTCACATTTACCAGTTGCGCAGCAATTTGGGAAGCACTGCCACCTACAGGTGCACTTCAGAACAGCAGCGTATGAAATACCAAATTGAGCAAAATTATGATATCGTACTGTTTGAAATATAATATATACCGGTATTTTTCCAGTACCGGTATACCGCGCATCCCTGATACAATCAGAGTTAAATAAAAAAATGTCCTGGCTCTTCCAAGCTTTGTAAAGGCAGTGAATGGGGCCGAGATTTTGAAGCTCAAAAAAGTGTCCATCCATCATAAAAGTACTCCACACAGCTCTGGGGGGTTAATAAAGGCCTTCTGAAGTGAAGCAATGTGTTTGTGGAAGAAAAATATGCATATTTGAAACTTTATAAACCATAATGTTTAGCTTGTTGTATGCTCGTTCACGAGAGAGTGGAGAGTGGCGTTCCAGCGGAACGCCACAAAATTATTTTGCAGTATTTCTGTTTCATGTGACTTAACGTTACTTCAGGGGCTGTCAGGGTTGCCAGGTTTTCGCAAACAAAACCCAGTTGCTACTCAAAACTAGCCCAATCGCATTTCGAAGGGGGTTCCCCGGTAAAGTTCCAGGGTCTAAATATTTGGGGACTTGGCAACACTCTGCACAGACGCAGGCGACGTCACTTCCTCAAGCTCCACTCGCGGCATTATTTAGAAGGCGACAACAAACAAAGTTAAGTATGACACAGAGAAAGGAACCGATGGCCGGCTTCATCTGACAGTCAATACAAGTAACAGACACACACATTTTATTTGCACTTTTTAGTATGTTATTGTAGCTCGAGCATTCAAGCACCTTGTTTCTCTTTGTTAAACTTGAATGTAACGTTATATATTTTTTTCTGGCATTGTCATGTGATGCTATTTTATTTTATTTATTGTTTTTATTTATTTAAATTTATGTGTGTGTACTTCTATTATGTTTGGTTGGTAAAATAAATGTAAATTCAAATCAGAGTGTCTTTGGATGTATTCTTGAGTCTATAAGGTAACAATAATATAATAAGATAACCTTGTTTGAAATGGGTTTGGCTAAAATAAAATTTTGGTTTCGTCTGTACTGCTAGGTACTTATACTATATTGACTGGGTTAAATAGAATTGCATTACTAAAAAGAGACTAAAATACAATTTTCATTGACTAAAACTAGACTAAATGTCATCAGTTTTCGTTGACTAAAACTAGACGAAAATAGTCATGGATAATTCTGACTAAAATAAGACTAAAATGCTCAGACTTTTAGTTGATTAAAACTTGACTAGACTAAAAAGAGTATGAACGTGACTAAAACTAATAAAAACTAAAATGACAGCTTCACACAAAGACTAGACTAAAACTAAAATTAAAACAGGCCGCCAAAAATAACACTATTCACTGCCATTATAAAGTATGGAAGAGCCAGGATATTTTTTTTAAAGTACAGCTGTATTCGTCTGAAAGAAGAAAGTAATTTACACCTAGGATGGCTTGAGGGTGAGTAGCCTAAATCATGGGGTAATTTAAATTTTTGGGTGAACCATCCCTTTAAGAACCCTGAAGAGTACTGCAAACTGCAGTACTGTGAAATGTTTTAGGCAATAGTAAAAAAAAATTAAAAAAGGGTGTAAAGTGAAAAACAAAGCAATGATAGATTTTATGTAATAAAATAAACTTTTATTAACTAACTGCCCTTTGCCTTTAAAAGTCCACTGATTTTCCTTGGTACACTTGTATGCAATTTTAAGGTAATTTGGAGAAGTTGCAACAGTTCTTCTGTGGATTTAGTCTTAGTTGCTTCTGTCTCTTCATGTAATCCAAATCGGACTTGCTGATGGTGAGATCAGTTCTCTGTGTGGCCCATCACATCTGTTTTAGGACCTCATGTTAATACAGAAATCACTTTTTCAATATACATTTTCTTTTCTTTGTTTTTTTTTCCTTCACAAACCCAAACATAAATAACAATAATATATATAAAAACAACATACCCATATGTTACTACTAGTGTACCGTTAAAACATATATGTATGCATTGTATATATATTCCTTATATATATATAAAGAAGTTGTGTAATTATTAAAATAACCTTTATTACACAAAATCTGTAGCAGATGAATTTCTTTAACTACATGTTGTCACCAGTAAGCAACTCCCAGGTTTCATGAACCTTGAGTTCACAAATCATCAATTCATTTTGAGACAGACATCATTGAAAATAACGAGAACATGCAGTTTAGTCAGTCAGATGCTGATTAAGTAATTTATCTTATTTAGTGAGTTCATGAAAAGAACAACCTCGTTCACATGAGTCATTTGTTCATAAATTGGATTACACTAAATGATGGCATTGCATGTTTGTTTTTCTGTGTATCCTGTGTGGTCAACTCAATAGCGAGAGATGCTTTTCAGTTATTTTGTAGACTGTACATCTGTCCCTTAACCCTTAGTTTTTATTTGTGTCCAATTAAATATGGTGTCTTTTGTAAAGTCCTTTAACATTATTACAAAGTTTGCTGATGTTTTATTTTAGTGTTCTTGCTACATGTTACATGTACTTACTATAGTAATAGCAGTAAAATATGCATAATTACAAACATCCATAATAAATACATGTTGTTAATTAATACTACTCCGTTCTTATTTGTGCAATTGCACTGTATCAAGAACACCTTAAAATAAAATGTAACCCAAACTTTTGGCAGAACAACTGATGTGTTTTTAGTTTTAACTCAATGAGTAATTCAGTCTATATTTAGTGTAGCATTATAAACCTGCATTGAATTTCAGTGTGCTTCATTCTGTGTCTTTTCCTGCAGAAGAATGGCACAGATACGGAAGCTGGGCTGTGATGGGATGAGGACCAACTCTCGGCCAGAGCTAAAAGTTCCCCAAGTGTCAGCCAGACAAGAGATCCTCACCAGCCTAGTGTCTGCCCTGGACTCTGTGGTAAGACCGTCTGAATTTAAAGATACTTACAGTGTGAGTTTTATGCAGCATTTTGGTGGTGGATGACTTGTGAATTGTGTTTGCAGTGCTCTGCCATGTCTAAACTGAATGCTGAGGTAGCCTGTGTCACTGTGCATGAAGACAGCGTGATTGCTGTGGGAACAGAGAAGGGAAGAATCTTCCTAAATTCCAGAAAGGAAATACAGACAGACTTTCACAAGTTCTGCAGTAAGTCAACAAGAATTCAAAATTGAACACAACCATTTTGAATGTTTGTATATGTAATCTGCATATAATACTGCAGGTGTTTAAAGTTTTTTTTTGCTGTTTCCTCAGGAATAACAGATTTATTTTCCACAGAAGTGTCCTGTCTGCAAGCATTGACCTCCATGAACTCCCACGCCAAAGTTCCTGAAGTGGACTGCAGCAGGACTGGCAAAGACTGCGGGCAGCCGGGCAGACAAAGAGCCTTAACAGACACTCATTCCAACATCTTCGTCCTGAGGAAGATGGTGGAGGAGGTGTTCAGTGTGCTTTATAGTAAGTCTGATTACGATTTTCTCTACATTATTATTTGGGGCGAGGGGAGATAAAGGATGTATAATATTTGGCACAAATCAAAACACATGTTTATCCACTGTTTCAGGTGAGGCTGTTGGGAAAAGCAGCCTGGTCCCTGTGCCTTATGACTGGATTCTCAAGGATCCCAGCTCAGTGGTTGTCTACGGCCTGCCTGATGGTGTAACTCTGAGAAAGCCTTCGGAATACGACACCAAGACCTTAATGAAGATCTTAGAGCAGAGCAACCGCATCCGCTTCATAGTCAAAAGGTCTTCATCTACTTTATTCTTATAATATGCTTGTGGAGTCATGGGCAGAAAGCAAAGGCCTGTTCACACAAGGTCTGAGTTTGACTGAACGAGAATGTAAGATAATAATAAAATGGAAAAGTGTGGCTCTATAACCTTCTTCACATAAAGTTTAAACTATGACCATCTAACATTTTTCACAGGGTTTCATGTTGGTTTTCTTTCTGCAAAACCTCACATTATAAGATATAAGCTTTTGGTCTTATGTCTATTAGCAGCATTTCATAAAGATGTTTATATTCATAGATATAAACATAGATAAAAGACATGGCAGAAACAAAAACAACAACAAGTGGAATGAAAACAAGCAAAATAACAAAACATGCTGACAAAATTGTTTTCATACCGTCCAAAAGTTTTGGGGTGAACAAGATTTTAATACTCATTAATATTTTTAATTCAGCAAGAATTGATCAAAAATGACAGTAAAGATTTTTACAATGTAACAAAAAGTTTCTGTTTCAAATCCAAATCATCAAAGGATCCTGAAAAAAATACCACAGTTTCCACAAAAATATTAAGTAGCACAACTGTTTTCAACATTGATAAAGGTTTCTTGAGCACCAAATCATCGTATTAGAATGATTTCTGAAAGATCATGTGACACTGAAGACTGGAGTAATGATGCTGAAAATTCAGCTTTGCCATCACAGGAATAAATTACATTTTAAAATGTATTAACAGTTATTGTAAATTGTATTCATATTTCATAATGTTACTGTTTTATTGTATTTTTTGTATCAAATAAATGCCACTTTGGTGAAATAGACTTCTTTCAAAAACATTTAAAAATCTTACTGACCCCAAACATTTGAATGGTGTGCTGTATACTGTACCTCTTTAGCACTGTATTCATTACAGGATTCATAAATGACATATCATTATGATATTTTATCATGTTTTCCATTATAATGAGTGAATCTATTATGGTATTTTGCATAAAATCATATACAAATGACTGCTTTCATTAAAAAAAGTTCACTGCTATGAGTAGTTGGTGTATAAAATCATTTGCAAACTTAAAAAAAATTTTTTTACAAAGTTATTTTATTGTTTATGTGTGAAAATGATCAGTTCAGTCAATTTGATCATTATTTATAATTATTTTATCATTATCAGCATCTTATGAACAAAGACCAAAAATTGTGTGTGATTTTTTTTTTTTATTAGTAGAACACCAGAGGAACCCTCTCGGGATACCAAATCCTGTCCGGAAGTCAACCATCACTCTTCGACCTCAAAGAGCGTAAGCAACCACGCCTCTGTCAAACCCTCCGTGCAGGAAGCGTCTGCTAGCAACTCCATGCTCTCCAGCTTCCTGTACGGCATGCCCATGTCCTCCCAGCCCCACCCAGACAGCAAGCTGGACCTGAAGCCCACATCACTGCACAGCATAGGTAAAGAGCGGCTGGGCATGTGGGCGTCCGCTGAAGAGAAAGCAGTTCAGGCCAAGGAATGTGCTGACAATGGTAAGAGCCTCCTGTTGTCTTTCTGTATACATTGGCCTCCACTGTCTTTCTGTGGAAATTAGAGGTGCACTTATGATACGTGTTACCACTTGTGTAGGTGCTGAAGCATATGGATATGCTTCTTTTTTATGTGCTTAACTCTGAGCTTATTGCTCTGACTGTGTGTGTCTCTTCCAGGCGAGCGAATAGGGCTGGCAGAGGATCTTACCCAGAGCTCTCCCAGCATCCATGTCTCCAAGCGCCTTCTGTTCTCCATAGTGCATGAAAAATCAGGTGGGCGACAGACTGTACTCACCATTACAGCGTCTGGCCAAGGACAAGCTGGCCTTCATTTTCAGTGGGTTTTATGGGGTCCCAAGCAGTGTGTCTGTAATATAACTAGAACAGGATATAGACCAAGTTAATTTGCTCCCTAAAATGCAAAGACAAGGTATCTTCTCACACTTTAAAGGGATAGTTTCCCCAAAAATGAAAGTTCTGACATTATTTATTCACCCCATGTTGTTCCAAACCCATGTACTGTTATATAGTAAACACAAAATGAGAATTATTAAAGAATCCTAAAAGTTTTTTCCATATAACAACATTTCATAGTGACCAAAAAGGACAAAAAAAAAAAACACTCCCAAAAACCGTAAAAGTTGTCCAGATGACTCCTGTGCTATGCTACACATGCGACATGACGCTTGAAAATATTGCCATTATTCATAATTTTATTAGTCATTATTCACTGATAATCTTCCTCTTCACTGTAGCGCTCATACTTTGGCTATCACTAGTTGATTAATCACAGTTAGACAACTGTTTTTATTACCAGTTTTTTTAAATGTTATGTTTCAAAATGCACATGAGGCATTATCTAAATAAATATTCACCAATTTGCATAAATTTCCAGTACGGAAAGCTGAACATTGGATAAAGCCAGGTTCAAATTCTTGTTTCAGTTTGTTGACATATTAAAACTAAAAGTTTTTGCACACTGTCAACAGCCCTTTATTTGTTTTACCATGTTTTTAGGAATACAATTTTATACAAATCAGGTGAATGATATTTTAACCTTCAGAATAAATACAATAGCTTTAAAGATGTATTGCAATTGAAATCTACAGACACAAAAAAAAAGTGTCATAAAATAAACACTTAAATATTTTGGATGTTTTCTTTCCACTAGTCTGAAACACAGTTTATGGAATCAAATGAAAGTTGTAGAAACAAATAGCACAAAATCTCAAAAATGATCAGTGCTTGAAAAAACAATGGTTTTGCTTGTACGATTTTGCCTTAAAGTTTTCAAGGCAAGACAATTTTGCTGTTCATTTCAGAGCTTTGCCTGAGGGGATAAAGCGAACTCGTCATTCGGACTCCTTTCCTTTTTTGGAGCATGACATATTGATATGTTCATTATTATCTGTTGTTTAGTTTACAAAAAATGTGACTGACGATTCTTCAGAATTTCTCCTAAGTTTCACTGAGAAATAACAGCATATGGGTTTAGAATGACTTAATCGGGTGAGTAAATAATGAACTATTCCTCCCAGTATGAAAACACAGATCATATATTAAGCTCTTGGTAAATAAATCAATCATACCAAATGATCGACACATTATTTTTTATTATATCAGTGGTATTTGTTTAGATACAGCTACAGTCGGATGAGACATAAAGAGGGTAGATCTTGGCAGAGTGGGCAGTAGTAATGGGAGTTTGGCCAGGTCACCTGGGCTACCAAAGTCTGTTCCTCTCAAAAGATCAGCGTGAGATCTTCAGTAACCGCAGAGAGTCAAGACCTGCCTTAATTGTCTCCTATGTCTAAAAGAACAGAGGAAAACCTCAGTGTATCCTCAGTGTATACAAATACATTTCAGAAAATGTTGATTGAGATTGTGGCGTTATTGCTTTCACCTTAATAGGCAACAAATATGACAGAAATATTGATTGTTACATGATCATGTTTTTTTATTGCATGGCCAGAAAAATGGGATTCGTTCATCAGGGAGACTGAGGATATCAACACCCTTCGAGAATGTGTTCAGATCCTCTTCAACAGTAGATATGGTGAGCTGAAGTGCACAATGCAGAATTTACAGTCATACCACTATAGAGTAAAATACTGCATATTGATGATAAAATGTCTGTTTAGCTGATGCATGTAATTTTTTCAGTGTTAACACTGTAAAACCTGACATGAAATAACTGCAAAAAAATATTAAAGCTTTAGAGAAAAAAAAAATCAATTGTTGATAGTTAAGAGGCCTTAGAAATGTGTCTATCAAATATACAATAGGCCTTTTAGGGTTAAAGTATTTTCTCTTATCCCAGATTAATATGCAGAGAGCTGTAAGATTCATCTGAAAGGTGTAAACACTGTATCTCTGTGGTGCTATCAAAACAATCAGCAACATTGGCTCAACCAATGGTGCGCATGTTGGGCGGGACCACCTTTTTTGGTTGACCAATAGCAGTTGGGGGATTGTTTAAAAACAGTTATTTTTTTCAGTTCTGTTTAGTAGAATATCACACACTTCAGCTTTAACTCATAATATAATTGATGTTTATTTTAGCTGAAGCATTAGGCCTGGATCACATGGTTCCTGTGCCGTACCGGAAAATCGCCTGTGATCCTGAGGCAGTAGAGATCATTGGAATTCCAGACAAGATTCCCTTCAAGAGACCATGCACTTACGGTGTGCCTAAACTCAAACGGATCCTGGAAGAAAGGCATGCTGTCCGCTTTGTTGTCAAAAGGTTTGAAACTCCATCTAAACCTACTTATATTGGAGAACTAATGTTGATCTGATGAGAGAGATTTCCTTTTGTGTCAATTAAGATGAATAGAGCCATAGTCAGAGTTAAACCAGGACTGTTAAACTGAAACAGCGGCGGTGTGATTTGTAGCTCTTCCAATTTTAACATGTGACGACGGTGTCAGAGATTTAATTACTGATAACCTTTCATTTTTTGTCATGTAATTAACTGTGTGGCTCATTGAAAATGAATCCAGATATTGGTACTGGATATACTGAGTTTTTAATTTGCTTCATAAGAAAAAAAATGTCTAGCCATCTTTGCCATCTGGCAGAGCGGCGCTAGGCATCCAAAGTGGCGCGTCATGCTGGTTGTGGTAACCGCTGCCATACATGAGCCAGCGTGGAGCCGCTGATTTGGCATAATGAGGAAATCTCCTGCTGCTCGGCACCAGACATGCGTAGACAGCATTTCAATGTTTCAATATGTTTACGGCTCACAGGAACTCACAATTTTCTTTTTCTTTTCTTAGAATGTTTGATGAGCGGATTTTTACCGGTAAGCATTTCCTTAACCAGTATCTGTGTGGCTCATCTTTACTTTTTGCATTTATTACAATGTAATAGCATTGTTATTACATAACATTGATTTTTCTTTTTTTTTTGCACTGTAAAAAGTGAAAATGTCCTGTTGTTACAGGAGCTATTTCTAATTTCTAATCTGATCCATAACAAATTACATTTGTTGGTTTAACCTTATAAAGTCACGTTTATTATGTCATATTGTGATTGTAAGTAATTTGATGTTACAACATAAAGCACATTTTTACATTTAACATTTTATATTTTTTGCAAGCTGCTGGTAAAATAGCTAAGGAGGAGGGCAAGCAGGATGGTTCCGCCCCTGAGGATGGATTCCCAGATGGGCTCAGGGTTCCAAGCTCTTCTCTAGAGCTGGTCAGCAACACTCACAGTAGCAGGTACCAATTTACTTTCCCTGTCACAAAAGAAGCATAATATCTGTATTTTCTTAGGTAGCTTGTGTTTTTATTTTCCTGTAGCGATACATTGAAATTTTAGCTGTAGGAATGAAATTTTAGCTGAAAATGTGACCTGAAACTCTGCTGAAACAGATCCGATAACTTTGGCTACATTCACACTGCGAGCCTTAGTACTCAATTCTGCTTTATTGCTCAGATCTGATTTTTTTGCTTGGCTGTACACATCATATTTTTTCCTGGCTAATATCAGATTGTAGTGTGAATTGATCACGCAGTCTCGAACGGATTATGTCCACAACAACAGTAACGAGATGAATTTGTGTGCAGGCAATAAGGAGGACAACGCTCACTGTCCCTCCACTGACTACCATCATGGCTGTCTTCCATATTAACTGATCACCCAAAGAATTAGCATTATTATTACCGTTATCTTTGGAGTGATTCTGATCTGTTTTTTTTTTGTTTGTTTTTTGGCATAGATTTTTTAAAAATATTTTAGGCTAACATAAAGTGTCAGAAGTTCCGCATTTGGCTTTGGAATTTCATTTGGGTGCATCAGTTTTTTCCTGTAATTAAGAGGACAGAAGATAGGTAACTAGTAAAGATGCATCTGTATGCAAAATGCTGAAGGAAGTCTTGTTTTTGTTTCAGATCAACAAGCTCCTGTGTCAGTCCTTTGGCTGAGTGTGAAGCAGGTAGATTGTCCACTCGTGGTTTTAATACAGCTTTGGCTTTTGCCCTGCAGTTTTATGATTATAAAACGTATTTTAAGTGTAAAATTCAAAATAATCCAATATGTTTTATTTTTCAGGGCCATCTGGGGACTGTCTGCCTTTGAAAAAGATCAAAACCGAACCCCCAGATGGTGAAATTATTCAGGTGACAGTGCCAGGTATGGTCTCCCAGCCCCACGGTAAAGCTCACGCTGAGAGTTTTCATATTTCAGCCTGGAACCTCAAGTTTTGTTCTCTTTTTGGTGTTATTGTTAGTTAACAACAATCATCTGTGCAGAAATTGAAATAAAGTTGTTAGCTGAAAGCAGCATGAAATCCCTGTAGGTCTACTGGATGGGAATGCATTAGCATATTTCACTTACTCACAGAGAGGAAGTGTGCCTTTGATGGTTGCCTTCTGATTTAAAAATATTTGCTCAAATTTTCCACCCTGCTGTGCAGTGATCTGAGCCTTTGAGGACAGGCGGGACATTTTGCATTACATGGCACATTCATTGGCTAAACACTGTGAACTGGAGGAAGATCATATATATAAACTGCAAATATGACCTCAAGTGCTGCATGCGCAATATTAAAAAAACATTAGTCTGATCAAATGTGACTTTTTACCTCCTCTTTGCCTTCTGACCTTACTTAAAGACCCTATTTATGTTATAAATATCTTGGGTGAGTGTGCTCGCTTCATCAATGCACATTATCATCTCTCATCAAAATGTGCTTTCTCTGTTTCTGAAACCACTGTCAAACAGAGACCACTTTTCACAATCCAATCAATCCACGATGGAAAAAAATCTATTTCCGTGCATTTTTTTGTCATTTAACATTCTGTTTCACTTAGGAATATGTTACGTTATGGAAGGACTGTGAATGTTGGCGCCCTGAAAATAAATATCACTGGTTTATACAAAATGTAGAGTACTGTTCGAAAGTTTGGAGTCAGTAAGATTATTTTTTTTAAGAAATTAATACAGGTGCATCTCAATAAATTAGAATGTCGTGGAAAAGTTCATTTATTTCAGTAATTCAACTCAAATTGTGAAACTCGTGTATTAAATAAATTCAATGCACACAGACTGAAGTAGTTTAAGTCTTTGGTTCTTTTAATTGTGATGATTTAGGCTCACATTTAACAAAAACCCACCAATTCACTATCTCAACAAATTAGAATACTTCATAAGACCAATAAAAAAAAACATTTTTAGTGAATTGTTGGCCTTCTGGAAAGTATGTTCATTTACTGTATATGCACTCAATACTTGGTAGGGGCTCCTTTTGCTTTAATTACTGCCTCAATTCGGCGTGGCATGGAGGTGATCAGTTTGTGGCACTGCTGAGGTGGTATGGAAGCCCAGGTTTCTTTGACAGTGGCCTTCAGGTCATCTGCATTGTTGGGTCTGGTGTCTCTCATCTTCCTCTTGACAATACCCCATAGATTCTCTATGGGGTTCAGGTCAGGCGAGTTTGCTGGCCAATCAAGCACAGTAACACCATGGTCATTGAACCAGCTTTTGGTACCTTTGGCAGTGTGGGCAGGTGCCAAGTCCTGCTGGAAAATGAAATCAGCATCTCCATAAAGCTTGTCAGCAGAAGGAAGCATGAAGTGCTCTAAAATTTCCTGGTAGATGGCTGCGTTGACTGTGGACTCAGAAAACACAGTGGACCAACACCAGCAGATGACATGGCAGCCCAAATCATCATTGACTGTGGAAACTTCACACTGGACTTCAAGCAACATGGATTCTGTGCCTCTCCACTCTTCCTCCAGACTCTGGCACCTTGATTTCCAAATGAAATGCAAAATTTACTTTCATCTGAAAAGAAGACTTTGGACCACTGAGCAACAGTCCAGTTCTTTTTCTCCACAGCCCAGGTAAGACGCTTCTGACATTGTCTCTGGTTCAGAAGTGGCTTGGTAGCCCTTTTCCTGAAGACGTCTGAGCGTGGTGACTCTTGATGCACTGGCTCCAGCTTTAGTCCACTCCTTGTGAAGCTCAAGTGTTTGAATCAGCTTTGCTTGACAGTATTCTCAAGCTTCCAGTCATCCCTGTTGCTTGTGTACCTTTTCCTACCCAAATTCTTCCTTCCAGTCAACTTTGCATTCAATATGCTTTGATACAGCACTCTGTAAACAGCCACACCTTTCAGTAATGATCTTCTGTGACTTACCCTCTTTGTGGAGGGCATGAATGTTCATCTTCTGGATCATTGCCAACTCGGCAGTCTTCTCCATTATTGTGGTTTCAAAGAACAAGAGATACCCGGAATTTATACTGTAGGGATGGTCATTAATTGAAACTCAAATGTAAATATTCTAATATATTGAGATACTGATTTTTGACTTTCATGAGCTGTAAGCTCTAATCATCAAAATTAAAACAAAAAAACTTTTGAAATGTTTTACTTTACATGCAATGAATCTAAAATATATGTAAGTTTCACTTTTTGAAATAACTTACAAGAAAAAATTAACTTTTTCACGACATTCTAATTCATTGAGATGCACCTGTACTTTTTAGCAAGGAAGCATGGTATTGATCAAAAGTGACAGTAAAGAAAAGGATAATGTTACAAAAAGTTATATTTAAAACTTGCTATTCATCAAAGAATCCTGAAAAAAATAATGGTAAAAAAAAAAAAAAAAGCAGCACAGCTGTTTTCAACATTGAAAAAAATAAGAATGTTGAAAATTCAGCTTTGCCATCAGAGGAATAAATTACAATTTAAAATATATTAAAACAGAAAACAGTTATTTTAAACTCTTAATATTTCATATTATCACTGTTTTTACTGTATTTTTTGATCAAATAGATGATTTGGTTACAAAAGAGACTTCTTTTTCACTGTCCTCATAGTGGACGATTCATCAATGCATTATATTTTATTCTAAAAGCATAATGAACAATTTATATTTCTGCTTTTCACAATTCAAAACCAAATCCCAACCAATAACTCATATTATCAAACTCAAATGCATTTTGAATGTCATTTCATTTGGTTTTAACTGTACATCCAACTGCTCACTTTCTCTATTGTTGTCTTCCTCTCATCTTCTACATCTCAGAGTCCAGTGCTTCTGCAGAAGAGCCGAGTGAGCCTCAGGCGGAGCGGGTGACCCCTGACCTGTGTCATCCCAAGGAGCCTGTAGCAGGTAACTTCTTACCTTATATCCGAGTGTAGTTCCACATCCATCTTTTCTCTTGCCTCAGGTAGTACATAGATAATCCCAAACATATGACATATCAAAGCCCTTTCCAACTTCTCATCCAGTTCAAATCCCTCTGCCTGGTCTATACCTGCCCTGCTTCAAGCGTTAATGCCTGTCTCATAATCTTTATATGTACATGTGCGTGCCCATCCAACTAACTGTCAAAGCCATTCTTGTAAGACATTCATTTCAGTGAGTTAATGCTCAACACGGATATTAAAAGCTAATTTAGCCACTGTGTAGTGTGGAGAAACCTTGTCCTAATCTCTCAAAAGGAATTGTACGTGAGTTCGAACCACTGTGAAGATCGAAACAGGACAGCAGCAGTTAATGTACAAAAACATTTTAACCACTGATAATAACATAGGTTAAAAATGGTAAGACAAGTGTTTCACATTTCTTATTTCAATTCCAATCCCAATACCCCAGACTTACCCAAACAGTAGTCTCACCTGAGTCAGGTCCAGTGTATAACCTGTTCCCAGTGCTGTGCTAGTTTACCCACGACAGTAAACCCACATCCAGTAGAACTCCCTAAATAGACTCCCAGTGTTAACGCCCCTAATTTATAGAAATATACTGTAGAGTTGATATGAACGCTCAACTACAGTACATGTGATGTGTTTATTTAACAGGTAGGAAATCTTAGTTATGGAAAACTTATATAAGAGTTTTTTTTAAATTGTTTTAAAAATCCTTTCTTTAGTTATGCTGTAAAATCTTTTGTCATATAGATGATGCTTTTTTTTTTTTGTAGAGTAAACCTTGTAGGTAAGCCAGATTCGTTTAAATTGGTTCTTTTCCATGAAATGATCACTGTGATCACAATTTGGTCAGAAAAAGTGATTAGTAAATCAGTCTTAATCAAAAATCATTTTTCAGTAATCATGAAAGACTGAAAAGGCTTTGGAAAATAGTTTTCTCAAAGCATGACTTGTACAAAATAAATATGATTTATACAGTTAAAACTTTTGGGGTCTGTAAGATTTTTTAAAAGAAATACTTTCAGAAACTTTCATGAAAAGTTACAGTAAAGACATTTATAATGCAGCCATTTATAATTGGTAAAGACATTTATAATTAAGCAGCACAACTGTTTTCAACATTGATAATAATACGTTTTTTTTCTTGAACACTAAATCAGGTTATTAGATTGATTTCTGAAGGATTATGTGACACTGAAGAGTTGAAAATTCAGCTTTGCCATCACATGAATAAATTAAATTTTAAAATATAATGAAATAGAGACCAGCTATTTTAAATCATTATAATATTTCACCATATTAATGTTTTTACTGTATTTGTGAGCAGCCTTGGTGAGAATCAGAGACATCATAAAAAAGCATAAAAAAATCTAACTGATCCCAAAGTTTTGAACTGTAGTGTATTTACTATTTTTATTTAATATTTGCATCTTTATTTTATATCTAATAGTAGTATATTAATATAATCTGTTATTACAGTTATGTTTTGTTTATTAACATTTTAATGGCTCTATTTTATAGTTTGCAAGTTATTTATAAATATTTGATTCCTTTTATATTACAATTTAAAAAAAATATATATAATTTGTACATGAGTCATGTGTAGAAACCTGGCGTTGTTGAAGCGTTCATATAACTCCCAGATTAAGCAGTCTGACTTTTTAATTAATAACACTGGATTTGTTATGTTGAAGTTTGCATTACACAAATGGTCACTGGAGTAAACCTCAGGTGAGTTAAATCATCAAAACACCTCCTGCGAGCGTGTAGAATTCACATCAAATCATACACATAGGAAGATTTCTCATGTGCTACACTGATGTTAATGTCATTCTGTTTGTATCTCTGCAGAAGATTTAACACCGAAGTCTACAACACAAGGGCTCAAGAGAGCTGTTGAAGGTAAAACTCCATTTTGAAAGATCACTCAGGTTTGTCTTCAGATATTTTAGGCAGTTGGTGTGATTGTCCTCCCTTTCCCCAGAAGACATTGGAGAGATGATCCTTCAGCTGCGAAAGCAAGTCGAGAGCCTGTTCAGCTCCAAGTACAGTGAGTCATGAACTTGATTTACAATCAACTATGACAGCAACCTGCAAATCTGCCAGTTACATTTATTCAACCAATCAAATTATTCTTGGTTTAATACACACAAATAATAGATTGCAGAATTCTTAATAGATTTTTAATTCTAGGCGAGGCTCTTGGTCTGCCAGAACCGGCTAACGTGCCATATTCCAAGTTCCAGATGTATCCAGATGACCTGTATGTCACAGGGCTACCAGAAGGGATGACATTTCGAAGACCAAACTGTTTTGGAGCGGCCAAACTCCGGAAGATTCTTGCCGCCAGTAGTCAGATTACATTTGTTATAAAGAGGTATAGTCATACAGAACACATTAAAATTATCTATCAAATTTGTTTGCATAAAACCACTACAGTGTCTAAAGAAGTATTATAACAACAGTGTGCCTTTTTTGTTTTTGTCAGGCCAGAATTGTTGACAGAACAGGTTAAACATGAAGATGTCTCTAAAACAACCTCTGATTCAGGTGAAATAACAATTTTATTTTAATTTAATTTACCCTGGATGCATGGCCAGTCCATTGTTGGGGTTTTTGTTTTGTTTTGTTTTGATTTGCTTTGCTTTTTGTTTTTTATTTTATTTGTTTTGCTTTGTTTTTTATTTTATTTTGTTTTGTTTTGTTTGTATTGTTTTGTTTTTACTATCCATTTGATATGTGTATTTCTTCTGTTTTGGCCAAAATATCACTTACTAATCTAATATAATGCTCCTTTTGATTAAACATTCAGCAGAAGACTCCAAAGATCAATCAGATGACCCTGGACCTGCCTCCAAAAGACCAGGGTTCTCAGGTAACACCGTGATTAAGTTATCAGATGTTGTACACAGTAAGTTTGTGGCTTTATTACATCCTGACCAAATGAAATGATTCAGTTGATCCGTCTGTCTTTTGGATGCCAGTTTATGTTCAAACCTTCATTCCTTCTAACCTTTCCCGATATGCTATCACTAAACCGTTGGCTTTTCTTGCATTGTTCTGCCCTCAGACAGTTTAGAGGCCAAGCTCTCCCGTATCGACTTGGCGAACACTCTCCGAGAGCAGGTCCAAGACCTGTTCAACAGGAAATACGGCGAGGCACTGGGCATTAAGTATCCTGTGCAAGTGCCTTACAAGAGGATCAAGAGTAACCCTGGCTCGGTGATTATCGAGGGCTTGCCCCCTGGCATCCCCTTCAGAAAACCCTGTACCTTCGGCTCACAGAATCTAGAGAGGATATTAGCGGTGGCAGACAAGATCTCTTTCAGCATTACAAGGTGAAGAGCTCTCAAACTTTTAAAATCTTTTTAAATAAGAAAAAAAAACTGTGAAAAATTACTTTGTGTAATATATTGGGGTTTATTTATGAAATCCAAGAGGATTACAGAAGTCTTTTTTTTTTTATCTTTTCAGGCCTTTCCAAGGGCTTATTCCCAAACCAGGTAAGCTGTTAAAATTTCATAGAACTGCTTTTCTTTTTAAAATTGTCAATATTTTTGTTGAATTACTCATGGAAATAAATTAATAACATAATTTTTGCTTTGCCAGCACCGCGAAGAATAACCATACTGAAGAAAGGTTACACCCCAATAAGTGGTAAGAATAAGGCATCATTTAAGATAGATTTAGTGTTGTAGTTATTTATTGCAATTAATGCACAAGCATCCATGTCTACTCTTGATGTACAGAACACAGATTGCTCCTGTTATAATCAATGGAGGCTGCTGCGTTAGGCACTTTAGTTTTTCTGTTTGGCTGAGATAAAATTATTTTATTTGCAAATATACTGCAGTTCAAAAGTAATATGAAGAGTTCATTTGCAAAAACAGATAACTCCATCATTGTGCATTCCAATTAATCTCAATCAAACTGCAGTTGTGTTATTTTGATTAAAAATAACAACAAAAAAAAGTAAAAAATAACTAAAAAAATACAGCTAACACTAACACAATAAAAACAATAAAACATGATAACATAATAAAAACATGATTTTTGAAAAGAGTTATCTGTTTTTGCAAATAAACTCTCTATATTTTTTTTTAATTAATTGTTTTTTATTTTTTGAAAGAGGTCTCTTATGCTCACCAATGTTGCTTTTATTTGATAAATACATTACAATAGTAACATTAAAAAACATTATTAACAGGTAAAATAACTGCTTTTTAATCTTTTAATCTTTGGCAAAGTTGAATTTTCAGCAGTATGTTACTCCTGTCTTCAGCGTCACATGATCCTTCAAAAATCATTGTTTTGCCGGTCAAGAAACATTCCTGTTTAATATTTTTATGGACACTGTGATACATGTTTTCAGGATTCTTTGAGGTATAAAATTGGCCATTACATTAAAATTGTTTCATTCAATTATTTAATAATTTATAATTTTCTAAAAAATATTATGAAATTATAAAATAGTCTATAAAAAAATAGTGAATGTCCAAAATATTTCCTTTTAAAAAATAAAGCCGCATAAGCCTAGCCTTAAGCTTGAATCTGTGTAGAATCCATCTACCATGGATTAAATCATTATTTTAATATTGAATCTGTCAGTAAACTTGTCTAATGTCTTTTCACTGTCCAACAGAAGAAGACGAGGTCAACCGGATGGGAGAAAAAGTGATATTAAGGGAACAAGTTAAAGAGCTGTTCAATAAGAAATATGGTGTGTTAATTACTAAGAACTGATTTATTCCTTCGTGCAAACATATTTTAGTGGTTTTGAATCTACTCCAGTGCTTCATTTGTGAATGTTTTGTGTTCAGGTGAAGCTTTGGGTCTGGACCGCTCAGTCATTGTTCCATACAAGTTAATCCGTGCCAATCCAGGCTCACTGGAAGTGTGTGGACTTCCGGATGATATTCCCTTCAGGAATCCTAATACTTATGACATAGTTCGGTTGGAAAAAATCCTGCAGGCCCAAGATGAAATTACTTTCAATATCAAAACCCCTCTACAGTAAGTGCTACAGTATGTCAGATATGATTATAGTGATTGTGTTGGAAGAGCAATACTTGCTGTGTTTAGAGACTCTGATGTACTTTAAGTGTTGTTTGATCTTGATTTTGTTTTTGTTTAGGCCTTTTACAGAGTTATGTACTCAATCTTGTAATAAAGGTAAGAGCCTTCTTAGTGTAAAAAAAAGTAAATGTTTACAAATGAAAATTTGCTTAAATATCAATGTCTTCTTTAGTAGAAGGTAAAGAAGTGTCTACGAATCGACGCAAGCGTAAACGAGTACTTGACAGCAGTCAAGCATCCATGCCCACTGGAGCAGACTCAACACTATCAACCAATCAGATACCTGTCATGGTAAGCAGACATATTACAGACGAGTGGTTTTCTAATTACACTTCTTTTATTCTTTACTTTGTCATACAAGGCTTTTTCAGCCCAGTTTACTTTTATAATGTGACAATTTTTGAACAAGATATTCAGTGAGATAAAAAAAAAGGGGAGTGAGACTTGATTTTATCAAACAGGAATTGATTTGATTTTGAAAAGTGGGCCTCGTGCAGAATAAAGCCAGACTTAAATGCCAGTATGATACCATTAAATAGCCAGTTAGTTAGTGGTTAACATTACACTACTGTTTAAAAGTTCAGGGTTAGTAAGAATTTTTGGGGTTAGTAGGATACATTAAATTGATCAAACAAAATTGTAATGTTACAAAAGATTTTTAAACTTTCTGTTCATCAAATATTGCAGGTTCCCCAAAATTATTCAGCAGCATAACTGTTTTTAATTTTGATGATAATAAGAAATGTTTCTTGAGCACAAAATCAGCATATTAGAATTTGATTTCTGAAGGATCATGTGACACTGAATACTGGAGTCATGAATAAAAAGGAATAAATTACATTTTAAAATCTATTAAAATAAAAAAACTGTTATTTTAAATTGTAATAGTATTTTATAATATTACTGTTTTAATGTATATTTGATCAAATAAATCAGCCTTGATGAGCATAAAATACTTTTAAAAACATTAAATAATCATACCGACCCCAGACTTTTGAATTGTATTGTATAGTCAACTGAAAAGTCATTCCAGAGCCAGCACACATTCTTACATTTTGTTAAAGCACAAAATGTTTCAAATACAGATTACTTTTGCACAATTAGACTATGAACATGTATTAAAATAGTAAATGGTGTCCATAGAATTTTCATGTCAAACTTAAAAATGGCTGATTACGCTAAATGAGCAACTATTAAAAAGTTATTTTTTTTATTTTTCAGCAATGGCCCATGTACATGGTGGACTATAGCGGAGTGAATGTTCAAGTTCCTGGAAAAGTCAAATATTAATGAACTTTCTGATGGCGTACAAAAGACTTCTACCGTTAAGGGAACTTTTTTTAAACCAGACGTTTCTGAATGCTAAATTCAGCTTTCTTCAGAGCTGTGGCAGATCCTGCGGCTCGCACGTAGAGATGCCTGTGTGTTCTGGCAGGTATCAGAGAGTGTGAACTGTTGGAAGCAGTTGTTTCTGAATGAAGTGCTAATGATGGAAAAACAGCAGTAAATCAATCTGCCAGTGCTTTATTACTTAGAGGGATAGTACTCACCCTCATGTCAGTCCAAAACGAATGCTTTTGATTGTTTTGTGAAATGCAAAAATAGAAATCATGCAAAAGGTTTGTTCTGTGTGAAGATTTGTCAAAAAACAATATTTAAAGCAATATGTCATCCAAAAATGTAGATCTGCTGAAAATTGACTCACCCTCAGGCCACCCAAGATGTAGATGGGTTTATTTCTTCATCAAAACAAATTTGGATAAATTTAGCATCGCATAATGCATAATGCTCACCAATGGATCCTCTGCAGTGAATGGGTGCCGTCATAATGAGAGTCTAAACAGCTGATAAAAACACCATAATTAACTACAAGTAATGTAGTAATAATGATGATTTTTTTTTTTTTACAAACAAAGATTTTCACTTCACAAGACATTATTTGATAGACTGGAGTCATGTTGATTACTTGTGGATTATTGTGATGTTTTTATCAGCTGTCTGGATTTTCATTCTGACGGCACCCATTCACTGCAGAGCATCCACTGGTGAGCAAGTGATGCTAAATTTATCCAAATCTGTTCAGATGAAGAAATGACTTGAGGTTAAATGTGCATTTTCCTGGAAGAGTAACAGCATACAGGCTTGGAGCGACATGAGGGGGAGTGAATAAGGACAGAACTATTCCTTCAAGAGATTGTTTGTAAAAGGAGTAGCCGTTATTTGCGTATCAGATGAACTATATTGCTTTGCCACCAGGATTTGTTATAGCAGATCCTGGACACAATCATGGTTAAATAACCATCTCATAAAGAGCAGTCAGAAGGGGATTTGGGATTTGTTTTTTTCCCCAAATACGTCTAATCACTGTTGGGATACACAGCCTTGTTTGGTGCCGAGAGCTCGTACAGTATGTGCATACTGGATACGAGTCCTGTAGTTATCTGGGTCTCATGCCTTGCAAATGTTTGTATTGTTATTTATTTATTTATTTAAATAAAAAAAAAAACTTGTATATGCAGGGAATGTAATCTACCACATTTAGTACAGAGCATAAAGTACTGAATGACACGACTAATGATGCTAAGCTAGCTACTGTATGTATTCAGAAAGAAACATTGCTTCAGGTTTCAGTATGTCAAGTTGGAAAACCCTAACATGATAGCACTAACTTGTATTCAACTGAGAGACTTTTTGTATTATTTTAGCTTTGTAAGTTACTCTTAAGTTTGTTAAAGTAAGGAAAAGTGAGATATTTCACGGAGAAAACATCATGAATGTATTGTTTGTAAAAGAAAGAATGCTATAATGTTATTATGTAATGACTGTCTCTGGAATCGCCAGTATTTATATGCTGTACCTTAATGCCATTTAGGCCTTTCAAATAAAATGTGTTGCCTTGCGTTTGTGTGATCATGATAGTGTTGTGTAGTAGTGAACGCCTTAAAATATGTAATCTTTCAGATGGAAACTAGATTAATGGAGAAGAAAAATGTATATTCCATAAACATAAAACCATCTTTAGCACCATCTGCTGGGCTTTCAGATTTCATGGAATGATAAAAAGTTAAAACCATAGACATATCAATAGTTAAAACACTCTAATTATTGGCTGCTGGCACCTTTGCTAGAATAGTGTTTTTTACATTTAACTAAATTAAATCATCATTGATTAACTCTTGTGTGGTGTTCATATTGTTGTTACTCAGCCAGTGTTCTGGGTCTGGTGGACCCCCTGCAGTTTTGGGTTTTTAATTCAACACAATCAAAAAAATATATGTTAAAATACTAATACAGATGTTTACTTCATCCCAATTACAAGCAATATAAACAGCAGATATGGTCAAAATATCTGTGTGGTCATTGAAACCAGTGTGTGGTCATTGAAAATTTGTTCTGATAAATGTTCTTCATAGAAAATGAGCGAAGGCCAACGAGTCTGAGTTTGAAAAAATAATTAATAGTATAATTTTTCTTTTGATAAAAAGTGAACACTGGTCCCACAGACCCGAACACCAAACAAGGGTTAAAGACTGCTGAAAGGATATAGTTCACCCCCCAAAAAATGACAATTCTGTCAGAATTTGATTGCCATGCAAATATGATGCAAATACGACCTCGGAACATACATAATAACTTACTTATATAAAATGTATTTACTGAAAACATTTATTGTTATTATTATTATTGTTGTTGTTGTTATTTACTGAACATTTTGACAGTTCATGTACAAACGCTTCATTTGAGTCGGATCTTTTCAATGAATCAAATTCACAAAACCTCATTCGTTCACGAGTCAGACTAACGTTAGTCTAGTTCTTCCCAGTCATCCTGTTGCAGCGGTTGAGAGCAAACTGTTTAACAAATTGTCATTGATTTACTCGGACAAACAAGTTGTGTAATAATACAAATAGCACGTTAGTTCTTTCTAAAAAAAAAAAAAAGTGTAGAGGGACCTTTAGTTTGCTATTTGACAAGTTGGCTTATAAATACTTTCAAAATAAAAGTCATCTGCCGTACATACTTTATTTACCAGAGACAAGTTTTAATATTTGCGATTAACGGCTAGTAATAATAGTACCAGAAGAAAAGTATAGCAATTTATAAAGCATTTTATTTTAAACTTTTAAAAAATTACGGAAACAGTAACGTTAAAGCCAGATTCCCAGCGGGGTGTGTTCTGTGTCCGGCTTCACAGTGTGTATCTATGGGAATCTACCAGCAGCGACACAAACACACCGCAGGCGAGGAAGTCACCATAGAGCTACAACCCAGTGCGTACTTATACAAATCATGTCGAGTGGTGTGTTTTTATTTGCGACCTGACAACTCTAGTCTGCTGCCTACTAAATAGTCACCGTTATATCTCATAAAACAGGTTTATACGCCCGGTAGCCGTACGGTAACGCACTGAATGGCGAAGAGGAGAGCGAGACGCGGCTAGTCTGAAGCTGCGACTCCAGCAGCCTAACAAGATGATGCGACATCAGTGTGTTTATGGTCAAATCTGCGGTTAAATAAACGCCTGCTGCTGAATAAAACACTGTAGTGACGATATTAATCGATCTCTTACTGAATACGACTAGTTAGCTGGGTGTAAATCAGGTGGAACTGAAAGGGTGTTGTTGTTGTTAGCTGGGCCAGATCGCTTATTTTAAGATCGCCGGCGGGCGCTTGAGATCTTTTCTTAACAGACAAAATGGCAACAGGCTCCAGTTTCCATTCCGGAGGGAGTGGATCTAGAAACGGACCGTCATTCGCATCACCGTCGTCTTCCTCGTCTGGAGTGCCAGGACAGGCTCAGCCGATGGCGGTGGTTTGGGAATGGCAGGATGATCTGGGCTTCTGGAGGCCCTACACCGGACAGGTGAGCAGCTACATCGAGCAGTGTCTCCAGAGAGGAGCCAGCAGCAACGGCATCTGTCTGGCACAGGCAGACCCCAGCCTGTCTGCGTACATCATCGACATCCCCAACCTCAAACAGTTCAGACAGGACACTGGTGAGTGGGACCACCTCAGACATCTGTCTCGCCACGCTACTGATGGGGAAGAGTTACTAATAGTACTGTGGTGGTGTAGTGGTTGAGATTGTGCTGAATATGAATCATTACCATGTTCATGTAGCATCTACAGGAAGCCTCAGACTACTATGGACTTACATATCCCAAGATATGCTAGTACCATAGTATTTGTTGGTGTTTTTCTGTTAGTACTAACTGCATTCATTGAAGATTGATATCTTATTAAATGGCATGAATGTTGTCACGGTATTCTCAGAAGTTAATTGGAAGTACATTGTAGAGGCAACTTTGGGATATTCATGATTTAATAAATAAGTATATAAATATAAAAATATATATGTGGGCAAAAACCTTAGTTTTATTCCACACACGCAATCATTCAAAAGTTTGGAGTCGATACGTTGGTAGTGTTCACCAAGGCTGCATATATTTGATCAAAATTAAGTAAAATAAATAGTAAAACAACAAAATATTAGAACCATTTCTATATATTTTAAAATGTGATTTATTCCTGTGATGGCAAATCTGTATTTTCCGCAGCCATTACTTCAGTCCTCAGGGTCACACAATCCTTCAGAAATCATTCGTTTTGGTTCTCAAGAAACATTTATTATTATATCAGTGTTGAAAACTTATCAATTAGCTTATTTTTTTTCAGCATTCTTTGACAAAGTTTGAAAAAAATAATAATTGAAATTGAAGTCTTTTATAAACGAATGAATGTCTTTTACTGTCACTTTTGATAAACTTAATGCTGCTTTGCTCATATGTAAATAAGTTATTATCATTTTATAATATAAAATAATATTAAAAGTATTATTTTCCTTTACAAATAAATAATTTTTAGCCATGTATATAGAAAGAGAGAGATATTTGATATTTCATAATAGCCTACTTGTTTTTGATAAATGTTTATAGTAGTATGTAGACTTTTTTTTGCATTAATACACTGATGAAGTTTCTAAGAAAACACCTGCAGTTTATACTAGATTTTGAAAGATCATCTTGGACATCTGTACGTTATTGACCCATATACTATACAGTTCTTTACTGTATGAGAGTGTTAAGAAGACACACTTATTGCTCCATTTGGATCAAGTAAATGTGTTATCAGTTGTCAAGGAAGTGTCTTTATAATCTACAGAATGAAAGAAGCCTATTGTGAATCCTGCCTGAAATTCAGTTCCTCTAAATGTATGATATTTATGCTTCATCCTTGATAACAGGTCATTAAACCCTCTGGGTAAAGCTCTGTAGTGCTGCAGTATGACACATAGGCCATATATATTTAAAAAAAAAATAGCGTTGGGTCTGTTAACTGGAGATTAGACTTGTTTTTGGGGATGTTTGAATGGCTTTCGACACCTGTGGTCTCTGCGGAAAAGAACAGGAAAGAGGTGACAAAAATCTCAGGAAATAAGCTAACAGATTGTATAGACAGGATGCATAGCATATTTTGTGATTAAAAACAGCTCTTTTTACATTTGATTTAGAAGAGAAGCAGTTTGTTGTGGTTGAGAAATGTGTAAATGTTTTTTGGAATGATAATGATCTTGTGCCAATTACTGTGAATTTTTTCTTTAACCCTTTGTAGGAAAGATACGTGCTGTGCGGCGATCCCTGTTCCCGCAGTCCTCTGCTCTGGGTAGCGGGGTTCTTTGGGAGTGGGCCAATGATGAAGGAGGGTGGACGGCGTATGAGATCCGAACCTCCATCTTGCTGGAGCACAGCTACCAGGCAGGGCAGGCCACAGCTGACCTGACCTCACACGGCTACAACTACATTGTGGACCTCACTGCTCTGGAGCAAGTCAACAAGTCCACCAGCTACAGACGATGCGTCAGGCGGCAAGGTAGCGTGCCGTATCCTCTCGCTTCTGGTTCGGTTATTCACTCGGGCCCGGCCTGTACCTGTCACCAATGCTTGAGCAATAGCAGTACCACCGGACCCATGCTGAGCCGGTCACGGCATTCCTTCACTGCGGGGCAGGCCAACCGGCCCAGCCTCCAGCCCCAGCATGGAAGACTTCCTGGAACCAGTTCCTCTTCAGCCTACTCGCCCTACCCCAGAAGACCCCTGTCCATGGGGAACTTGTTATGGAATGGCCCATGGAGCACCCCCACCTCGGTGGCTCATCCTTCAGGACCGCCACAGGCTTTTGGTCACCATGCAAATGGCTTAAGGTAAGACTACTAGGCCTAGTTCAGAAGTTGAAAAATGCAGGTTATCCCTTATTTCATTTTGTATTTCTGTAATTACCATTTGTGACCCTGGACCACAAAACCAGTCATAAGTAGCATGGGTATATTTGTAGCAATAGCCAACAATACATTGTATGGGTCAAAATGATCGATTTTTCTTTTATGCCAAAAATCATTAGGATATTAATGATCATGTTCCATTAAGATATTTTGTAAATTTCTTACTGTAAATATATCAAAACTTTATTTTTGATTTGTAATATGCCTGGCTAAGAAATTCATTTGGACAACTTGAAAGGTGACTTTCTCAAAATTTTGATATTTTTTGCACCCTCAGATTCCAGATTTTCAAATAGTTGTATCTCTTAAAAAAATTGACCCTTATGACTGGTTTTGTGGTCCAGGGTCCCATTTGATACCTTTACTGTATCGTGGAACCACCATAGTATTTTTTTGTAAAGAAAAGATACTTATTTTAGCCACATTTTCAAGGACTTTGCACAAGCATGGAAGTCCCCCCGCAGAGAGCAGTTTAAAAATGCTCAACCGGCTTTTAGTGGTGATAAGGAAACAAGATGTTTGACCCGCAGAGTTTCAGATGACACCAAAGGTCTAAGGGTTTTATTACATCAGCTACTGTGCTCTTCTCCTTCCTGTCATTGTGTCTGTCCTCTTGTGTACTTTGTAGTAGCAGACGCCATTTGTAGTAGTGTGACTCCATTTGTAGTAATAAGCATAAGCATAATTGTGATTACTGCAAACTAGGGCTGGGCGATATGGCCAAAAAAATTATCAAGATAATTTTTTTCATATCAGTCGATATCGATAATTATCACGATAAATGTCAAATCTTTATTTCTTTCAAGTTTAAAGACAGATTTTTGCTCCAAAGTGAAAGTTGTAAAAACCAGACCATTGATTTTCCTTAACAAAATAAATATCTAAATAGAAAAATTAATTTATTAGTTTCTGCATGGTCTAATGAGTGATATTGTTTCAAATCAAGAAACAGGTTTGGGTTGCCTGATAATAATATTATTAATAATAATAATAATAATAATATCACTTTTTTTGTCTCTTAGAAATGCACATTTGATAGTAGCTTGAGTTAGGATGCAGAGGTAAATTTTTGTTCATTATCAAAATCAGTAACATCTGTAAAAATTGTAGCAACCTCAGTTTTATATGGTTAAATTTATTCTGACCAAGGATTTATTATTTTTTTTATTAAGCATTGGTCTCCCATTGTAGCATACATTTAAATCATGATAAACACAGTTTATACCACACATTTAGCACCTCAATACCATGGTAAAAATATAACTATGAAAAACAGTAGTCTAAAAACATTCAGTATAAATACACATGCTATAGCTTAATCACAAATACATATTATAATTATATACCATTACTCCTGTAATAAAGTTTTATGTGAATATCCCACATTTCTGTCACAATACCATGGTGCAGTGAGTGTTACTACAGTAAATCCATGGTAAATGATGGCGATGTGTAGATTGAAAAGCCTTCTGACTGTCTCGTTGCACACACTGTTTCTCCTGTTTGGCTTTGGCTAGTTTAAATCAGAGTCATTTGTTCATCACTGAATTCAAGTGTTTCACACTGGATCTCACAGCGCTGTTTAATGCTCGCGTGACCGAGTAAACGCATCTGCTCTAGTGAGCTCATGCCGCGTGGCACTTTGAACTTTGATCCGAGCAGATTAACGGTCCTTTTGGCGCGATTCAAATGAGTCGCGCTGTTTCGTTACGTTTTTGGCACATAAACATTATATCGAACATTTATCGAACTCTTCATATCGTTTTATCGAGGAAAATTATATCGTTATCGAAATATCGCCCAGCCCTACTGCAAACAGTAATTTGGATATGTTCTTTAGTTTAAAAAGGGCAGGAAAAAAAATATTTTATAGTCATTTCTGGAGGTATGTATTTACTATGTAATTACTGGGTAATAACTAGGTATTAACACACAACCAAGTGGCAAACTTAAAATTTACCCATGTTAAAGAGATGATTTGCCCTAAAATGAAAATTTGGTTACACTTTATTTTAAGGTGTCCTTTTTACAGTGTAACTGTGCGTTCATCAAAATTCGCATGTAGAAAGATTCGTTGACGCTCTGACGATAACTTGGTCTTGTATTTAAAGTAAAAGGAAACAAGCATATTTATCTTGTGCAGACTGATCACAAGTAGGGTATAAGTTAACCTCATTAAATATTTTAATTGTGAAAGTAAGAAATTGATCAATGGAAAGAGCTTTATAGTTACAACAATTATAGTTACATGTTTGCTAACGAAATATAAATGCCATTAAGTGGTCTAATTTCAACATGCAGTTTATAGGAGACTTTAGGGTCTTTAATTAACATTAACGTTAATTTGTGCGCATACATTCCAAACTGTCCTGGTTGAAGTGTCTTAATGTAATTGGTCAACTATGTTGTTTTGAGGAAATTAATAGCATTCCCGCTGATTAAAATGCTTAACTAATAACCAAAGTAACTGCGTTCTCTGGAGTTCTACATTCCGATTGGTTGCCGCCGAACCGCGTCATGCTCATTACCATGAAGTTGTTTGATTTCAACTCTCCTCGAAGCCCAAAACTCGACCGCTCTCACCTGCTACAAAAATGAATGACTACTTTGACGCTCTCGCCGCCTGCGGTGTGAACGCACAGTCATTATGCATTTAAGTACTGAGTAATATTAATTAACTACATGTACTTACAATATGATTAGGGTTTGGCTTAGGGTTACTTGCATGTAATTATGCATAACTTATTGTTATTATAATAGTAAGTAGATGTAACATGTGTAACAAGGACACCTTAAACTAAAGTGTTACCGAAAATTTGGTAACACTTTAGTATAGGGATCAATTCTCACTATTAACTAGTTGCTTATTAGCATGCCTATTATTAACATACTGACTGTTTATTAGTACTTATAAAGCACATATTCTGCATGACCATATTCTACATCCCTAATCCTACCCAATACTTAAACTTAACAAAAATCTTACTAACTATTAATAAGCAGCAAATTATTAGTTTATTAAGGCAAAAGTCGTAGTTTATGGTTTGTTAATAAAAATAATTGTACCTTAAAATAAAGTGTGACCAAAAATTATTTTGTCATTTACCCTCCCTCATGTTGTTCCATACCAGTATGGCTTTTTTTTTCTGTAGAACATAAAAGAAGCCATTTTTAGAAAAGTCTCAGTGTTTTTGTCTGTTCAGTGGAAGTCAATGGTAAGCAAAACTATTTGGTGGTTACCATAACATTCTTCAAAATGTTATGTATTCTGCAGAAGAAAAAAAAAAGAAAAGAAAGTTAAGGTACAGTCACATTAGCAAAATTTTAGCAGAATTTCACAGCAGAAAAGGGCTATAGTCTATTGTCAATAGTGTAGCGATGTATCAAGTACAGCTCACACAGAAGTCTCTTTCAAACAAAGCAGCTTTCTGTCAGTCAGCACAGTTCATTTGTGAAAACTGAAACATGAACTTGAGCGAAATCTGTGCGGGGAAATCTTTTGCCGTCATGCGAATCTCCAGATTGCGCACATTTCTATTAGAATGACTGAATTTTGCCCTCAAAACTTTGCTGAGCAACGGTAAATGTGACCTCACCTTAAAGGATAACAGAATTTTCATTTTTGCGTGAACTGTTCCTCTGAGTCCATGTATTTACATTATATTACTCAGTACTTTCTTGGGTAAGTACACCGTAAGTATACTGTCCATGTACTTATCGTAAAAATAAAGCGCAACCAGAAATGTGGTTGCCTAAGAAATTTGCAATGGAAGTAATACACGTGAAAATGTGCAAAAAAGTAAACATGAAAACCAGTATGACAGCATGCTAATTTCTTTTCTCAGCCTGGACTGATTTTAATGATCATCCTTCCTTTTGTCCTGATACTATAATTGGCTGTTCCTCTGTGTAATGGTGTTGTATCCTGCCCTCTGTGTGGATCTTTAGGATACGTGGAGGAGAGCAAGTCTGCACTTACTGTGCTGACTGAAAGGGGAAGACCCAGATTTTGTTATTGTTCTCTTCTGGAAAATTAGGTTGAAAGGAACCAGGAAATGTCTGTTTTTACGCATTCCTCTCTCACTCCTCATTCACACAGGCAACTTACACAAACATCCATATCTGAGCTTGTGAGACCTTAGATTCATTAACAATTAGAATCAGAATGAGCTTTATTGCCAGGTATGTTTACACATACGAGGAATTTGTATGAATTTGTATGACAGAAGCTTCCGCAGTGCAACAGAATGACAGTGACGGGACAAAAACAGATAATAAAAGAATAAAAATAGAACAAGTAAATAGTGAATAACAATATACAAATTGGCAATTGTATGTACAGGTATATAACAGTAGACAGTTTTGTATGTACAGGTATATTATGTGCAAATTCGAAGTGTAAACTAAGTATGTATGTTAGATAAATAAGTGTATAAGTGAATAAATAGTGTTGTGTGTTCCACGTTTAATGTCAAGTGTTCATGAGATGGATTGCCTGAGGGAAGAAACTGTTCCTGTGTCTGGTCGTTCTGGTGCTCAGAGCTCTGTAGCATCGACCAGACGGTAACAGTTCAAAGAGGGAGTGTGCTGGTTGTGAGGGGTCCAGAGTGATTTTGCCAGCCCTTTTGCTCACTCTGGATGAGTACAGTTCTTGGAGAGTAGGGAGTAGTGTTGTCAAAAGACCCGGTACTTCGGTACCAAGTCGGTACTAAAAAAATGAAAACGTCACGGTACCAAGTTTCTTTAAGTCCCGGTGGTACCGAGTACCCGGTCGACCCGGTTCTTGCTGCGCTATCCGAAAGCTGCGCCGATGCGCTCTCTTCATAAAAGCACTGAGACGTGACGACATCAAAAGGAGGAAATGCATCAAACTAATAAAACACTTTAAAGACCGACACCCGGATCAACTGAAAGAGTTCAAGCAGGTAAGTTTCAATTTAATATTTAGATATTCTGTTATGAATATTATTCCATATTTTAATTTGAATGTCGGATTAAAATAAACATTGCCGTTATAGCGGAGTTAATCGTTAGCATAAGCGCGGCTAACGCTAATATAATGAGCATTAGAATGAAGTTTCTTTATTAACTACTTAATGCGCCTATAACTTTTATTAGGGTAAAAACAACAGGAGGACATGATGGTATTTACTAATGTTACACACCAGAGGCTTTTAAATGAATTGTGAATATAAAATATGCGTGTTGGAGAATGTACAAACAGTTAACAGTGTTTATGTCATATCAGTCCGTCAGAAAAAGACAGTTCTGGCCTTTTTTTTTTATTATTAATTTAGTTGCTAGTTGTTGTTATTCTTGGCTGGATAACTAGCAGGTTTAAAAGCCCTTTAAAATTAAATATGTACACAGTTTGTATTAAATGAAAGTACAGTCAAATGTTATCTCCTGTATAGACTTTACAATGACTTCATGTTATTATCTAACATCAACTTACAGTGAGTGAACAATATATTTTTACAACATTAATTAATGTTTGTGAATGTTATTTAATACAAACACTTGATCATTCATGTTTGTTCATTGTGCATTAAATTATTTTAACAGATTTAACTTTGATTGATTGATTGATTTTATGTATTTGTAAATTTTGAAATTAACCCTAAGAAGAATAATTGCAATATATAACTATTGTTTATTTGATAGGTCATGTTATCTAACAAATGGAATCTTATTGTAAAGTGTTTTTAATACTACAGTTTCCTTCCATTTGATATGCACTTGTCTTAAAATATATGTAATCTTATCTAAATTTATTATAAAAGCTGAGGTTTGTTATTTACTGAAATGTTATATTTTAGCTGGAGTCAATGATCTAATGTTGTATTTGGTCAGACTCAGCCCACTGCTTTACTAATATTATATTTTCCTTTTACAGCTGCAGGAAGATCATGAAACACCAGCAAACCCTAAAACAGACAGTTTACAGATGTTTTTCAGCGGCAGCAGAAATATGACAAAAACTTTTGGGTGGAACTTGTTTACTTTTTTTCATACTTTTATTACGTGTGGAAAAACTTGAAATAATTTTAAATAAGCAAAAAGAATGGCATAGGTTTTTGTGCAGTTTATTTTTGTTTAACTTTATTAATAAAAATGCGTTTTTTAATTGGCATATTTTTGTGTTTTGCTTTGGTACCGAAATTGGTACCGAGAACCGTGGATTTTCACTGGTATTGGTACCGAATACTGAAATTTTGGTACCGTGACAACACTAGTAGGGAGGGTTGTACCAATGATTTGCTCAGCAGTCCGGACTACCCTCCGTAGTCTTCTGAGGTCAGATTTGGTAGCTGAGCTTAACCAGACAGTTATTGATGTGCAGAGGACGGATTCAATGATGGCAGAGTAGAACTGTTTCAGCAGCTCCTGTGGCAGGTTTAACTTCCTCAGCTGGCGAAGGAAGTACAACCTCTGCTGGGCCTTTCTCACAATGGAGTCAATGTGAGTGTCCCACTTCAGGTCCTGAGAGATGGTGGTGCCCAGGAATCTGAATGACTCCACTGCAGTCACAGTGCTGTTCATGATGGTGAGTGGAGGGAGAGCAGGGGGGTTCCTCCTGAAGTCCACAATAATCTCCACAGTTTTGAGCATGTTAAGCTCCAGATTGTTAAGACTGCACCAGATAGCCAGCTCTTTAACCTCTTTAACAAGAGGATAAAGTACACCTTAAGTTATGATCTGTCATGATTACTCTGAAATGAACAGTCTCAGCTGAAGTCAAAACCAAAACCACAAGCTTAATATTAAAACATAAGCAATAAAAGACAGCATCTGGACAGAGCGTACGTAACTTATTAGTGTTGCTTGCTGAAGTTCAGAAATGCTCATATTTAGGGTTTCAGTTTTGTTGCTTGATTCATCCTGCACAGTGTTACACAGTGTGGAATGATGGAAATATTCTGGCATTTAGCCTCATCTCACCCAAGTGTCATGAGATACTCGGATCACTGTGGGAGTGTCAAGCAAGCTGTAATTCCTGTGATTTGGAGTGTCATTACATTGAACCAAAGTTAGTATTGTAAGGAAAACAGAAGATTAAAATAGTAGCAGAAACATCTTAAATGAAGTTTAGCTGCTTATGGTTTAAATTTGCATAAATCAGTGGGATTTACTTTACATTTGTTATTTTGCTGTAAAACACATATTTCCTGGAATGTTGTTCTTTCAGGTTATGCATCAAATCGATATTTTAAAAGTATTTATTTGTTGGGTTTCATTCTCTTGACTGTCACTTACTTAAAAAAAAAAAAGTCTTGTTATTTGAAAAGTAGAAAATGTGACATTTACGTTAAGAAAGTTCACATCATTCTCCTTATTAAAATAATTTCCGATTTGTTAAAGCTTTATTCTCCATATGAGTGGTCGAGATCACAATAAGATCGCATTTATTTGAAATAGAAAGTTTTTTAACTAGTATGTCTTTACTGTCACTTATCATCAATTTAATGCATCCTTGCTGAATAAAAGTATTCTTTGCTTCTAAAAAAAATCTTACTGACCCTAAGCCTTTGAAAAGATAGTGTATGTTTAAAAGACATATCAGATGGCATAGCATGAATTACACCATGACAGCATGAGAAGGCTGGGGAATTTCCTTGGGACATATCTTGCTTTCATTTTATCTTTATTAGGTCACCAACAGGAATCTCTGCTAACTCCATTCCCTCTCTCTTTTGTATCATAAAAAGAACATGACACAGCTTCCGTAATGGGAGTGTAGGTCATTGTGAAAAGCTTTTGTTCTCATGCATTAATGTCTACATGCATTAAAGTATCTATGTTTCTGTCTCCACAGCATCCCAACCATCCCTCTACACATGAACGGATCCAGTAATGTGAACTCTGCACTGGCAGGTACAGCACTCACCCGTCACACATGCTACTCCAGAGAAAATCCTTACAGTGATGCACTGGGCTCTCCTTCTCATCCCAGAAAGGTGTTTAATGCTGCAGTAGCAGCTGAACTGTTTCTTGGGAGTGTCAGTATGAACCGCACAAACGTTTCTCAGAGCAGTGATAGTCAGTGAAGTTAGTTTTGGCATTCTTCAGTGAATGTGTCACAAGTCTATTCATGCATCAGACTTGTGATATATTGGGTCCACCTTGATGTTTTTGTCTTACATCAGCTGCTTGTCACAAATCAGTTTATGACATTAGTGGCTTCATTGAGTCACCAGTTTGTGGGTTTTGAGTTGGTGTGCTTTGAAAGAGCTCGCCTTTCATGAGTTTCAAGCTAATGGTGCGTGTCTGGGGATGTTGGATATCTGTTGTTCTCGTAGCTGACAGCTGCTGCACTAAGATGAATGAGGTATTCGGGGGGAACAGAAAGACAGATCTGGGACAAAGTGACATTTCCAATGTAATTTTCACTAGACTGAAGGTGGCGTGATCAGTAGAGCTCGACCGATATGGGTTTTTTGGGGGCCGATACGATACAGTATTAGGGAGTAAAAAAGACAGAAATCGATATATCGGCCGATATTCTTTGTGTAGGCTATATTATGGTACAGTATAGTCAAAAGTTTGGACACTTCCTATTCGTGTTTTCAAACCTTTGACTTGTACTGTATATAGAATACATTATACATAAATAGAATATACACTCCCCTCCAAAAGTATTGGAACAGTGAGGCCAATTCCTTTATTTTTGCTGTAGACTGAAAACATTTGGGTTTGACATCAAAAGATGAAAATGAGACAAGAGATCAGCATTTCAGCTTTTATTTCCAGGTATTCATATCTGGATCTGATAAACAACTTAGACGATAGCACTTTTTGTTTGAACCCACCCATTTTTCATGTGAGCAAAAGTATTGGAACACATAGAATTAACATAGATTAAAGTGAAAAAGACTTGATATTTAGTTGCAAATCCTTTGCTTTCAATAACTGCATCAAGCCTGTGACCCATTGACATCACCAAACTTTTGCATTCTTCTTTTGTGATGCTTTTCCAGGCTTTCACCGCAGCCTCTTTCAGTTTTGGGGGGTTACTCCCTTCAGTCTCCTCTTTAGCAGGTAAAAGGCATGCTCTATAGGGTTTAAGTGTGGAGATTGACTTGGCCAGACTAAAGCCTTCCACTTCTTGCCCTGATGAACTCCTTTGTTGTTTTAGCACTATGTTTTGGGTCATTATCTTGCTGCATGATGAAGGATCTCCCAATCAGTTTGGTTGCATCTTTCTGTAAATTGTCAGACAAAATATTTCTGTAGACTTCTGAGTTAATTTAGCTGCTGCCGTCATGTTACATCATTAATGAAGATTAATGAGCCTGTCCCAGAAGAAGCGATGAAACCCAAGCCATTACATTACCTGTGTAATGTGTACTATAATGTACACCTGTGTACACTGTGTTTCAGATGAGCTTGTATGTTTGGGATCATGAGCAGATCCTTTTTTCTCCAAACTTTAGCCTTTCCATCACTTTGGTCCATAAAATCAGTCCATAAAACCTTGTCCCAGAATTTTTGAGGCTCGTCTCCTATTCTTCTTGCTAATGAGTGGTTTGCATCTTCTGGTGTAGCCTCTGTACTTTTGTTCATGAAGTCTTCTGCGAACAGTAGATTGTGATACCTTCACTCCTGCCCTCTGGAGGTTGTTGCTGATGTCACTAACAGTTGTTTTAGGGTCTTTCTTTACAGCTGTCACAATGTTTCTGTCGTCAACTGCTGATGTTTTCCTTGATCTACCCGTTCGAGGTGTGTTACTTAGTACACCAGTGGTTTCTTTCTTCCTCAGGAGATTCCAAATGGTTGTACTTGCTATTGCCAGTGTTTGTGCAATGTTTTGATTGATTTTTCATCTTCTCTCAGCTTCACAATTGCTCGTTTTTCACCCATAGACATCTATCTGGTTTTCATGTTGGTTACACGTCTAACTAACTATAAATGCAGTCTGCACGGATCTGAAACTGAGCGCAGACATTCAGTGCTATTTATTGTTTGAATATTCAATTAATAGGACACACCAGGGCAACAAAACACACCTGTCAGTCACATGTTCCAATACTTTTGCTCACATGAAAAATGGGTGGGTTCAAACAAAAGGTGCTATCTTCTAAGTTGTTTATCAGATCCAGATATGAAAACCTGGAAATAAAAGCTGAAATGCTGATCTCTCATCTCATATTCATCTTTTGATGTCAACCCCAAATGTTTTCAGTCTACAGCAAAAATAAAGGATTTGGCCTCACTGTTCCAATACTTTTGGAGGGGAGTGTATATACATAAACAAATTTTTTTGCAATGATAACTCAAATGTGGTGATCAAACACTTATAATGATGACAATATAACGTGCCGTGATACACAGATCAGCTGTAACATCACTGAATCTGCTGTTAAAAATGAACCATCCATTCATCATATCATCATGCAAAACTAAGAATTAGAATCATTGTAATGTGACAATCAAATATAGGTGCGGGTGGGTGGAGGGTGGATAATTAAAAATAATTAAAATAATAAAAGTTTGAGCTCATCCGCGCATCTCTACGCTGACCTGGGTCGCCAGTAGCAAACAATGGAGCGCGCTCTGCTGGTAAAAGTAAGTAAATACACCATTCAGAAGCGTTTAATCTGCGTTATGTTCTGTAAAAAAAAAATCATATTGGCAGCATATTCACCGATACGATATATCTTTTTGCCGATATTATCGGCCTGCCGCAGATATATCGGTATCAAGTTCAAGTTCAAGTTGAGCTTTATTGTCATTCCGCTACATGTGGGGACATACAGTGGAACGAAATGTCGTGCCTCACGGGTCCACGGTGCTACATAAATACAGACATACAACAATGAAGTAAAACACTATAAACCTATACACAACTAACCTACTGACAGATTTTGACTAAGTATACTATATTGATAAGTATAATATATATATAAATGTTTTTCCTATACAACTAAAGATAAAGATAAAAAATACAATCTATACAACTATGCGAATGCTTCATATAAATACTGTACATGTGCAGAGAGAAACATTGTGAGTCAAGCAGCTAGCTGAGGAACAGTACAAAATGATTTGTAGTAGTGCATGAGCATGTAAACATACATAAATTGCTGAGTCTTTTGTGGGATTGTGTACACATAGCAGTGTTAGGAAAAGTGTCTAGTGTGCATAGAGGAGAGTGTGCTGCTACAGGTGGTTTGTACAGGCCCACTCACCTGTGTGTAGCACACTTGAATTGCACAAAAAAAGTTCAGTTTTTTCTTTGGTGTGGTAAGATTGGAGGGTGTTTGGAGAGAGGGGGGGGTCCATGTTTCAGGAGGTAGGGGTTTGCATGGGGTTTCAGAGGGGGGCGGGTGATCTGAGTTCAGGGCTCTCACAGCCTGGGGGAAAAAGCTGTTGAGCAGTCTGGTGGAGCGGGCTCTGATGCTCCGGTACCGTCTTCCTGATGGTAGGAGCTGGAAGAGACTGTGGGAGGAGTGGGTGGGGTCCTTCATGATGCTGTTGGTTTTGCTGGAGCATCGTGCAAGGAAAATGTCCAGGATGGATGGGAGAGGGGCACCGATGATCTTTGCAGCCGTGTTCACTGTCCGCTGGAGGGTCTTGCGGTCAGCAGCACTGCAGTTCCTGTACCAGACAGTGATGCACACTCTCAATGGTGCCCCTGTAGAATGTGGTGAGGATGGGTGGTGGGAGACTTATTATCGGTGAATATGCTGCCAATATGATTTTTTTTTTTTTACGGGCTCTAGTGATCAGTGCAAGCATTTAGATTAACTGTAGGATTTCTTAGTGCTCATGATCAACTGAACATTGACTGCTCCATTTCGTGGACATTTTGTGTGATTTTATAGTTTTCATCAGCAGCACAATCCACTGACATTTTCGTGTGATTTTTGTGTCCGTGCTGACTTCTGCATGGACAATGGCATGTGTGCGTGGAGTGCGAATAGTTGGAACACTAAACTATATTGTGTGCAGACACTGAAGATACACTGACGGTGTTCAGTTTAAACCTAGGATTAAAGTCAGACTTGGGTGATCCAAACACAAATGTTTAGATGGGTGATCCTGGGTTTTGTGAGTTACAACATTGGTGTAATTGTTAATTGTTTGAATATTGAATGTAAAAGGAATCATTAACCCAAAAATGAAAATTATGATCAATTACTCACCCTCAAGTTGTTTCAAACACATAAGATATATTTTTATGAAATGTCAATTCCACCAAAACTTTGACGCTTCAAAAAGTTAATAAAGACAATATGATCCATATGAAATCCATATGAATTAAGTTGTTTACTCAAAGTCTTTTGAATAAACACAGTTGCTTTATATGATTAACCTATGAAAAGTGGAAGAAACAAAACAAAACTAAACACTCTGAAACGGTTACTGAAAGAGGTTTGAGTTGGTTATTGTAAAGAATTGGTATAAACGGCCAGAAGTTTTTTTCCCAAGAAGTTTTTTCCATGTCATTTTCCAATAGTGTTCAGCCCTAGTTTGGAACCACATGAGAGTGAGTAAATGACTGAACTATACCTTTAATATTTTGTGTGGTATTGTGCCTGTGTAACTAAGGGAAGTGCAAAATTATGATTGATTATCATTATAATCAGTTTGTTGGTGGATTGCCTAAATCAAGGATTGCCTAAATGGCTAATCGTCTTAATGTACTGTATAATTACACTAATTTGGGTCCATCTGACCCCAACCAGATGCTTTTCACAACATGGGTCTCAAGACAAAATAGTTAAACTTCAGAAGTCTTGCTCTCTTAAAAATGTTATTCTTATGTTCAGGTTTTTGTTGGTTTATTTAAAGACACAAGTTTAAAACCCTGTGCTGCTTTAATCTTGTTTGTGATGCATCAGGAAGCATTCACTTTTCATGCTGGTCTGTTATTATGGTGTAATTCAAATTTCCTAAATGTCACTTAAAAGCAGCTTGATTTGTGGTTGGTAACTTTACATGTCAATCAGATGGTCTGTTCTTGTCAACGTGGACCAGACTTTATGCAAATAGTCAGATAGCCAAAAGAGACCCGTGTTTCCTCTGAAGGTGGTTTGAATCATCGGATCACAGTTAGTTTCTGAAGCGTATCGGATTCCGTGTACTGCATTTAGCGTATTTAGTCCTAGATTAAAGGGGTGGTTGATTGCGATTTCACTTTTTTAACATTAGTTAGTGTGTAATGTTGCTGTTTGAGCATAAACAATATCTGCAGAGTTGCGACGCTGAAAGTTCAATGCAAACGGAGATATTGTCTTTTAAAATTCTGGCAGTTTAATGCCTACAAAAACGACTAGTAAGGGACTACAACGAGTTACTTCCCGGGTCTGATACGTCACGGACCCAGATAAACCCCGCCCCCGGGAACATGCAGCAAAGGGGGCGAGGCCATGCTGCGCTGCTTTAGAGAAGAGGAAGAGAAAACTAGGGATGCATGTAAAAATCTATTCATATGAATCGCGATTCTGTCTTCTAACGATTCTAATGGATTCTCAAGTTTCAAAATCATTAAAGCAGCAGTTCTTAATACTGTTAGTCGTGTCGCCCTGCTCTGCATCTCTCTCTCTCTCTCTCTCTCTCTCTCTCTCTCTCTCTCTCTCTCTCTCTCATTCAGATCGTCAGATCAGCTCCAACAAACTGTTCCAATAATACACTTATTTTCACACAGCAATGAGAAGCATTATAAATGGACACGCGTGCGGTTGCTGTGCTGTATTGAAGCTTTAATCAGGATAAAACCGTATATTAAAAGCTAACAGAAGCAGTAGCATTTACAAATAGCAGCGTATTTAAAAGTATGAGACAACAACAACCAAACATACCATTAAGAGCCGTGCTTGCACAGGTTCTGCACGATCCTCTTCACTAAAATCCTCTGGGTCTCAATCGGGCTCAAATTGATAAGCATTATAGACAACGCCACTGTTTACAATTCAACCGGAGCACATGCCACTGAGGTGAGGGGCGGGACGTTCAGACGTGCAGTAGAGGCGGTTTAGCGAATCACAACACACTGAGCCAGCTAACCAATCTCAGCCCATCGCGTATTTCTGAAGGAGGATTCATAAAACCAGGAAATAAATCGAGGCGTTTGTCAGAGAAGGGACAGAGAGGTGTGGAATAAAGGTAAATTATGTGAAAAATAATGCGTTTTTAAAAAAAACAAGCATGAACACATGCTAGACTGCACCCCATAAACACAATCAAGCCTAGAAAAAAAAACAGTCAACCACCCCTTTAATATCAAGAGCAGTTGGGATTGTAGTCAGCATCTATAGCTGGACAGATATAGTTTCCTCTGCAGTAAGTAGGACGCTAAACTTTTCTTGACCTCATCAGAGCATGCCTCACTTGTGGTTGGCCTCTCCACTCTTGGCTCATTACTCTTCCTTTCCTTCACTCCTCCTCCTCCTCCTCCTCCTCCCTTCCTCCTGCATGTCTCCACATGGCCTCTCGCTGTTCCAGGCATGGCTTCCATTTTGATGTCAGCTGCAGGACTGGGAGTTCGCTTCTTGACCGCCCCCTTCTCCCAGAGTGGCTCCAGCAGGCCCACCAAAAGCCAGCCCAGCTCCGATAAGAGGGCAAAGAGACAGTCCAGGACAGGTAGTTAAGCACCGCCAACCAGCTCGACCGAACCTGCCCTCCACTGGCCTGCAAACTGCTGCTGCTCCTGTCCTTTTTTTTAATTGCTGTTTTTCTTACCATTCTACTTTCCGTATATTTTCCTCAAGGGGTTTGGTACTTCAGGTTCATTCTGACATGCTCCTTCTGGCCATTGCAAGATGTTTATGTTTTGCGGTTTATTGCTTTTTTTCGGCTGCCATGTTTTCACCCATTTCATGTTAATGCTGTCTTGCTTCCATCCTCCCGATCACATAATGAATGCACTATTGATGGTATTCGGCTTGACACCTGCCTGCTCACCTGTGGGACACTGCAGACAGATGTCTGCTGGGGGGTTTATGGAATAACAATTGTTTGCTGGTCTGTTTTTCTTTCTCTCTAACCCTTCATAACCCGTGTTGTTGTTAATGCCATTTATTTTAACGTCTTTAATACAGAAGATGGATATTAGGTTCAGACTGACACTCACAAAGCAATGTTAGTTTACTGCTTTAATATCAGCTTACTAAAACATCCTAAACACATTTTCTGTTGTCTGACAACTCTAAAAACTAACACCGGGATGTGTAATCTGAACAGTGTGTGCTTTGATACGGTATGTAAAAGGCTGATGAGTATCAAAAATTGACTGATTAAAGAAATAGTTCACTAGAAATCAAAATTTTGTCATTTACTCTCCCTCATGACATTCCAAACCTGTATGAGTTTCTTTCTTATGTTGAACATAAAACCATGGAAGTCAATGGGGACCAACAGCTGTTTGGTTTTTTATAATTCTTCAAAACATCATCTTTTGTGATTAACATTAGAAAGAAGCTTACACAGGTTTGGAACGACATGAGTGTGAGTTTGGGTGAACTGTTCCTTAAAGAAAAGCCATATAACAGATATTTCTGACTCTAAATTCTGATTGGATGTGCCACCTTCAAAGTGTCTGTAAAATGGCTGATACATGGATCTATGGTATGGAGCCATTAAAGGGATATGGTGATGGAAAGGAAAAAAAATAATTTTGGTGCTTTTGGGTTCACTTTGTGAAACTGGTGATGGACAGAATATGAGGTGGGAGGAAAAACTATATTTCAGTGCTTTTACAAGTGAAAAGTTTTGAATGAGTGAACGTAAAAGCATTGAAATATTCTTTTTTTTTTTTTCTCCCAATCCCCCCCCCCCCATCACTTTATCCCCTTAGGGATTGATGTGCAAAAAATAAAGAGTTTTTAATTGGTTTTGCTTAAACTTTTCTTGGGGAAAATTTAAATAAGCTTGTGTTTACATGAGCTTATATGTGTCAGCTTATAATCAGTGTACGATAATGCATAAAAATGCTCTCATTAGAGCAAACTCTGATTCTGGAAGTCTAGAGCAAACATTATTGCCTTAGGTGGTTGTTCCTTGGAAATATGCTGGAAACAGATGTCATAGCATGTCTCACTGCTTCCTACAAAACACATTTCCATAATGTATTTGGTCATTTAGAAACCAAAACAAACATAGCATTCTGCATTAATGATACAGAAGGAGTTTGTGTTCAAATAAACATTAAGTGTCTGCATAATACACAAATAGTCAAAGTGTATAACTATTAATAATTAATTATTTATATTTAAAAAATTACTTTAGAGAGCACTTAATATCGTAAAGGTGAAGATACTTGGATGTTAAATAACCCGCAAAATGGCTTGAAACATGAACTTTTGGTGGGACGTATTGATTATTAAAAAATTATAATAAATCCAAGTGGCTTTTGATGAGTCACAATGATTTGTTTATTATAGGTGGTATTATGAGGAAGGATTAATTTGATTGGCCAAAATTCTGTGTAGTACAAATGAACGCACAGCCTAGCTGACAGACATGGCTCTACAAGCCACAACACTGTAATTTAAGCTTTCAAGGTGTCTTTAACAAAATGTAATCATGTCATAACAATTGATTTTGAGTGCCAGTTATTTGACTCGTGTAGGTTACGGTCTGTCTTATTTATGTTCTTAGCACCAGCTCAGAAACCAGAAGAAGTCATAAAGAAATACATGGAGAAAGTGCCTGTGGTCCCAGATGAGGTATATTTAAAGTTCACGGTCCAATAACACTTTTTGTACTTGCATAAATGGGTGAATTTCACAGTCATCATTTTTTATCCCATAATTAAATGGAATGAAATATTTCTCTTAAAGAAAATAATGACCATTTCTGGACAATTTTTACATTTATTTTCATGACTATTATGCAGTTTTTCCTACGTAACAATGCAAAAAAATCTTAATGGTCCTAAAATACAACATGACCTGTACATATTTTTATGCCATTCACCCAAACGTTTAATGCTGCTTCTGGAAATATTATCCATGCCTTGCCCTGTGAGATATGTGTGCTTTCAGGACTGTATTATCTGTATGGAGCGCCTGTCCTGCCCGTCTGGTTATGAGGTCCCAGCTGAGTGCTCTCAGTCTCTTCAGCCCAACACTGTGGGCAAACTCACAAAATGTGGTCACACTTTCCACATGCTCTGCATGCTGGCCATGTACAACAATGGAACCAAGGTGTGCAATTCCTTACCAACACTTCTAACTGACATGGATTTGAGAGCTAAACAAATAAAGCAGATCTTTTAGTTGTATATTATACTATTGTAAGGTAGCTCCAGGATTCGTTACAGATTGGTATACTGTTAATATTCAAAAATGGAAAAATGGACGATGATAGAATTTGACATTTTTGGATGAAGTATACCTTTAAAAGGATTCCAATATACTGTACCGTTCAAAAGTCAGAGGTTTTTTGAAAGCAGTCTCTTAGGCTTACTATGGCCACATTTATTTGACAAAAAATACAGTAATCTTAGATTTTATTATACATTTCTATTTTAACACATTTTAATATGTAATTTATTCCTGTGAGAGTAAAGCTGAATTTTCAGCAGCCATTACTCCAGTCTTCAGTGTCACATGATCCTTCAGAAGTCATTCTCCTATGCTGATTTGCTGCTCAAGAAACATTTCTTCTTATTAATGTTGAAAATAGCTGTTCTGCTTAATATTTTGTGAAAACCATGATACAGTGTTTAGGATTGTTTGATGAACAGAAATTTCAAAAGAACAGCATTTAAAAAAAAAAAAAAATATTTTGTAACATTATAAACGTCTTCACTGTCTATTGGTTAATTTAATAGTGACCGTGAATTAGTCAATCAGTCCTTGTCAAATAAACAAAACATCTTCCTGACCACCAAACTTTTGAACATCAGTATGTGCATTTTTAGAATTACTCCAACAGTGATAACGGGTGCATGCAATTACAAAAAAAAATTATTAGTTCTAAATACTTTCCACATATTTTTATGTAAACTATTCCTTTTATTTTCTCCCACTTCTTGTTACACCACAGGATGGGAGTCTTCAGTGCCCCTCATGTAAGACAATCTACGGAGAGAAGACCGGCACCCAACCCAAGGGCAAGATGGAGATTTACAGTATCCCTCAGTCTTTGCCTGGACACCCAGACTGCGGCACTATACAAATCATTTACAACATCCCGCCCGGAATACAGGTCTGACTTGGCAAGCTGATGTAGTGCTGTACTATTTTATATTTATTTGCACCATGATTTAAGCATATTCTTAACAATAACCTCTTTAGAAGCGGTAAATAAATAAACTGAACGAAGTGCTAGAGGTCCATATGAACCAGCCAAATGTTTTCATCCAGCAGACTGCATTTGTTAGGGGCATAACTGACTCATTCCTATGTGTGGAAATGGTTTTGTCCTTGCCTCGGCCTGCGCTAAGCACTCATCATCTTAATGCACTCTTTGTCTGCAGGGTCCTGAGCACCCAAACCCAGGACAGCCGTATACGTGCAGAGGATTCCCTCGCTTCTGTTTCCTTCCTGACAATGACAAAGGAAGAAAGGTAATGGAGGGAATTGACCCAGTTCAAATAAAGATTTATGCCATGCTTATTTGTCAGTATATTGAATCACTAGCCTCTTTCACACATTAAACCTGTTAAATTACCGTTCAGTTGCTGAATCAACTGTTTCAGTACTACGTGTTACTCACGCAAGCATTGGCTTTTGGTGCTGCTATTCACACGCTGACACCAACATGCCGTTAAAATGTCATTGTGTGTAAAAATATTGCAGGCTACTACTAGTTTAAAAAAAAAAAAAAAGGCCAGCTGCTAGAGATGTAAATTTGAATGCTCAGTACATGTAACTAAAGGTGCGGTCACATTAAAAAAGGACCATGGTCCAACAGTCAATAGTGTATTGATGAACAAAGCACCACTCACCCAGAAGTCACTTTCAAATTAGCTTTTCTGTTGGTCACTGTGGGGAAATGCATGTAAACAAACTGAAATTGATGCTTATCTATATGGGGAAATTAAAATAAATAAATAAGTAAATAATAAATATATGTTTGTGTGTAAATGTGTGTGTGTGTGTGTATGTATATATACACACAGTGTATATATATATATATATATATATATATATATATATATTAGTCAATGTGCAGCTTGTATAGAAGTACAAATTTACTGTCCTCTTGTCTTGTTGGAAATATGACTCAAGAAGGTTTTCATATACTTGGCCGCACCTTTCCCTCGATTATTGTCCAAAAAACACCCCCACAGCATAACTGGCAACAAAAATGAGTACACCCTAAGTGAACATGTCAATATTTTGTAGGGGCACCATTGTTATCTAGCACTGCCTTAATCGTCCTGGGCATGGAATTCACCAGAGCTGCACAGGTTGTTGCTGGCATCCTCTTCCACTCCTCCATAATGACATCACAGAGCTGCTGGATGTTAGACACATGGTGCTTCTCCACCTTCCGCTTGAGGATGCCCCACATGTGCTCAATAGGTTTCAGGTCTGGAGACATACTTGGCCACTCCATCACCTTCACCTTCAGCAGCAAGGCAGTTGTCATCTTGGTGGTATATTTGGGGTGGTTGTTATGTTGGAAAACAGTTTCTGAAGGGAGGGCATCATCTTCTGCTTCAGAATGTCACATTACATGTTGGAATCCATGTTTCCCTCAATGAACCGCAGCTTCTCAGTACCAGCAGCACTCATGCAGACCATGATGCTACCACCACCATGCTTGACTGTAGGCAAGGCACAATTGTCTTGGTACTCTTCACCAGGGCGTCGCCACACATGCGGGACACCATCTGAGTCAAACAAGTTTACCTTAGACTCATCAGACCACAGGACATGGTTCCAGTAATTCATGCTCTTGGCCATGTTGTCTTCAGCAAACTGTTTGCAGGCTTTTTTGTGAGCCAGCTTCAGAAGAGGCTTCCTTCTGGGACGACGGCCATGCAAACCGACTTGTCTGAGTGTGTGGCGTATGGTCTGAGCACTGACAAGCTGACCTTCCACTTCTGCAACCTCTAAAGCAATGCTGGCAGCACTCATGCATCTGTTTTTTGAAGCCAGCTTCTGAATCCTGACGCACAGCACAAGGACTCACTTCTTTGATCGACCCTTGCGAGGCCTGTTCCGAGTGAAACCCATCTTGGAAAACTTCTGTATGACCCTGGCCACTGTACTATAACTCAGTTCTAGGCTGTTACCGAACTTCTTATAGTCTAGGCCATCTTTGTGGAGAGCAAGAATTCTAATTCTCAAATCCTCAGAGTTCTTTGCCATGAGGTTCCATGTTGAACATCCAGTGGTCAGTATGAGAGCATTGTACTCAAAGAACCAAATTTGTACTGCTCTAAAACAAGATACAAGAATTTGTATGGTCCTGTCAAGCAGACAAAAACATGAACATGATGAATAGGACATGTGGCTTTGCATGGTTAAACGACGTATAGCTGTTATCACTTACGGTGTACTCACTTTTGTTGCCAGCTTTTTTGACAATAATGGCTGTATGTTGAGTTATTTTCAGAGGACAGTAAATCTTTGCTGCTATACAAGTTGCACATTGACTACTCCTAAAATATATCCAAGTTTCATTTCTATAGCAAATATATACTAAATTGATTGCTGAAATGTGAGGGGTGTACTCACTTTTGTGAGATACTGTGTGTGTATATATGTATATATACACACACACACACACACACACACACATATATACACACACACAGAGTATACTGTATGTATACATATATATTGTACTTTTTAAGATTTTACATTTCTAATTTATTTACAATTATAATTTTAAATCCCTAATTAGAAATGTATCATTTTTGTTTATCACTTAAGATTGTTAAATTTGTTTACAAAATGTACAAAAATGTAATACACATTTTTGTTTGTTTTTTTGTATTTGCAAAAATGACTCCCAAATTATAGTTATAAGAAATACTTAGCAATAAGTTCATAAACACTGGATAATGATGGCATACATTACAAAACATTTATTAAATGTAATTTTTAAACCATTCTTAAGACATTCTTGCAGTTTTCAACAAAAAAACTTCTGTGATAGCAGTTCAAAAAGTTGACAAGCTAAATTTGCAACTAAATGTCACAGAAAAATAAACATTTAAAGGGATAGTACATTATTTACTCACCTTCATGTCGTTCCAAACCCATTTGCCCATTCCAGACTTCCATTTATCTTCAGCACACAAATTAAGATTTTTTTTAATATAGTCAAATCGTTTTTGTCTCTCTATTAAAAGCATGTCGTGGTAATCAACATTTTCAAGCTTCAAAAAGTGCATAAAGACATCATAAAAGTAATCCTTAAGAACTGAGAAGTTTCCAAGGTGTATGAACATACACTTCATGTACTATTTAAAGGGATAGCTCACCCAAAATTTTAATTCTGCCATTAATTGCTCACCCTCATGTCATTTCAAACCTGTAAGACCTTCGTTTATCTTCAGAACACAAATGAAGATATTTTTGATGAAATCCGAGAGCTTTCTGACCCTCCATAGACAGCAATGCAAGTACCATGTTCAAGGGCCAGAAAAGTAGTAAGGACATTGTTAAAATAGTCCATGTGACATCAGTGGACCTTAATTTTATCAAGCTATGAGAATATTTTTGTGCACAAAGAAAACAAAAATAGCGACTTTATTCAACAATTTCAACAATGCAGTTTCAGAAAGCTCTTGGATTTCATCAAAAATATCTTCATTTATGTTCCGAAGATGAATAAAAGGTCTTACAGGTTTGGAATGACATGAGGGTGTGTAATTATTGACAGAATTTTCAGTATTGGGTGAACTAACCCTTTAAAGCATGAAAATGTTGATTACTTAGACCAGGGGTCATCAAACTTGATCCTGGAGGGCCGGTGTCCTGCAGAGTTTAGCTCCTACTTGTCTCAACACACCTGCATGGAAGTTTCAAGTATACCTTGTAAGACATTGATTAGCTGCTTCAGGTGTGTTTGATTAGGGTTGGAGCTAAACTCTGCAGGACACCGGCCCTCCAGGACCGTGTCTGGTGATCCCTGACTTAGACTTTCAATGAATGAACACAAGTGATGAGAGATTATCAAAAATATCTTAATTTGTGTTCCAAAGATAAACGGAAGTATTACGGGTTTAGGACGAGAGAACATTAATTTTTGAGTGAACGATGCTTTTACGTTTGCTAGGTCTAAAAATTGCATATACACAATCAAAAATCCCTGACCCAATAGGGAAAGTGGTCCATCTTTGTTATTCAGCCCTGTAATAGTTGTGAGCTAGTAGTAGTTAACTTTGTCTGAAATTCCCTAAAATCCTCCACGTCCGTCAGAGTGTCCTAATCTTATACAAGGTCGAACCTTTAAAAGAATGTTTCAACTCCAGCATTTATCGATTGCCAATAACCACAGAACATAATTTCTTGTTTTTGTAACCTTTAACCGAGTTCATTAAGTTCCATGTGAGTTTTAACAGCACGTGATTTCTCTTGCAAGAAAAATAAATCACTCCATACTGCAGTGAAGTAACAAAAGAAATGCAGTATGTATTGGCTCATGACCAGGTCTTGCTCAGCATTTATGTTTAATGTTGATATTTGCACAGTGCTCAGGTTTGTGTTTCCTTCTCAAAGCAAACCGCAAACTGTGTTTACTTTAAAACTGAGGATCTTGATCATCTCCAACTGTCTCCAGGTGCTGGAGCTGCTGAAAGTGGCATGGACACGGCGCCTCATCTTCACCGTGGGCACTTCCAGCACCACAGGGGAGCCAGACACCGTCATATGGAATGAGATCCACCACAAGACGGAGATGATGTCCAACGTCTCCGGCCACGGCTACCCAGACCCCAACTACCTGGACAATGTGCTCTCAGAACTGGCGTCACAGGGCGTGACGGAGGACTGCCTGAAACGGGACACTACAAGCCAAGGGGCTCAAGGTTCAGCCATGTGAACCGGACCTTCCATCTACTGTAGATCTAATAAAACTTGATGAAAATGGAAAACTAGAGTTGTGCTGTCGGTTGGATGTATGTGAATGTGGTTGAACACAACTTCCCTCATCCGTTTCCACTCTTCGGCTGAGTCTAGAATATTAACGCACACGTGGGGTCACTGGCTTTGTGGTCATCTTTACTTTCACCGTATTGTAAGGCAGCTACAGATGGTTCTGCAGGAATAGCTCAGCTTAATGTTTTAGATTGAGGGTGAACGAATCTCGTGCCAGGAGGAAACGCGCCAATTTAGGCATCCATCTCAACACATGATTCATCATAGGGGCTATGATGTCCTTCCTGACGTACTACATTACAGTAGAGCATCTGCGACTATGATCATTGTTCTATTGCTGGGAATCAAGCATACAATGTTTCTTTAAAAGCAGTACGAATACAGTAAAAATTGCACATCAATTCAAGTCATAGATCTTTACTAGTATTGTAAAATGTACTGCTTCAGAAATGAAAGGCACTTTTACAGAATCTGCAGCTGTTAATTTACTTCATTTTTGTTGTTGTTGTTTTGGTTTTCAAGTCAGATTGGTGATGGTATTCACTTGCTGCTATTACTTTTTCATTTTTTTGTTTTTTGTTTACAATCATGAGAGACTTCATCCAAAAATGTAAATTCTGTCATTTACTCACTCTAATGTTGTTCCAAACTTGCTTTTTACTTTGGAAGGCAAAATAAGATGTTGTTAACTAATTAGTTTTTGTTCCCATTGACTTACAGGACAAACATTACAATATAATCCAATGGGAACCAAAACTGTTTGGTTAACATTTATCAAAATAACTTCTTTTATATTCCACAGAAAGTCATACAGGTTTGAAACGACATGAGGGTGAGTCAGTGATGGCAGAATTTTCATTTTTTTGCGTGAACTGTCTCGATTTCACTTAATGTTTTCTGTTGCAATGAACCCCTTTTTTGAATATACGTTAATGAATTTTATCTATTTAAAAATGCAAGACTTTCAACAGCTCGGCAACACTATGTAATGTTGTTTAAAGAACATCAGTGCTTATTTAATTGTAGTCCAGATCCTGAAAATACGTATAGATTCCACAGCGTTATCACTGAGTTGCAGTATTAGATGGTGCCACAGAGACAATCAGCAGTCTTTAAGATTATCATTACTACTGCGAGTCTGGAGACATTCATCATCTCATATTCTATAATATGGGATATTTGGTTTTACAATGTATGCAACTGTATATATAAATATATATTCAACTTCTAATCAGCAATAAACATTACTCCATATAACAACACGTTTTGGTTTCTGTTGTTTGTTAACACTTATGAAACGCTGAGCTCCTCCAGGCATCGTCAGGCATTTGGATGCAGCAAAAACTAAATGAAAGCCACCAAAACAAACAGTAATATCAAGAAAAGGTCACATTTCACCAAAAAAGGAAAGAACAAATACTTTTAAGATTTTGGTATTAGTTAAGTACGTTTTCACTCAATTCTAATTACTGTAATACGTCTGGAAAATCTACTTTAAATGTAACTACTTTTTCTTTTATTTTGTTCCCATTATTCTCTAAAGTGTAATTTCAATCTGCATAAATGCAGTACAGCAAATACTGTCATATACCATAAATACTATGTATATCATCAATATTTTCCCTATTGATTGATTGCATTACAGTAATGAGAATAAGATTTGCCATAATATATATATATATATATATATATATAGAAATTAATACTTTAAACAGAAGTGGCACGTTAAATTCATCAACAATGACATTTATAGTGTTACAAAAGAATTCTGTCCAATTTTATTCTTCTGAATTTTCAACTCAAAGAATCCTTAAAAAAAAAAAAAAAAGTATCGTGGTTTCCACAAACAAAGCAGCACTGTTTTCAGCATTGATAATGAGAGGATATGTTTCTTTACCATTAAATCAGCATATTGGAATGATTTCTAAAGGATCATGTGACACTGAAGACTGGAGTAATGATGCTGAAAATTCAGCTTTATCATCACAAGAATAAATTACAATTTAAAATATGAACTGAAAAGATGAATTACTCCAAGGCACTCGTAGTAACAAAAAAAAAAAGCCTTTAATTGACTGGGCTAAATCATTAAAATTATTAAAAAGGTAGATCCTACAATTTAAAATATATTAAAACAGAAAACAGCCTTGCTGATCATAAGAGATTTCATTCAAAAACATTAAAAATCTTACTGACCTCAAACGTTTGAACGGTAGGGTGTATATGCTCATATTTACATTTACATTTATGCATTTAGCAGACGCTTTTATCCAAAGCGACATACATTGCATTTTAAGTTACAGTTTTTTACATTTTATCAGCTCTTGCTTTCCCTGGGAATCGAACCCATGATCTTGGCGTTGCTAGCGCCATGCTCTACCATTTGAGCTACAGGAATTCCACATAAATTTCATATGCTCAATATGCCTTATAATTTTACTTTAAGGATGAAATATGACCTGCACATGTTATTGACAACCATTTAACCTTTCACCACAATATCTAACATGTATACCTGATTTTCATATTTGTAATGAATGTGAATGAAGTCTCCCAGCTGGAATGTAGCATTCTGTCAGTAGAGGACAGTGTTGCTCTGTGAGACTGCAGGACATCTGCATCACAGAGCTGCTGCTCTTATGCTTTATAAAGACCAACGCTTTTCACCTGCAGAGTGACAATCTGTTCTTCACTCGTGAAATGAAAGCTGAAAACTGTCACAGACGTGCTGGTTGCTCAGAGAAAATCATTGTCACCTATCAGATCTAAACTAGTGTTTTAAATAGAAAATTTTCTTTTGTTCTTCTAACTTAGCATCTATACCTTATTTGCTCTGCTTTTGCGCCTGCAGCACAAAACGGTTGCAAACTTGCCAAGGGATTAATTTTACTATGTAAATGTCCAAAATGAACTGACTTTAAAAAACATGCCTGATAAATAAGAGGCCTTTGATTGTAGGTAAGAATAAATCACTGTTAAGTGGTAATGCCGTAAGAAGGTGCTTAATGCAAATGTGAAGATCAAACAAGATTAACAAGAATAATGCTGATGCACAGCGAACACTCTTGTTCTCCAGTGTCTCAAGTGTTGATTCAGATCACAAGAATGCAGATCCTTTAAAATCTTGAGTACTTACTGGGCAACAATATCCAAACCTGGGCAAAATAAGTGATTGTATGACATTTACAGCATCTTATAGAACTTAAGACAGCAGAATGCATTTGATCTTTATGCACATTATTACAGTTAGTCGAATATTGAATAAGTATTTGGAAACTTAAATCACTTTTAAAAATGTAATAAAAATATTTGGATGTTTTCTAGTTGTCAAAAGTTAATGGAATATGTTATTGTAAATGCAACAAGATAATGTGTTCATACACTGAAAAAAAAATGCTAGTAAATTTTACAATTACAAATACATGGCAAGTAACACATTGAATAAAATGTGGCATTTTGAAGTTGAAAGACTGAAATAGCATTTTCTTGTAAAATGTACTCCAATAATCTTTTTTTTTTTTTTTTTTTTTAAGAAAATCTTTTTACAGTGTATTATGAAAGTCAGTGGGGTCCAAAATAACACTAAATCTTATTGACTTTCATTTTATGGACCAAAAAAGAGTGAGAGAGCCGAGACCTTCTTCAAAATAAATTACAGAATTTCTTTTTTGGATGAATTATGCCTTGAGGTTTCCAAATACTTTTTGGATCCACTGTATGGCCTTTGAATCAGATGAAAATATGATGTAGATCAATCAATACTCTGAGAAGATCTCCTTAAAATGTATTACCCCTGGTTATACTGAACAAATAAGCACAACACTTCTCATGCCAACTCATTTTGGAACTGATTTATTGTACTCACTTCCTCTGTATGCATGAGAAATCCTCTCTTTTGCTTATGAAAGCTCTCCCACATTCTCCCTCCCTCCTTTTTTCTTCATAACTGGTAATGAGACCCTCTCTGACTCCATCTTATTAGGAAACATCTATGCTGTTTGTTGTGTGTAATTAAAACAAGGAGCGAAGGGTGCTGTGATGAATTTCCTCCACTGAAGTGTGTCCCGCTGCATGCCCACAGGCTCATCTTCTCCTAAAATGGGCACTTGCAGAAGTTTCTGAAAGAAATGAAAGAATATTATTCGATCATATACTTGTTTTACTGCTGGTTCTTGAGATCTCGAATTAAGGAAATAGATAAAGAGGTTCAGTGTTTAATTTCAAGTTACATTTGCCATGAAAATAATGATTGTAGAGCTATTGTTTGGTTTACTGGTGCTCTAATGTACTGTTATGTGTTTTTCTTCATGCATAGCCAATATGTTTTGACCACGGGTCTTTATTTTATTTTAAAATTAAGTAGTACAAATGTGCTGGTTGTGACACTGTGAAAGGGAAATGGGCTGGCTCATGAATATTAATTAGGTGTACAAAAATGAACTTAATGAACACTTCATTACACAAAAATGTGTGCGGTCAAAGGTGTTGTTTTTAACTTTATATAGCCATGAGAAAATGAAGGCTTTTTACATTTTACTTGGCCTTGAGTGCTTGGCCTTGATTTTTACAAGTTGAACTAATCCCCATTCCAAAGAGCACTGTGATATGAAAAATGACTTGTTTTCATAAATGTAAGAATCAGGTCTAGAAGAGTATATATAGAGTATTTTCGAAGTATATTTCTTTGCTAATTTCTAACGTTAAAAGTGCATATATGGAAGCTTGTTTCCACCATGGGATAAAAATAAAATAAAATATTAAAAAGGTAATCTCACAATTATATCTCATAGTTCTGAGAAAAAAAAAGTGAGACTGTAAGTTTATAACAAGTAACAGAGATATTAACAATTCCGCAATTCCAACAAGAAAAGACTGAACTGTTTGATATAACTCACAATTGGGAGAAAACAGTAAGAATTGTGACCAAAAAACAAACAAAAACAAAACACAATTACCTTTTCATTCTGTGGCAGAAACAAACTCAGAATATAGAGAAAAAAAGTCAGAATTGTGAGATGTAATCTAATTTCATACATAAAAAAAATAAAAAAATTGGTGAAGAGGTGTGTGAATAGTGTACATGATATTAAGGCTGTAGCCTACTCATAATAGTTTTCTATAAAAAAGTTATTATTATTTATTTTTTTAAACAAGTAAACTTAAGTCAAAGTACAGTTAGGACTACTATATTACACAAATACATAAAACACAAAATATAAAATACAAAATTTGTTTACAAAATACACATACAACCAGTGAGGTGGGCTAAACCTTTCATTTGAGGGGATATTAGTAAAACCAAATAAAACATGTTCTAAGCACAAATAAAAAGTGGGGTCAATGTTATCATTTATAAATCTAGTCAAAACATTCCAAAAAATTTTTTTACATGAGCAATGCCAAAATAAATGAATGCCAAGTTTCAGTCAACATATTACAAAAGAACGCTTCAAATCAATATCATTTTTAAATTTAAAGTGTTTTATTTATGTATGCTATTTTGCAGGTCCTCCACTATGACGAAATTACCCACGTTGATTCATTAACGTCAGAGAGAATCCTCAAGCTCATTGGCTGCTGCGTCTGTGGAAACGCTAGCATAGCGTCGTGGTGTAGTTTGAAGATGCAAGGTTTGAAATAAGTTATTTACAGTTGAAAAATTATTACCTGTACGGCATACTGACGGTGGAAAGAGGTGATGTCGGAGAAAATCCTGAGCAGTGACGCACCAGTTTCTTTTTGTTGGAAAGGTAACATTAAGAGGGTTAATTACCGCTCTCTGAAAAACACTAGTATCAGTGTAACTTAGCATAACCTTACATAAAACTATGATTTTGCTCGTCCACGTGGATAGATGACAGTGCAGGGTAATGGATGCCTCTTAATGGCACATAAATATATGAAGTGAAATTACACAGTAATTTGAGGGAGAAATGATTCTTGCTGACCGATTCAAATGCTCAAATGACTGTGACATTTGATTATAATCTCATCTGCTACAGTAAGTCCTGTGATTCTTTCTGTTGGTCAATGGATGTGCGTAGATCAGTAGGCTAATTGACTAACAAGTTAGTCTAGTGGTCATGGATTTGCTCTGAAAAAAGGGTTTTGAGGTTCTGCCCCAGTAGACCTAGGGCCCTATGATTTCCGCGATGCAGAAAACGCGGACTGAATCGCGGAATCCAGTCATAAAAACGGAATTTACAGTTTAACGCGGAATGTCACGGAATTTGTCAAAGTTTGGATGAATTAATCAAAAGTAGGTAATTAACGTTACATTTAAATTAAATCGCGATATGGACTAGTATCTGTAAATATTAAGCCGCAAAAGTGATACGATTCTCTGTATGAATGGAGAAGACCCGCGTTTTTTTTTTACTAACGTTACATACACAGCGCGCGTGACTTCAGCGTCTGCCACCTCAATGAGGACATAAATACATGAGCAATATCTCCAAAACTGATCTGAGAGTCACTTCACGAGCATTTTAACATTTCATTTCAGTAAAACTAGCGTCATATCATTATACACACAGAACTTTAAAGCTATTCACGGCAACCCTTCAAAATAAAAGTTTAACTTTTAGCTTATTAAAGGCATTGTGCCAGAAATAGGCTATATTACTATTATTTAGTAGAATGCACGTAATGCTACTACTACTGTTAAAAAATAAAACTTTATTTTTTAAGAAATAATCACAAAATATTTCTTCCATGTTTTAATTTTAATAGTAAATCCCCTTTATTTGCCAAAAATTAACTGTTTAATTTTCATTAATTAAAAGATAAATTAAATCAATGTTTTATGCCTTCATCTGATAACCAGTAAAATTTAAATACACAACACAGAATTTCTGAGGGGGGAAAAACATTTCATAAGACTACTGTAAGAATAAATAAACATTGTTTGTATGCATTCAAATAATTAGACATGCTAAAACACAGAATTTGGTAAAAATAAAACATAAGGTGAGAAAAAATAAAACATTTCATACGGCCCTAAACATGTCATTTTTGTTACACTTTTAATAAATTAATGTTAAATTGCATAAGTTTCATGATTTTAATTAATTAGACATGCTTTTTGATTAATTAAATTTAATTTGACCATTAAAAAGGAATCCAGAAAAATTAAAACGGGAAAAAACGGAATCCAGAAAAATTAAAACGGAAAAAACGGAATTTAGAAAAAAATGAAACGGAATTTGGGAAAAAATAAAACTGATTTCTTAGGGCCCTATAGACCTTTTTTAGACCTTTTTTATTTTAATGATGCAAAATTGCACAATAGATTGCATTTTGTTTCACTAGAATGAAAAGCGACCTGTGGAAAAGCAATACATTGGACCGATAAATTGGAAATTGCCACTGTCGCTTTACACCACAGATGACAACCACAATGAAATACTCAGCTAAACATTAAAAATGACAAATACCAGCAACAGATCACCACATACTTTATGAATTGTGAGCTATGTAAAGTCTCAGGACAAAATCGCCAACACTGTAAAGTACACTACCATTCAGAAATTTGGGGTTAATAAGATTGATTGATTGATTATTAATTTTAAAAGTCTTAAAGGGGTCATATGATGCGATTTCAAGTTTTGCTTTCTCTTTGGAGTGTTACAAGCTGTTTGTACATAGATGAGATCCCTGAAGTTGCAAAGACTAAAGTCTCAAAACCAAAGAGATATTCTTTATAAAAGTTAAGACTTGACCATGCCCCCCTAAAACGGCTCATTCAAACACACCCCCACATGTCTAAGTCACGGTGTGGGGAGATTTTCATAACACCGCCCAAATGTAAACGCAAAGAAAGAAGGCGGAGCTATTATTCTCGCTGTAGTGTTGTTGCTGCTTCCGTCGCCCTGTATGGGCTTCCAAAAAAGGACACAACTAGAAATCAGTGGTTAAGTTGTATTTACAACACTGTTCCAGAACAGTTCAACCCAAATATTAAGATGTGTGCAGCACATTTTACAGAGGACTATTTCTTGAACCTGGAAAAGAAGCCTACAATGCCAGCTGTGCACAAAGGCTGTTTCTATAAAGTGGGGCAGAATCACAGCCTGTAAGTACGTTTTCTTATTTAAAGAATTTGCTACTGACGATTCAAACACGAGTTTAGTATCAATTTTGATCAAAAAGAAAGAAAAAAAAATCTTACTGACCCCAAACTTTTGAACAGTACAGTGTATGTTTTTAACAAGCTTCTGGAGGGTGTTATTTCATTTCAACGTGTTAAGCTGATAGATAATCTAGTTAGATATAATGGATAGTCTTTCTTTATATCTTTGATCATGACCAGACAGGAAAGATGAAATGGAATGGCAGTGTTTCTAACAGGTTACCTGGACAAACATAGATCATCATGCTGCAACATTACTTGTTCTGGTGAAATATTATTTTATCAATCTATGTGTTTTGAAGAGCTTGCCTAACTTGATGCATTAAACCAAGATCCCAAAGAAGGATGAGCATTAATCTGTGGCATGCAGTGGTCTGAAGCCAAACTAAACTCCGGCCCATCTATCTCATGAGCTCAGTGGCAGTCTCAGCCGCTGTGCCATTAATCAGTGTGTCACGTTTCATCTGGAGGTGTTGACACTCCACTCACCCAAATGGCTGATCACACACAGTGTGTTCACAATTCCTGCGGGCTAATTGCACATTTCGCAGTGGCCCTAGTCCTGGTATGGGACTATGGAAATTCACTTCCTCTCTCGCAGTCACGCCACTATTAGTTCATCATCGTCAGCTAATGAATGCAGGCTCCATTGTCTCTCAAAGTTTGATGAGATGACATGTAATTAATTGTGAGTTGTGCAGAATCCAGCTCAGGGGGGTTTTGATGTCTGAGAGTGCTGATGTTCTTGCATTGTATAATTTTCCTTTTTTTTTGGGAACACTTCATTAAAACTCACACTCAAGGTTATTTCAGAATGGCTGACCTGAAAATTTAGACTGAGGCTTAAAATCAACATGAAATCAAAAATGGCCACATTTACTTGGTGGTCATACTTTGCAGGAGTCATCGGGGCATATTATTGCAAAAATGTTCCTGTTTGTATTCTTTGATCATGTATAATAATTTTCTACACCTCTGAAATGATTTTCTTTTTCAATGATTTCACCAAGCCCACTTATTTTTGCAATGCTCTTCTCTTTCTTGGTATGCAATTCCCACTTTTCACAATCTGATTAATTCCCGATAAAAAGTCTAATACAATCTTTTCAAACTAAATAAAACATGCCCACTTTTTGATCATGATCACCATCATTGTCAGTAATTAATAACATTTACCGCTCTGGTGATTGACTGAAGAACTGTTCGGCCAATCAGCATGCATGACCACAATCAGAATCGTCTTTATTGCCAAATTACTGTGGTTGTACTTGTATAAGGAATTTGTCTTGATGCACATGCAAGGTGTGTCTGTGCCAGCCAAGCAGCTGCCATTGACATGAAGAGGAATGCTAAAATGCTATTTTATTCAGGTATTCTGGACTGGAGATTGGAGAGTGCTGTTGGTTTATACTGTGTATCTGTATTTAACCGTACAGGTGGCAGTCTGCTCTCCCATTGGTATTTGCTGCAGGTGCTTATTTGCATAAAGTAAAACTCACCTTTGTCACATCACCAGGGGTGTGTGTCAGCATGTTGCCGGAAAGTGCCAACTCTTGTTGAAAAATGAATGACTTTGGGTCAATGTACAACTGCAAACTGCTGTCAGTGTAAATGCCGCTTTAGAGATAAATTAATAATGCACTCTTGCTCGCCTTCAACACTCAAAATTCAATGCATGTGTGCGCTGCTGCATTAGCATATATGCTCTTTATTGATATATGCCGTTTGATTTTTGGTGCAATGAACAGCAGTTTACAGATGTTTTAACGAGAGTTGTTGTCATTTGTATAGTATCACAAATATCCTCCGGCTACGGACTGGAATATTCTGTCTACTCACGTGTCTCCTTGCCTCAGGTTGCTGTTAACCTGATTTACACAAGTCCTGTTAGATTGAGCTAAGGGCTCTCATGGTGGGATCTTCCTATTCCTAAAGCCATCCGTCAAATTGCCTATCGATCCCTGGCATTTGGAAATTGGGCGGGATTCTGTATTCCAGACGCAGGCATTCACTTGTTTCTCTGCTTTAATGGATAAAAGCAAAAGTCTGGGATCTTTACAATGACAATGATGGAGAGCAGCTGTGAGCAGAGGTTAGTTTAAATTGACAGTAGTGATTGGTGGCCTTCTCTCAGACTAAAATGAGCCTAGTTCAAAACTCCACTGTGGCAGTCCTGTTTGATCCGCATATATGATGCATCTAAGATTATTAATGACATTCATATGTGCAGGCACTGTTTATTCAATCGGGAAGCACGGGTAAGACTGTTTAAAGCAGAAGTGTGTTTCTGCGTCTTCAGTGGCTCTGTCCTTCGTGCCAGTGCAGTCCATTGAGTTTCTGTCTGCATGAAGATGAAACGGTAATAATGACAGCTCCCATCAATATGTTGCCCTTCAGCAAGCAGTGATGGATGAATAGCAATATTCAGTATAATTGAGAGCTGTTACCTCTTTTCTTTATGCTTTCTTTCTTTTTAAAATAATTGAATTGTTGTATTGCATTGGATAAACTCCACTATAAGAACTTTTTTACACTACACTTTAACTTGAGGGTTAAGTTCCACAATTGAAAATGTCAGTGTGGTTTGCAGCAATTTTTAAACTATGAACCCTACATTCCACCTATAAGGTTAGAAAAAAGTAGTGCTACAGGTTGTCAGGGTTGCAGTTTGTGCTCTTTTTATTCTGCTAAGAGATACACATCTTCATATATGAATTCACAAGGCAGAGTTCATCAAACTTGAAATCTGTAAGGCAACAAAATGCGAAACTTCTTCGAGTGAGCTAGCATTTTTGTTTTCCTGCATTCGCATGCATATGAATTTAATTCAGTGGAACAAAAAGTGTAGTATGATTTGAATGTCCCTTAAGTTTTGTAGTGTAAATACAAGTAAGGTATTTAATGTATTATTTACAATATAAAATTATATGCAATAATAATAACAATAATTGTTATATAAATTAAGGAGGGGGTAACCCTTGGTAAACAATTTCAGTGTTAGAAGACCATTGCTATTTTAAAATGGACTTCTTTTTTATATATATTTTTTTTATTTTCATATTACTGATCCAAGTCACTAACTTTTACTTGGCAAATTAATTCTTTGTTGTGATTTTATTTTTATTTTTATATATATCAAGTTCAATTCAAGTTCCAGTTTAGTTTATTTATATAGCACCATTAAAACAGCAGCATATATAAAACCTGTTCCTGACTGACAATCTTGAGCCTACAATAGAAGTCCTGTATTATATAACTTAAATTATTATATAACTTATAACTTAGCATATTTAACTGTTGTATAAAAGCAGTATCACACTTGCAATTGTGGTGTTGGGGTGAATATTAGCACAGATGTTTTGGTGTTTTTTGGTGTTTTCACTAATAACCTCTTATGGCTTATTACTTTATGTAGCACTAATTTCTATTTTGGAGTAATTAGCACCCTGATGGACAACCTAGTATCACAAACTGACAGTCTTATTGAGAAAACTGCCAAATAGACCGATTACAGCACATTGAACAATCATTAAGATGTTAGTATCGCAAGCGTGATGCAGTTTCAAAACACAATGTGCTGAAATGAATGGTCTGATCCGAGCGGATCACGGCAGCCGTTTATCATGTCTCGAACGAATGAGGAAAAGATCCAGCTGATTGCACTTAGTTTGTGCTCAAAAGAATATGCAGTGCCAGTTCATTCTTCTGTGTGCCACAAGCTTTCCATGCAATCTTTGTAAGTGGGTTAATGAAAGGGAAAAATAGCCTTCCATAATTCCATAATAAAAATAGCCATAATCTTCAGGGTAGGGACTCAACATTTTTATCCCACATCCTACATGTACACTTAAGATCAGACCCCATGCCAGAGATGGTTACTAAGCGCAGTGACACAATCAAATTCATTTTATTCCCTCTTTCAATAGACAACAAGCACTGCGGCTCATTGCTTCAATGTGTGTCTCTGACAACCTCTCAGGGAGATGCAGTGGAAACGTCGAGCTTCACTGAATATAAGCCCAGCCAAAACGCTATGTACAGGTGCATCTCAATAAATTAGAATGTCGTGAAAAAGTTCATTTTTTTCTTGTAAGTTATTTCAAAAAGTGAAACTTTCATATATTTTAGATTCATTGCATGTAAAGTAAAACATTTCAAAAGTTTTTTTTGTTTTAATTTTGATGATTAGAGCTTACAGCTCATGAAAGTCAAAAATCAGTATCTCAAAATATTAGAATATTTACATTTGAGTTTCAATTAATGACCATCCAAACAGTATAAATTCTGGGTATCTCTTGTTCTTTGAAACCACAATAATAGAGAAGACTGCTGACTTGGCAATGATCCAGAAGACGAACATTGACACCCTCCATAAAGAGGGTAAGTCACAGAGGGTCATTACTGAAAGGTGTGGCTGTTTACAGAGTGCTGTATCAAAGCATATTAAATGCAAAGTTGACTGGAAGGAAGAATTTGGGTAGGAAAAGGTGCACAAGCAACAGGGATGACCGCAAGCTTGAGAATACAGTCAAGCAAAGCTGATTCAAACATTTAGTCATTTTTACATTTACATTTACATTTAGTCATTTGGCAGACGCTTTTATTCAAAGCGACTTACAATTGGGGAATACATAAAGCGATTCATCTTGAAGAGGCAATCAGACAGAGGAAGTGCTCGTAACACAAAGTCTCAGTCATTGTTCAAACACCTGCGAGAGCTTCACAAGGAGTGGACTGAAGCTGGAGTCAGTGCATCAAGAGTCACCACGCTCAGACGTCTTCAGGAAAAGGGCTACCAAGCCACTTCTGAACCAGAGACAACATCAGAAGCATCTTACCTGGGCTGTGGAGAAAAAGAACTGGACTGTTGCTCAGTGGTCCAAAGTCCTCTTTTCAGATGAAAGTAAATTTTGCATTTCATTTGGAAATCAAGGTCCCAGAGTCTGGAGGAAGAGTGGAGAGGCACAGAATCCATGTTGCTTGAAGTCCAGTGTGAAGTTTTCACAGTCAGTGATGATTTGGGCTGCCATGTCATCTGCTGGTGTTGGTCCACTGTGTTTTCTGAAGTCCACAGTCAACGCAGCCATCTACCAGGAAATTTTAGAGCACTTCATGCTTCCTTCTGCTGACAAGCTTTATGGAGATGCTGATTTCATTTTCCAGCAGGACTTGGCACCTGCCCACACTGCCAAAGGTACCAAAAGCTGGTTCAATGACCATGGTGTTACTGTGCTTGATTGGCCAGCAAACTCGCCTGACCTGAACCCCATAGAGAATCGATGGGGTATTGTCAAGAGGAAGATGAGAGACACCAGACCCAACAATGCAGATGACCTGAAGGCCGCTATCAAAGAAACCTGGGCTTCCATACCACCTCAGCAGTGCCACAAACTGATCACCTCCATGCCACGCCGAATTGAGGCAGTAATTAAAGCAAAAGGAGCCCCTACCAAGTATTGAGTACATATACAGTAAATGAACATACTTCCCAGAAGGCCAACAATTCACTAAAAATGTTTTTTTTATTGGTCTTATGAAGTATTCTAATTTGTTGAGATAGTGAATTGGTGGGTTTTTGTTAAATGTGAGCCTAAATCATCACAATTAAAAGAACCAAAGACTTAAACTACTTCAATCTGTGTGCATTGAATTTATTTAATACACGAGTTTCACAATTTGAGTTGAATTACTGAAATAAATGAACTTTTCCACGACATTCTAATTTATTGAGATGCACCTGTATAATGTGCCATGAAGAATGGGTGGCTAATGGATTCCGGCCAATAAGCCTTAAGATTGCAGCAACAACTAAATATCCTTGGAGCTCAGTCCTGTGTCCTGGTGAATTCTCTTGGAAAATGCTTGGTCTGTACCTTATGCTCAAAACAGCATGAATAAAATCTTAAGTGGCTCCAAACTGGGTCCACTGTCATCCTCACAATAGGACATCTGCCTGCTTTGCTCTGTGCCGCTACAAACACCCCTTATCTCGGAAAGAACTGCTTTTCAATACCGAACTTCTAGTGGCTCATTCATTCCAGCTGAAATGTGGTCTTGACCTTTCTCGCAGTCCTTTTCTGGTTGCTTCATCAACACAGGAGAGAGATAGAGGCAAGTTCTCTGACTGCGTCGGCAGATAGTGCTTCTGCTGAGAGATGGCAAATCAACGGTGGACAGTTGGGTCGGGCTTGTGCGTTTTCAAGCAAACAACTCAGACTATTTTTTTTCCTCCTTCCATCCGATACGAGAGCAAACAGGGACACGGCGCTGACACGCTTCAGTCCTGCAACCTTAAGCACTCCTCGGGGCCTGTTTTGGTTTCTCGTGCTCTGACAAGATTAGTTTTTTTTCCCCCTGCAAGTTCCATTTGGAAAGGGGAAAATAGTATTAATAAAATATTAGTCATTAATCAAACATGCAGGCCTCTTCGCTAGTCCCACGTGGTTATTGAGGAGAATTTAGTGCTGCGGCGGGTAGTACTGCCTTACTTTGTTCTCTACGAATGAAGGAGCTTTCAAAATTTAAACCGAGTAATTGACTTATGCTCCCCAGACGGAGCACTATAGTAATGGATGACTTAGACGCTCTCTACGTATCCAGAAAACGCATTGCTTTGCGATGCAAAGTAGCATTTCCACCCTTCCAACAGAGCGAGGCGTGATTTATATGTGCGTGTAAGCTATAACGGCTGGAGTATTTTGAAAACCTGGCAGATCAAATCCAATCAGGACTGAGGAGAAGGAAGCCCAGGCCCTTGTTCCTCATCATGCACCTTAGCCTCTAAAAGTGCGGTTCGGGATTTGAGTGGTTCATTAACAACTAGAGGGTGAGAAACGAGTTCCACAACAGTTTTGCTCCGTCGTTGTTAGGAGCTTATTGATTTCAGAAGCTCTTTCGCTCTTTTCCGCCATATGCATTGCCTTGAATCAGCATGAGCAGTGAAGGCCCCTAATTCATCATTACAAATCAAATGCTCACTCACATTTGCATACACTGCCTATACTTACCAGCGTACATGCTCCCATTCGTCTCCGACAATCTTCATGGAGACTAAAAGAGGGAAATGTTGTAGTCTGCGGCCTTGTATAGGAAGAGGTCTTGTGAGAATTATTTACTCTCTGGCAGTTATCGATAACCAGATATGAGTAGGGCTGATTTCTAACTGTAGAATTTGGTGTATTTGTTTGTGGTCTTCAGTGGTCATTATTTGTGATTGTATTGAAGAGCTGTAAGCCTGCTAATAAATTTCACTCTGTCTTGCGAACACTGGTTTGAGAATAATATCAAAACTGAGAATAATTTCCTGTATTAACATCTCAGTATAATGAAGTTGGGCCAGCAAATTTATAGCGGATCTCTGAAGATTGTCTCATCATAAACTAATAACGAAACTCCCGCCCTGGGGTATTACTGCAGATAGGCTATAAAGCTTTCCTGTGCTAAACGCATTGATGAAACAGTGAAAATTTATTTCATGCATTTACATTTAGCAGTTTGCATCCAGCTGAGCCATTTTCTAGATCTCATTAATGTAATAAGATGTTCCAGTTGACATAATTGAGTGAAACATCAACCCCTTTTCGTCCAGAGACAATCTCCTTTAGTGTGATAATATTGTGTACCCTTAAAGTATTACATTTACTTTACATTCATGCATTTGGCAGACATTTTTATCCAAATCACATTTTCCAGTATATGTATATATTTCCTAGCGGTCAAACCCATGACCTTGCCTATTAGTGCCATGCAGCAGATAAGTATTTGATCCTGCCTAAATACTGTAAAGTAGTAATACACAGTACACATAAACATAGCATATTAAAATGCATATTGTGGGTTTACAATCTCTATCTACAGGATTTGTGGCATTATTTCCATTTCCTCAGATAATCAACAACAACAAAAAAAAAACTGTTACAGTATACTTATGCGTATTGTGTGGAAGTTATTGGCTTGACATGTCCATAACAGGAAAAAAAATAATTATTTTCACATCAAGATTAGCGAGTTATTGTATCATAACAGTTGCATGTGATACCACAGTCATGTGGTGATACTTTTTGAAATGGTGTGTATTTTACAGTTACTGTTCAAAATATTATACTGAGGAAGATGTTTTTGAAAGAAGTAGAAAATGCAGTCAAAACTGTAATATTGTGAAACATTATTACAATTTAAAAGAACTGTTGGTAACACTTAAAGCCTTAAAAATTTCTGTGATGGCAAAGCTGAATTTTCAGCATCATTACTCCAGTCTCAGTGTCAAATGATCCTTCAGAAATCATTCTAATATACTGATTTGCAGATTAAGAAAAAGAAACATCTCTTATTATAATCTATGTTGAAAACAGTAGTGCTGCTAAATATTTTTTGTGAAAACAATTTTTTGAGGATTGTTTAGAAAGCTCAGAATAGCAGCATAATTGCATAATTCTGTTGTTGTCAGGTTTTTCAAATAACATAATTGTTCAGGAAATAAATGTGAAGAAATTAAATGTTTTGCAATTATAGTTTTGATCCTTTATCCTTTATGAAGATTCACATTTGTATTTTTCCCTGCTAAAAAATCCAGATCAGCCTGAATTTCCATCCTGGATACTGGTTAGTGTTGATTTAGTGGAGCCTAGTGGAGACACTCACAAAACTGCATCCAAGACATGGAATAAACCTTTCACTAGCAATAGTGGTCTTTTCTGCAACGTCTTACTGTCCATTTTCCTTTCTTTTAATATGACTCTAAAGCGAAATGCTGCATTTATATAGCCCATGAATCAACAGCTTGACTCCTGCACAGTAAAGCCATGTGTGTCTCACTGCTGATAAGCTGAAAAATGTGAAGTGTGCTGAAGCACTAGTGCCTGTCACTGTTCTGACTACTCCAGCATGCAGGCTGGATCAAATACTTATCTGCACACTTCCTTAAGCCAGATGTGCTAACTAAATCAAACATGAAGAGAAGGAGACATGGACACTGGTTATAATCGTTTTTGTTATAATCGGGTCTCTGATGCATCTACCAACCCAGAAAACATGAAAAAGAACAACCCACTAATCTTTTTTTTGGTAAGCCTTTCTCTGCAAGCTTGTGAAAAAATGAGCTGCTCAGATTTAGCCCCTCCCTTAATATGCATGTTTCCACCCACGGCGCCGCCATTGTGTTTTCGCAAGCGGCAAAGGTGTACCAGTTCTAACGCCATGCCGAAAGTTCGAGCAAAGCATGCTAACTGTTCTGTCTTTGGCTGCACTGATGATTACAGAACACTGTTTAGAGTCCCAGCTTCAGAGGAGACAAGAGAGCAGTGGATTTATGGATTTATTTACTGTATATTACGCTGCTGCCACACAGATCAAATATTAACATGCGATTTCTTTCCCAGCTGTTTAACTTCACAGACAGAACCGATAGTTTTTGTAACTCGTGTGTTTTTTTTAATCACAAACTTGTGTGTTTAATAGTTTAAGCGCAATACGACATGAAAGAGAACTTAGTTTAGTACATGCTGTGTGACAGCCGCTTTCTGTGTGCGTGCTTCGGACGTGTGCGCTCAGAAAACTCTATATCATAAGTTGAAACTAATATGGTTTAAAACGCATGATTCCAGCGCGATAGACATGATAATCAAAAGCTAAAACTTCACAGACACATTCTGGGGACACCTGAGACTTATAGGCTATATTGTAAAAAGGGGCATAATAGGTCTCCTTTAATTAGATGATCACTGATTAAATTAATCACATCTCAAATTTTGTGTCATTTAAAAACATTGGCTTACATTTCAGTAGCTTATTAGTAACTGCTCATTATACCATTTTATGGTTTTTACCATAAATTTATATGTATTATGTATTATACCATTTTATGTCAGGAGGCTGTTGTTTTGAGCATGGATGTATTTTATTTATAAGAATATTCCTATTAAGAAACAAATATACAAATATGTTTAACTAACCCCCTTCATATGGCCATGTTTATTTAACCTGCTTTGCCTGATCCTTTCAAAACCATATCACTTTATTCTAAGGAAATGTCTGTTTCTATTCCTGTAGGTTTTAATCATCAGGACGACTCGTTGTAAACAACATCTCTAAAAATGAACACAGGAGAGAACGCTGTTCAAATGAGTTGCTGTGAAACTTGGGTACATGCTTAAAGAGATATGACAGGTAGGAACAACCTTCCAAATATGCTAAATTCGCTGGCTGTGTGTGTCTCAGAAAGTGGCAGTAGAGTGAGGAAAAGGCCATGTTTCATCTGACAAACTCATCAAATGTTTGTAAAAGAGTATTTTGACTGCTTACGGTTCCCACTGTGGCGTTGCATAATACAGATATGCCTATTCTTTATTGTAACCTCTCTCTCCAACACAAGCGTCTTTCGGGTATGTCTAACTACACTTGATCCATGTGGTCTCAAGTCTCCAAATGTGTTGTCCTTTGCCCTGCTTTTCTGGTCTTGTGTAGCTGTTTGTTACTTTGCACACCATCTTGTAGATTTAGATGATGCCGTGTTGCTGTGCAGCAGAGCGGAGCTCGAGGACACACTCTCCATTATCAGTCATTGTAACACCTGCAGTTCATCTGCAGGGAACTATTTACAGGAGCTTTAGAACAAACGGTCTGAGATTTATTTACACTATTGTGTATGTAGTCTGGGAGATTTCTTGCTTATTGGACCTTTGTTGTCCCTAAACAACAACAACAACAACAACAAAAAGCAGCTCTTTTGTCCTTGAAATCTCATTTTGTTATTAATGTCTAAAATTGATTTTAAAATCTCTGCTCAACTATTTCTTTCACGCCTTCAAACAGTTGTGGGCATAAAGAACATATTAATAGCTTTCTTTTGAGCGGTGGTGGGCTTTTTTGCCCGAAATTGGGTTCTTTTCTCAAGCGAGATTGTATTTTGATTGGCCATTGTAAGTTTTAGCTCATTATGATAAGCTTATAAGAAGTCAAAGGAATCAGACTGCAAAACATCTTGCATGCTGCAATGAAGTAATTTTCCCTTTTGTGTCGCATATGAGCGATGTTAAATACATCGGCCAACTGGCCTCCATAAATGACTAATTCATGGACAAATCTCACTTGGAACATGAGGAAAGGATGTTATACAATGGTTCACTCTTACTTAAAATAATAGTTCACCCCAAAGTGAAAATTTGCTCACTCTTAGGCCCCAAGATGTTGATGAATTTGGTTCTTTACTGGAACAGATTTTGGAGAAAGCTGATAAAAACATCACAATAATCCACAAGTAATCCACAGACTTAAGTCTATCAGTTAATGTATTGAGAAGCAAAGAGATTGTGTGTTTGTAAGAAACAAATCCATCATAATATGTTTTAACTTTAAACTCTTGCTTCTAGTCAGAATAGTCCATAAATCCATCCATAATGCTTCCTCCATTAAAAAAGTCTGTCCCCTCATATCAAAATCGACCAACAGGTTTGTTTAGAACTGTTTTGGACAGTTTTCACTTGTAAATGGTGCTTGATTTGTGCATATTTCTCTCCTGATTCAGATGAGATGACCTTTTCACTGGAGAGACCAATATTATGGATAGAGGACTCTCATTTTAGCCAGAATCAATGGTTTAAAGTTACATCCAAGTCTTCATGATGGATTTATTTATTATAAACATTCAGCTTTTCTCTTCACAAGGCATTAATTGATGGACTGGAGTTGTGTGGATTATTGTGATGTTTTGATCAGCTGTTTGGACTCATTTTGACGGTACCCATTCACTGTAGAGGATCCATTGGCGAGCAAGTGATGCTATTCTAATTTCTGCAAAGTTTTGTTCACATTTCAAATTTCTTTTTTTTTAAGAAACTCCAATTCAGATCCTTCTGATGAGGTTGATGCTGTGCTCTGTTCCTCTTTTACACAGGATCCGTTGATGCAATTTGGAATAGACGGGTAATCGTCATTGACTGACTGACTGAAATAATTAGAAATAATTAATTAAATGTAAGCAAATATAAGTAAGGCATCTCATCTTGCTATAATGAAAAAATAGTGTCGAAATGATATTATGAGGAAAAAAATATTTTGATTACAAAATACCTCTGCGATTTACAGTGAAAAAACAGTTGTTTTTGGATTAAAATTTGTAGTTATTATAGAATCACTTTATTAAGCTGAAATAGACAGAAAGTGTTGAACATGAAGACTGCAGAAATCAAAATATCGATGTGTGAAGCTGGAATAATGACTTATTTACAAGCCACAGAGATTCGAATGACTCGGATGGTCTGATGAAACCTACATTCTCTAAAATCAGAAGTAGTCACGGCTGACCATATGGTACAGTACATCATTTTGTCCTTGTAAATCAGACAGACATCTCTGTTAAAAGAGCTTTAATCATTCTAATGGAAGAATCCAGTCAGAACTGTCTAAACTAGACAGAATTAAACACAACAGTGTTTATAGTTAATAATATTTTGTCATTAAATTAAAATTAATTAACTGTCAGCTGTCACTTTCTGTAATTGTCAGTCATAAAGTTCACAGGGAAACTATCAAAATAATGTTGTGGCTTTTTGCGTATTAGTTTTAAAAGAAGTTTAAAGGCAAAGCACAAACTGTCCTAACAGGTTCTGAGGTGATCAAAGCTTAATGTCCAGGAAATGCTTTTAAATGTGCTAGCTGATCACAAATAGCTTTGCTGAAATTAGGCATTTATCACACCATGGGTCCCATGATGTATTCTTAACACCTTTGAGAAAGCACTTAAACTGTGATCATTTCCAGAAATATTGCTACCATATCAAACAAACTGATACGTGAGAAGACCTTCACCATCCCCAAAGAAAAAGTGTTTACCAGAGCTGGAAGGATCACTCTGCACTTTTACTCAACAAATTTCATTTTCCGTGCCAGATTTCTCTCTGTGTACCCAGAGGAGCATTTTATTGCTCAGAGGTTGCTCTTTAATGAAGTTCTCAGATATTTTTCTCTTTTCTCTTTTCTTTTTTCTTTCTTTCTTTCTTTCTTTTAAAATTAAAAAGATAAATTATGTGCATATCATAGCATAGATAATATGGCACTGGGTGAAGTTCAAGAAATGTATGAGTTCATACTGAAATCACAGATTTTTGATGCTAGACCTTGGTATTCACCCATAAAAGGAACATTTGCTGAAAATAGACTCACACTCAGGCCATTCAATGTAGAAGAATTTCTTTCTTAATTTGAACAGATTTGGGGAATTTTAATCTGGGGAATTCAAAACATCACTTGCTCATCAATAGGTCCTCTTCCGTAAATGGGTGCCGTCAGAATGAGAGTCCAAACAGCTGATGCTAACATCACAGTGATACAAGTAATCCATAAAACTCCAGTCCATCAATTAACATCATGTGAAGTGAAAAGCTGTGCATTTATGAGAAACAAATTCATTATTAAAACATTTTTAACTTAAGCCATTGCTTTCAGCTAAAAGTCATCTATCCATAATTATGCTTTTTCCAGTGAAAAGTCGACTCGTCTGAATCAGGAGAAAATGTACACAGATTAAGTACTGTTTAGTGGTGATAACTGTCCAGAACAGTTGTATCAAATATGTCTGTGGATTTTGAATTGAGAAGAAAACAACAGGGGATGGACTTTTTCACTGGAGGAAGTGTTATTATGGATTATTAAGTGACAGTTTAAAGTTAAAACGCCTTATAATGATGGATTTGTTTCTTATAAACATGCAGATTTTCACTTCATAAGACATGAACTGATAGACTGGAGTAATGTGGATTAATGTGATGTTTTTATCAGCTTTTCTGACAGCACCCATTCACTGCAGAGGATTCATTGGTGAGCAAGTGATGAAACAAACTCATCTACATCTTGCATGGCCTGAGAATGAGTACATTTTTTGCAATTTTCTGCAATTTTGAGTACATTTTTGTCATTAAACTTGCTAAGTTTTATGTTATTTCCTACAAAGAGATACCTCATTTGTGATTTTTCATTCATAGAGGTAGTCTTCTCCCTTTCTGTCGTTCTGTCTCTCTTTACTGTATAAGCCTTATTTTGCGATTTGATGCATACGTTGAGAAATTGCAAAGTATGCAGCTTCTTCTGTAGAGCAGATGCAATATTTATGTCAAAATATGTTGGCATGTTTTACAGTTCAATAAATTGGCACTGTACGAATATCTCCCGATGGTATAAAGAACATAGGCTTCTGTTGATGTTGAGGAGGTGAAATGCACAAAAACACAGAGAGCACCATATAGAAATGATTGATGTGTGACATATATTCATGGCACAGAGGTAGTTGAGCAAACCTTGCCATGCAATTTGAAGATGTTTGATGTAATTACTTTGGCACCTGCCTCATAGGATCCACATTTCCTAACCTGCACATGTCAGTTCATTACTCAAGGAGTCCTCAAGGACAGCGTGTCTTCAATATTCAATGACTACAGTGCAATAAATTGTTTTGTTGGAAATATATATATGAACATGTAATGGCTCTCAGCGGACACTGCGATTAATATTATTGTAGCGAGCCAGAAATGAAGCTATTGGTGTCCAACTGAGTTTTTCTTTTTCACACAAACACAAATTATCCAAGACACACTGCAGTGTTAGAAAATTCATATTTCACACTTTCATTAATAAATCTAAATTTATTCAGTAAGTCACTTTCTATGTTATTATAAGCCACACGTGGATTTTTCTTGATAATACTGCCACATCCTGACTATGTTATGATTCTAGTAGACATTGTACATTTCAAAAGCTCTTCCCCACCTATATACCTCATTACACAGCACAGCAGTGGCTTATATTAGTTACCTTGAGAGATAAAAACAGTTTTAACAGAATTTAAAGTGAAACTGTCCATTTTAAAAAGGAAAAGTAGATGTAAATACTACATTACGGCTGAGAAACTTCAAATAGGACCGACAGGTGGTGCTCTTACTGATACACTCAATGTTATATAATTTTTTGAACTACATTTGTGGCAAAATTGGCAGTGCAGAAACTTCAACCCCTTTGAACTTGATAGCTGGTCATGGTTCAGTGGTATTTGTAATTGTGGTTTGACTTTGAACATCTAAGCAGTGATGGTGCATATAAAGTTTTTTTTCCCCCCACATAATTATAGTGTGAAATATCATATAGGCTAGACTATATAGGGGAATTCTGTGCTTCTTGTGAGAAATGGGGAAGGGGCTAATTTCTTCATTCAGTCATTAGAGAGCAATACTTCAGCAGTACTTTAGCTTCCACTTGGAACTTTCATAATGGTATGCTCAATTTTCAGCCTTGTGCATCTCCAACACTCTTTTCTCATTAAACTCCTCGTTTAAATTACTCTTAAAGCATGTCACATGATTGCTTTTGCATCAGATTTAGTCAGAGCTATTACCTGTTGATTTGACCATCTGTCTAGTGAAACTGCAAAATTGCTGGCAAAAGATATGCCTGTCTATGTTAAAGCAAGGGCTGTCATTTCATTTTAAATATGTGGATTAAAGTATCATTAGTTTGATTTTATATTTATATATATATATATATATATAATTATTTACTGAGAAAATTAATGAACTGAAGATAGAAAAATAGTAATAATGTGAAATAGTATTATAATAAAAAATAAAATAAAAATTTAATATATTTTAAAATGTAATTCAGTGATGGTAAAGCTGAATTACTCCAGTCGTCAGTGTCACATGATCCTTCAGAAATCATTCTATTATGCTATGAAACACTTCTTACTATCAATGTTCAAAACAGCTGTGCAGCTTAATATTTCTGTGGAAACCATGATAATTATTTTTTTCATGATTCTTTGATTAGAAAGAATTAGAATCAGAATCAGAATGAGCTTTATTGACAGGTATGTTTACACATTTGAGGAATTTGTTTTAGTGACAGAAGCTCCACAGTGCGGCAGTTCAAAAGTTCAAAAGAACAGCATCTACTTAGAATATGAAACTTTTTTTTTCATCTTATAAACATATTTACTATCACCTTTAATCAATTTAATAAATCCTTACTGAATAAAAGTATTAATTTCCTTAGATTAAAAAATGTACTGACCCCAAACATTTGAATGATAATGTAATTCGAAAACATTATTGTAGCAGACAACAGTAAATATTTCTATAGACTATTAGCTTAGACATCAGTATAGTGTTTTTTTTTTCATATCACTAAAAATATACAGTATACTTGCATTTAGTTAATACAGTACTTCTAGATGGAATTGCTCCAATCCTTTATTTTGGGTAATGCGTTAGCTTATGTTGACACATTATTTATATAATTAACTGTGCTAAATGAACACAATATTTACAGCTAATAACCATACTAAATATGCAGACTTTTGGATGTCCTATGGTGTACTTCTGCCCCACCTCACTTACATGACTGACTGAGTCCAATGCTAATTTAACTGCTGCTAATATGGTCGTGCCAACAGATTGAGGAGGTTTGATAAATCACCTGAGGAATAAACAAGCAGAAGGTAATAGCATTTGTTGCCAACTTGCCGTCTGGTGAGATATAGGGAGAGAGAGGTCTTGAGGATTTGAGCCGAGCCGAGTCACCCACATGCTTCACGTCTCACTGGATGGACACTATCCAACTGAACGGCGGGCGAGGAAAGTCACTGAATCTCCAGTGACCAAGGACACATCTGTGACTGTCCGAACGCATTAAGGTTCTATGCTGAAAGTTTCTAAGGGGATGTCAAATTCTCCTGGTCTCAGCATCGTTCACAGTGACAACCTGAAGACCTTGGTCTCGGGTTCTTATAATATCCAGACCTGATCCCCTCTCACTTCCTATTTCCCAGCTCCCATGTTAGTGTGTCATGTGTCCACGAACAGCCTGAGCATGTCAAAACCGTGTCTTCATTACAAATGCTGTCTCGTTCTTTGATTCTGCTGTTTGAGGGAACTGTCAGCAAGGCACTTTCATCACTGTGACCCTTTATGTACCCTCACAGCACCATGAGTAAGACTCGAGAACACCTTCAACAACACCAAGCCGCAAATGTTTTTATTTTCATCTTTACTCATTTTGTACTGAATATCCTTTATTCATATCATACCTGTATTATCATAATTTTTTTTTTATAAAAGTGGCTATTATAATAATGATTCACTTTTAAAATGAAAATATCCAATTCTGTGGGAGAAAAAAAGACTCAAGTTGCTACTACCTTGAAACAAGTAGCTACCAACTACTCTAGTGAATCCAATGTAAATGTTGGCTATAAACAAACTACACCACAGTCACATGACTTCAGTGTTACATCGCAACGCTTTCAACTACTCTTTCAGTCTTTATTTAACAAACATTTTGCCTTAATGTTTGAATTTAATTTGGAGGAGCCTGATTATAAACATGATGTCTTAAAGTGAAAAACTGTGAAAGCCTTTTTCATGACGAGTAAAGCTTAAAAAAAATCACAAGAAATTACTGATGTATTTTGTCGTAGAATAAATGAAAATAAAATCTTGAGCTTGTTAACCACAGCATTTACCCAAAAACCTATCGACTTCAGGACAAAGGAACCGGTATTGCTAAAATGCTTAATCATTTCCAGATTTTTACCTAAAAATACATAGTTCCTGCATTACTCTGTTGGAGAATGACTAACTAAAAGTAGTGAGACTACAAACAATAGCTTAACTGTTTTCCAAATACCTTAGCTTTTAGCCACTTTTAGTAGCGTGTGGCATGACCAAATTACATCTGCAGTGTTATGGATATTCCATTACAGAAAGTAATATTCAAAAATGTTTTCCTAACCTGTCCTCTATCTTTTTTCTCTCATCATTTTTGTCCATCCACTGAAAATCCATGAAACTAAAATTTTAAAGCTTCGAAATTTGCATAAAGACATAGTCTTCTGAACAGACACATTCACTTTATATGAGGATCAGATTTAATTAAGTCTTTTATTCACATATAAACAAATATCAACAGACACATGGAGCTCATCAAATATGGTAAACGAAAGCTCAAATGTGCTTGCTTGATGCAAGAACAAACCCTAATTGATTATTTTGTGTCAAACAGGTACGGTTAAGCTTCTGTTGACCATATTTAATGTACTCTATGAATGTCTATTAATCAATGATATGAGATAATAATAAAAATAACTTTATTTGTGCTCCAAAACTGAACAAACATCATACAGGTTTGGAATGACATGAGGGTGAGTAAATGTTTTTTTTTTTTTTTTTACCAAACTTATCCTATCCTTTTTAGCATCAAAATATGTAGTTATATCCGGTGTTGACTATTATGTTTTCGACTCACAAAATTTGCAGTTACTCAACTGAAATCACCATCCCTCATTAAAAATAAATGACTTTGGGCACTTCGTAATGTGCCTTTGTACGGTTTCCTTGCCAAGCGTGATGCAACAAAATCACAGCCAATAATAGCCATCACAGGATGTGGATAACTTTGCATGCTCTCTTGCACGCTGCTAAAAACCATGAACATGTTCCTTGTGTTGTCATGATGCTTCTTCAGACAATTTTCTATGTGGAACCTGAAGAATTAATTATATAATATCCAATGTTTCTCAATGTCCATTAACTTTCTAATTGTCCGTGTTTGATGTTTGAGACAAAACTAGAAATCAAGCAATGTGTTCATTCTGGTTATGGAAAAATATATACCACTTGTCGCTTTGTGGCTGTTAGGGTTATGGATTTTAGTGTTGTCTTTTTTTGTTACGTCTGCCTGTTCCTGTTTTCCCTTATATGGTTTGGTTACTGTTTGGGTTAAGCTCTTTAGTTCATTTGCTCGTTAGTCATTATTAGTTTACTCCCATCACCTGTTTGCTCCTCGTCAGCTGCCCTATTTATAGTTTCCTTTCTGTTCAGTTTACTGTCGGTTATTGTTTAGAGTCACGTTTTTTTTTCTACCCAGAGGTATTTCCTTCCCTGTATTTGTGATTATAATTAAAGACTTTCTTTGTGGATTACCGTTGTCTTCTGTGCCTTCCTTGGAGGACTGTGACAGAGACTTGTTAAGAACACATAATGGCTATACCTGAAGTTGGAAACAGGAAAATTCCTCTTATGTTACTTCTGTCTCTCTGCTGCTTTTCTAAGAAAGATGCACTGAGAGGAAAGGTAGTCTGAGATTTAAAAAGTATTACAGCAAATGCCCACATGCCTTAAAAGAACTTAACCGATCGTATTGACAGTGACATGAGGAGTGAGCAGTCGGTCATCTCTGAACACTCGCAGAAGTGGATGGAGGGATTAAAGCAAGATTGGATCTGTTTTTAAATGTAATCTAAACAAACAGATTAAAATCCAGAACCTCAGACAATTGGTCGCCCACCAAACACATGTCTACTTGATGTGGTTATCATAGTCATACACCTACAGAATACTGGAGTAAAATCACATTACTGCTCCATGACCTCAGGACTGCAGCCCATGTAAATCAGTTTGCAATCTCTCATTATCTCGTTTCCCCCTCACTGAAAATAATGGAAATATACCAAATTCAGCTGATGGAGTTTTGAATATGACATCCATAAACATCATCATCATGGCTCTGATCACTGGTTCTGGTTGTCCATTTTCATCAGCATCCACAAAGCCGTGAATATGCATTTATTTTCATTTATTTTGAACAGGAATAGGTATTGTGCTACAAATTACAGTGCCGTGAAAAAATCTGAATCTTTTAAGTGTGACAAATATGCAAAAAAATTAAAAAAATAAGGGGGCAAAAACCTTTTCACGCCACTGTAAATAATAGCTCAAATGATAGTTACAGGTTGAGGAGACGTGTGCTATTACCTTTGTAACTGATAAGACTTACTTGCTGATGACCAATGAAGAACCACATAGACTTACAGTACATTGAAGGAGGAACACAGGTCAGATTCATGAAACATTCTTAGGAATAAAATTCTTCTAAAAGGAGTAGTCAGCATTTGCTCACCCTCATGTTGTTCCAAACCCTTCAAAACACAAATTAAGACTTTTTTTCATGAAACATGAGACATAAAAACATTGACATTAGATTGCAGTTGGTAGTTAAACATTATAGTGTGCTATGAATAAAATAATAGTATTAATCTCATAAATTGCCTGTAAATACAAAGTTAAATAACACTTTAGATTAGGGAATACATTCACTATTAACTAAATTTCTCCCTCAATGAATTCCTTATTTTTTGCTTATTGATAGTAAGTAGTTGCTGTAGCACTTACTATATGTTTAGGTATAGGATAGGTTTAAGGGATCTAGAAATGAGTCATACAGAATAAGGCATTAATAAGGCTTTATAAGTACTAATAAACAGACAACATGCTACTAATACACATGCTTATAATCATCTATAGTGAAGTGTTCCCTAACAGTGTTACTCAAAGTTATATTTGATTTTAAACAAGTTTGCGGTTTGTAAATGAACACATTAGCTGTTATGTTAGATTGATAATTTAATGTTAAACAGGTAAGCTTTTATATATATATATATATATATATATACACACACAGATATACACATATACACATATACACACATATATATATATATATATATATATATATATATATATATATTATTTATTATTATTATTATTTTTTTTTTTTTTTTTAAACATGAAAAATGCCATTTTCTTCAGTCATCTATAGAAGACCTAAATCATCTACCTGAAAAACATTGCTAGTATAAAGTGTTTGCTTCAGCCAGTTGAAAAACCCTGTATTTTTGGAATAATATTATGAACTAAAATTTATCTTAAGAAATTTCATAACTTCCTTAGGAATATTTTCATGAGTCTGGCCCCAGAATATCATAGATATCTTGGGCAAGAAACCAACCACCCACAATAGTAGAGCATCACGATAATTTTTGCATATTACCACTCACAATTACAGAGAAAAGTGTTATCTAGTTATTTTTAAAGTATAGACAACATTTGAGATAGACTGATGTGGTTATAATAACATTGCATAACACTTTTTACTGCAATTTGTCTTCATTCCTAGTTACAAGATACCTGCATATTTCCCATAATCAGATCTGGGAATCAAATTAAGTCCCTAATCTTTTTAAATACAGGATTTGCTCTGTATAATTGCAGGTATGTGCTCCATATGAGTGCAGTCATAAATTAAGGATCTACATAACTGCTGAGCATTATGGGGATGCGCAGTGAGGTTTAGCTCAGGAGATCTGCAGAAGGGGCACTCACTGAAACAGCTGTCATGTTGATCACTCTGACCAGCCCATTAACACCTCAAGCTGTGAATGCCAATGAAATTAACTTATTGATCTTTGGTTTAATAAAGCTATTAAATGCAGGTATAGAGGAACAAAAAGGAAAGGAAAATAAAGGATGCGTGTCAGAGAGGTATAAAGATCTGTCCATTTAGAAAAAAATAATGTCCGAAGCTTTAAATGTTTCATGACTTATATAGACGTGCAGACAGAGAGAGGGATTTCTCTGGGTCTGACTACTTAGACAAAGACAAGCTTAAGTGGTCAAGCTTTAAATGTGTCATGGCTTTTAGAGATTGAACTTTGCAAAGCAGCAATCTCACCGGCCAGAATGCGCAACATCCTGCTAGGATGAAAGGCTCTAGATAACATGATATACTTTGGCTGTATAAAAACGTTATTGCCCTTTCTCCTCCAAGTGCTATATATCTTTTAATCCCCTGCCACAGATAATGCTGCTATCAACATCATGAAATGCAAGGACAAATCCACCTGATTTAGAGGAAATCTGATTTCGTTTGATGTCATTTGAAGCTCTACTAATGTATTGCAGAGTGAAACAACACTGTCATATTCACTCAGTGGGCTGAACAACATTATTGTTAAAACTAATTTTTTTAATGTTCCAACTTAGGCTGTGATATGTCGTTGATTTCCACAAGACTGTGGAGTAAAGCATTTACAATGGAAGTGAACAGGGAGAATGCATTTGTTAAAACTAAAAATGTTTATACATACACACTAAAAAAATCTGCAAAAATAGAGCACAATGTACTGTATTAATTTTAAGGAATTTTCTGTATTTATGTAGATCCAGGGTTTTCATTTAAGGTATTCTTCCAGATAATATGAAAATGTATTCTTCCAGATAAAATCTAAACATGGCATTCAGTTAATCAATATATATGAATACTATTAATTTAACAATGCATACATTTTACATCACCATTTTCTGGAAAAAAAGCTGAAAGATATACTGTAGCCTATCCCAGTGGCTAGGAGAGATGTGCTTTTGTATGCCAATAGAAAGTTACATTTAATATTAAGGCAGAGAATGCTAAATTATACATCTATTTAAATACATTATTTAGTTTTTATTTATTATTGCATTATTATATTATATGTAAGAAAGCCAAGTAAAACCTAAATAAATGTAACTACTGTTCAAACATTTCGAGTCTGTAAGGAAATATTAAACAAGGCCTCATTAAATTAACCAAAAGTGACAGTTGTCACGGTCTGTGATGGAAGGAGCGAGGAGACGAGGAATCAAATACAACAGTTCTTTAATATAATCTAAACACGGGAATTCACACAGGATAATTGGGGAAGACGATAAGACACACCTGGAATCAAATTAACAATCAAGGGGAGACAGAAACTGGGTCACCGGGAACACATTGGGAGCAAAACATACACAAGACAGTCCACAATCCTGACCCTACTCCCCCCTCCCGAACGGTGCGTCCCGCACCGTACACCATCCAACGGGGAGGGGGGGTGGGCGCTCTGGAGACCTCCAAGGAACAGGAGGCAGGATAATCGGCCTCCAGAGCGGCGCCCGTTCCGGGAGCCATGGCGGGTCAGGGGACTCAGGAAGCCATGGCGGATCCGGGGACTCGGGAGGCCATGGCGGGTCAGGGGACTCGGGAGGCCATGGCGGGTCAGGGGACTCGGGAGGCCATGGCGGGTCAGGGGACTCGGGAGACCATGGCGGAGCAGGGAGCTCGGGAGGCCATGGCGGGGCAGGGAGCTCGGGACTGGCGGAGCAGGGACCGGGAGGCCATGGCGGAGCAGGGAGCTTGGGAGGCCATGGTGGGACCGCCTGCGGGCCCCAGCCCCCACCTCGGTCTCTTCGGCCGGAGCCCTATACCCCCCCCAAAAATTTCCTTGGGGAAAATAGGGGCTCCATCGGGCACTTGGGGGCGCACTGGAGGCATGGACTCTTGAGGGCGCTCGGCAGGCGCGGACATTAGAGGGCGCTCGGCAGGCGCGGACACTAGAGGGCGCTCGGCAGGCGCGGACACCAGAGGGCGCTGGAGAGTAGCGGGCTCTGGGGTGCGCTGGCGAGGAGCGGGCTCTGGGGTGCGCTGGCGAGGAGCGGGCTCTGGGGTGCGCACTGGAGGGCACTTGCGAGGAGCGGGCACTGGAGGGCACTTGCGAGGAGCGGGCACTGGAGGGCACTTGCGAGGAGCAGGCACTGGAGGGCACTTGCGAGGAGCTGCCTCTTGGGGGCGCTCTGGAGAGCTGGACAGAACCAGCAGGGGCTCTTGAGAGCTGGAAACCAGCAGGGGCTTGGAGAGCTGGACGGAACCAGCAGGGGCTCTGGAGAGCTGGGCGGAACCAGCAGGGGAACCAGCAGGGGCTCTGGAGAGCTGGACGGAACCAGCAGGGGCTCTGGAGAGCTGGACGGAACCAGCAGGGGCTCAGGAGGGACTCCACGGGCCCTGAGGGCGCTGTCGAGGAGCGGGCACTGGAGAGCACTTGCAAGGCTTAATTGGGCTTGCCAATTCTCTGCCGGCAGGCAAGGGAGAGCCGCGGGCCGCGTTGGCGGGCTTGGGGGAGCCGCGGAACGGCAGGCTGGTTCTGGCTCGGGCCCAGCCTTCCAGACACCGGAGGATCCCTTCCCTCCATTTTAGTCCAGTGGTGTCTGGGATACGGGACGAGAATTGGCCCCGTCCAGAACAGAGAGAGGATCGTGGCGTCATCTAATGCCGTCGCCGCGGCAACCTGCAGAACTCCCGCGAAACTCGGGGAAAGGGAGATTCTGGGCAAGGGCGATAAGCGGGCGGCGACTTCCATCGCCGCGGGACAAAAAAAACAGGAAACAAAAAACTTTTCAAAACGGGAAAACAAAAACGAGGGAGGAGAAACGCCGCTTCTTACTGTTTCGGTCGGGTCTTCTGTCACGGTCTGTGATGGAAGGAGCGAGGAGACGAGGAATCAAATACTACAGTTCTTTAATATAATCTAAACACGGGAATTCACACAGGATAATTGGGGAAGACGATAAGACACACCTGGAATCAAATTAACAATCAAGGGGAGACAGAAACTGGGTCACCGGGAACACATGGGGAGCAAAACATACACAAGACAGTCCACAATCCTGACAACAGTAAAGCCATTTATAATGTTGCAATTTTTTTTAAATAAATTTAGTTTCTACATCAAAGTATTCTGAAAAAAAATGGTTTTCACAAAAAATATTAAGCAGTAGACACTGAAGACCAAAGCTATGGCTGCGGAAAATTCTGCTGTACAATAATAAATTAAATTTCAAAATAAAAAACAACATTATTTTAAATTGTAATTATAGTTTACAGTATTACTGCTTCCACTGTATTTTTAATCAAATAAATGCAGCCTTGGTGAGCATAAGAGACCTCTTTCAAAAACATAAAAAATTCTTACTGACCACAGACTTTTGAAAGACTTTACATGCATTCTTCAGTAAACATTGCAAAAATCATTGTATTAATCTGTAAAAATAGCTAACCAACACTAAAACGTGGTAAATTTAGATGAGAAGCTAAATTTTGTAAGTTGATAATACATGTTTTTAGAGAATATCTTGAATTAAGTGTTTTCTTACCCCATTAGCAAACAGCTTTAAAACCTAAACCTCAGTATATTTAGTTTGAATGTTACAGCAGTGGTTTTCAAAGTTTTAGACAGAGTGCCTCCTTACTTACAAAACTTACAAGACAGCATATTTGTAGTTTTACTTGTTGGATTTATCATCATTGTGCCTCCCTTGTTATGTTCTGGCGGCCCCCTGAGTGGAGGCATTGAAAACCGCTGATCTGCAGGATAAGGGTAGAAGTCTGTAAGTGCTGTTGGGCTTTATAGTTGCCAGGACACATGGTCATGTTTGTATTTGATTGTTTGGGACAAAAACATCTCTAAAATTCCTAATTTTTATGATGGACACCTCCCTTCGTGCTTACGTTAATTTGACTTTGCTTTAGGGCATTGGTCTCAAACTCAATTCCTGGAGGGCCACAGCTCTGCACAGATTAGCTCCAACCCTAATCAAACACACCTGATCCAGCTAATTAAGGTCTTCAGGATTACTAGAAACTTCCAAGCAGGGGTGTATTCCAGAAAGCACGGTTAATTTACCGTCAGCTAAACCCTGAACTTTCGGTTGATTAACCCCAAACCTTGCTTACTCGAGGTATGTGGTTCCAAAAACGCGTCCGGGAGTAAGTTCATTCAACACAGAGTAAGTTCCTGGTTAAAGGGATAGTTCACTTTGAAATTAAAATTTGGTATCTATCAGCTTACCCCAAGGGCATCCAAGATGTAGGTGTCTTTTTTTCTTCAGTAGATCCAATTTTGATGTTTTTAGGTCAAACCGTTCTAGTCTGTCAGTCATATAATGGCAGGTATAGGTCACTGTCTCTATAAGAGGGAAAAAGAACATGCACAGAGAAATCCAAATTAAACAATTCCCCATCGTAACTACACATTGATGGCCTAAGACACGAAACGAGCGGTTTGTGTGAGAAAACGAACAGTATTTATATCATTTTTTACCTCTTGTACACAACCATGTCCAAGTGATCTGAGTGCGCACACGCATCCGGTGTGTGACGTGTGTGTGCGCGCGCTCTGGCTCACGCTGCATTCACACGGGGCGTCGGCGTCAACGCTTGACGGAGGGCGTGTCTGAAGCGTGGTGCTGACGCAACTTTTCAAGCGCCAACGGAGGCGTCAGCCAATCAGATCGCCTCATGCAAATACCCAATCCCGTTCATGCAACACCAGAGAAGTATGTGATTGGTTGTTGTAACTATGACGGCGCGTCAGCACCACGCTTCAGACACGCCCTCCTTCAAGCGTTGACGCCGACGCCCCGTGTGAATGCAGCGTGAGCCAGAGCGCGCGCACACACGTCACACACCGGATGCGTGTGCGCACTCAGATCACTTGGACATGGTTGTGTACAAGAGGTAAAAAACGATATAAATACTGTTCGTTTTCTCACACAAACCGCTCGTTTCGTGTCTTAGGCCATCAATGTGTAGTTACGATGGGGAATTGTTTAATTTGGATTTCTCTGTGCATGTTCTTTTTCCCTCTTATAGAGACAGTGACCTATACCTGCCATTATATGACTGACAGACTAGAACGGTTTGACCTAAAAACATCAAAATTGGATCTACTGAAGAAAAAAAGACACCTACATCATGGATGCCCTTGGGGTAAGCTGATAGATACCAAATTTTAATTTCAAAGTGAACTATCCCTTTAAGACACAAGACATTCTCAACAGAGCGACGAATCGACGAGTCACTATGGAAACGGACTCTAAGAAAAAACACGCCATGCTGTTTCTTTCTTCTTCTTTTGTTCAATGGTCGTTTACATGCTTAGTGCATATCGCCACCTAATTGATGGTTGTGCAATAATTTTTCTTTTTTTTCCGTTTAATCTTTAATCCTTGAGAATATGAATTATATTGTTTGTTTGATGCTAATTATATATTAAGTCATATCAGATATGTATTTTTATCATAGAAATACATTATAGAAAATGCCGATCCATGTGTGAGATGATAATATAAAATGTAATTTATATATATATATATATATATATATATATATATATATATAATATAATAAATTAAACATTACCTTGTCCTAGTGTTTTATATAATTTATACAGATAACTGTTATATATGCCAATAAAATAAATATAATAACCATATTAGAATAATATATTACCTTATTTATTACTTATATTAGCGCTTTATATATATATATATATGTAGCATTTGGACCAATCAGACACACAATTTTTCATTTGATTTAACAAATCAATTAGTTATTAGATTAACAAATAATCACAGACCCCTCACCCAATACACATACTGGGTCTGTATGTCTGTGAATGACTCCAGGCCCCCGGTTCCATGGCAACCGATCTGATAACACTAGTTTTATTGCTCAAAGGAATGCGGGCAGAGAAACACATTATGCCATAAAAATGGACTCTTCTCTAATTAATTCATAGAAAAACCTTTATTTGAATGAACACGCATATCTTCAGGTCATTATGTATATTATTACTGTTCTTGTATATGTTCTTGTGTATTGTATACTGTTTTATGCATACTTATGATAGATCACTAGTTAATATCACCTCACACCATGTTTGGTCTCTATCAATTCGTCTTCGGATGATCTAATTGAGAGTGAATATTACATATTTATTAGTGTCCTAAGAATCTTTAGTAGTTTGTACATTAACCCCAGGCGAATTACCTATGCAAATTACCATGTTACATTTACATTTTACATTTAGTCATTTGGCAGACGCTTTTATCCAAAGCGACTTACAATTGGGGAATACATAAAGCGATTCATCTTGAAGTGGCAATCAGACAGAGGAAGTGCTCGTAACACCAAGTCTGTCATTTTTCAAATAAGTACAAGCTAGCAAGGGAAGGAGAGAAAGATAAAGGGAAAGTTTTTTTTTTTTTTTTTTTTTTTTTTTTTTAAAGAACAAGTTTAGGATGAAGTCAAGTAGTGCCGAAAGAGATGAGTCTTCAGTTGTTGCTTGAAGATTGACAGGGATCCAGCATTCCGGATAGGGGTGGGAAGATTATTCCACCATCCAGGAATGGTGAATGAGAATGTTCTGGAGAGTGATTTTGAGCCTCTCTGTGATGGTACCACAAGGCGTCGCTCACTAGCAGATCTCAGACTTCTGGAGGGGATGTAGATTCGTAATAGTGAGTGGAAGTAGGAGGGTGCTGAGCCTGTGGTCGTTCTGTATGCAAGCATCAGTGTCTTGAACTTGATGCGAGCTGCCACTGGTAGCCAGTGCAGTGAGATGAAGAGAGGTGTAACATGGGTTCTTTTGGGCTCATTGAAGACCAGTCGTGCCGCTGCATTCTGAATCATTTGTAGAGGTTTGATTGTGTTTGCTGGAAGACCAGCCAGAAGAGCATTGCAGTAGTCCAGCCTAGAAACGACAAGGGCCTGGACAAGAAGTTGCGCAGCATGCTCTGTCAGGAAGGGCCTGATTTTTCTGATGTTGTGTAGTGCAAACCTGCAAGATCGAGCAGTCTTTGCAATGTGCTCTTTGAAGGTCAGCTGGTCATCAAAGATTACACTAAGATTTCTGACCGAAGTTGATGGGGTAATTATTGATGTGCCTAACTGAATCGAGAAGTCATGCTGTAGAGTCGGAGTGGCAGGGACGACAAGAAGCTCAGTCTTTGCCAGATTGAGCTGTAGGTGATGTTCTTTCATCCATGCCGAGATGTCCGCCAGGCAGCCTGAGATCCGTGCAGCTACCGTTGGATCATCTGGTTGAAAAGAGAGATAGAGCTGTGTGTCATCGGCGTAGCAATGGTAGGAGAAGCCAGACAAAGGGTTGTAAACGACAAAGGACAAAGGGTTGTTCAGAGACAAAGGGTTGTAAACTTTCCTGCCAAAAGTTCAAGACACCATTGGCTCTTTGACACCCCAGAGGTGTGACCTCTATATCAGATAAAGCTCTCACATCAGTGACCCGGCTTACAGTCTGCAAATCTTTTAGATTCTGAGAAGATGAGGATGTGTGCTAGAACTCTTCTGGACCCTTAAGTTCTGCACCAAGCCTTTCGGCCTTTTTTTCCACTTTCTACCTGGGAAGAAACTCCCAATCACAATCGAGTCAGGACATCTTTGGAATTCATCACTCTTCAACCCGGAAGAACATGACTGCGAGTCCAAAACCTTGAAACCATCAAGACTTTCATCCGAGACTACCTTCTTACCCTCATCAACGACCAAGGCAATGCAAGTATCGTACATTTAACTAAACGAAACAGAGGTTTAGTATAAGTTATAGACCCCATTATAAACGGTGCTGATGGTTTTACTCGGGATGTTAACTGACTCTTTTCATAACTGCATTCTCTTTCTCTAACGGCTTCATTCATCCACTTTAGCTCCCCTTTGTATGTACGCGTGAGTGTATGTTTATTCGTTTGTTTGTTTAGATTAGTTATGTGTGTTAGCGTTTAGTTAATAAAGTTGTGTGCACAAATTACATGAGTTTCTGGTTCTGCCTTGCAAATTAATGTCTCTTTACGATTTTGACCCTCGCTACATGCTCTAATGCATTAATAGGAGAGTATTAACTGTGGCCAAGGAAATATCCTTTCTTAGAGTTGATATGAAATTACACTGAATGTTCACTGGATGAGCAGATCAGTTGATGGCAATTTAATTCTGCTACAGTTATTACTGTCAGCCAATATAAATAATAGTAATTAATCATAATTAATTGTAATTATTTATATACAATTCCCTTTTGAGCTAATTTGATATATATATATATATATATATACAGTATATATTAGGCTATATTACATATTGTAATATTATATAATGTTGTGTGCTATCTGTCACGCCCACTGAAGGCTTGTAGTGCTTCAGCGCCGATAGTGCTGAAGTGAACTAACCCTGGAACAGAACCTGCTCCGGAGCAGGTTATCTTCAGAGAGCAAGTTACTATGGTTACTTACATACACTGAAAGTTACCTCCGATTTTGGAACCGAAAGCTGAGGTTATCCACTCATTTATCCTCAAACATACCCGGGTATGTCACATAACCTGCTTTCTGGAATACACCCCAGGTGTGAGTTGGAGCTGGTTGGAGCTAAACTTTGCAGAGCTGTGGCCCTCCAGGAATTGAGTTTGAGACCACTGCTTTAGGGAGTATTTCCAGCCTGATCTCATGGCAATTCGTACATATTTTATGAGTTGCCAATTCGTATGAATTTGTACGAATGACCTACACCTAACCCCACCCCTAAACCTACCCGTCACTGGGGTTTAGACAAATCGTACTAAATCGTACGAGTGAGGTCGTACGAATTCGTACGGATTAGCCACCTCGTAAAATATGTACGAATTGCCGTGAGATAGCGTTGGTATTTCACAGACAGTAACAGTCCGCTGTAAATCGGCAGTCTGATTTGATGTGACTACACAGTCACAAAAAAAAAATACCATGTTTATCTCACATTCTCTCATCTTTTTCATTTCTTTCGCTGCCCAGCGGTTGCATTGGAAGGCAGCGGCACATAAACAGCATAATCATCACTGGCGGTGCGTCAGCCGTAGCCGTGCGCTGTCTAAACATTCATGTCAAAACATTACTTCCAATGATGAACGACAAGGTGACTCAGCCCCTGTCACAGAGTTGTCAATGCTGCCACACTCCCTTCCGGACATTAACAAAGCTTGCACTCTCTCACAGGAAGTGAGCTTTTGCCAGCTGCACATACATTTGTCAAAACAAAAACTCATACATACTTGGCTCTGTTGAGGGAGATTCTGAATTGCATCTGTAAAGTGTCTAGGGTGCTTAGTGACAGAATCCGTAAAGGAGAACATGACTGCTACTGAAGAGATCTTGAGATTTTCTTATGGAGGTGAAGATGGCAGTCTCTACATCTTTATCAATGGAAGAAGTGTACGTGTCAACAAGGCTCAATACGGATTATGTGCACAAAAGTAATCGTATATGGTGCTGATGTCATTCTTATTCATCTCAATGGCAGTTTCTATGCTGTGGGACACCCTGGAGGTGTCACGCCCATGGACTATCTGTGTGTGTTTTTCTCCCCATGTGCTCCATGACCTAGTTTCCCCTCTTGTTTGATTAGTCATTGTATTCACCGGTGTCTAGTTAATTACCCTCATTTAGCTGAGTACTTATAGTGTGTCTGCCCCATGATTCCTTTGTCCGGTGTCAAACGTCTAGATGTGCTACGTGTGTCTCCTGCCTGCTTGTGTTATACCCTTTGGATGTTTATTAAAGACAGTTGTTTGAGATTATACCTCGTCTCCGCATTCCTTTGCTCCTCACAGGCATCGTGACAGGATGTAAATGATTTAAAATCTGCCATCTTTTTAGCCAATCACCCAAACTATAAATGTCATGTGACTAATTATTCTGGAAAATGACACCTTGAAATTATTGATTTTGGCTGATGGAACCACAAAAACAGACGCAGTGTACGAAATTCTTGTATCCAGATATGTGTTGTCACAGGCAGCAGACAGGGAAAAAGAGTCAAATTCATGCTTCATAAAGAACTTGGAAAAAAAAACAGGCAGTGGTAAAACATCCATATAATATAAAGTAAAAATGGTTATGTTTTAATAAATGGATAAAATGTAAACCTACTATATCTACATGTAATCTTAAGGGACAAGGTGATCAATTGTATTCTTTTTTCTTAAAAAAGAAAGAAAATAATTATTATATTTATTAATTTTATTGATATGTTTTGTTAAACTATTCTGAGCTGTGGTGTTAAAGGTTCTATAATTCTATAATAGAATCTATAATTTAATCAGTAAGTGCAATTAGAATAAAAATACACTTTATAGAGCTGTTACCAATCAAATTAAATCACTAACAACAAAATTCATCTTTGCACTGCAGAGTTGGCACATAAGTTGCATCAGAATTGGTAATTACAATTGCATAATTGGGGAAGTTGTGGCCTAATGGTTAAAGAGTCGGACTCGTAATCCAAAGGTTGCGAGTTCGAGTCTCAGGTCTGGCAGGAATTGTAGGTGGGGGGAGTGAATGTACAGCGCTCTCTCCACCTTCAATACCATGACTGAGGTGCCCTTGAGCAAGGCACCGAACCCCCAACTTGCTCCCCGGGCGCCGCAGCATAAATGGCTGCCCACTGCTCCGTGTGTGTGTTCACTGCTGTGTGTGTGCACTTTGGATGGGTTAAATGCAGAGCACAATTTCCGAGTATTGGTCACCATACTTGGTCGTATGTCACGTCACTTTCACTTTCATAAATGTTTAAAAAATTTAAATTTTGAATATAGAAATATGATGGAAAAATTAAATGATACTTTTAAATCTGAAACTAAAACTGCCAGTAGGCTAAGTGGCGGGAAATCATGGAATCATTTATTCAACTGAGTTGTTCAAAACAGCTGATACATTCAGTAATGAAATACCACTGTGTGCTGCCCTGTGCTATGGATTTGTTTGGAACTGTTTGTCTAAGACCGAGACAAGACCGAGTACAAATGCAGTCAAGACCGAGACAAGACCAAGACTATCAAAAAATTGCCTGGTCTCGAGTACTACAGCACTAGCAGGCAGATGGTATAGTTATGACATCTCCCTCAAAAAATAAATATTAAATTGCTAATATGTTGAAAATTAGCAGAAAGCCAGACAGTTTATTAAGTAATGACCTGTTTATGCACAAAAGTTTGCTCTGTGACTGAGGCATCTCTTTCATTGACTTTTATTCACACAAAACAGTCTCTGGTCTCCCTGTTAGCCATTACGCTAACGTTTGAGCTAACCTTGAAAGCTTTCCCTCGGGGAAGGTCTCTGCCAATATCAAAACTTAGGTGAAGAAATGGGGTATTATATGCAGGCAGTCATACTAATGAGAATCTGCCCTTTTCTCTAATTTAAAACTGTGTTTTTCAATGTTAAAATACTTTCTTTTCAGTTTAATATACAGAGAAAGTTTTAAGCAAACCATTTGTAGGTTGATTTTTCTGAAAAATGTGAACAGCGGTGCTTTGTGCTAATTTTCAATAGAATCTTTCAGCTACCAAAGTTAGCATGCAATAAAATAACATTTTTTTTTTTTTACGTCTTTTACGCTTTGTATTCATGCAAATAGTCGGTCAGTCTGATGATGTAACTAAACACGAAGTGAAGAAGTGCAGACAGTCTCACAATCTGTTTGAAAATATGTCTTCTGTTCTTTGCTAACACACAGACAGAGCTCTAAGCTTGTGCTAAGAGCATTGAACTAGTCAATCAATGTGTTATCTTCTCACTGTAACTAAAGGTCGAGGCCTCATTTGAAGAAACGTATTGCCCGTGGCCGTGCTCCTGTGATCCAGATTAGCTGAAAAACATGCCATGTCCCACCTGTGAGCTGTTATGCTTTAGGTCTTTTCAAATTAAAGCTGTCAGATCTTTCGTTATCTGCTCTTGTCACATCCGCAGAATTGGGATCAAGCTGGGCATTATATTATGTCTGTGTCTTCGGGCATGCTGGGTATATAATTCATGTTTTTTCTTCTTTGATAATATAAAGATGAATACTACTAAGTAACAAGCACATACACATATTGTAAGATTCAACTACAGGGAAGCTAAATAAATAGGCTAAATGACAGTAACATGCTACTCTATTCAGAGGAATTGTCTTTTTGTTTCCTTATACATAATTTAGTGATTTTTAAATTCTTTCTGCTTTTAAATTGTTTAGCCAGCTAGCTATCCAGCATTAATGGTAGGTGAAGTTAATAGGGTCAGTTTCTAAAAAGTGCATGTAATATAAATACACAAACTATACAATCAATGATATTGTTCTTTCAGGTGTCTTGGCAATCAAGCAATTGCCATTGAGATGAATATCTATGCTAATATGCTAATGTATAGCAGCCTTTCTTCTTAGTGACCTCATTGGTATACTCTCTTAGCTTGGATAGGAAATATTTCTTTATCTGTTTCCAAAGAATTCTTGAAAAGTTTACTTTTCTAAGATAAAGAAACATAGCTGAGATCTGTATCAAATAGCTTAGTGCTCGCTTTAATATGTAGTTGCACTTTACAGACCAAAGTGCAAGTCTGCTGAAATGCTTGTGCGACAGACAACAAAAGCACAAAACAATCCAAGATAAAAATCTCTCCAAAAAGTGTATTTTATTGTCAATAATACTTTACTAATTGGCAACATAAAAGCTTTGTTCAGGCGGTCCTGTAACACAAACAAACCAGAGCAGAGTAATGGAAAACAGGCCTTGCCAAAAGTAGGAATTGTGAAGAAGTAATGTAAAAAAAAATATGCATCTATGGATGCCCACACTTAAGGTCCCCATTAGAATCATCCCAATAATTGTCTGTATGTTGTCCTGTAATGTGAAATCAGTGTTGTAACCTAAAATCTGTTTATTCTGCTGGCTGATATGGCAGTTGTCTTGGATTTTTGCTGACACCTAGTGGTGTGGATGCATGGAAAAATCATTTAATGATGCCAATGCAAAAATGTACTATAGTGTCACACAATTTATTTATTCCTTAAGCAAATGTAACAGCAGTATTATTGAGATAAAGTAATAGTGTAAACATGGTAGCCTCCATTAAAGGTAAAGCATAAAAATACCATAATATGCTTGCAGATATTTATAAACGTGCTAACTTCACCTACTTGTTTTTCTCTGAAAAAAAGTGCTACAGCCGGTTATTTTGCTTTGAAACGTGTCGGAATGTCTGTTTTTATTTTGATCCTTGTGATTCCACCCACTGCCAATTTACCCAATGGTATTTCAACACCACAGGTTGCCAGTTGGTGGAAAATGCAGTGTTTTGCAGCCATGTAAGCCAGCTAACTGGGTAAAAGATCGCAGATTCTACCCGACCTAAAAATTAACGGAATCCATCTAAAAATCTCTATGACCAGACAGGAATATTAAAATGTGGGAAAACCATCTCATCAATGTACAGTGTAAGGCTTGTTGTCTTCCATTGTTAATTGTGCTCATTCTTGTTGAGTATCCTCAATCTGGCAACCCGCGTGATTGTCACCTGCAACCTGCTGTATGTACAGTAAAAGAGTTTATTAGTCTACTTGATTTGACTAGAGTTTCATCTCATATGAATGTACATAATTTTAAACATATTGTTAAACATACAACATACTGCTCTCTTCTTCAGATGTAAAAAAATTTTAATGAGGGAAAATTACTGACTGCACCTTTGAACTAGTGTTGCTTTCGTCAACGAAAATTATGACTAAATATCGTCGTCAACGAACCTTTATCACGTGATGAAAACGAGACGCAACGTAAATGCTGGTCATGTGACAATGACTATAATTAAATGTATAATGCAATATCATTGACGAATAAAAACGAGACTAAATGTGGTTTACAAAATAAAAACTATGCTAAAATGTTTCTTCATTTTCGTTGACCAAAACGAGATGAAACGAAATGTTATAACGTTATTTCGTCTCGTTTTGTCGCGTTATTATTATTATTTTGCAGTATTTCTGTCTCACTTCAGGGGCTGTCAGGGTTGCCAGGTTTTCGGAACAAAACCCGCCCAATTGCTACTCAAAACTAGCCCAAAACTAGCCCTATCGCATTTCGAGGGGGGTTCCCGGTAAAGTTCGCATTCCAGGGGCTAAATATCACGTTATCGGGGTCGCTTCAACCCGCGGACATGAAAAACAACCCGCGGCAACAGTGTTAAAGTAGCCCAATTCCGCGGGAAAGCCGCGGACTTGGCAACACTCAGCGCAGACGCAGGCGACGTCACTTCCTCAAGCCCCACTCGCGGCATTATTTAGAAGACGACAACAAACAAAGTTAAATATGACACAGAGAAAGGGACCGATGGCCGGCTTCATCTGACTTCAGTTTACAAGCAATACAAGTAACAGACACACACATTTTATTTGCACTTTTTAGTATGTTATTGTAGCTTGAGCATTCAAGCACCTTGTTTCTCTTTGTTAAACTTGAATGTATTTTTTTTTCTGGCATTGTCATGTGATGCTATTTTATTTATTTTATTTTATTTATTGTTTTTATTTATTTAAATTTATGTGTGTGTACTTCTAACATGTTTGGTTTGTAAAATAAATGTTGTAAATTCAAATCAGAGCATCTTCCGTGTCTGGAATGGATGTATTCTTGAGTCTATAAGGTAACAATAATATAATAAGATAACCTTGTTAGAAATGGGTTTGGCTAAAATAAAATTTTGGTTTCGTCTATACTACTAGGTACTTATACTATATTGACTGGGTTAAATAGAATTGCATTATTAAAAAGAGACTAAAATACAATTTTCATTGACTAAAACTAGACTAAATGTCGTCAGTTTTCGTCGACTAAAACTAGACTAAAATGTCATCAGTTTTCGTTGACTAAAACTAGACTAAATGTCATCAGTTTTCGTTGACTAAAACTAGACGAAAATAGTCATGGATAATTCTGACTAAAATAAGACTAAAATGCTCAGACATTTAGTTGACTGAAACTTGACTAGACTAAAAAGAGTATGAACGTGACTAAAACTAATAAAAACTAAAATGACAGCTTCACACAAAGACTAGACTAAAACTAAAATTAAAACAGGCCGCCAAAAACAACACTACTTTGAACATACTGATGGAATCAGAAGTATTCGTCAGAGTCGAGGTGTGAAATTCTGAGCTTCACGTAAGTTCAGGTGATAATGGGCAAGAATTAGTTAATTAGTTAGTCACTTGTGATGTGTGATAATCAAAATGTGCTCATTATACATGCTCATACCCATGTGTAATTTCATTTAAGTGATGAGGCCAAAGACCATGTAGAACTGTCATGTTTTGAGGAAATATCTCTATTGATCAATCAATATCTCAGTTTTCCTATCAGTCAGTGATGAAGAGATTAACCAAATCGATGATAACATAAATAAATTAATCCCATGATCCTGGCATCTAAAATGGCCTCCCAGATGAAATATGGAGTTCTTGGAAGAGCTGAACAAACTGTCCTGGAGTCTGGCATGATAAATTTGCAGTAAGGAACATTACCCCAGCAAAACAAATTGCATTTATATCAGGAGCTGCTGCATGATGAATTAATTCAGAGCAGCTGAGAGCTAGTTGGAGTTCCAATGGAAAGAGCTCTATATATTATCTGCCTTTACCTTTTTTGCTTTGGGTAAAAGTAGGAATGTTTAAAAGAATAGTTCACCTAAAATAAAAATTCTGACATCATTCACCTTGTCGGTATTAAAGAACCAATCCCGTTTGACTTATTTTCTTCTGTGGAGTACAAAAGGAGAAATTGTGAAGCCACTGTTGGTCGCCGTTTCCAATGCAATTACAATAAATATGAAACACTGCTGAATGACAAGCAATTATGGTAAACTAATATATACTTTAATGTCAATTCTATTGAAAATTTATGTCATGGATTTCAATATATTTGTTATTACACTGTGACGAGTGGGGCGGGGCCGAGAGCCGTGGGAGCAGAGCGAGGCCGTGGAGTTAATGATAATGAGCAACACCTGCGCCACTCACCGGTCTCGAGTCCCACGGAGGAGCTCCAGAAGGATAAAAGGAGGAGTGACGACAGTGGAAGACGAGAGAGGACCAGGCCTGGACTTTAATTTATGTTTTGTGTGTGGCAGTCGTCCGTGAGGGGCTGCCGCTTTATTGTTGTGTTTGTTTATTTTTATTAAACTTGTTTAAATGTTCGCCGGTTCCCGCCTCCTTCTTCCCGATCTACGAACTGTGTTACATTGGTGCCGAAACCCGGGAGGAAGGAGGGACACGCTGTCAGAGAGCCCTCGCTGCTGAGGGGGATCGCGGTGCTGATGGGGCCGGGCAGCAGGAAGAAGCGGGGACTGCCAGTGGCTGCCCGAGGCGGTGGTGCTGGAGCGATAGAAGATCAGGTGGGACGGAAGGCTCCTGCCGTGCTCCGGGGTCAAGGAGGGGTGGCTGCCGTCCGAGAGGGAGCGGAGGAGTCGGCGCCGTTCGCCAGGAGGCCGGAGCCTGCTGCCATCCGCCATGTCTGGGGAGGAGCAGGGAACGGGGGACTCGCTGCCGGCTGCCCTCGACCGGAGGAGCCATCGCCGTCCGCCAGGAGGCGGAGGAGCGTTAGGCCGTCCACCAAAGATGTCCAGTACCATCGCATGGCACCGCGAGTGAGAGCCTCTCAGCTGGTTGAGGACCAAGCGGCAGTGTGTCCGGGAACCGGATCGAGATTTTTTTTTTTTTTCTCTCTCCCCTCTGTCTCTCCTCATCCTTCCGTCTCCTTTTCTCTCGCCTCGTCTGTCCTTACCCCCAGGTACGCTGCGGCCGCCCTGACGGGCCCCCCTAGGAGGAGGGGGGGGGGGGGAGTAGAGCGCAGTCTCGAGGGTACCCCCCGGCCTGCGAGGGGCGATGGGGGTATGTGATGAGTGGGGCGGGGCCGAGAGCCATGGGAGCAGAGCGAGGCCGGTGGAGTTAATGATAATGAGCGACTCCTGCGCCACTCACCGGTCTCGAGTCCCACAGAGGAGCTCCGGAAGGATAAAAGGAGGAGTGACGACAGTGGAAGACGAGAGAGGACCAGGCCTGGACTTTAATTTATGTTTTGTGTGTGGCAGTCGTCCGTGAGGGGCTGCCGCTTTATTGTTGTTTGTTTATTCTTATTAAACTTGTTTAAATGTTCGCCGGTTCCCGCCTCCTTCTTCCCGATCTACGAACTGTTACATACACATTGTGCAATTTAGAACCTTTATTGTATATTAGCTTTAAATGTAAAAATAACACTACAAAAAATTATAATCAAGTACTTTACACGTGCTTTAGTGTATTAGTCAACACATCAAAATAAGTGTACTTTTTACAGCATTACAAAAAATTATTATACAATGATTTAAAATGTACTTTAAAGCAAAACTTTTCATTTGACATTAATATTATGCATTTTTTGCTCAGAAACATAGTCATGAAAGTCACGAAAGGGATAGTACACCCAAAATGTAATTTACTCACCCTCAAGTTGTTCAAAACCCCTATGAATTTCTGTCTTCTGCTGAACCCAAAGGAAGATATTCTCAAGAAAATATGGGTAACCAAACAACTGATGGTCCCCACTGACTTTCATAGTATCGAAGAAAAAAAAAGTCAGTGGGAACCAGCACACAAATTCTTCAAAAATATCTTTTGTATGTGAATATTTGACTTTTATGTTGCTTTATATTTACTTCTGCATTAGGAGTTGGGAAAAAAAAACTATTCAGTACTAGAAAGTAAAGAAGAATATTTAGTGTGGTCATATGTTTTGAAGAAAACACCAGAACCCAACAATAAAGGCCTTCTCTACTGAATTTTAAGCATGGACCTTACTGGCTTGACAATTACTCATGGGAGCACAGTGAGTTTTGGGAGCTTCATTTCCCTTCTCGGGAATAACACCATATATCTTCTAGAGATAAGAGGCTGAGATCTGGCCTGGACAGGGTTGAATGATAGAGGCAATCCCACAGATGTGTGCGTTTGATAGAGTTTGCGTCAATGTGCAGGCTCTGAAAAGAAACAAATAGTACTGAAAGCGAACAAGTTTGCCGTTATGATGCAGTTCAGCAGCTAGAGAGGAACAGCCATGTGCCCTAAAGTTGACATTAGTGATTCCCATAAATCACCACTATATATAGTGTGTGTTGACTTGACAAAATTCTCAGAGGAATCTCCATGGACAGGAGGAGGTTATAGACATGCTGTTGTGTGGCAGCAGGTTCCATAATCAGCTATGTCCACATTTTTGCAATTTTCCATATTTTTTGTCATCTATTTCTTCTGTGTAGAAAAATAATGCAGAAGGAATGTGTTTTAGTTTGCCCACCCCATTTCAATAAAGAAAAGGAAGAGAAGTAAAAAAGTAATGCTGTAATTCAACTATAATTGTTAATATGTATTCCAAATTGTATTTACATATATATATATATGAATACATATTAACTAAATTATTATTTTTTATTTATTAAAATGGGGTGGGGTTCAATAATGGTAAAATACAACTGTACATGCATATTTCTAATAAAAATAGAGTAAACATGATTTTTACAAATTATTTTTGGAATAGCTATGAATACTAATGCAATCTGTCTATTTTGTCCAAAGCAAAAAAATATTATTAAATTCTCTTTTTAACACTGTAGTCTAATCTGTTGATAAAATGTCAAGAAAATAAACTGTTGATATCCACGTGTCAAAAACCTTTTCACAACACAGTATTCAAACGTGATGATGTGCACATGAATACACTGCAATTGTTTACATCTTCCCTCCAAATTGTAAATGTGTTTTAATAATTAAGAGCAGTTCTCTAGAGCGTATTCACATTTGTCTGCTAATTACCCATGATGCAGTTCTCAAAGTGATGTCTCTTTAAACTGCTTCATTGTCAAAGTTAATGCATGTGCCTTTGAATTATTATTTGAATTATATAGTTATCCCAGTTAATCAGACTTGCAAATGTAAGTGGATTTCGAGGATTTGCATGTATGGTGAGGTTTCCTTCTCTTGTCCGTCCATTATTAGCATTGGTATTTTGACTCAGCCACCTCTGATCACATGACTGCTCTTTCTTGTGACGCAACATGAAATGTAACACTGTGTTGAAACTTTGTTGTGGCAGTTGTCACATGAAATGTTGATTGGATTGTTCAGCTGATTTGTTTACACCCCAGAAGTGCCAATGGAAATTTTGCATAGTTTTAATTAGCACTAGGAAACGAGTGAAAGAATTGGAGAAGACAAGAAATAAGGCAGCAGGTCTAAATAATTAGCGGTTATTAATATGCAGACTAGCAGATGCCTGTGTTACGAGTAATGGGTTTAATGTTGTGTCATGATGGTATGGAGCTGCCAAACCGCTTGACAAATGCCTGTTAACAGACAATGGTGTTGTTTCGCACCAAAGGATGAGTTTTTATCTCCTGTGCTAATGAACTTCTAAGTAATGACCTGCCAGTAAATAAGTTAATTGCAGCTTTGATAAAGGAAACATGTCAACTCTCCTTATGGAGCGTTAGTCCTTTTGAAGAGGGCTGAATGTCTGTAGATATTAGTGTCCCTTTGGATTGATTGACGGTGTACATGGCTATTAATTAGGGACCAAGCAATGAACTTAGGCACCTATTATGTTTGCCACTGTTCTTCTCATTCTGCTTCTGACTGGGATTCTGTTGCAACCTATAGAACCGTGTGATTAAATGTTGAATGTTAGAATTTATAGCACACTGAATGTGAAGGGTCTGAACCATAATCAGGGTGTGGTGCCAGCAACAGTTCAATGTTTGACTTTTTTTCTGACTTTTTTTTGTTTGACTTTTTTTCTGACTTTTTTTTTATTTTGATCCCCTTAAATGGGCCATGGCAAGCTCAAATAACACAAACTAGTGTGTTATTAATGTTTTATTAATGTGTAATTTATCTTTTTCTCCTCCAAATTTTGTGCAGTCCTTAGCAAATTTAAACTGATCTTCAGGCTAAACAAAGGAAGTGGCTCACACTTATTGTGTATCCTGTCCTCACCTGTCATACCATCAAATTATGAGCTTATAATACCCATTTTGCAATGTTTAGCCATATTGAACAAACTGTTTATTTATTTATTTATTTATTTTTTTGCTTTTCCTATAAAGTTTATGCAATTATCATTAATTTCATGATGAGATATTCTTAAACTTTCAAATTTTTCAACAGTATTGTACTTTAACTTCAAAAAGCTTATGTTCAGTCAAAAGTAGTTGTACTTCATACAATAAATACACTTTGAAGTATGAAGTATGAAAAAATGTAAAATGATTTGTAAAATATATGTGGTAAACATTTTTGAAAATGGGATGTTATGTAAATTGTCGTACAGGTTTAAATTCTGATTTAGCTAACTAGTGTTGTCACGGTACCAAAATTTCTGTATTCGGTACCGATACCAGTGAAAATCCACGGTTTTCTGTACCAATTTCGGTACCAAAGAAAAACACAAAAACATGCTAATTAAAAAACACACTTTTTATTAATAAAGACAAACAAATAGAAAATGTACAAAAATCAATGCCATTCTTTATACTTATTTAAAATTGTGTTTCAAGTTTTTCCGCAAGTAATAAAAGTATGAAAAAAAAAGTTTCACCCAAATTTAATTAGTCTTTTAATTAATGAAATTTAAACACATTTTATTTTTTGGTAAATAAAGGGGATTTACTATTAAAATTAAAACATGGAAGAAATATTGTGAGATTATTTCTTAAAAATAAAGTTTTATTAATTTCATTCAACAGTAGTAGTAGTATCACATACATTCTACTAAATAATAGTAATATATTTCTGGCACAATGTCTTTTAAGTAAAAACGAACTTTTATTTTGACGGGTTGCCGTGAATACCTTTAAATTGACAATGGTTTTACTCAAATGAAATGGTAAAATGCTCGTGAAGTGACTCTCAGAGCAGTTCTGGAGATGTTGTTTATGTATTTATGTCCTCATTGAGACGGCAGACACTGAAATCACTGCGAGCGTCACACGCACTTCAGTCTATGTAGTAAACAAAACCGCGCATCTCTGCCATTCATTCATTCACACAGAGACACAGAATATGCAGGATTCATATTTGAATCGACTTTTGCGGCTTAATATTTACAGATACTAGTCCATATGGTGATTTGATTTAAGTGTAATGACCTACTTTTGATTAATTCATCTAAACTTTATTTAGTTTATTACTTATTCTAATTCTATTTTATCTATCTGTCTTTTTTTATTTATTTTAAAAAAAAACACACACTTGACCCTCTATCAATTGCATATTTATTCTGTAACTGGTAGCTTTTCTTGAAAAACTAACACTAGCTTTCTTTTTTCTATTCTATCTACTTGTTTCTTTAAAAAAACAAAACAAAACAAAAAAACACTAGGTTTCTTTTTTCTATATTCTAATTGTTTTTCTTTAAAAAAAAAAAAAAAAAAAAAAAAAACTTGCTCCGTGTACTGTTAGGCTAACCAAGACTTGTCATAGCTTGCATGTTGTTGCTCTTTTGTTGGTTTTGATTGCTTCTATTGTCCTCATTTGTAAGCCGCTTTGGATAAAAGTGTCTACTAAATTACTAAATGTAAATGTAAACTTTGTCAAACTCCGTGACATTCCGTGTTAAACTGTAAATTCCGTTTTTATAACTGGATTCCGAGATTATGTCCGCGTTTTCTGCATCGTGGAAATCATAGGGCTGTATGGGTCAAGGGTCAAGAACTGGGTTGACTGGGTACTCGGTACCACCGGTACTTGAAAAAACCTGGTACCGTGACGTTTTCATTTTTTTAGTACCGACTTGGTGTAATTCAAGTAAATGTAAATTTGGTGTAACTCTCATAGTAAATGTACATGTAAACATAGTAAATGTAAATGTAAACATAGTAAATGTAAATGTAAACACAGTACCGGGTCTTTTGACAACACTATAGCTAACTCTCCCTTGAGTTGATGTCAGAAAAAGTTTGGTAAGAGCACTTCAAAATAAGCTGTAATGAGTAATGAAAAACTGTTCTGGAAAGATGGTAAAACATATTTTATTGCATGTTGAAACAGAATTCTAGTGTCAATAGTGCACATATATGGCCTTAAATTATTTTTTAGATCTTGTATCAGTCTTTCTATTGAATATTTTAACAGTGTGTCAGTTTGCCAGTCACATTTACATAATATAGCTTAATGTAATCTTACTGTAAATGTTACATTGCCAAACCATGCTTATTATATTATTCCAATATAAATGTCATGTTAATACTAATATTCTATAGATTAGATCACAACACAATCTCATCACTTTTTTTATTTTTTTGCTTTTAAATAATAATAACTACAATAATACAGTAGAATTTGCACAATAATTTTCCTGGTCTTTTATTTATTATTACTACCAGTTGTTTGGCAATTTTTTTTATTAAAGGCCGCAGTCCTTTTAGATCATTAGTCATCAAATGCTCAGTAAACACTGCAGGTCTCATGAAGGTCACAGACATGGAGGTGCAGCTTTAATTTAATCGAGCTGAGTACACGAAGGGCATATATGTTATACAGACGTTGTCAGAATTATTGGCAGGCTTGGTAAATATGATCAAAGAAGGCTGTGAAAATTAATCTGCATTGTTAATCCTTGTGATCTTTTATTTAAAAAAAAACACACAAAAATCTAACCTTTCGTTGGTGAATAAGAATTTAAAATGGGAGGAAATATCATTATGAAATAAATGTTTTTCTCTAATACACATTGGCCACAATTAACAGCACCCTTTTATTCAATACTTTTTGAAACCTCGATTTGCCAGTTTAACAGCTCTAAATTTTCTCCTATAATGCCTGATGTGGTTAGAGAACACCTGACAAGAGATCAGAGACCATTCCTTCATCCAGAATCACTCCAGACCCTTCAGATTCACAGCTCCATGACGGTGCTTTTTCTCTTCTATTCATCTCACTCATTTTCTACAGGGTTCAGGTCAGAGGACTGGAATGGCCATAGCAGAAGCTTGGTTTTGTGCCCAGTGACCCATTTTTGTGTTGTTTTTAAGGTTTGTGTTTGGATTATTGTCTGGTTGGAAGATCCAAACATGGCCCCTTATAAGATTTCTAACAGAGTCAGTCACTTGTTGATTTTTTATCTGTTGGTATTTGATAGAATCAGTAATATCATGTATCTAAACAAGATGTCCAGGACCTCCAGCAGAAATATAGACCCACAACATTAAAAATACAGCAGTATATTTCATTGTAAACATGGGGTACTTTTTATCCCTGTGTTCACCAAACCCATCTTGAGTCTTTTGCTGCTAAAAAGCTCATTTTTTTAGTTACATCTGACCATAGAAGCCAGTGCCATTTGAAGTTCCAATCGTGTCTGACAACTGAATATGCTGGAGATTGTTTTTGGATGAGTGAGGAGATTTTTTCTTGAAACCCTCCCGAACAACATGTGGTGATGTAGGGGATGTTTGAATTTTTTTTTTTTTTTAAGGTTTTCTGAACCAGAAACTAAACCTTTCTCTACAATTCTCCAGCTGTGGTCCGTGAAGAGTCTTTGGCCACTCAAACTCTCCTCCTCACCATGCATTTGGACGATATAGACACACGTCCTCTTCCAGGCAGATTCATAACATTTTCTGTTGATTGGAAATTCTTAATTATTGCCCTGATGGTGGAAATGGGAATTTTCACTGCTCTAGCTCTTTTCTTAAAGCCCACTTCACTAATTTGTGAAGCTCAATTATCTTTTGCTGCACATCAGAAATATATTCTTTGTTTTTTCTCATTTTGATGGATGATTAACTTTGTTTTCCCTCCTATTTATATTTCTGTGAAACAGGAAGCCATGGCTGGATAATTTCATGTTCATAATCCCCCTGGAGTGCTCAGAATTGTAAATATGAATGGGAATTGTGTCCAACGTGTGTTTGAGAAAAACATTTATTTCATAATGAGATTTCCCCCCATTTTCAATTGTTTTAGTTCAATGAAAGGTTAGATTTTTGTGATTTTTTTTTTTTTAAATGAAAGATCAAAAGGAATAATAATGTAGGCTTATTTTCAGAGCCTTCTTTGATCATATTTACCAAGGGTGCCAACAATTCTGACCACGTCTGTATATTATTTTTGTATTGTTATATTATTTTAATATTAAGTTCAATTTCAGTTCGGACATGACCAGAGGTGGTTTTGTCGAAGTGGGTGATTTATTTACTTTTAAACTTACTTCATTTTCATAAGTTTCATCCATTCAGGCTAATTAGCAGATCTGTAGTTTTACTGTTGAAGAGAGAAGTTGAGCTTAATATATCTTTTCTCTGGGACTTTCAAATGTTGAGCTAATTGATAAGATATTAATCTGAACAATTTCCAAGCAATCAAACACTTTCTTACATGGGCTGAATAACATATTGTGGGCAAATGGAAATTACAAGTATTCTTTTATTTAAATCAGTATACGGTGCCCGGCAGGGGCCGTTTTCGGTTCACTTAGTTTTGTCGTGGCCACGACATATTAATTCGTGGGAACATGATATTATGTCGTGGCCTCGAGATGTTATTTTGAGCGAACGACATCCATTTCTTGTGGCCACAACTTCTTATGTTGATTTTTCTCGTAGCCACGAGTTTATTGCGTAAACAAACCTACGTGACCGTAGCAACCCGGGATTATCAGAGATGGATTCATTAATATATTTTTTTAATTAAGAAATTATTAATTAATTATTATAGAAATTATTACTGACCATAGGCTACCAGACTGTAGGCAATTGCACGCGATGTACAACAGCATTCGAATTAAGTTTATCATGAAAAGGCTAAATGTTACATAAAGTACATAAAATAAAATAGACCTACAAGAAAACATTTTTATCCATCCCACAGTCTAGCTGTGTGTCCATTACCTGATAACCTTTTTCTGTAATATTTGTATATTATTATTAGCTATTATTATCATCATCATCATCATCATCATTATTAGCCTATTATTATATTTTTATATTCGTTTTTTCCCTTCATTTCGATCTCTTTACATAACGTTCTGACTAGTTTTGTAAATAAGCCTACTGTAAATGCTCGACATAAAGCTTTGATTATGCTGACTGGAATTTATAGCCTATTGGAAATGCAGTTTAAAGGTTGAATTGAACATATATTAATTTTTTCTGCGAATTAATAATTATTAATATTATAGCCTACTCCCTAGTGTTTCATTGAGGAATAAATCATTCACGTAGTTTCATTTGTAAATGAAAACACAACACGCTCATTTATCATCACGCACTGGCATAAATAGCCTACAATCATAAAGTATTGGCATAATTGTCAGGCGTTTACAGTATTTGCAAAATATATGGTAGCAAATAGCATAATTATACAGAACGTTAATTAGGTAAAGCAATACACGAATTGAAAGGGGAAATAATAAAATATAATATTAATATGAAATAAATATAAAAATATAGCCCTAACAAGTTAATATAACATAATAATAATAATAAATAATAAAAATATACGAATATTAAATGAAATGTTTAATGTAAATAAAAATGTTTTATCCATCTCTGATAATACTGGGTTTCTATGGTCACGTAGGTTTGTTTAAGAATTAAACTCGAGAAATGGATGTCGTTCGCTCAAAATAACATCTCGAGGCCACGACATAAGGATGTCTTTACCTCGACAAAACGATCTCGTGGCCACAACATATTATCACGTTCCCACGACTTAATATGACGTTCCCACAAATTAATATCTCGAGGCCACGATATATTATCATGTTCCCACGACTTAATATGTCGGCCCCTCCCGGGCACCGTATAAATCAGATGCTGAACATGGCTTTACTTGTGTGAAAATAACTTATTTTTTGCTTCTTCATATGTATTTCAATGTTATATTAATTATGCTTTGAGACTTGATAGATCACTGAGAATCAGAGAATAATTAATTGTTAACAAACAGCAAGTAACGTGGAGGATAAAGTCATATTTCTCTCTCAGTAGATACAATGCGGGAAAATGGCTGAGCTTGCCTTTTTTTTTTTTTTTTTACTGTGTGTATTTTTCCATTCCTGCTAAAAATGCAGTAAATGACTGATAATTGTAATGGTTGGTCAGTACTAAAAACGATTTCAGATGTCGATTTATCAATTTATTATGTTCCATAACTGGAATATTAATTTACATAAGATCAGTGTTGGTGAAGACCGTTTTAAACTGTAGCTTGTCATAATTTAAAGTAGTTAAAGTACATTAAATCTGCTCTTTTGAAAAAGTTTTTTTTTTTTTTTTTTTTTGAGTGTTTTTTAAATAATAATGATGCACTTTATAATTTTAGATCAGATCAGAGGTTTCAGATAGAGGTTTATAGAATCAGATAGAAGTTTTTGGCTCAAAATAATTTTTTGAAAAAAAATTCACTATGAAAGTGAGGACCATTTAGGATGAACTGATTTACTAGAAAGAAACAGAATGAATCACCATTTAGGATAAAAAAAGTTCAGTAGAATAATTCAGACTTTATACAGCACTACAAAAGTGAGGGCCGTTAAACATGAACCATTTCACTAAAATGAACCAGACTTTACAGTGCTATGAACATGAGGACTGTTTAATGAACTGAATCACAAGAATAAATCAGACTTTTCAACACTAAATTTAAGAGAGAGAATACCGTGGATGAACAAGTTCACTAAAATGAATCTGACATTACAACACTATAAAAGTGAGGACCATTTAGGATGAACTGATTCACTACAATGAATCTGACTTTCCAGCAAGTAAGAGTTATGTTACTTAACTATTCTCACAATAAGGAAACTGTAGTTAGTAGTATCACTATGTTTAGTTACTCCTCAGTACTGTTGAAGAACCAGTGTACATACACAATTATATAAGAAATTAACAGTATTTTTTCATTCAAATTTTTGACAACCATTTTCTGTCAGCACCAGCATGTTTCACCTGAGGTGCCTCATGAAAATATATGATCTGTAGGCCCTTTGCACATACAGCTCTTTTTTATGAGACAAATCTCCTGTACGTTTATTCAATAGGGCTTAAAATAGCAGTTGAAAATGCTGATGTGTGTATCCATGTACCTGAGGGAAATGTCAAAAAGTTTCCTCTGCCAATGAAGCATTTGTCCTTCAGGAGAAACTAGGACTGCAAATCGTGTCAAACACTGGAAGACGCTGTGGTGTTATGTGCCTGCCGACAGTTTCGGAGATGCACAGTTCAACATTGTTTTGTGCAGTGATGTCTTTATATTTGACACCTGGGATAAGAGCCCAGTCTATGCGACAGTCTCTTCTGTAGCACGTTTATCCGTCCTACTTTAGCTGGAGTTTGCCCTTAGGGTGCTTAAGCTGAGCTAATACTCCAATCTTTAAACTAGCCATAATTCCAGAGCTCTAGCTCAAGACTAACTTAAATTTGATGCCAAATGAACCAAAGCCATTATGTTGGCCTATATAGAGAAGTATTAGGAATCTGTATAGTAGAGATGAGTGTCCTAACCCAAGCAGATATTTTATATCAGGTATTTTTGCGAGTTTTATTGATAGGAAGAAACAGTATTAGGGCAAAAATGTGTGCCGTACTGAAATGTGTTGAGTATGTGTGATAACTACTAGGTCATGACTCCCTAATGTTTATGTGAATGTTACATTGGCTTGTCTGCAACATGCCATTCATATTTTAAATTCTAACATTTAGGCTATCAGTGGAATAGACAGTAATATCATTGACTTACAGCAATATAATTACCTAAAGAGAGAGTTCACCCAGTTATTTTGTCAAAACCGTGAAAGTCAGTGGGGTCCAGTGTTCCTTTTAAAAAAAAAATGAAAAATATAAATATACTTCAAAATATACAGGTGCATCTCAATAAATTAGAATGTCATGGAAAAGTTCATTTATTTCAGTAATTCAACTCAAATTGTGAAACTCGTGTATTAAATAAATTCAATGCACACAGACTGAAGTAGTTTAAGTCTTTGGTTCTTTTAAGTGTGATGATTTAGGCTCACATTTAACAAAAACCCACCAATTCACTATCTCAATAAATTAGAATACTTCATAAGACCAATAAAAAAATTTTTTTTAGTGAATTGTTGGCCTTCTGGAAAGTATGTTAATTTACTGTATATGTACTCAATACTTGGTAGGGGCTCCTTTTGCTTTAATTACTGCCTCAATTCGGCGTGGCATGGAGGTGATCAGTTTGTGGCACTGCTGAGGTGGTATGGAAGCCCAGGTTTCTTTGACAGTGGCCTTCAGCTCATCTGCATTGTTGGGTCTGTTGTCTCTCATCTTTCTCTTGACAATACCCCATATATTCTCTATGGGCTTCAGATCAGGCGAGTTTGCTGGCCAGTCAAGCACAGTAACACCATGGTCATTGAACCAGCTTTTGGTACCTTTGGCAGTGTGGGCAGGTGCCAAGTCCTGCTGGAAAATGAAATCAGCATCTCCATAAAGCTTGTCAGCAGAAGGAAGCATGAAGTGCTCTAAAAATTTCCTGGTAGATGGCTGCGTTGACTGTGGACTTCAGAAAACACAGTGGACCAACACCAGCAGATGACTTGGCAGCCCAAATCATCACTGACTGTGGAAACTTCCCACTGGACTTCAAGCAACATGGATTCTGTGCCTCTCCACTCTTCCTCCAGACTCTGGGACCTTGATTTCCAAATGAAATGCAAAATTTACTTTCACCTGAAAAGAGGACTTTGGACCACTGAGCAACAGTCCAGTTCTTTTTCTCCACAGCCCAGGTAAAACGCTTCTGACGTTGTCTCTGGTTCAGAATTGGCTTGGTAGCCCTTTTCCTGAAGACGTCTGAGCATGGTGACTCTTGATGCACTGACTTCAGCTTCAGTCCACTCCTTGTGAAGCCCTCACAAGTGTTTGAATCAGCTTTGCTTGACTGTATTCTCAAGCTTGCGGTCATCCCTGTTGCTTGTGCACCTTTTCCTACCCAAATTCTTCCTTCCAGTCAACTTTGCATTTAATATGCTTTGATACAGCACTCTGTAAACAGCCACACCTTTCAGTAATGACTTTATGTGACTTACCCTCTTTGTGGAGGGTGTCGATGTTCGTCTTCTGGATCATTGCCAAGTCAGCAGTCTTCCCCATTATTGTGGTTTCAAAGAACAAGAGATACCCAGAATTTTTATTGTATGGATGGTCATTTATTGAAACTCAAATGTAAATATTCTAATATTTTGAGATACTGATTTTTGACTTTCATGAGCTGTAAGCTCTAATCATCAAAATTAAAACAGAAAAAACTTTTGAAATGTTTTACTTTACATGTAATGAATCTAAAATATATGAAAGTTTCACTTTTTGAAATAAGTTACAAGAAAACATTCTAATTTATTGAGATGCACCTGTATACAAAAATGTATAGCGCTAAATACAGAGTTAAGTCTTCTCCTAAACTGTTAAACATGTCTGTGTCAACATTTTATTATGTTGGTTGTTGTACATACAGTATTGCAGCAGTTTGGAAATAAATGTTCAGCACTCACCGGTTAATCGCATTTTATATTAATGTATCTCCTACACTAAATCCTACTCTAAACTTAACCTTACTTAGGTAGCTATATGGTGTTTTAGCTTCTTTCTTTGAGTGTTCATACCTAAGTGATCTGAATAGCATGTGCAGTGCTGTACCAGGTGAGTAACAGAGCAAGTTTACTACATTAGAAAAGCCATACATATAGAGCGTGTTATGTGATGCAAACGTCAAAATAAATTAGTTTGCAAATTATGCACAACGGTAAAAGTGTTTTAGGTCATGACACAAACGTAAGTCTTTATTTATTGATAATTTGCCCCTGTAATCATTATTTGTATGAAAATGAAGAAAGGTTGTTGGCATTTTACTGGCTCTGTTGTACATTTCAGCTGCAAAAAGCAGTGTATGTAGAGGTACATTTTTGCAGAACACAAATTTCCAATGAGCCTTGGTTGCTACTGACACATTGCAGCAAAAAAGCCTTCATCAAGGTATGAGAAAATATCACAAAATAAACATGAGGGTGAATAAATGACAGAATTTTCATTTTTCATCTGCCACTTGCCAGCTCGTTGTAGCAGGATGGATTCTGATTGGGTGTCAATGTTTGTATCGTTCATCAGCTGGAAATAAATAGTTCTGAAAGTGATTCAAATTATATCGTTTCTCTGTGCCTTTGTCGTTATAGCTGTGGTGTGAACTCTGCTATTATTTTAGAACTATATCTTTATCGTTATCCTTGTAATTATTGTCCTTGGTGTGAACAAACCGTTATACTGTCAGTTTAAATGTTATTACTAATATTATTACTAATATTTCATAATAATATTAAACTGGCATTTAACAGTCTACAAATAAACCTCGTTCTGATGATATCATAAATAAGCTGAAATTATATGCAACCCAAGAGACTTGTTTGTTTGTCTATAAACAAATTAGTTGATTGTTCTGTAACGATCGGCCTTATTGGAAGATGTCACAATAATTAAAAGGGGTCAGATTAAACTGTGTGAGGTAAAATAAGTGTTTTAAAAAGATGAGACAACAACAAAAGTATAAGTAATAAATAGTGTATTTACAGAATTCACAAAGAACTTAAAACAACACAATAAAACTAGAAATCCTAGGCTGTTAAAAGCACAGAGTCTATCAGTTCCATACCGTTAAAACAGTCCTTAAGAAATCCAGCGTGCTGTAAGTTCCAATGTAAAAGTGTCCACCGGTGTATATACAATCCAAAGAAAGTGATAATCCAAAACAAGTGAGATGCTGGAATAGTAAGTCCTTAAAACAACTCCTCAATCCAGCTGGTGCATTCCTTTGGTCAGTCACCCCGATTGTTTTGCATGCTGCCTCCTTTATGCTGTCCCACTTCCTATTTCCTGTCATGTGATCAGTCACATGACAGGCAGCCCCAGACTCATTTAAAGACATACACACATTAAAATGGTTACACATTAAAATGGTTAAGAGGAATAAAATGGCTAAGACAACATGAAAACCTATTAAAACTCAAATATACATAAAATAATTTGAATATACTGAGCAGGTTAAAACATGTGTCCTGTGTGACAGTGTCACATAGTCCCCCCCCCCTTAGCCTATGGCTCCCGGGGAAGAGACTAGTCCCTTAAAGGTACTGTCAGCCATTGTCCATGTAGTGGGTATCCTCTAAAATGTGTGTCTTAAAATGTCTTTGTAATAAGTTAGATAAAACTAGGCCCTCCCACACAGGCACTAGTCCGCCGGAGGAATCTATGGGAACACTAGAGAGAGATGGAATCCAATACCAGCCTGGGTGTTCTTGGGTAGGTGGCGCCGCTCCTCCCAGGACTAAGTTGCACCCAGCCTTGCTGGTCCGCCAGCCCCCCTGGCGTTTCCTCCTATCCGGTTTGCGGGTCTCTTTGGTGGATGATGTGATTGATGCTGATGAACGGGGATGAGGTGGATGATGAGGTGGTTTGTTGCTAGGGTTGATGACAGCACACTTCTTGGCCTCCACACCACACGACTTGCAGTCCCGGACGAACGCCCAGATGTCGCTGCGGATTGAGGGCCACCAGGCAAATTCCAGGGTCTGCAGGAGGGTCTTTAGACGCCCATGGTGTTTCTCTGCTGTCCTCTGGTGGAAGTGCTGTACCGTCTGGCGGACCAGGGTCTTCGGGACGACTAGCTGGATCTTGTAGACGTCGTCCCCCTTCTGGATCCACCGGTACAGCAAACCCTGGTGTTCCCGCACTTCGATCCTGTTGGTCAGTGGAGTGGAGGGAGAGATGGAAAGTCCCTGGAGAGTGCCGTCATCCCCCTGTGCGCTGCTGAGTTGCTCTCTGGAGAAGGGGAGGATGGAGAAGATGTGGTCGAAGTCTGGCCCAGTTGGAGTGGTGGCGCAGAATTCTCCATCGGTTGCTCCGTTGGTTGTCCGTGAAGTGGTAGATGTGCTGGGATGGTTGGCCGGAGGAAAGCCAGGGGTTGACGTGGGAGGCACTGGGCTGGTCGTCGCAGTGGGAGGGGAGATGGCGGCTTCTGGATCTTTCGTTTGGTCCAGCTGTTTCGCCCATTTCTTGTCTCTCCTCTTAAAACAGTCGATGACCTCTCTCTCTAGTGTCGCCACGGCATCCTTGATAGATTCCTCCACTTTTCCAAATTTAAAATCCACAGCCTCTCTAAAACACACTTCACGGTTAAAATTACTTTCAACAGAGTCTTTAAAATCCTTCTCCAGTTTTAAAACAATGTTTTTAAGAGCAACCACCTCAGCGCGAAGCTGTACACACTCACAGTGATGTAAAACCCGTTCATCATTAAAACCAGCAGATGTATTAAAAGAAGCAGCATTGACTTGGTTTGTTGTCATCTTAAAACACTCTTCTCAACACAGCGTTAAAATCTTTAAACGTTCCCCGTACGGGCCACCATATGTAACGATCGGCCTTATTGGAAGATGTCACAATAATTAAAAGGGGTCAGATTAAACTGTGTGAGGTAAAATAAGTGTTTTAAAAAGACGAGACAACAACAAAAGTATAAGTAATAAATAGTGTATTTACAGAATTCACAAAGAACTTAAAACAACACAATAAAACTAGAAATCCTAGGCTGTTAAAAGCACAGAGTCTATCAGTTCCATACCGTTAAAACAGTCCTTAAGAAATCCAGCGTGCTGTAAGTTCCAATGTAAAAGTGTCCACCGGTGTATATACAATCCAAAGAAAGTGATAATCCAAAACAAGTGAGATGCTGGAATGGTAAATCCTTAAAACAACTCCTCAATCCAGCTGGTGCATTCCTTTGGTCAGTCACCCCGATTGTTTTGCATGCTGCTTCCTTTATGCTGTCCCACTTCCTATTTCCTGTCATGTGATCACATGACAGGCAGCCCCAGACTCATTTAAAGACATACACACATTAAAATGGTTAAGAGGAATAAAATGGCTAAGACAACATGAAAACCTATTAAAACTCAAATATACATAAAATAATTAGAATATACTGAGCAGGTTAAAACATGTGTCCTGTGTGACAGTGTCACAGTTCTTTCCAGGGATGAAGGCTATTGCATGCAAAAACTGGATCTAACCAGGACAGACAGAGAAGAGAATGCAACAACAAGAGGACAAGTATATTAGAGTCTCTAGTTTGAGAAACAGACCTCTCACTGGTGCTCAGCTCGAAGCTTCATTGAACAGTTCGCGCTAGGGCTGGACAATAATTCAATATCAATATGTTTTGCGATATATATTTTTTATATTTTTTGCAAAACTTGGCACGGGTGTTTTATATGAATGTATCTGTGAAGGAAACCGAAAAAAGTTTCGATGGCATTTTCATTTTATCTGATAAAGTTGCTTTCATGAGCGGAGCATCTTAGATTACAGCCGTTACCGGGGAAACCGCTAGTACTACAGCTCTCTCAGCGCCTCCTACTGGCAGAGAATCAGATTGCGAGACATGACATTTCGTTCCACTATGGCTGTGTCTCATTTAGAAGGTTACGTCCTCCGGAGGTCTCATTCGAAGGGTGCATACGTCATCGAGGCTGTCTCATTTCAGAAAAGCAAGTAGGACACTCCGAATGCAACCTTCGAATGCGTCCTTCTTTCACAAGAATTCAGAGGATGCATCAGGTGTATCCTTCGCTGCTACAGATAACCCACAATTCTTTGTGTCGCCGTAAACCGTCGTTAATTTGAAAAATGCCGGCACCGGCAGATGTACACACAAGCGCAGATGTGTCTTTTCAACTTAAAAGTGTCTCCAGTAAAAACGGATAAACTTTGTTCTTAATATCCTACTCCTTTTTTTCTCTAACAGATGTCTGTTGTATGTACGCTGGAGCTCCTCAAACACTGAGCAAAATAAAACAAGTAAAAGCATTTTTTTTTTTTTATTACTTTCCAAATTTAGAAATAATTTTCGTTCATTTAAGTACTGTGAGAGCACAACGATGCTCTAAATGTGTTAGCAAATCAACGCGATACTACCGGTTTCCTTTTCCGTCCGTCCTACGAAGGCCGTCTCATTTAATTCTAGGTTGAGGACACTTCGTATACGTTACGCATCCTACAGAGGATGCGACCTACAGAGGATTCGACCTCCGGAGGATGCAGTCTACTAAATGAGACACAGCTTATATGTCCACACATGTAGCAGAATGACAATAAAGCTTGACTTGACTTGACTTATACACTATTCCATTTAAAAGCTTGGAGTCAGTTTAATGTTTTATTTTTTTATTTTTTGGGAAAGAAATTATCGAAATTAATTGAGCGTTAGCGTTAGTTCTGGCAGGTCACGTGAGTCAAGCTTGCATCAGCTGATTCTCAGCTGATCACATCTACCTATAGGAATATGACACCTATCGCGGCATTCCTATATAAGCTCTATTCAGTATTAATCAGCAGCTTTTTCCGCTTGCTCAGGAGCAAATCACCCTCCTCCATCCCCAACTCCTCCTTTCGCGCTATCAGGACTTGGCTTTCTGATATTCCTTCCTGAATCAGACTCTTTTCTTGAATAATTATACACTTAAATATCATTAAGTACATTAATGATATCTGCTTTGTTCTGTTCTGTTAACCCTCGGGGGGTTATTATTATTGCTGCTCTCTCTGCTCATTCATGACAGGCTGCATGGATGGGCAGGGAGTTTTTGCCCAGAACAGAACCATACCGCCAAACCAAACTTTATGCTAAGTATCTATCATTTTGACGATAGTGGTCCTGACAGAAATACTTTTATTTAGCAAGGATGCTTTAAATTGATCAAAAGTGATCAAAAAAGACATTTATAATGTTACAAATTATTTATATTTCAGATAAATGCTGTTCTTCTGAACTTTCTATTCACCAAAGAAACCTGAAAAAATTCTACTCAGCTGTTTTCAACACAATACTAAATGTTTCTTGAGCAGCAAATCAGCATATTAGAATGATTTCTGAACGATCATGTGACACTGAAGACTGGAGTAATGATGCTAAAAATTCAGCTTTGAAATCACAGGAATAACTTACATTTTAAAATATTTTCGCATAGAAAACAGTTATTTTAAAATAAATTTAAAATTTATAGTAAAAATATTTCTGTTTTTGCTGTATTTTGGATCAAATAAATGCAGGCTTGGTGAGCAGAAGAGAATTCTTTAAAAAACATAATAATCTTACTGTTCAAAAACTTTTGACTGGTAGTGTACGTTAGCCTATAGTTTGAAGTTAAAGATATTAATAAGGTGAGTCTGAGATGTTTATTTGACAGTGATTTCACATTTCTTGTTTGTATGAAGGCTAAAACAAATAAAAGGTGAACATTAATTTGTGCTGTTTTTTTAACCTAAAATATTATACAGTTTTATAGGAGAAGGTTTCATAGACTTGGCAAATTCATTTTTCATACATTTGTAGGTACAGACATCTGTTGTGGGCATTCTTGGCAGTTTTTATGAGGCTTTTTTTAATAGTGTTCATATCGATATCGGAATTATATCATATCTACCAAAATTAAGAAATATATCGTGATATAAATTTTGGCCATATCGTCCAGCCCTACGCTAGACACTTAAGCTTCATCTGCATCAGTGTAGAGAAGAGTCTGGGATGCTGCTGGCATTTTAGACAGTTTCAAAGGCAAGCATCTGACAGTGACAAACAAGAAAAAAAGAGTAGAATGGGCAAAAGAAGTTCAAGACTGTATAAATAAATAACAAATATTATTAATGATAAAGTCTTTAAGTTTCTGTTCCTACAATAGCTTTTGTTGAGCTATTGTAGGAACAGATTTCTTAAAAGGTCTGTGAGAAGTATCCTACAAAGACTTGTAGGAAGTGGTACTGTAACTTCGGCTAGTTATCTTAACTGACTGCTAATTGCCATTTGTAACATTATAAATGTCTTCATAGTATTTTTCGATAAATTGAATGTGTTCTTGGAGTATAACAGCATGTTTTGAATGGTAGCAATCATAATTTTAACTACAGTAAAACTTGCAATTAGAGAGAAATTATACATTCATAATAACGTTGCCAGCCAAACCTTAACCATAAAATTTGATTGGAGAAAAGTTTTTGTGGACCAACAAAGATAATAATTCATCCATCTTGGCAAAATAATGGTCATTGAAACTGTACCAGTTCAAGTAGTTTTATTTTGCTTTACTTTTCCTAAAGTTTTCTCAGTAAATAACCACATACTTTGTAAAGACGACAGTTGATGCTGTTTCTCAGAATGTCTGTGTTGACACTGTCTCATCTCTGCTCTATGACAGACAAAAAAAAAAAACTGAACACTGAGGTGTGCACATCACAAAAACACTGAGTAATGGCAACATGATGTGAAATTGCCTCAAGTAATCTTGACATCATATGCTTTTATATTGGTTTTCATACGCAGTGTTCCAAGTCTGTCTATCATCTGGCTGATGTTTTGAACTATCAAGTACCTGTTAATTTCTTTGGTGATCAGATTTGTGTGCGATAGCATAATTGTAAAAAATAATGGCCTGGTTTAGAGTCTCACATCAGACATTGATCCCTTATGCTGTAGACTTATTGTTAGTAACTTGTTGACTTCATTTAAGGTAGTTTTCTTATAAAACAAGATTATCAAAGATGTTTATTATCAAATATGGACTGACTAAGTTTCACAGTGATATAAAGTAACTGTGGAGTCAATGCTGAAGAGAATGGTCTGGATAACAGCATTGCACATGGTCGGTGTGTAGAGGAGCGAAGGGTCAGGGAAGTTCTGAGGTGTTTGGCATTTAATGGGAGGACCTCAAGTTTAAAGCCATGTACCTTCTCTTAGATGAGGGAAGGAGAGTGAAACGAATGCAGTATAATAACTCCCAATGCCAATGGATGGCTGCTTTGATTGATGAGGCAAAGCAGGACCTTGATGTGTGAGGCAGAGTAAGCTGTAAATCTGCATGCTATGTTTTCCATTCGGAGAAATACTGCCCTGTTATTTCCATACGTGACCCTCTGTGATCGAGAGGCGTCTGCTGATGCAGTGCACTTTCGTTTTGTTGTGTTCACCCTTTGGTGCTCTCTATGAGCTCTTCAGAGGAATAATTCACCTAAAATGAAAATTCTGTCATCATTTATGCACCTTCATCTGTATGACATTATTTCTTTCCTGAAATACTAAATGTGATTTCTGAAGGATATCCTGTGATGTAAGTATTATTACAGTGAATCACTCAGACTGCTTCTAAGAACTAAGATGAAGCGAGTTGTTGAAAAGACCTAATTTAAAAGAACAATTTGTTCACACTGTAGACGTCAGTTTTATCTTGAAAAAGAGATAAACATGAATCTGGCAATGTTTAATTCTGCTGGATGTTGCAAGTTTTGTGTGGCACTAAAAGGTTAATGCTCTATTATGTTAATGCCTGCCCTAAACCTAACCGATTGTGTTAACAAAAGCAAACATGAAATAAAAACGCATTTGTTGTAACAACCATGCCATTGTGACTTGCTTCTACAAGTCTTTGAGCTCTTTTATTGCGACTCGTGTTTCACAGGACTCATACAGAGTGCAACCAGGTGAGCTACTGATTAAGTTTACTATTAGCAAACTAGTTATTTTAACTTGCATTTAAATGAAAAGAGTGCAGATTGATATGAGAGACATGAAAGTGGCACCGGTATGTTCCAATGGTGAAAAATACAGCGTAATAGTCAATATCCAAAAATATTTGACACTCACACTCAATGGTGAGATTTTCCAACCAGCATCAGGTACTGCAGAAAGCCGTATATTAAAGAGAAATAAACACCTCTGAGACCCTGATAGCTTTATTGAGGTGTTTGAGAGGTGGGGTCTAAAAACAGTCTGCCAACAGCTGGCAATTGCGCTGTCAGGCTGCCTCATGCTCTGTGACATCCTCCAAGCTTTCATTTGGCTCCTTGTCAAAATCGAGTAGTGTCACGGCCTCAGCAGCCAGTCAGGCTCTTGGGGAGAGCTGAATGAAATTTGGCTCAAGTGGGTCTTCTGCGTCTTCAGAGGGAATATCAGATGAGCTTGGGAAATGGATGGATTCTGCTCTTTCTGACTCTTGCTGTCTGTCTGGCTCTATGTGTCTCGCTTACTCACATATAGGCATAAACAAAAGTCTCATCTAGTGGACTGCCCATTGGTAACTAGACCATTTTTACATCAAAATTTGAATGGTCTGAAGAGAATCATTTCTAATAAACTCTAATAAGATGGCAGAGGCATAGCCCGGTTAATTACTGAATGATAGAATGAGGGTAGGCTCTACAGGATAATATAATCATTGTGTTTGTACAATGTCCTGCACTATAATCTTTGTCCTCACTCAAAAAGACAGCTGAACTCACAGGCACCAAAGTATTAATAAAATATGCTCCACTTTAGGGCTTTCTTTTCTTTCATTAAAATGGAAAAATATAATTTTGTTTAGAATATTAATATATGTTTAGAAGAAATGTTACTTTGTTACTGACCACCACTGTGTAAATGTAATCCATTCTGAAGCAATAGTCTCATCAGTGCTCTATCAGGTCTTACTTTTATCAGCATATTTGTGATATTTGCCTTAAATTGATTTCTAGGACACTTTTTAACTTTATAAAGAGCAATATTTTCCTAACCTTACTAAATGTACATGTCATCATTTACATCAAATTCTTAAATTTTATCAATACATTCAGTTAGAATAATTAGACTCTGTATGGTTGTTACCATTCAAATGAAATCAGTATCAACAAACTCCATCTTTCCACTGCAGAGGAAACACTGAAGCTGCATCGAAAGTGCCATTTAGATGTATTTTACACAAGACTGTTTAATGAAGATAAGATGGTTCCATAAATGCATTTACACAGTAAAATTGCAAATGCATAAATAATTTTATAAGAATAAATGTTAACATATAAATACGAAATGTTGGAAAAATGCAATGATAGGCCTTTTAAATATGAAACCTAACCACCAGTAGGTGGCGGCAAGTCACTGTCTTAATGAGTGAGTCATTGATTCAACCAATTCGTTCAAACGGCTGGATGGCTCACTGAATCATTGACTCACCTGATTCATTCAAAAATGCTGAATCATTCAGTAACGAAACACCGCTGTGTTGCTCTGAGATGCGCGACTGTTCTGCTGATTCAGTATCTCCTTGATACTGTCAATACATTATCCGTCATCAGTCACCGTTTACACTGAAAGTAATAAAATCAGAATCATTCTTACCAAAGTTTCAGTGCCCTAGTTATTGTTTGTTATTAATGTTTTAATCAGGTTACTTGTCTGAGTAAAATTCTCTTTCACTTACCCCTTCACAAAATCCACTTGTCCCAGACAAGCGGACAAGCGTTAATGTCGATCCCTGGAAGTGGACTTAGAAACACATGCTAGAGGACAAAACTACAGGTACAAAATAACACAATCTTTGACCAATCAGAATCAAAGATTTCATAGAGCGATGTAATGAGTCATGTTGTTTGATCTGATTAATTTTCCTCTATAGATGACTTATTTATTAAGCCCAGGCTTTGTAAATATCCCATCGTCAGTCTCTAAGCAAACTGATATCCATCACTGTGTCAGAGAGGATGGTGGGAATGGGATGTTTGCGCATATTGACAGACGGTTTCCTCATACAAGCTTCAAAAGATGTCCTGAAAGAATGGAAAATTATTTTTATGTTGGTATATTCTGATTCTTTTCAAGGAATACATACATTATTCATTCATATTGAAACCATTAAACAAAAATAAAAGCCGTAATGCTGTAGACAATCTGTAAACCCTCAACTATTCAAAATGGTTGTTTCTCATTAATAATTTAAATATTTTATATGTATTGAGAGGGTGAAGAGTGAGTGTTGGGGTTTTCAATTAACATTTATTGTAATTATACTTGGCTAACTATATATATTTTTTATCACTAAATCCTACCCATAAAGTGCACAATATTTGGATTTTAATTAAAACATTGTTTAATATGTTTATTAAGCAGTTTTGTTTATTGGAGCCATTAGCGGTTACCCATAATGTAGGTGGTTAACTGTTTTATTCTCCTTGTAGGGACTTGTTCATGTGGATTTTTGTTTCAGTCCTGATTGTAGTGTTTATTAATGGACTAATGATGGTAATGAGCAGCTGTAGACATAATGCTGCAGGACCATAGAGAGTTGTTGATGAGGTCCAGTCTGGAGCTGCCACAGATCTCCTGAGGGACAATGGGTTTGAGCTGCCATTGTTACTAACTTGTGTTGTGGAGTCATGTTAATGCCAAGGGAGGCAGATGAATGTAAATTCAGACTGAATGGTTGTGTGACTCAGGCTGGATGAGACCGTTTCCCATTAGCTCACTCTGAACAATTCAATTTTAATTCAAGTCTGTCACATCTACTGAGTGTTTTTGCATTTTTTTGCTGAAAATTCAACCTCTTCTGCTGAAGGTTTCCGCTATGCAGAAAACATAGATGGAATCGCAAAATTTGTTAAAAAAAGAAAAAAAAAAAGAAAAGATATTTAAGATAACACGGAATTTCCAAATTTTGGATGAAAAAAAACAAAAGCAGGGCTCAAGTCATAACGTGGACTATAGTCAAAGTCAAAGTCTGCTTTATTGTCAATTCTGCCACATGTACCGTACATACAGTACATACAGAGAATTGAAATTGCGTTACTCTCTTACTCCCTGGTGCATACAGATAACACTAAACACTAACAGTAGAACGCAAAAATACAGATAAGTACAAATCAAATATATATATATATATATATATATATATATATATATATATATACACACCCATACATACACACATACATACACAAATGCAACTATTACAAATAAGGACATGTAGTAAAAATAAAAATAATAATAATAAAAAATAGATAAAGTGGCATAAGGCACATGGTAGATAGAGTGCAAACCAGTGAAATAACCAAACAGTGCAGAATATGAATGGTGTAGTGCAAAGAGCTTATTAAGTCTATTCTATTAAAGTGACAAAAAGAGAGCAGTCTTTATTCAGACTGTCAGAAGAGGTAGTTGAATGAGGTCAGGCCAATGCTGAACAAAGTGACTGGTGCTGATCACAGTGTGTGTGTGTGTGTGTGTGTGTGTGTGTGTGTGTAAGTAGTGGTAGTGGTGGTGGTGGTGGTGGTGGGGGGGCAAGGACGGGAGGGAGTTCAGCTTCCTGACAGCCTGGTGGATGGAGCTGTCCTTCAGTCTGTTGGTCCTGGCCTGGAGACTCCGCAGTCTCCTCCCTGATGGTAGCAGACTGAAGAAGCTGTGTGTCGGGTGGGTGGGATCACCTGCAATGCTGAGGGCTTTGCGGGTGAGACGGGTGCTGTAGATGTCCTGGAGGGAGGGGAGAGAGACACCAACGATCTTCTCAGCTGCTCTCACTATCCGTTGAAGGGACTTGCGGCAGGACGCGTTGCAGGCGCCATACCACACAGTGATGCAGCTAGTCAGAATGCTCTCGATGGTGCCTCTGTAGAAGGTGCACATGATGGGGGCCGGGGCTCTGGCTCTTCTGAGTTTGCGGAGGAAGTAGAGACGCTGTTGTGCTTTCTTGGCCAGTGCTGCAGTGTTGTTGGTCCAGGAGAGGTCCTCTGTGATGTGCACACCCAGGAACTTGGTGCTGCTCACTCTCTCCACGGTCGCACCATTGATGGTCAGAGGAGCATGCAGAGAGGGCACTCTCCTGAAGTCAACGACAATCTCCTTCGTCTTCTCCACATTCAGAGAGAGATTGTTGTCACTGCACCACCCGGCCAGGCGGCTCACCTCGCTCCTGTAGTTTGTCTCATCTCTGTTGCTGATGAGACCCACCACAGTCGTGTCATCCGCAAATTTAATGAAGAGGTTGGAGTTGTGTGACGGTGTGCAGTCGTGGGTCAGCAGAGTGAAGAGGAGGGGGCTCAACACACATCCTTGGGGGGCCCCTGTGTTCAGTGTGATGGTGCTGGATGTGTTACTGCCGACCCGTACTGCCTGAGGTCTCCCGGTCAGAAAGTCCAACAGCCAGTTGCACAGCGACGTATTGAGCCCCAGCTGGACCAGTTTATGAATGAGCTGTTGAGGGATGATTGTGTTGAATGCTGAACTGAAGTCTATGAACAGCAATCTGACATACGTGTCCGTTTTGTCCAGATGTGTGAGGGCTGGGTGGAGGGCAGTGGCGATGGCATCATCGGTCGAGCGATTGGACCTATATGCAAACTGGAAGGGGTCCAGGGAGGGGGGGAGGACAGATTTGATGTGTTGCATGACTAGCCGTTCGAAGCACTTCATCAGAATAGGAGTGAGTGCTACTGGACGGTAGTCATTGAAGCAGGATGGAGATGACTTCTTCGGGACTGGAATGATGGTGGTAGCTTTGAAGCATGTGGGGACAACAGCCTGACTTAGTGAGATGTTGAAAATGTCTGTGAAGACATCAGTGAGTTCCACTGCACAGTCTCTCAGTACACGCCCAGGAATGTTGTCAGGACCCGGAGCTTTGCGTGCATTGATCCTGCTGAGGGATCTCCTCACGCTGTCCGGGGACAGTGTCATCACCTGGTCGCCGGGAGGAGGTGGAGTCTTCTGTGCAGTGGTGCTGTTTTGTGCCTCAAAGCGAGCAAAGAAGGCATTCAGCTCGTTCAGCAGGGGGATGGTGCTGTTACAGGTCTGTGGTGGGGGCTTGTAGTCTGTAATGGTCTGAATCCCCTGCCACAGGCTCCGAGTGTCTCTGCTGTCGCTGAAACGATGGGCTATCCTCCTGGAGTACTGTCTCTTGGCCTCTCTGATGCCGCGGGATAGGTTGGCCCTAGCTGTCTTCAGGCCCTCCTCATCTCCAGCTCTAAAGGCAGCGTTCCGAGCCTTCAGAAGTCTGTAGACCTCCCCTGTCAGCCACGGCTTCTGGTTGGCCCGGACAGTGATAGTCTTTGTGACCGTTACATCATCAATACACTTGGTGATGTAGGCAGTGACAGTCTCTGAGTACTCTTGGAGGTCTGTAGTATTGTTGTATGTGGCAGCCTGCTTAAACATATCCCAGTCAGTAGTGTCAAAACAGTCTTGAAGTGCCTCTGACGACCCTTCAGGCCACACTTGTATCTGTTTGTGTACCGGTTTGATGGCTTTAACGAGCGGTCTGTATGCAGGCATTAGCATGACAGTGATGTGGTCTGAGGCTCCGAGGTGGGGGAGGGGTAGGGCCTTGTAAGCTCCTCTCTGTGTGGTGTAAACAAAGTCCAGGGTATTTTTTCCCCTTGTTGGAAAGTCTATATGTTGGTGAATTTTTGGGAACACACTCCTTAAGTCTGCGTGGTTGAAATCCCCAGCCAAGATGAGAAAAGCATCTGGGTGGGCTGTCTGCTGCTCACTGATGTGCTGGTACAGATCATTTAGTGCCTCACTCCTGTTATTGTTGTTAGAGCTGGGAGGGATGTATACAGCCACGTATACAGCAGATGTATATAGTGTATGTTAATATTAACCTGCAAAAGACTGCTGTTTAAATATATGAATTCTGTAATATCTTCTATTTTCTTCCATTTTTAAATTTTTACAGGAACCTCTGTTTTGGGCACCAAAAATAAAAAGAATTGTTAAATTTTCACTTGATTACATTAAAAAAATGTTTTTAATTGTGAATGTTTTATGTTTTGTTCCTTCATTTGATTACCACTGTTTTGATGTTACATTTAAATTAAATCATAAATCCATAAAAATTAAAACTGAACACAAAGTTTCTGAGAATATAAAACATTGGTCCCACTTTATATTAAGTGGCCCTAATACCTGTGTACTTACATATTAACTAGATGTGTACGTATTATGTAACTAGTGTAAGTACACATTGGTACATAGTATCTACAGCTGTAATATTTCTGTAACTACACACATGTAACAACCCTCAGAATGGTATGTGTAAGTACAAATGTGTAACAGGACACTTTCTTTTTTGGTAACACTTTATTTTATTTTGTCCATAATACAGAGTAATTACCTAATTAAGTACTTAGTAGTAGCCGTTGTACTTGCATGAAATAAAATGTACTTACCATGTAACTAAGTTATGGAACAGCCTGTAATTACAGTTTATAATTATGTAGATGTAATCGGCAGCTACTGTTACACATATGAAACAGAACGAGTCTGTTACACAGCTACTTATGTAACCAAAAGATTGTTACATATGTGTTGCAGACTTTATACAACATAATTACACAGACATAAGCTACTGAATGAATGAATGAATGATGCATTTATATAGCGCTTTCTTGTGTATTGCTGAACACCCAAAGCGCTTTACAATCATGTGGGGGGGGGGGGTCTCTCCTCAACCACCACCAGTGTGCAGCATCCACTTGGATGATGCGACGGCAGCCACAGGACGACGGCGCCAGTGCGCTCACCACACACCAGCTACAGGTGGAGAGGAGAGACAGTCATAGAGCCAATCAAGTGGATGGGGATTATTAGGAGGCCATGATTGAAAGGGCCAGTGGAGGGAATTTGGCCAGGACACCGGGGTTACACCCCTACTCTTTACGAGAAGTGCCATGGGATTTTTAATGACCACAGAGAGTCAGGACCTCGGTTTAACGTCTCATCCGAAAGACGGTGCTTTTTGCCAGTATAGTGTCCCCGTCACTATACTGGGGCATTAGGACCCACACAGACTGCAGGGTGAGCACCCCCTGCTGGCCTCACTAACACCTCTTCCAAACACTTAAAGTAAAGTGTATCAAGATTGTACTTAAGTGTACAAGTAGCTGTGTAACAGACTCGGCCTGTTACATATGTGTAACAGTAGCTGCCTATTACATCTACATAATTACAAACTGTAATTACAGGCTGTTCCATAGCTTAGTTACATGGTAAGTACATTTTATTTCATGTAAGTACAATGGCTACTACTAAGTACTTAATTAGGTAATTACTCTATATTATGACACCTTAAAATAAAGTGTTACCTTTTTTTTCACTTCACTAAGTACTCGTGTAACAGGAATTATATAACTACATTTTATAACAACAATATTTTTAAGAGTAATTGGAACAATTTGATCCAAGGGGTGGAGATGGGTAGGTTTAGGGATATGTAAAGTGGGAGGAGTTGGATCTCGAGTTGGAGGAGTTGGTGCACCACTGTAATACCAGTGTACTTACATGGTAACTCCTCAGGAACTGTCCACTTAATATAAAGTGTAACATTCTGGACACCAACCACAATTTATATGTAAAGCCTAACTTACTGTCCGCTGCTGTGTAACATCAGAGAAATTACATGGTAAATCCATAGGAATTGTTTACTTAATATAAAGTGTAACACTTTCTTTACCAAAAAGTGCTGTTAGTCCTGTTACACATTTGGTACTTTCATTATCAAAAAGTGTTGTTATGTCCTGTTACACATTTGTACTTACACATACAATTCAGTGGGTTGTTACATATGTGTAGTTACACAAACATTAGAGCTGTAGATGTGGTTACATACTACGTACACATCTAGTTACTATGTAAGTAAACAGGTATTAGGGCCACAATATAAAGTGGGACCCAAACATTTAATACAGCCCTATTAAAAAAGAAAGAACAATATTAATATGAATTCCCATCAATTAATATAATAGTATTTATTTAATTGTTAAATCTTTATAAATATAATTGAGTTTACATGCTTTTTGATCATTAAAATGTGATTAAACCACTAAAACAGGATTAAAAAAATATATATAAGACAAAACATAGAATTTGGAGAAATGGCTTTAACAATGTAATATTTCTTTAATTTTTAAATTAAAGAAAGGGGGGTGGGGAAGGATTAAAGCAGAAAAAAAATTGAATTTGGAATAAATATAACATAATTTGGGAGAAAATAAAACTGATTTTATAGGGCCATACAAAGGTAATACTCACTGATTAAAACTGGAAGATGCAGTTTCTTGTTTAACAGTAGTGTCAAATTTTGTCAGTTGGTCTGTGTGAGTAGAAGCTCATTGGTTACCGAGGCATTAAGAGCCCAGTCCCACAGACTAAACAAGTGTCACAGAATGGCCCGTATCCTCCATCACTGATCACATTCACCTGCACCTGATTACTGATCATGCGCACCTGCTCCTTATCACCATAGTCATTAGGACATGCATAAGAGCACACTCCACAGCCGGCACTATTGTCGGATCTTAAAGTCACCAAGCTGCCAAGACGTTGATGCAACGTGGACCCTCTCTCAACGAAAGCTACGAGCTGAGTATACTAACCTGAATTCCTTACCTGCTTATACTTACCACCTGTTTGCCTCTCGCTACCAGATACCTGGATTGCTGTGGACTCTTGAGACTCACGGGCTCTCCGGGATCCCTGTCCGCCACAAACCTGCCAAGATACAGAGGCACAGTCAGAATCCCAGCACACTCTCCACTATACTTCCAAGAAAGACCACTCACCTCACTTGAAGACTACTATCACTGTTGTCTCCAAGGATACTTGTAAATAAACTCACTGTGTTCAACACTTACCTTTGTGTGCGGCAGTTTCATTACAGAAGATCCGACCAATTACCGAAGATGAGGAGGCGGTTAGTTTTGGTTCCCCGAAAGGGAGGTTTGGGGATCGGCAACCTGCCGTTTACCTCGTCGAAAATGATTCCGCCTCTCGAAGCGACGATGATGTTTCCGCCGCCTGAAGCGACGATGATGGTTCAGCCGCTCGAAGCGATGATGATGATTCCGCCTCTCGAAGCGACGATGATGGTTCCGCCGCCTGAAGCGACAATGATGGTTCCGCCGCCTGAGATAGCGATGATAATTCCGCCGTCCACGGCGAGGATGATACCGCCGCCCGCGACGAAGATGGTTCCGTCGCCCGCGGTGATGATGCTACCGCCGCCCGCGACTATGAGGGTTCCGCCGGCCGCGGTGAAGTATGGGCTACCGCCCGTGATAAAGCAGATACCCTCAGGATTCCTGGCTCCTGTCCTCTCCCCAGAACCTGCTCCTCAACTGCGCCCTCCTGTGCCAGCGCCACGCCAGCGCATTCCTGTGCCCTCTCCTCGCAAACCTCTTCCTAAGTCTCCGCTGGTCCCGTCCAGCCCTCCTGTGTTTCCGCTGGTCCCGTCCAGCTCTCCGTTGTTCCTGCTGGTCCCGTCCAGCTCCGCGCTGCCAGAGCGCCCCAGAGAGTTTGCGCTGCTAGAGCGTCCCAGAGAGTTTGCGCTGCCAGAGCGCCCCAGAGAGGTAGCGTGGCCAGAGCACCCTCGAGTGTCCGATCCTCCAGAGTCCCTGCTGGTTCCGTCCAGCTCTCCCGAGCTCACCCGAGTGTCCGCGCTTCAAAAGCGCCCCCCAGTGGCTGCTCCACGCCAGTGCCCTCCAGTGGCTGCTCCACGCCAGTGCCCTCCAGTGGCTGCTCCACGCCAGTGCCCTCCAGTGGCTGCTCCACGCCAGTGCCCTCCAGTGGCTGCTCCACGCAAGTGCCCTCCAGTGGGTGCTCCACGCAAGTGCCCTCCAGTGGCTGCTCCACGCAAGTGCCCTCCAGAGGCTGCTCCTCGCATGTGCCCTCCAGTGGCTGCTCCACGCAGGTGCCCTCCAGTGGCTGCTCCACGCAAGTGCCCTCCAGTGGCTGCTCCACGCAAGTGCCCTCCAGAGGCTGCTCCACGCAAGTGCCCTCCAGCTGCTCCACGTATCCTGAGTTCCCGCTGGTTCCGTCCAGCCGTCCTGAGTTCCCGCTGGTTCCGTCCAGCCGTCCTGAGTTCCCGCTGGTTCCGTCCAGCCGTCCTGAGTTCCCGCTGGTTCCGTCCAGCCGTCCTGAGTTCCCGCTGGTTCCGCTCAGCCGTCCTGAAGTCCCGCTGGTTCCGCCCAGCCGTCCTGAATCCACGCTGCAAGAGCGCCCCCTAGTGCCTGCGCCTCCAGAGCGGCCCCTAGTGCCTGCGCCTCCAGAGCGCCCCCTAGTGCCCGCTCCTCCAGAGCGCCTCCTAGTGCCCGCTCCTCCAGAGCACCTCCAAGAACTCGCTCCTCCAGAGCCTCCTCAAGAGCCCGCTCCTCCAGAATGCCCACCAGAGGGGAGCTTCCCCAAGAAAATTTTGGGGGGGGGCTATATATCCTCTGCCTGGGTGGCCGGGCCCAGAGCCAAGGCCACGGAGATCCCTGACCCACCATGGCCGCCCAAAAGAAATAGGCCATGGTCTCCCGAGCCTCCAGATCCGCCATGGCCTCCCGAGTCCCCGGATCCGCCATGGCTTCCCGAGCCTCCAGCCCCGCCATGGCCTCCCGATTCTCCTGCTCCGCCATGGCCTCCCGAGTCCCCGGATCCGCCATGGCTTCCCGAACCTCCTGTCCCGCCATGGCCTCCTGAACCTCCTGTCCCGCCATGGCTTCCCGAATCTCCAGTTCTGCCCTGGATGCCTTCCCTGTGTCCATGTCCTCCACCGACATCCAGGGCGCCCACCCCCCCTCCCCGGTATTGTTGTTACGTCACGGGACGCGCCGTCCGGGAGGGGGAGGTAATGTCACAGAATGGCCCGTATCCTCCATCACTGATCACTTTCACCTGCACCTGATTACTGATCATGCGCACCTGCTCCTTATCACCATAGTCATTAGGACCTGCATAAGAGCACACTCCACAGCCGGCACTATTGTCGGATCTTAAAGTCACCAAGCTGCCAAGACGTTGATGCAACGTGGACCCTCTCTCAACGAAAGCTACGAGCTGAGTATACTAACCTGAATTCCTTACCTGCTTATACTTACCACCTGTTTGCCTCTCGCTACCAGATACCTGGATTGCTGTGGACTCTTGAGACTCACGGGCTCTCCGGGATCCCTGTCCGCCACAAACCTGCCAAGATACAGAGGCACAGTCAGAATCCCAGCGCACTCTCCACTATACTTCCAAGAAAGACCACTCACCTCACTTGAAGACTACTATCACTGTTGTCTCCAAGGATACTTGTAAATAAACTCACTGTGTTCAACACTTACCTTTGTGTGCGGCAGTTTCGTTACAACAAGCTGCATGTTTTCTTGGAGTCAGTAGGATCATAAGCGCAGTGGGAATTTTGCTGCAGCTGTTAACAGCCACCTGCTGAGAGTCATGGCTGCACACACGACTCCCTCTTATTTTCCAATGACTGTACATACAGCCTACCACTAAAATTCAGCTGAAAAATGCTGGAACGCCAGCTTTAGATGACATAACTTTTTTGGATCTTGTTTGGTATGTTCCAGCAGGTCAATTGCTTAGAGGGAAACCTCTAGGAAGGACAAACCCAAATGCGTTTTCTCTCAATATCTATTTAGCCCAGTGTTATTTTTGTATTATTTACAGTATATACTATTAGTTTTTATTCTTATTTTAAATTAGCTTTTATTTTTATATTTTCGGTTTTCATTGTAATTTTAGTTACATTTTTAGTTAAATTTTGCTGTGTGCTTCTATCATTTTTGTAATTTTTTTTATATAACTAAATTTGAATTTGAATTTAGTCATTTAGCAGATGCTTTTATCTGAAGCAACTTACAAATGAGGACAATGGAAGCAATCAAAATCAACAAAAGAGCAATATGCAAGTGCTATGACAAGTCTCAGTTAGCCTAACGCAATACACGTAGCAAGTTTTTTTATTTTCTATTATATAATAAATAAAAAGAAAACAGATAGAATAGAAAAGAATAGAGCAAGCTAGTGTTAGAGGCCTTTTTTGCTTTTTGTTTGTATAATAAATAAAATAAAACAAATAGAATACAAAAATAATAGAGAAGCTAGTGTTATTTTTTTTTTAAAGGAAAACAAGCAGTTAGTAAATTAATAGAATTCAGGTCTAAAAGGGGCAAGTTTTTTTTTAAAGAATATAATTAGAATAGAGAGTGCTGGGTCAAGTAAAGATTGAAGAGATGTGTTTTTAGCTGATTCTTGAAGATGCTGCTCGGATTGAGTTGGGCAGGTCATTCTACCAGGAAGGAACATTTAATGTAAAAGTCTGTGAAAGTGATTTTGTGCCTCTTTGGGATGGCACAATAATGCGCCGTTCACTTGCAGAACGCAAGCCTCTAGAGTCACATAAGTCTGAAGTAATGAATTTAGGTAAAGAGGTGCAGAGCCAGAGGTGGTTTTGTAGGCAAACATTAATGCCTTGAATTTTATGCGAGCAGCTATTGGTAGCCAGCCAATGCAAATTGATAAACATAGGTGTGACATGCATTCTTTTCAGCTCATTAAAAATTAATCTTGCTGCCGCTTTCTGGATTAATTGTAAAGGTTTGATAGAACTGGCTGGAAGACCTGCCAAGAGAGCATTGCAATAGTCCAGCATTGACAGAACAAGGAGTTGTGAAGCATGTTTCGAAAGAAAGGGCCTGATCTTCTTGATGTTGAATAAAGTAAATCTGCAGGACCGGGCAGTTTTAGCAATGTGGTCTGAGAAAGTTAGCTGATCATCAATCACAACTCCAAGGTTTCTGGCTGTTTTTAGGGCTGCCAAGACTATTTTTATTTCGATTAATCTATCGTTATTTAATCTGAACGATTAATTTGACCAAAAAACAACAATTTTACTTAAGTATTTTATTAAACCAAATTAAATCCAATTTTCTATGAAATATTTTTTTAAAGCAAAAGTAAAGTGCTAACAAGAAGCAAGTGTCCATCTCATCTCATAGATGAAATCAAAGTGAAATTGTGATAACATAGACGTGTTCTAACTAATAATAAAATTATAATCAGATTTTAAATAAAAGGTATTTACCAGTTTATTTACCAGATTTATTTAGGAAAAAATGTAAATGTGCAGTGTTTCAGGAAAAAAAAAATGTTTTTTTAACAAAAATCAATTAATTGGAGATGCATTATTAAAATTTTATGCTTAAAATGGAATCCAGAAAATGGAAAACAGAATTTGGTACTAAAACTGTAAAACTCAATTAATTAGCAGGCTTTTTGATTAATAAAATTTAATTTAACCATTAAAACAGGTTGAAAAATTAAAATACATAATGTTTATAAACAATAGATGGTCCTAACAACAAAGGCCTCAGGGGGCGCCTGATTATTATTTTTTCCAGCAAATCCTTGAAATGACCAAGCACCATGTAATTCTGTTTAATCTTTAATATTTTGCCATTTCTTTTGACAGAAATGCTGAGATTAAATGAATATGTGGACATCAAACCGAAACTCAGAAGTGAGGGTTTGAGCTTTTAGAAATCGCGATATCTCCTGTGTTTGCAGGATAAATTATTTACCTTACAAATCTGGAATGGCGCAGTTGCGTTCCCGGAGGTATAATAAACACAAACTCACAACAACGAGTGGAGTGAGTGTCATGTAAATAAGTTTCTGTGGAACTACTGTGAATGGAGCCGCTGTGAGACGCACGTACTTAACCTACAGCAGTAAATAATTAAAGATATGTGTTAAACTGCATCGCATATAATTATTTAATTAAATCATAGTTGTGAATTCACAATAATGAATTGTGATTTTTAAATGGGTTTAATATCTGCAGCCTGGAAAATAGTCAATAATGTGTTTTATGGATTCCTCACCTCTATTTTGCCAAGAGCAAAATACGATGATTTTTCTTGAAAGACCGCGACAGCTATGTTTTTGAAGGAGTTATGGTTGATGTGCTGAGAGGTGAGATGGGTTTGATGGAACCACAAGCAGCTCTGTCTTGGCAATTAATGGTCCTTCAAGGAATTTGGTTTAAATTAATTAAAATTAATGCGAGCAGCTATTTAAAATAATTTGGTTTAATTTGAAAAAGTTGCTTGGACACCTTAGTTTGAAAGACAGTAAGACTTTAGTTTGTATTTTAAAATTAATTATTTAAAATAATTTGGTTTAATTTGCTTTTAGTTCAGTTTTAGTTTGTATTTGTTTCCAGTAATTTCAGTGTTTCACTTTAACTTATTGCATTTCTAGCTTTCATTTCAGTTTTTCATCTGAAATTTATATTTTATTTCACCTTTGATTTAATTAACAAAAATGATTTAATAGTTTTAGTTTTAGTTAATGATGATAATCCTGATTTAGCCTAAATTTATCAATTTGCTAATGTAACAAAGTAAACAATATGTTTTTATCCTACAATCGTTCTGCTCATTGATATCTAGTGTACTTGCATTTTAAACAAAACCAAATATTCATAAAATATTTAATGCCACAAACCTGTAAAACTCGGGAAAATAATTATTTACGCTGAAACAGTCATAGTATCAACACAGGGAGCCTTTTTAAATTAGATTTTGTTTCATTTACATTGATAAAAACCTGTGCACCCTGATTCCCGCAGGTTTCATTTGGGCAGTCTCAGTGAAGCTTACAATATTCACAAGTACTTTTTGAGTTTTGTGAGCTATATTAGATGGACAGTGGGCTTCATTTATGAAACATGGGCACATGAGCAGAATGGTTTGAAAACCATTTTAATGTAAATTGTTGCAGCAATTCAATGTGACTATTTAAAGTAATAATGGCGAACAATTCACACAGAAATCCGTTCTGCTTTTTTCATAAAAAAGGGCCGATGAATGTCTGCTGCTGAGACAGAGTAGGCTGTAAGTAGTCATTTGGCATACATTTTTATCCAGTGCCTCACAGCACATTTATTATGTGGACCTGCCCTCCATTTAACCAGGGGTTAAGTGCCTTGCTCAAGGGCTCCTTTTGGGGCTTCAACCAACAACCTTCGATTACTAGTCCTGAGCTTTAGCTGCTAAGACATACAATGCTGTTCTTTCTGCTACTGAAAGACATTTCACATTACTGTGTATGTGAATCTGAAGCAAATCCATAGGCCAGTCCTTAATGCGGAATCTGGATGCTACTCAATGCCACATCCAAAGAATTGTATTTACACAAAATTTTATTTACATCTATGATAGTGCTTTTTCCTATTTGTGTGTGAATGTCATCAAACACGCTTAAGAACAGAGCAGTGATTAATATGTATGTATGCAGCTCATGCCGAGTGCCTGGGTTCACACTAACATAAGAATGTGCTACACTGTTTCATGCAGTGCAAGACCACAGGCATTTAAAGGGGCTATTAATCTTCACTATGCGCTCAACCTTGTACTGAATGTTGCATAAATAAGCCAAAGTGAAGGTCAATAGAAGAAAGGTGGCTTGAAATCCTGCCCCAAATTCTGTTGAACACCTTTGAGACTTTCATTTGTTCAATAGATGTGTTTACAGCATTCAGCTGTACAAGTAATCAAAATACAAGAAAACATCAATAACAACCCAGGAAAGCCAATCTTTCACACACTCAAAACCTCAGCATCGGCAGGATTTCAGCAGGGTTTCTCTTTGGTGAGCTTTAACAAGTACTTACAAGCATCATCTGAAATGTATTAATGATATAATACATTTCTTCAAAAACCTAATAATAATAAAAACAACAGCAACAACCCTTTTTAATAGTTTTATCAATTTATTTAACACTCTATAGACCCAAATATTGATATTGATTTATTCTGTATGTGTGTAAAAGAGAAATGAATTGAATTTCAGATAAAATTAGAATTATACTGAATTTCAGTTCACTTCTGTTTTACTTCAAAGGATTTAAATTCAAACTGCATCCATAAATATGAAGCAATTTTTTTTTAAGTAAAGTAACAACACTACTATTAGGAAAACAAGCAAAGGTGGTTTTGCTTTGTTGAGAAGCCTTCCTAGCAAATAGGAGGCTAAAATTTAGAATAAAATAATAGTTTGTGTCAGAGCAGTACTCTTTTCAAGACACTACTCCCACACATCACGGACTCTACTGTGAGGTGTACTGAAAATTCATATTTAGACTCTACAGCATTCTTTTGACCTATGGTGTACTAGGAGCATGCTACGAGGCATGGAATTTAGATTCATGTCAGAGAAATATTACCTGAAATTGCATCTTTAGAGGCTGCCGCTGCTTTGTCCTTTCCAGTATGTTGAAGAGATGTTGTCTTTTTTCCATCATTTAACACCGAGGGGGAAAAAAATACAGGACAGGTCAAATGGAGGATTGAGCAATTAAAACCACTAACCATCTTAACTTTTTAACATTTGGCAAGCCAATTTTAAATAGGTTCCTGCCAAAATTGTTGTTATGGTACATTTAAGTGAGTGAAATGCTGTTGTATGTCGCTTTAACCCATATTTGTTTTGAATTTTGTTATTTACAGTTTTCACACATTTCTTAATACTCCGGTCACTTATTCAAAACTTTTCACACAGTTATTTTTATCAACTTTCAACTCGGTACAGCAGTACATTTTCTTTTACATTCAAAATAAACTAAAAAAAAAGTAATTCTTCCAAAACACTAGTAAAGGCTGCCACCCAACACACTTAGTCACTTATAAAATGTTTACATTGCAGTCTAAAAGTTTCCCTTTTCTAAGAAATTAAAAGACTAAACACCTGTAAGTGTTGAACTATGTCTAATTGTTTTATCATTTTTTTTTTCATTTCTTTTCACACACAACATCACAACATAACATCAACTCAAAACAAACAAAACAAAACAAAACAACAGACACATACTCCATATTTTAAAGGTCCAATCAAAAGGGGGAGAGAGAGAGGGAGGGAAAAAGTAACAACAAAACACATCCTTCCTTTATATAATCACATATGTTAGAATAAAAAAAAAACATCAATAGTGAAAGGCTTGGCCCCATTGATTCGTGCCGTTTAGTGTTGTCACGGTACCAAAATTTCAGTATTCGGTACCAATACCAGTGAAAATCCACGGTTCTCGGTACCAAAGCAAAACACAGAAATAGTTTTTATTAAAGAAACAAAAATAAACTGGCACAAAAACCAATTTCTTTATGCTTATTTAAAATTATTTCAAGCCCAAGTAATAAAAGTATGGAAAAAAGTAAACATTCCACCCAAAAGTTTTTGTCATTCGTGCCGTGAAAAACATTAGGGTTTGTTGTCACTTCCTGCAGCTGTAAAAGGAAAATATAATATTAGTAAAGCACTGAGTCAAAATTTCCAAATGCAGTATTCGGTACCAATACCAGTGAATAATCCACGGTTCTCGGTACCAAAGCAAAACACAGAAATATGCTAATTATGCACATTTTTATTAATAAAGTTAAACAAAAATAAACTGCACAAAAACCAATGCCATTCTTTATGCTTATTTAAAATTATTTCAAGTTTTTCCACAAGTAATAAAAGTATGGAAAAAAGTAAACAAGTTCCACCCAAAAGTTTTTGTCATATTTCTGCTGCCGCTGAAAAACATCTGTAAACTGTCGTCTGTTTTAGGGTTTGCTGGTGCTTCATGATCTTCCTGCAGCTGTAGGAAAGGAAAATATAATATTAGTAAAGCAGTGGGCTGAGTCTGACCAAATGCAACATTAGATCATTGACTCCAGCACTAAAATATAACATTTCATGTAAATAACAAGTACCTCAGCTTTTATAATAAATTTAGATACGATTACATATATTTTAAGACAAGTGGCATATCCAGAAATAGAAGGAAACTGTAAATGTATCTAACACAACAGGTTCTTTAACAATAAGATTGCATTTTTTAGATAACATGACCTAGTCACAATAAACAACAGTTATATATTGCAATTATTCTTCTTAGAGGTTAATGCAAAATTTACAAATATTCATAATATCAATCAATCAATGTAAGTTCAATCTGTTAAAATGAATTTAAAAGCAAATGAACAAACACTGAATGATCAAGTGTTGTATTAAATAACATTCACAAACATTAATTAATGTTGTAATATCAATATATTGTTCACTCACTGTAAGTTGATGTTAGATGAATAACATGAAGTCATTGTAGAAGTCTATACAGGAGATAAAATTTGACTGTACTTTCATTTAATACAAACTGTGTACATATTTAATTTTAAAGGGCTTTTAAACCTGCTAGTTATCCAGCCAAGAATAACAACAACTAGCAAAAAAAAAATTATAAAAAAGAAAACAAAACAAAAGGCCAGAACTGTTTTTTTCTGACGGACTGATACGACATAAACACTATTAACTGTTTGTACATTCTCCAACACACATATTTTAGATTCACAATTCATTTAAAAGCCTCTGGTGTGTAACAATAGTAAATACCATCATGTCCTCCTGTTGTTTTTACCCTAATAAAAGTTATAGGAGCATTAAGTAGTTAATAAAGAAACTTCATTCTAATGCTCATTATATTAGCGTTAGCCGCGCTTATGCTATTAACTCCGCTATAACGGCAATGTTTATTTTAATCCGACATTCAAATTAAAATATGGAATAATATTCATAACAGAATATCTAAATATTAAATTGAAACTTACCTGCTTGAACTCTTTCATTTGATCCGGGTGTCAGTCTTTAAAGTGTTGTTAGTTTGATGTGTTTCCTCCTTTTGATGTCGGCACGTCTCTGTGCTTTTATGAAGCGAGCGCATCTACGCACCTTTCATATCGCGCAGCAAGAACCGGGTTGACAGAAACTTGGTACCGTGACGTTTTCATTTTTTTAGTACCGACTTGGTACCGAAGTACCGGGTCTTTTGACAACACTAGTGCCGTTGCACATTCACAAGTCACCACCTGCAGGAGGCTATGGATCCAATATGTTTTTCCACACATGTGCGGCGTATACCAGTTTTGTATCATTGTCCTCTTAGCAGCCGCAAAACCAGCAAACAACCTTCTCTTTTGTATTAAGCTTATAAAGAGACCAGAATAATCATTAAGAAGACACAAACTTGTATTAGCAAAGCAATCAGTTTGTAGTGAGGAGGATAAAACCAGGTTTACATGTGTCCATAGATCAATGACAACAGGACACTCTCAAAACATATGAAGAAAAGTACCTGATGATGTAGTGTTACATATCAGGGCACCAGAAATAGATTTACGGTGTAAATGTTCTAACACACAGGTTCATTTAACAGCAGAATTTAAGCCAGTCACATTCAGTGATAACATATTTAGAGTATGCATTAAATATTCATAATCCCAAAATTGTATTCAGTAAATGAAGAAAAGCAAAAGCACTCCCATTCTGTAAATGACATGTAAACGTTAGTGTGCGTTCTAGATATCAAACCACCTAGATGAAAAATCCTTTTAGAAATAAGGTAAAGTAAATAAAAGTATGAATATCTGTTGTAAAAAATTAAAGCAACACAGACTTTTTTCCTTCCGTCATACACGTGATGTGCCCGGTCAATCTTGATGTCACGGTCCCTCAAGGAAGGGATCCACTTGGAAAGATTAACTCTGAGGAAACCAGCCACGTTGGAGCCCTCCGCACCCTCTGGCAACCCCACCAGCCTCACGTTATTCCTCCTGCTCCTATCCTCAATATCCGTCATCTTCTCGGTGAGTCGCTCCAGCTGATTTCTTAAGTCCGTGACTCTCCTCCTATCCTCACGTGCAGCTGCTTGAACGGAATCGACCCGGTCACGTGTCTGCTTCGTCGCACTAGCTAGCGCCTCAAGCTCCGCTCTCAGCTCTTTAACAGAATTGTTGGTCGCTTGTATATCTGCTTGTATGTCCGCACGCAGTTCACACAATGCTGGAGTCAGCACGGAATCCACCGCATCTCTTACTGTCGAGGCCATAGCTGAATACAAAGTGCTTTGCTGCTCTTTAAGTGCTAGCTTGATACCGTTAGCGATAGCATCGTCGATATCCTCTCTGGAGATGGTGAAATCTTTGAATATTTTCTTTATTGGCGATTGCCCAATCTTTCTTTTCCGATCGCCTTTGACTGTTGAAGTACTCATGATGGGTCCGATGCAAAGTGGTTCGAAATTTACTGACAGGATTACAAAATATTTGACAAAGTCAGCGTGCATCGAAGTCGAAGGGCCACGTGATCCTCCCATGTCTAATTGTTTTGATAGTATTTCATTTTTTTAAATTTGTATATATATATATATATATATATATATATAAATTTGGGATATATGGTATTTACGGTATCAATATGGTACAGTTTTGAAAAAGTATGTAAACATGCACAAATTATTATTCATGACTTTTTATCATTATTTATGTAAGCAACTTTTGTGCCTTAATGGGTCTCTGAGGTCTAAAAGTTAGAAAACACATCTTTCTGCATTCATGCCTCATGGCACTTGTGAGTTTCACTGAAATAAATGTTTGACAGTTTAGAGTTAGGTATTTTCATGCAGTGAAATGATTCATATTTTCTACCATTTGTACAGCTCATACACACAATGTGTGACAATTAACGTCAGAATTACTGCAAAGTATTTTGCCTCTATGGTGTTGGCAGTCTCTCTGTACAAGCTGCCATGCACTAGAGGTTTGTGCCCCATCCCTCGCACTAATTACCAGGGTTGGAGGAGAGCTAACTTGATCGAATCCATTTAGCTTGGCATCTACAGGCCAAAATGGTTAATCATCTCATGTCATCCAGCTAATGCCCCTGAGGTATTCAAAAACATGAAACACTCAGGAGGGCTGAGCGCACTCAAAGCAGCACATCTGAAATTACTGTACTGCATTGATGAATAATACATTCACTGTGCTGTGCAATCCTGCGTATTACGGCCGAATAAAACAATGAGATCCCCGATATACACTTGTCGTCATCCTGCCAGAATAGGGAGCTGATATGATCGTTGGATCTGGGGTCTGCAGGGATTACCCACAGCTTGTGTGTTGTCATGAAGATGAACATACTCTTGACAGTTTATTTCAGCCACTTAAAGTCCAACGCTACCCTGCTGATGCTTAATTCTCCATTTCATCTAAACTATGGAGAACAGAAGCTAATGAAGCTTTGTGTTGCTCATCATATTGCGTATGTTATTTTTTTGTTAGACTTAGATTCAAACTCACAAATATGTTACTTTGTCTCAGAGTCTGTGAACTGACCTTCTGATGAACATTGCGCAAAAAATTGGCTGAAATTGGCTGTTTGAGTCTGGGTGGCTTTGCAAAACTTTTGGGAGTGACAATACACAGGTCAGTCTGCCTGGAAACATTTTTGTTGAAGTACCGGTGTCCTGACATTTTATCCTACCCGTCAGATTTTCCTACCGGGGCTTACTGTGCATGCGCACATCAATATTTTGTCCTTTTTCTCACGCTGAACAACGATATTTAATGTATCTGCATCACTGTAAGGGTAGGTTTAGGGTTGTGGTAGGTGTAGACATCATCATTATAATAATAAATCATAATTTAACAGGTAGCATTTTTCGTTGTCGAATTGTACTACCTACTGTTTTAATGGGAGGTAGGAAAATCTGACAGGGTAGCACAAATCGACAGAACACCGGGTTGTTATAGTGAGTGCTTCTGAGAAAGAAATAATCACTGGATTTATCAAAGTTTAAAAGGTTTTTGGCAGGAGCTTTTTTTTTTCGATTGCTTTTTTTTTTTTTACAACCATTTAAAAGTTTGAAGTCAGTAAGGTTTTTTTTTATCATTATTATTATTCAGAAATTAATACTTTTATTCAGCAAAGATGCATTAAATTGATCTTAAGTAAAGACAGTAAAGACATTGATAATGTTACAAAATATTTCGATTTCAAATGAATGCTGTTTTTTATTTGATTTATTTATTTATGTATTTATCTATTTATTTATTTATTAAATGAAAGAATCCTGAACAAAGTAGCACAATCATGTTCAAAGTTGAAATTTATTTAGTTTTTGAGTAACAAATCATAATATGTGAGGTGGCGTATTACAGAAAGTTTCTTATCATAGGTCTTAACTTAAGATATGATGTGTTAAATTAGGATTTTTTCGCAAATTCGTATTACAGAAGCAAATCTAAATTGAATTTGGGATTCTTATCCGATCTTACAAAATCGTATCTTATCTCTAGTTAGGAAATCTTAAATGGCATTATCAAGCTCGACAATCCACTCTCAGGTCTGTTACCAAGCAACCAACACTGCGCGAGCTGCTGATGAGGTAAACAAAAGCTACTTCGCTTTGAAAATCGCCGTTTGCAAAAAAAAACCAAAAAAAAAACCGTAAGGCATTAGTCACATGCACTACAACCAGTAATGCTCCGTGATGCTTTTGTTGGTCTCTGTAATGGTGGTTGCAGTTCCTGTGCTAACTGTAATATCATGTTGCGGCAGCAGTCTGTAATTACTTATAAGTGTTTTGTCATCAAAATGTAACGCATCTTCAGGGTCCTCCAATAGTCTTTCCACCATTAAACATCTCCGTTCTTCATTTTCAATTATTAATAAATGTATTGCCATTGTTGGACAGTGCAACTGTAAGCGGTTTTTCTGTTAGCTTTCAAATAATTTTGAAGTTAGGACAGCTGTGGCCTGTGGGGTTGCCCTAAAGTTAAGACAGTTTTTAGGATTTTTTGTCAAGTTAGGAGGTTTCTGTAATACCCCCTTCTTATCTGTAGTTAAAGGGATAGTTCACTTTGAAATTAAAATTTGGTATCTATCAGCTTACCCCAAGGGCATCCAAGATGTAGGTGTCTTTTTTTCTTCTGTAGATCCAATTTTGATGTTTTTAGGTCAAACCGTTCTAGTCTGTCAGTCATATAATGGCAGGTATAGGTCACTGTCTCTATAAGAGGGAAAAAGAACATGCACAGAGAAATTCAAATTAAACAATTCCCCATCGTAACTACACATTGATGGCCTAAGACACGAAGCGAGCGGTTTGTGTGAGAAAACGAACAGTATTTATATCGTTTTTTACCTCTTGTACCATGTCCAAGTGATCTGAGTGCGCACACGCATCCGGTGTGTGTGCGCGCGCTCTGGCTCACGCTGCATTCACACGGGGCGTCGGCGTCAACGCTTGACGGAGGGCGTGTCTGAAGCGTGGTGCTGACGCAACTTTTCAAGCGCCAACGGAGGCGTCAGCCAATGAGATCGCCTCATGCAAATACCCAATCCCGTTCATGCAACACCAGAGAAGTATGTGATTGGTTGTTGTAACTATGACGGCGCGTCAGCACCACGCTTCAGACACGCTTTCCGTCAAGCGTTGACGCCGACGCCCCGTGTGAATGCAGCGTGAGCCAGAGCGCGCGCACACACGTGGCACACACCGGATGCATGTGCGCACTCAGATCACTTGGACATGGTTGTGTACAAGAGGTAAAAAACGATATAAATACTGTTCGTTTTCTCACACAAACCGCTCGTTTCGTGTCTTAGGCCATCAATGTGTAGTTACGATGGGGAATTGTTTAATTTGGATTTCTCTGTGCATGTTCTTTTTCCCTCTTATAGAGACAGTGACCTATACCTGCCATTATATGACTGACAGACTAGAACGGTTTGACCTAAAAACATCAAAATTGGATCTACTGAAGAAAAAAAGACACCTACATCTTGGATGCCCTTGGGGTAAGCTGATAGATACCAAATTTTAATTTCAAAGTGAACTATCCCTTTAAGATAGGAAAACGCACTTAGGAAATGCTGTTCTGTAGTAGCTTTTGTCCTCAATGTGCTCCTAACTGAAATTACCATTGTTACCAAACAGACAAGATACGATTTTAAAGTTAGGATCTTTCTGTAATACGCCCTGGACCACAAAACCAGTCATAAGTAGCACGGGTATATTTGTAGCAATAGCCAACAATACATTGTATGGGTCAAAATTATCGATTTTTCTTTAATGCCAAAAATCATTAGGATATTAAGTAAAGATCATGTTCCATGGAGATATTTTGTAAATTTCCTACCGTAAATATATAAAAACTTAATTTTTGATTAGTAATATACATTTCTAAGGACTTTCATATAGTTGTATCTTGGCCAAATATTGTCCTATCCTAATTAACCATACATCAATGGTCCAGGGTCACATATTAGAATGATTTCTGAAGGATCATGTGACACTGAAGACTTGAGTAATGATGCTAAAAATTCAACTTTGCCAATTTGCCAAGGAATAAATACAATTTTAAAATATACTAAAATAGAAAACAGTTTTAAACTGCAATACTATTTCATAATATTAATATTTTACTGTATTTTTAACAAATATATGCAACCTTGGTGAGCATAAGAGATAAAAACATAAAACAATCTTTTGACCTATGAAATAATTTATTACAAAAAATAAAAACTGATTACAAAGTTTAAATAGATTTTGATGAAACTTAAGCTGGAATGCCATTATTTAATTCATTCTTTGCCAATCTGTTATTGTGGGATAATCAGATGTCTACAAGTACTGTATAATGTAGTTCAGATAGCCCCACACTAAATGACTCATAAAAAACAATTAAGCGTGAATGCTATCATCCGAACAAATTGGTGTGCACCAAATGAATTCTGGTGCAGTTCAATTGATATAAGAATGCAACACTGGACCAACGACATCTAAACAAACCAAAAACAGGATGTGATGTCACAAGATGCCACCTTAAAAAAGAACAAAATTCCTAAGCATACCTGGTTCTTCTTGTCATAGGAGCATAACATTTTGGAACTGAAATGTCTGGACCAAAATAGCCAAGGGAACCGAAGCGTAAACACACCCAACTTTATGCTACGAGTTGCTGTGTGGCTGTGTGAGACACTACAAGAACGCTAACTTGTCTGCAAAATGCCAGGTTTCCTGCTCATGGGAAAAGAGACATTTTATTCTTTAAGTGTCTGTTGTGACAGCTTACAAGCTGTAATTGACAAAACAGCTTTGCTCAGTTACATTTGATTTTCCTTAAAATGAAACTCCTGAAGGGAATCCTACAGAACAAACGGTGACTATGACAGCAAAAAAAAACAACTTGTTTTTGTTTAAGTCTGCCTGTCAAGAGACTCAAAAATATTCACTGTTATTATTTCGTAAACTTTTCTGCTTTCGTTACCAGGGGGCCAAACGAAGACTCCAAAAACACTAATGGAAAAGGTAAATATTTTATATCCCACAGCAGTGTTCGAATTACTAGAGAATTGCCAGAGCTACATACAAAGCTTTCCGCCATACTGTTCTGTACAGATTTGATTACAAGGCAAATAAATAAGTAAATTCAGTCTTATGGGATTGTTTCCCACCACAGTAAACCAAAGCCCCACTATATGACGTGTTGCTAACTGTAAGGAAAAATATATTGATCATGTAACTGTTCCTAAGGATAAATATGATCATTTTACTGATTATGTAAGTATAGAAAACAATCAACAATGCTTGCTAAAACCTGACATGTTTGAAGAGGATTGTTCTGCCACACGAATGCCATGAATTAGCTTCAGTATCATTCGAACTCTGACCAGCAGTGCCATGAACTGTAATAGATTTTAAATTTGAGTAGTGTTGGATGAGTGGATATTCATTTACCTTGACGGCATGACAGGACTTGACAAATATGCCATTGGCTTGTCACACATCCACATCTTTCAGTCAGTGGAGAGCAGAAATCTTGACCTGTCACAGGCTCAGGGATACAAAACATCAATGTTGTCACAGGACCAAAATGCTGAGTCAAGAACAATTCTCTTGATAATGGGCGTCTCAGCTTACACTGCCAAACCACCACAACATATAGTATTGTCCAAAGACCTACTAGATTTGAATTGTATGATTACTGCATTATTCATATGTGGAAACTTTGTAGTTTATATAAAACGTTCTGAATAGCCATCTTAGTTAAAATAAAACACAGATAACACTTTAGTTGAATTATAGCAGAATGTAGTTGTCACTCTGAATTTTATGTGAATGCAACTGTATTTAGCATGCTAAAACAGTCTTGGCAAATGTATTCTTCTATTGTATGTAGACACTAACAGAGCAGGAAGTACAAGGGGTGTTTGCAGGATTTCATCAGAGGGTTCACACAGAGGGGAAATTTTCTTGAAAAAACAACACTAAAAAAATCTATAATTCAGTATATTTTCATGTTCATTCAACTCTGAGAGAAGTTTTAGTTTTCTTGAGTACGTCTAGCCTTCATGTAACAATTATGCATTTCTGTAAGACTTAAAGGTGCAGTAAGTGATTTCTGAGAAATGCTTTTGATATTTGAAATCATCAAACAAACACACCCCGACCCAAAATGATCACACCCATCTTGATAGCTCCACCCCTAAATTCATGAACATGCTGTGCAACATAGGCAACTCCCCCATCATGAGTGGACACGCCCCTCACTGGTGATTGGCTAGAAGAGTGTTTTGGCACTCGGTCTGATCCACTTTCAACATCATTTCTCCTGGGGACGGAACGGCGCAAGTCCGGTAATTCTGCAAATGGAACAGCAGCGTACTTGATAACATCAGTCAGCTCAGTTTTCCTCACTGTATTTACAATAAGATGAAATATGATATCAAACACCACTGCCTCTTTTCGTTTTCATTTAAGCATAGTTCAGGGAACGTACATACATTACAATGAAACGAAATATTATATCAAACAGTATTGCCTCTTTTCATTTTCATTTTAACATAATAATAGAATAAAGACCAAAGATTACCTGTTAGATTTACTCAAAACTAATTATATCTTATGTTTAACCACTACAGAGACATCAGAGCCAGCGGCAAATGTCAGAAGGACTAGCCGAGGTGAGGCTGCTCTCGTTGGGAAACATGAGCACTGAGCGCCCGCTGATCGCGTGGATCTCATGTCTCCGAAATCAACGAAGCACATTTTCAAATAGGCTTTGTCTTTATAAATAAACTGCGGATTTGAGTTTTAAACAACTATACTTTTAAAACTACATTTCATGACACAATAACAGTAATATTTAAAAATTGAAATACAATGTTGCGTGAACTCAACCAATCAGCATGATCAGCACCCAAGTCCCGCCCCCGAAAGCTCCGGACCTTTGAAAAAGTACTACCTCGCGAGCAGGGACTTTCTGAGGGGCAAATTTTTACCTGGAACTTTATTTAGATCCTGGTGCCCGCAGTGGAAACACACTGAGTACCGGCCCAAAGACCCTAGTTCCTGGGGAAAGTTCCTGCAGTGGAAACGGGGCTAATGTTACCTCTCAAAATGAAGCATATTGTATCATTTGTTTGTATTTGAATATCCACTTCATTCAATTCTATTTGTTTTATATTCTAAAAGGAATAGTTCACCCCAAAATTAAAATTACTTACTCTCAGGCCATCCAAGATTTAGATTAGTTTGTTTCTACATTCGATAAATTTAGCACTACATCACTTGCTCAACAATGGATCCTCTGCAGTGAATGGGTGCCGTCAGAATAAGAGCTCAAAAAAGTTTATTTAGCTGGAAGAAATGGGTTGAAGTTAAAATGTCTTTGATAAAAACAAGGCACTAACTGATGGAATGGAAATGTGTGGATTACTTGTGGATTATTGTGATGATTTTATCAGCTGTTAATTTTGACTCTCATTCTGACGGCACCCATTCACTGCAGAGGATTTAATTTCTCAAAATCTGTTCAGATGATAATTCATTTCAGTAGGCGATGCTGTCTGTTTTAATGACTGATAAACTGATTTAGTGAGAGAACAGTCTGAATGAATGCAAATCAAGTCTGTTTTGCAAACCTGTTTGTCCAATTCACTGAATAGAAAGAACTGACTCAAAATATTAATTCTCAAATGATTGGCATTGCTGGTATTGTGGTAGATTGCTGATTTTCTTCCCTCAGCACAGACTTCCTCTGCCCACTTAATCATATAGCCAACCAAGATCCATTTTAGAAATGCTGTACTGTAAATCTGACAAGACCAGCTAATCATTAAGGGCTGAGCATGACAGAGAGAACCGGCTGTTATGCAGAGGAAATAAAACTTGAGTGGCAAGTAAGAGCACTGCAAACATATATGACACGTAAGTGCAAATTGGCATCGTGAAACTTCTCGCTGTTGTGCCAAACTCGTAAATTATCACACACATGCTACATCGTACACTACATGAAGTCTGCGAGATGCAACTGAGATGCAACTATTTTTCTTTACTTTTTCAGTAGTGTGGCAGTTGCTCAGCTGCCCTCTAGTTATTGTTTTACAGTAACAATCTACTTTTTCCCATAAGTACAGTAGCCATACAACATGACAAAACATGACTCTTTTCTGTATGTCATGCTGAACTGAGCATACATCTTTGCATTCGTACAAGCTGAAGGTGATATTCAAACACTCTCCAAAAATGTCCATATTTGTTGTTTGAAAGTCTTTGTCTTTGGTATTTGTCTTAATCAGTTCGATCACTGATTCAATGCATTTAATTAATAGATTTGTTCAAACTAATTATTTCTAGCTATTTTTGTTGTTGTTGTTGTTCATGTTGTTGCATTTCTCATTTCTTCATTAATCTAAATGACCCTAATTTAGATTAAAAAAGCCTTCAGTGTTGTCAACCTGAGAAATACAGCTTCTCAATTTAGAGTAAACCTTAAAATTTATATTTACATACACTACCGTTCAAAGGTGGTATTAGTATTATTTATTATTTTAAATGAATACTTTTATTCAGCAAGGACATATTAAATTCATCTAAATTAACAGTAAAGAAATGTATAATAAAAAAAGATTTCTATTTTTTAAAAAAGCTGTTCTTTTGAACTTTCTATTCATCAAAGAATTATAAAAAATACTTTGCACAAAAATATTAAGTACAAAAACATCTGTTACCTACATTGATAATAACAAATGTTTCTTGAGCACCAAAACAACATTAGAATAATGTGACACTGAAATTCATCTTTGCCATCACTAAAATAGATTGCAATTGAAATGATATTAAAATAGGGAACATGTATTTCAAATTGTAATAATATTGCACAATATGACTAGTCACTGCATTATTATAAAAATAAATGCAGCCTTGGTGACCATAACAGACTTTTTCAAAAAACATAAATCATACTAACCCTAAACTTTTGAAAGGTAGTGTAGATTTTTGCCTCTATAAAAAGCACATATGAGTCCCTGCCTGTGATTTACAATGGAGTGAAATGTTCAGCTAGTCCAGCTGAAGTAAAATGCTGTGTTTCTCACTTTTCTGAAAGTCAAGCCCAAAGCCTCAGCTACAGTGCATTACAGCAGCCGCTAACAGAATAAGTCATATTTCAGTTTGAGGGTCCAACAGCTCATCTGTATGAGCTTCTCCTCTTCTCTGAGGGGCATCCCGCTCTCCTTCTCTTATTATTTCCCACTGTGAAAACAGGTCAATAAATGTCCAAAGTGACAAAGCTCACTTCCCTCCTAAGTTCTTCCATCCCCGCCTTCTAGTTGCCTGGCTTTCATGACCCTGGTGCGAGCTAATGAGTCATGGTAATGAAAGCAGACAGGGTGCAGAAGCGTTAGCGTACCGCTAATAAAGACTGACGGCACGGCTCCACACTCATTCCCTTCAAAACCTCTTCTCCATTCCCACACTCACCCTCTTATTTTCTCCATGCTGTGGGGCTGAGAGAGAAGATGCAACACTGCACTTTTGAGATGCGTCCTGAGGATGCACTTGGTTAATCCGAAATACAACAAGATAGCGATGCAGCGTTGATTTCACAGATACTTTGCACAGCGGTGCATTTCTAGCACCTGGTAATCATGACAAAAGAAGTCAAAAGATCTTCTAGATCAGATATATATGTTGTCACAGCTGTGGATGTTTGTTTGTATGAGCTCTGTTGAGGGTGCAGGGACTTTCTGTGAGAGAGGTGATTTCCTCCTCCGCTGCTGCAGACACAATCATTGCTACACATAGAGGTCTCTCAGATGCTCAGGTTTAAAGTTTTATGCCCCTCGGTGGTACCTCATACATTTCCTTCCATTTATTTTGAGGGATTGTTTCCTAGAAATCCCAAATACTGCTTTATTCAGAGACTTTTTTCAGAGTTAGATGCAGTAACTTCTGTATCCAGTAACTGGATATTTTTTAGCTGTACAGTACATATTACATGAGTGCAGAATCCCACAGATTCCATATTTTATCCTTTTTTCCTGTCTTTTTTTCCTGGTGATTTAGACAGAACAATAGTCAAGACTTAAAGGAATAGTTCACCCCAAAATGAAAATTTGTTGAAAATGGCCTCTCAGAGTCCAAACAGCTGATAAAAACATCACAATAATCCACAAGTAATTCACACAACTCCAGTCCATCAATTAACAAGTGTAATGAAAAGCTGCATGTTTGTAACAAACAAATTCATCATTAAGGCTTATTAACTTTTAAATTCATCTTTAAAAAAGACATCATGATAAAAGAGAAAACTCTATCATGAGAAGACCTTTATCTTGAGATTTAAAAAAAAAAAAAATAGATTAAGTTATCATGAGAAAGTAAGACTAGAAAAAAAATAATGCATGGATTCTTAGGGCTTCTGTACAAATTACATTAACCAAATATTGTCTGTCATTTACAGAATTATACATTTGTATACATATATAAACATTACTATGCAAAAGTCTTAGGCCATTAGTATTTTCACCACCAAAAAAAAAAATGGTTTGGAGTCAGTTATTTCTATCTTTTGCTGCAGTGTGTCAGTAGGAAATTTCAGTTTACATTTCCAAACATTTATTTTGCCATCGATTGTAATAATCCAGTGAGATTTTTGTATGCAGAAGGAGTCGCACAACAGAGATCTGATCTGATCATCATCCAGTCTGTCTGGAATTAAATGAAGAAACAGAAAAAAACTGAGACAGACTAAATCCAGAAGAACTGTGGCAAGCTAAGGCGCTTGAAGAAACCTTCCTGCAAAGATACATTAGTGTGAAAAGTTTTAGGCATTTGTGTAAAAATGCTGTAAAGCTAGGATGCTTTCAAAAATAATGTCATAAATAGATTTTATTTATCAATTAACTTCTGTTAACTAAACCAAATCAACATTATGTGACCATCCTTTGCGTTTAAAACAGCTTTTTTCCTTGGCTCACTTGCGCATAGTTTGCAGGTAACATTGCAGGAAGGTTTCTTTAAGCATCTTGGAGACGTTACTAGAGTCCTTCTGGATATAGTCTGTCTCAGTTTGTTCTGTTTCTTCATGTCATTCCAGACAGACTGGATGATGATCAGATCAGATCTCCGTGTGGAGCAGCGGCTGTTGTCAGACTCCTCCTGCATACAAAAATTTCACTGGATTATTACATTTAATTGCAAAAGTAATGTTTGGAAATGTAAACTGACTTTTCCTACTGACACACAAAATATATTTTTTTGTTGTTGTTGGTGAAAATACTAATAGCCTAAGACTTTTGCACAGTAGTAGGCCTATATATTTAAAAATGCTTTCTGCAATTTTTAACAAATAAGGTATCTGGTCTGTTGCATTTCCCTACTTTAGAAACCTTCCAGTAACGGATGCTAATAGGGATTAAAAGTGAAGAAAAGGAGAGAAGATAAAGTTTTCTCGGCTCCTGTGAGGTGAGGATTTTAGGGAGAGAAATGAGAGCTTCCAAGTGTAGTCCAGTGGAATAATTCATGGGTTATTGTTCATTGGAAAAGGCTGCAGATTCTGTTTTCGTTTTCACATTGTGAGAGCAGAATAAAAAACAAAAGCCAAGAACCTGCTGTGCAGAGCTTGGTAAGACTGAAGGGCTTATTATTGTCACATTAGACATTTATGCGTTGTGATAATAGGTACGGATGATAGAGCATGAAAAATTTAAAACCAGTTCATCAAACTGATGCTATTGTTTTGTATAGAACTTGTCCGAATCATCAAAACCACATTATCAGTTTGAATATGAATTGAATGTAGTGTCTCCAGCAAAAATCTTATTTTTTTGTAGTTTGCAGTCTAACTAGTAACTTTCTGTAAAAATGGTTTTAAATAGCTTAGTTTAACATTTTTTTCCCTGTAAAGTAATGTGTAGACTAGCTAGCTTTTATATATATATATAAAACATACAGTTATGATTTTTCAAATATGTTTCAGTGGTTACCTTTAAATCAAAGAGCTAAACAGAGGTACTTTCTGTGGCCAGCCTTGCCTTTGTTTTATATATTACTGTGTTTACTGCAATTCAGCATTTCTTGGGAGATAAAAAGAAATACATTCACTTTAAAAAAAAAAATCCTCTTTCTGAAAGTCTTTTCTTTGTACGCTTGAGTCAACTTCGTCATTAGCCCTACAGTTTAAATGAAGCACATTTGAGAACAGAAACACTCAGCAGAACAAAAGACCAAAGTCACAGAGGATAATGCATAGTGGGGTATCCATCAAAAGAAATGACAGGACTGCTTACACAACCAAAACCCCCACAAACTAGGGGTTAAAATTGCACTTGCAGATTGTCTGGGCAAAGTTAACTATTATGTGATATTTAATGTCAGCTAGAAAGATCAAACATGAGGTTGTCCTCCTCTGAAAGGAATAGTTCAGCCTAAAATGAAAATTGTCATCATTACTCTCACACCAAACCTCTTCTGCAGAACACAAAAGAAGATATTCTGAAGAATGAGAGAATCTCTTGAATGTTAATGGACAGTCATCACCATCACACTTTTCTAATTTCCTGTTTTGAATGTTTAAAAAGCCCCTGTCCTCACATCTTGACATTTCTATTGCAATAAGGTTTGTTATTCTCTTGGATATTCTGGCTCTGATTTCTCTTGGCTTGTTTTCGGCTGTTGGACTCTGTTTTCCCCATGTTGGTTGTGACTTCTGCCTGATTATGGCATTGATTTATGGATTTTATTATTAAAGGGATATACTTAGCCCAAAAAAGAACTTCTATCATCCTTTACTTACACTTATGTCCTTCCAAATTTTGGTCTATTGCACAAAGCCATACTACTTCAGACGATCTGGAATATAGCACAAATAGTCATATGGACTACTTTTATGGTACTTTTATTAAGCTTTTTATCATTTTTTTGGCATTTGACAGTCCCAGTTACTATCCACACTGATTGTATAGAAAAGGTCAGCCTGTATATTTTGCAATCTAAAAGTTATTTTAGGTTCCAGGGGAAAAAAAGAAAGTAGGCTTTGAAAGACACGTCTGACCTCATTCTACCACAGTGATAAAAGACTGACGTACTATAGAAAAATGGTACACTTGTTTGTTTTTCAAAGAACTTAAGATCATGATATCACAGCGAATAATTAAAGCCATTTTTATTTCATTTCACAGCTTGATATGGAGCACGGTGGGGATAAACGATCTGTGTCAGGCCTGCTGGGGTCCATATGGTCCATCACCAAGGTTCTCACACTACATCACACCCGTGAGCTATAGATGAACACAGGCTGTCTGTTTACCAGTCATCCTTCAGAAAAACTTATGAGGGCCAGCGGAACAGGTACCCAAGGCTGTGCCCTTTCAAATGTTTATTGTCTGTTACAGTATCACTATGTTCAACTATATTTCATGATTTTTATGTGTCACGTTACTATAGTGGAAAAGGACATTTGTTGTACTGCAGAGCCTAGTGACAGAGATTTAAAAGGGTGTCATTCAATGTTGGGAGCAGTCACTGAAGCACTGAGCAATAGAGATAACTGCTTCTGACTGAAGCCTGAGCAGGACGGATGTGGCTTGGTTCACATTTAACCATTTATCTGCCTGAGGTATTTGGTGCACGAAGAAGAATTTCACAAGGGTCTGTTCTATTAAAATGGAATTGTCTCATTAAATGATCTGTTGAGGATGTTAAATGAATTAATTACATCATATTTTGAATAATTAAATTAATTACAATTATGAGATATCCCTGCTACAAAAAGGACACCTTCAACAAGTTTGGGGTGTGTTTCCCAAATGCACTGTTACTCAAATATGGTCGCGACTTCTGTTGTTACCAATGTAGTTCAATGAGTTGGTATTTCCTGAAAGCACCAAGTTCCAACAAACATTCACAAACAGCACTGCAAACTTGTGTGGTTGGAGCTCTCAAACTGTGCTTAGACGCATTGTCAGTTTGATGTATGGAATTAAATGCATCATACTCTTGGGTACAATAAACAAACTAACATGCAGTACGTTATATATCTTCCATCCCTTTTAAATATATATATATATATACATTGTAATATATATTTTAGTGTTAACAGTCACCGCCATTTTTTAAAGAGTGTGAATGTGCATAAGAAACCCCTGGGGTTTGAGGTCAGAGGGACCCGCAATGAATCAAAAATCAAATAAAGAAAAAACAAAACATTGAAGTAGTTCTCAAATGCCATTCTCAATATGTCTTATTTCCATATCATTGAACATCATATGAAATCTTTTACCTACTGCTATTAATAATACTTTTTTGTATGGTTGTCCTGGACCAGATTTAATAAACCTTGGTCTATTGTGTGTTTACGTAGAAAAAACAAGCACACACGCACATGAAAAAAAGTGCAGGCTGATGCAAGATGTGTCCTGTGTGAACAGTCTCTTAAATCGTTGGCCCTAGGAAAAAATACATTTTTAATAGGTGTCTCAACCCATAATATAAACGTAAATGTATGACCTCCGAAGAAGCACGAAGTCAAATCTGTATATCTATCATTTCCAAGGAGATAAGACCTTTGCAATGCAATTTTAATGTCATTTAAGGCAGTTTCAATACTTAAGTTCTTAATATACAGTCAGGACAAGGTTACAAGCGCAAAGGTTTCAATAGATGTTTTCAGAATATCAGAGGTCATGAATTGCTAACATCTGCTTACTGAACATGAAGAAGAATACATTTTTTATGTCAACCAGCTATAACTTTTATTACCCCTTTATGACATTTATAATGTTGGAGTCATAAAGTTGCTGTCTCGGCACTAACCAAAGGCAGTATTTTTCCTATTATGTGAGGGATTGTTAATTTTCAAATATTCACCCAAAAAGTGAAAGCAGAGGAAAGAATGACTCCATTTATTCGCTGCGTATTTATCAGCTGTGATTGATGTTGTTCATTGAAGAAAGCTAAGGAGAAGAACTCACTATGGTTACAAGGGGAATTAAGTATTGAAGACTCTCTCGTGTTAATCCATGAACACACGCTGTGTCTGTGAAGCAGCGAGTGTAATGCTGGTTAGAAAAAACAACATGTATAATGAATACATATCACTTGTTTTAGCAAATAATCCTTCTCCCTACCTAGCTGAGAAGATGCTAACATCACCATCAGCTTTTCTGTAGCTCAAATAGTAGAGCATGGCGCTAGCAACGCCAAGATCATGGGTTCGATCTTGCCAGGGAAAGCAAGAGCTGATCAAATGTAAAAACTGTAACTTGAATGCAATGTAAGTCGCTTTGGATAAAAGCGTCTGCTAAATGCATAAATGTAAATGTAAATGTAAAATCACCTAAAACATTATGTTGAAAGTTTCAGATTCTTTCTAGATTCAGCCTACTGGATAGTGTTTTAACAGTGGTTCCACAGAGTATTTGGACACTGAGGGTGTATTCACACCTGTCTTGTTTGGTTCGATTGAATCGAACTCAAGTTCATTTCCCCTCTTGGTGCGGATCTTTTGGGCAGGTGTGAATACAGCAATCGCACTCGGGTGCGGACCAAGCAACCGTACCGAGACCCAGCTGAAGAGGTGGTCTCGGTCCACTTCTAAACAAACTCTGGTACGGTTGAATGGATAAACCAATGAATGGATGACCTTAAGCACACATGTGGTTTTGTTTACAGTTTCTGGTTCACTTGCAAAAAGAACAGTGTGAAAGCGAACTGCACCAAACAAACAAAAAAAAAAATCAACATTGTATTTGGTCCGGACCAAAGCAAGTGAACTAGCGGACTTTCCTGGTGTGAATACACCCTTAAAAAAAATTCACAAAAATAAGTTTAAATGTAAAACCTACAAAAGAGAGATGTACAGTTAGATCGTTAGTTTTGAATGAATGAATGAATGAATGCAACTTTATTAAATTTAAAGGAACTAGCTTGCATTTTCTAAAAATCACTTTGGGACCCATTGTCATTGCAAAAATGCAAGAAAATTAGTTCAGAGAAAAGCTTTTTCATCGTCTATTTGCGGATACAATTTACTTTGGTATTTTGGTTATCTAATGCAGTGATATTCATTCATTATTAAGTGTGGTTTATGTATCTTTTGGGGCTACTTCAAGGTTAAACTACTTATTTCACATTTCTTTGATGTTAAACATGTCTTTTAATTTTTTTAACTTCCTATAAAATAAGCTTCAGTCTATATCCTTAAAAAGCGTCTGAAGTTATACTTACCCCGCGTGACAATAACTAACCTGTTCCGCAGAGTGTTTGTCTAATTTGTAGCGCATAGACCTTGAAATGACTTAGTATTTGTTAATTTCTTTTTCCAGAAAGTGAGACACAGTTGTCTTGGGTTTTGGACTTGGCCTCCCTCCAGCTGTGTGTCCTTCCCCTGCCATCCTTACTGAAGCTCAGGCTGCACTGGCAGGCTGGGGAATGCTTTGAATGTTAATGAAATATGTCATCGTGAGTTGTCTCAGTAATTAATTGTTCACATCACATATTTGAAAGGCCACCAGGAAGCAGTCCCAGTAGCACTGTGGCGCGTTGCCTGTCTCAGAATAGAGCTCCACTTTGAGGCTGGAATCAGAGTGCAACTATTGAAGCCTAAATGGTAATATAAGCAGCCTTTGCTGTGTGAACAATAAAAAGCACAAGTGGTATTTGAATAAACCTTTTTTTACTACACCATAAGCACCACCAAACCCCTTCACTCCTAACCCTATCTTCTCTCTTCCATTTTATATATTATAACCATAGCATTTAATGCTTATGCATATAAATACAACATATTTAGAAGAAAAAGTTCTCTCAGTCACACAAATGTGCATAATTAAGCAATTCAAACTTCATTAATTAAATAATTCATTCATTCATTCATTCATTCAAATAGTTCAAAATGAAGCCACAGCAGAACTGTTTCTTGTCTCTGAGCAACACATTCTAGGGCTTTTCACACTGCGCTTAACCCCGGGTTGTCGTCGTTCTAAACACCGCTTTTAACCCCGGGTAAAGAAACGTTTCACACCTGAAAAGCTGTGTAAACAGGTTGCCTGCTGTTTGTCCAATCTGTGACAGTGACACTGCAAATATGCAAATAAGAACGTTTACCCGGGGTTTAGGAAGGTACAGTGTGAAATGTCTTTTAATGAATACCCAGAATTAACAGTTAATCCCAGGTATAGTATGAGCAGTGTGAAACGTGATTACAGATAACCCAGGATTCCGTTTATCCGGGGTTTAGGATGACCCAGGGTTAACAATTTCAAGTGTGAAAAGCCCTTCTGATTTTGCATTTTTAAAAGAATCTGTTGAGTGAATCATTCAATGACTTACTCATAAAGACAGTCACTAGTTTATTTCCTAAATTAATCAGTGTTTTAAATTAATTAAAGATATTCAATGACTAATAACGACACTTGTAACTTGTAGCCAATCTCTGAATTACTAAAAAAATTCCTTCCACTAAATCACACACTGTGACCGTATTTGTTTATTTAGTCAAAAATAGGTAAACCAGTCACAATAAATCATTTACAGACAGACAGACATACTTCTTTCACCCTAAAGGGACAGTTCAACCATCATGTACTCCCTCTTACATTGTTTCTTGACTTACTTTCTTCTGTGAAACATACATTTTGAAGAATGTTGGTTGCCAAAGAGTTTCGGTTACGATTCCTTTCTATGACCAAGAAGCACTAAGACATTTCTCAAAATATCTTCTTTTATGTTCCACAGAAGAACGTCATCCAGGTTTGGAACAGAGTAACGAATGCCAGGATTTTTGCCTGAACTTTCCCTTTAAGTCATACTAGCTATTCTGTTGGTTTAACACAGCAAAACCATAATCCTTTCAGGTATGTGTACCCCTGGTTGGGAATCTTTCATCTTCCATTTCATTACTTTTATACATCTCCAAAATATTAAAAGGTATGGTACAAAAAGGGCATGGTACTTTTTGTTAGTGAAACAAAGCAAAACAACAGTAGAAGTGGCTTGTTCTTTTCTAAAATCTAATTTTAAAGTTAAGGAACAACTTAAAACTTACAATCAAATAAAGACTTTGCTCTTATCAAGTTATTGGCCTCAGGAAAGACCGTATCCTATGAACATGAACCAGAATGACTCGAGTTCATAATGTGGAGGAGACAGCAGTTAAGTAGTAGAGCTCCTAAGTATGATGGAAACATTATTTAAGAGCGGTAACTACCTCTATCATTACTGGTACAAGCAGAACCATTCAGTCTTTGAATAGTCCTAATGCAAGGGCAGCAATATCAATTTGTGACTGTACATGCACTTTAGGTTTAAAGACAATCAATAGCACTCCATGATAACACAATTACAAGACTGTGGCTGAGATGAAGGAGCCAACCAGTTTAGAACCCTATATATGCGAGGTAATACTGGATCAATAAATATTCATTCTTAAATGAAACTGTTATTTTTAAAGCTCTGCTGTTTCATTTGGTGGATAGCAAAATACAGTGCTTTGTGATGATGTGCTGCATCAAATTTTGATAAGATTAAAGTCAACTTCAAAACTTCAAAAGACAATTTTAAAAGATTAAAATATGTACAGTATCTCACAGAAGTGAGTACACCCCTCACATTTTTGTAAATATTTTATTATATCTTTTCATGTGACAACACTGAAGAAATGACACTTTGCTACAATGTAAAGTAGTGAGTGTACAGCTTGTATAACAGTGTAAATTTGCTGTCCCCTCAAAATAACTCAACACACAGCCATTAATGTCTAAACCGCTGGCCACAAAAGTGAGTACACCCTTAAGTGGAAATGTCCAAATTGGGCCCAAAGTGTCAATATTTTGTGTGGCCACCATTATTTTCCAGCACTGCCTTAACCCTCTTGGGCATGGAGTTCACCAGAGCTTCACAGGTTGCCACTGGAGTCACTGGAGGATGTTAGAGACCTTGCGCTCCTCCACCTTCCGTTTGAGGATGCCCCACAGATGCTCAATAGGGTTTAGGTCTGGAGACATGCTTGGCCAGTCCATCACCTTTACCCTCAGCTTCTTTAGCAAGGCAGTGGTCATCTTGGAGGTGTGTTTGGGGTCGTTATCATGTTGGAATACTGCCCTGCGGCCCAGTCTCCGAAGGGAGGGGATCATGCTCTGCTTCAGTATGTCACAGTACATGTTGGCATTCATGGTTCCCTCAATGAACTGTAGCTCCTCAGTGCCGGCAGCACTCATGCAGCCCCAGACCATGACACTCCCACCGCCATGCTTGACTGTAGGCAAGACACACTTGCCTTTGTACTCCTCACCTAGTTGCCGCCACACACGCTTGACACCATCTGAAGTTTATCTTGGTCTCATCAGACCACAGGACATGGTTCCAGTAATCCATGTCCTTAGTCTGCTTGTCTTCAGCAAACTGTTTGCGGGCTTTCTTGTGCATCATCTTTGTAAGAGGCTTCCTTCTGGGACGACAGCCATGCAGACCAATTTGATGCAGTGTGCGGCGTATGGTCTGAGCACTGACAGGCTGACCCCCCACCCCTTCAACCTCTGCAGCAATGCTGGCAGCACTCATACCTCTATTTCCCAACCACAACACTCAACTTCTTTGGTCGACCATGGCAAGGCCTGTTCTGAGTGGAAGCTGTCCTGTTAAACTGCTGTATGGTCTTGGCCACCATGCTGCAGCTCAGTTTCAGGGTCTTGGCAATCTTCTTATAGCCTACACCATCTTTATGTAGAGCAACAATTCTTTTTTTCAGATCCTCAGAGAGTTCTTTGCCATGAGGTGCCATGTTGAACTTCCAGTGACCAGTATGAGAGAGTGAGAGCGATAACACCAAATTTAACACATCTGCTCCCCATTCACACCTGAGACCTTTTAACACTAACGAGTCACATGACACCGGGGAGAGAAAATGGCTAATTGGGCCCATTTTGGACATTTTCACTTAGGGGTGTACTCACTTTTGTGGCCAGCGGTTTAGACATTAATGGCTGTGTGTTGAGTTATTTTGAGGGGACAGCAAATTTACACTGTTATACAAGCTGTACACTCACTACTTTACATTGTAGCAAAGTGTCATTTCTTCAGTGTTGTCACATGAAAAGATATAATAAAATATTTACAAAAATGTGAGAGGTGTACTCACTTCTGTGAGATACTGTATATATAGTTGTATTATATATAATGTAAACATAATAAAATAGATTTTGCATATATTGTAATACTGTATGCTGATCCTGCTCACAGTGGGAAAAGCCTTTTGCATTCTAAATAAGAATTCAGCACGTCTCTTTACTGATGTCACAACCTTTTCATTTTAAGTTAAAAGTAAAGACCTCGAACACTCAATTATGGAACATGAAATTAAGTATTTATGAGGCATAAAACAATACAGCATATGTTCTGTACGTGTTTCTGCACTTAAGATGTCATGTCATCACATCCACAAAAAGAGTTCACATTATTTTAAATTTAATTTAGAAAATTTATTTTTAATTTTTATGCTATGTGCAACCATTGTGTGCTGTTAGTTTGCAGATTTCAGCCTATTTTCCTTGATTCTTTTGACATGCATATATTAAACATCTAAGGCTGAAAGCAATCTTTGCTGAGAGTGAATATAAGAGACTGCAACCCATTCAAGGAAAGAGCAGCTTTATTCGCTTTCTTCATTCTATGCAAATGTCATCCTTTGGCAATGATGGCTGTACATCCAACATTAAGCCATAGAGATGAAGAAAAATATATCAATAAAAAATATATATTTGAATTAATTATACTATATGGCAACTAACTGATGTAAATAGTTGTAGGTAATCGTATATATATATTTCTGCAGTAAAATTCCCCTAAATGAAAATAATTCAAAGACTTTTCATTTAGCAGTTAATATAGACAAAAAGTGATTTAAGTCAATATATTGTTTCTGAATATTGATATAATTTTCTCAAATAAATAAATAAATAACTTTGAGAAACTGAGACCATGTGCATTTTGTTCAATGTGAAGAAAATAATATAAATAAACAGTAGAGCTGGATTCCAATTATAATCTCTGAATAATAGGAATCCACATTAGTCAGGTTAAGCTTTACGCTTGTCATCAAAATTGTTCGTTTATGAAAAATGTAGGGACGTGGTTTCTGTATTCTGATGACAAAATAATGACACAGTAATTTTTAGCCACCCGAGCTCATTTTCAAGCTGTGACAAGTCAACGTGCTGTGGCATTAACAAATGTTTTGCTTTCCTTGCTGTAACTTCTACATGGACACTGATTATAGACATTTAATGACCTGGAACATTTTAATGACAGACCGCCTACGAACTTTGTAGACAATTATATTTTCTAAAATGTTTTGTTAATGCTGTGCTAATTTTGTTTATTGTTTAAGGCTATTGTGTGTAGCAGTGCACAGTGCTGAGGCTTAGACATGTTTTATATTTATATAGAACGTTGGTGGAAGCATTTGTTGATGATCTGGAGCAATTTTCCTGTTCCTTTAATAATAATGCAGGATTTGATTTAGACTGGGGTGGTAATTTTTGGATCACTGGGCAGAGAGAATTATATAGGAGAGCAAATGTTTCAGAGTGACTTTCTATGTAGACGTTCCCTCATTTGATCCACCATTGTCCTCCAGCTAAATCCTTGCTGCTGAATGAATGCCAGTAATTACAGTTGTCCTAACATTTTCATCTTTATAATAGTGTTGTTACATAACACTGGAAGTGATGGTGTTGAACAGCTCAAACTCCCAACGTCTTGACATTTTGGATCCAATGACCTATATGTCTAAATAACAGTGAACGATTTTCCTTTATTTTGAAAAATTAAAGGGAAAAATATGTTGTCCTGAAATAGCCTTGTCTTATGGGGACAAATTCTGAAACATAATTCTTCAAAAGCATATTTTAAAAGGGTCATATATCATAAGGAATCAAATTATCCTTGATCTTTTGAGATAAAAGAGCTACATGTACTGTGAAAACATACTATAACTTTCAGTAGTCAAAAGTCCCCAGTCCAAGAAGACCTTTTATTGAAACTAAGCTACAAAAATGACTCACTCTTACTTCTGACTTTTATTGTGATTGTATTTTTATTGTGAGGACTTCTTTCAAAAACATTTAAGTCGTTTTTGAAAGGTAGGATAGAATTGAACATAATCAAAAAAAACAAAAGATTATTTCTTACGTATGGGATGAATGAATGAATGAACGAATATTAAAAAAGATGTCTAATTCAGGTCAGAAAGTCAGAGAAAGTCAGAATGAAAAGTTAGAAAGTCAGATGAAAACTAAATTCTGTATCACTGAATTCTGAATGTAAAATTCAGAATGAATGAATCATGCCTTTAATTAACAGTTAATTAATTTAACAGTTAACTTTAATTTACAGTTCAGTTCAGCTTTATTTGTGAGACTCGGGGTCCATTAGACCAGGGGTTCCCAACCTTTTTTACTCCGGGGCCCCCCTCCTTCTCCAGTCAATTTTGCAAGGCCCCCCTGACATTTCCTCTTATACTGTACTTCTGCAGCAGAGAGAAAAGTGTTTATTTTTAAACTTTTTTTATTAACCAAAACATTTGTTTTGCCTTATTATTCTTCTACTGCATGTCATACAAAAATAAAAAAAACTCAAAATTCAAGCAAACTTTAAATTAAAGCTATACTTCATAACTTAAAAGGAAACCCTCTGCTCAATTCTAACTTTTTAAAATAATATAAATGCTATAAACCTATATAAAATAATATAAACCTGCCATACCAAACAGGACAACAGGGAGATGCCAAAAGACCACTCACTACACCTGTCCCATTGAACTGGACTGACTGAAAATATTGCCTACTGTTTGTATCCATTAAAAAAAATAAACATACAAATGAAAAATACAGCAAATAAATTTTAAATCTGTTGAAACACATCGATCTGAAGACGGGATCAGTGAACAGTTCCTCCATCAGAGCGCGTCTGATGCTCACATGTCCATAACAAGCCTCACAAGATTCTCTTTTATGGGTGAGCATCCATTATAAAACACGCACAGGATATTAATTTAGACAACTATGCAAATATTGAAATTTCACACAAAGGGATCAGAGCCCCGAGCGCGCAGTTTGTGAATCATATAATGCGTGCCTAATGTACGACTCTGATACACAGGAGTGTCATAGGCTACATTAGGCATGCACAAGTTCGTTATTATTACTCTAATCGTCTTTACCTTTACATTAGAGCGACGGTTTGCTTCATACAGCCCAGAGATGTAGTTTGCTTGCAGCGGTTGGAAGTTTTGAGCCGCCGTTCAGTCTGTATTTAGCAGTGCGATGAGGCTTGCTGCGCCGAGTCCGAAGCAATCAATCACAGAGCACGAAAGAGGCTGTGCTTTGATCATTTTAATTTAACACATTAATAATGAAATTAAACAATTATAGGATAATATTTAAATTAATTTTAAGCCATCTCGCAGCCCCCTTGGAGGATCACTGAGGCCCCCTAGTGGGCCGCGACCCCCCGGTTGGGAACCCCTGCATTAGACAACATAACACACAGACTAAATACAGTACATACCGACACCACAATTAATAAAAGACAGTTGCACCAATGTTTCAGATTTCTCAATTGAACCTGACTTTCCAGTTTAAGAGAAAATTTGGAAGCATCAGAAACAACACCCGTATAGACTGACTTGTGACACTGTTGTTGATACAGTGTGAGTCAAGGGCTAAATTAACCCACTTGAGTGCACAAAAATTCTGCTGGTTCTGCTGTAGAAACACCTACACAGCATCCTGGTCATCTCCTTACTGCATCTTCAATTATGGATCCAACATCCCTGGTTGTCATGCTCACACAACAGCCTGTGCACCCACAGGAACACAGACACCACCTGTGCAGGGCCATCACGGATGGAAAAATGGTAGATTTTGCACGTTCCCTCCATAGCCACGAGTCTATCAGATAATTTATAGCTTTGCAGCACATATCCTCAGCCCAGAGCGAGCATCCGTATTACCTGATCTGAAGCTCTTGTGTCATTTACATGCATTCACCACTCATCCCGATAGCACATTCATCTCTTTCTCAATGAGATTAGCTAACCTTTTTCTACCTTTCCTACGGAGAAGCGTTGAGGGTGACATAACCTTCAGAACACAATCCCTGCCTGCAGGCTTTGCCATGTCATGTTTCATTATTGGCATTTCCCATCTCTACCCATGGCTTAGGGCTAATCTCTGCTATTCTAAATCAACTATTTTGTGAAAACATATTTTGTTATTTCTGTCTCGTGCTGGGTTCGACACTGAATGTCAGGCATCTGGAGGAGGGTCGGCCTTGGGCGCTGATTGAATTTTCAGATTTGATGGATATATGATTCTAAGCCACTGAGGTCTGGTGTATTAGACTAATGCGAATGCAGTGGTGTAACTGACAATTCAAAGCCTCAGCTTTGCTGTAGGTAGAGCGACCAAAAGATTTTGCCCCGCTGCCAGAATAACTTGGATTCCAGCGGAGAGCTTCACAGTCTGTTTCTTTCACAGTTGGAAAGCTGCCACACACTTTCTCACCTGGTGCTTCGGTTTATTGCTATCGTGAAATTCTTAGATGCAGACCAACATGACATCTGTTTGCTGGAAACGGCTAAAATGACATTACAAGTAGAATGTTAAAGCTACAGTTCACCAAAAAAATGTGTTCACTGTCATTATTTACTCAGCCTCATGTTGTTACAAATCTGTTGGGTGTTTCTTCAGGCACTTTTATGTCACTGGCATTCATTTTTATTACAATTTTCATTATTTATGTTTTAAATTACATTTTAATTAAAAGTAAAACTTGTTTTCTTATTCGAAGATCAAATTAAAAATTTATTTTTACAATGTCTTCATCATTTATTTTTGTCTCTGATCCAGATATGTAAATATGAATTATTAGTTTTAATGATCTAAATAAAAAGTGAAATAAATATAATACATGTAATGTTTATTTTGATCTAAATTGTTTCAATTTTCAAACATTATGATATGTCATATTTCATTAAATTAAATAACAAAGGAAGAATTTCCACGGTATACTGTAATTTGAGATATATAAAAATGACACCGTAACAGAAAATACTTTTTATTAAAAAAATAATAATAATAATTCTAAAAACACTTTTGGACATTGTTGGAAGAAATAAGAATCTGAATAGTTAGAGAAAGCAGCTCTTTTCCTTATAATGTTCATAATCACGTCTGTTAAACTCTTAACTCTTAAACTAAAAAAAAAAAAAAAAAAATGCTAAAAGTAGTCCTTTTGACTTGACTCAATTAAACTTTGTTTTCTTTTGGAACAACATGAGGGGGACTAAATGATGACAGGATTTTTATTTATATGTGAACTAAGTAATTGATTAGTCTTGCACACCAACATTTCAGAATGTCTTATTTATTAATGTGAACATTCTCTCACACTCAAAGTTTGTTTTTCATTTACTTCTGCTTTTGAAACTTGCCTTTTTTAACTGAACTAAAAACTTGTCATAGAACTTACACAGAGTAATTTCACTCATGATTTGAGTTTGATGTAAGTATGAATCCTCATCCTTGATGTTCAGAGCCACACATCCATATTTAGATGTTAGAAATGTTACTTACATGTCAGTGTATAAAGTTTCCTTTTAGCACATTCAAATAAAGGAAGTTATTTGAAAACTTTTCAAGAAAGAACATGTCACACTAAAGAAAAAAATATAAAAAGTGAAGTATAACAAACTTTCCTTTTGATTTGCAAGTTTTGCTTTTACAGCTGGCATAAGAGCATACTGTGGGGCCCACACATTCGATCTTACAGCGAACTTGAGCAGGGATGGACACCTACATCTATGTCTAAACAACAATTTGATAAGAAAAATAGTGTAGAAAAGCTAAAAATTAAAACACAACATGGATTTTTAGTAATACTGTATAAGGATATTTAGTGGTTTACAGTTCTACACTGTCAAAGGTGTCACTGTTCTTTTTAATGTCCTGTTAGATTTTAAACAGTCATATGTCATTCAGTTTTGGAACTCATGTCATGTTAATAATTTTGCATATTCATGGCATGTTAATATGTTGCATATTGGTGGGCCCATGCAGTGAACTGCTGGGTGAACTTTTCCTTTAACCTTGTAAGATTGTAGTAAGCTTGTTCTGCAGCCTTTGTCATGGTGAGGTCTCTGTTTATGGGCAACAGTGACAGAGCAGTCTTGGTTCCACAGTTTCCTGCTCTCTCTCTTTTCCTCTGAAGTCTTCTTCTTTGAAGAGGTCCATGAGCACCTCTTTGATCTGTTTCTTACCCTTTCTGTTATTCTTTACACTGACAGACAAGACGGTACAAGTGTCCACACACACTTTCCAAACAAATTAAGTTACAAAGCCATTAAATGCAGTTTGTCTGAATGATGTTGAAGGAATATTCTAGGTTTAGTACAAGTTGATTTTTAATATTTAAAAGCAAACTTTGTACTTATTCATTTATGTGGTCAAAAGCAGTGGTGGATGAAGGTCACAAATCTAGTACTTGAGTAAAAGTACTATTAATAATAAATTATTTCTTCATTAATTGTACAAAAGTACTTGAGTAATCATACAAAAGTTGATTTTTAATATACTTCGATCGATAAACCATGTTTATTATTTATTCTATAGCATTAGAGCTGTTCCATTGCAGTGGCTTAGTATTGTAATCACACGTTTTGCTGTAATAATGCAGGGAACCACTCGTTATAAATCTCCTAACTGTGATATTTTCAGAAATAGAAGTTGCGTTTTTCTTTTCATCTGAAACATGCTGCGATTTATATTCCAAAACCACTCATATAATATAATGCAGAAACGCTCATGAAGTCAGAAAAGTCGTGTATGCTTAAGGTTGAAACTAAATGATGTTTATAGTGAATGCCCCTATAAATTGTCTTATATTTACGATTTAGTTTTAATCCAAATGATGCTTGCTATGTGAGCGAACATCAATAAAGATCACACAACAGAAGTGTGCGTGCGCTCTCTCTCTCTCCCTCCCTCCCTACGGTTAAGTAACTTGTGCATTGTTTTACTTACTTGTTTTTGACATATCCGACCGAACTACAAACTATCCAGTGATGTCTGTGAGAAAGGGATATTCACACGACAAGCTCGCGCATCTGCACCGGTGCGCGCTCAATCCACTCAGCGCTTTGCTCTTCAGCTCACGCAAATCAGCTATACAGGCGTTAATACTGAATGTTTAACATTATTCCTTGCATACATCTGCTTCGTAGACATCCTTAATCTCTAATAACACAATTCTGCTGTCTGTTGTTCTGTTGTCAGTGTTTCTTTGTCTGAATATGGCACTTATCACATGCTGTGTGTGGTATCGCACAACCTGATATTGCCGAGTGCGACGTGTTCCTGGGTCAACATCTTTGTTGACCCTGGAACAACATTGTGATTAACCAATCAGATTTCAAGAACCAGTTTATCATTTTTGTGAAGTTTAGGATTACAATCAGTGTTTGGTGCCTGTACATCAGTGTAATTCATCTATCAGTTCCTCTGATTTTAGGGATTACTCATGGGTAAGGTTAGGTTTAGGTGTAGGAATATGGTTAAGATTATATTTTTGGATTAAAATGTTGTTCCAGGGTCAACAAAATATGTTGACCCAGGAACACGTCTAACTCGGCAATATCAGGACGTGCCGTGGTATCAGCGTTTGGTATCGGGGCATTTTAACGAGTACAAGTACGAGTACGAGTACAGGACCTCGGTATCGGGCCCGATACAATACCAGTATCAGTATCGGTGCATCCCTATTTATTATTAATTATATTATAATTTTAATAGTTTTTTCTAGGTCTTACAGGCCTGTGTGTATTAAGTAAAATTAAATTATGTGTATAGTTTTTAATAAAACAGCCTTTTAAATGATCTGTTTGAGCACTGAACTATAGTGTTATATTTCAATAAAATATGACATATACCACAAACCCGTGAACAGTACAGAAGTGACAATGATTTTACATTTTGTTCTTGTTAAATAAATTCAGTAATCCAAAATGTGTGCAATTTCACCTCACACCTCTGAGTGTGTATCTCGTCCTTGATAAACACTTTCCTCAGTGTCAAACACAGCCACATCTGACACTCACGATCTTGATGAAAAGTCTCATTAGTAGACTGAGGGAGCGTGAGCGGAAGAGTGATGTCCCAGCATTCTGCACTCGGAGGGTTCAATTAAAGAAAGAGAAAAACAATACTCACAATTCATGCCTGACAACTTCACCTGTCTTAATAAGCTTCTTCTCATTAGAGGCAATATCTAATATAAGTGCAGTATATGTAATGTTTCAAAGAGCTCATTGATGCATTTGTGAAATCACATCAGGGAAATCACAAAAGACCTATTTAATATCTCAATTCTTTCAATCCATACAGTATATATCAATAGGTTCTCCTCACAGCTCAATGGCTATTGAATCAATAAAAAAAAATGTTTGAACTATTCCTTTACAGGGCTTATAGCATTTTCTTTTATATCGTATTTATTCAGTTGTATGTAAAAATGTAACAAATCACTGACAGTGAAACAGACCTGATTATAAAGTACAAGGATTATTTGAAGTATGTGAAAAGATAATCTGAGAAAGAAAAAACAATCATAGTTTAATCTGTGTTCTTTCGAAATCAGGTTTAAGAACACAGACACATATGACGCCGCATTATAAAATCTCTAATGCACTTCATGTTTAATCCCCCAGAACAGTCCTCAAATTTTCTGGCTAGTTATTTCATATCTCTGTGGTACAGGTAACATTTATTTTTCTGTCAAGGTTGAGTGTATTTGAATTCACCTCTCTCCTCTGTTTTCCTTCCTGCTGTTTTTCCTTCTGTTGTTTCACGGCCCATTATTATAGGTGGAAATTGGCCAGCTCTGAGATTGTTTACACTTTTGTCGACTTCACCAGATGATGCATAACTGCACGAAGCAAATAAACAAATATTTGTCCAGGATGTTGACATTATCCTCATCTCTTGTGCTTTATGCAAGCGTTTAGACCTGAGCAGAGGAACTGTGCTAATTTTTATTTTGCGTTAGTCTGATAAAGGTCTCTTGTCAGATATAATTGTACCTCTGGGATGCTGTACCCAAATGTGTGCTGTGAACCATTAGCTATAATGAAATTCGAGAATTCAAATTGCAAGAGGTCTCAGACATTGGAAGAAAATCTCAACATACACTGAACTGTATAAACAAAGACTTTTGGAGGATTTCAGGCATGCGTTTTTTGGTAGAAGTCTCGTTGTGACACAAAAGTGTTCTCTCTGTTAAGGATTCTTTGATAAATGTGCTCTTACACCACAGGAGCATCCAATTAATTCCCTTAATAACATCAGACAGTAATAATGGCGGTAGAGCCTGAAACATAGAAAGTAATTTTGGCCCTTATTAGGCTAATGGTTTAACCTTAGCCATGCGTGCTAGTTAATTACCAAAGGGAACACTAACAATAAATAGGAGGCAGTCAGGCCGCACACTCACAGAATTTATGGGATACTTAGGGGTTTTACTTAAAACCCAAACAAGTGGAAGTGTTTCTGACTTTGGTAATTGTGTTAAATATTTATCTAGAAGTATTCTTTTTACCATTTACAATGTAAGAGTGCCAATGTAAGTCTTCAATGCTTTTGGCCAATAGGTTTTTTGTACATATTCCTAAAATAACTACTGACAAATAGAAATGACTGTATTGAAGCAATAACACAGACACTTAAAACTTCTACAAAGACCCGCTCAAAAAACTTACCTTTATGTCTCGCTACAGTGGTCCCATGAAGTATCATAATTATATTTGTTTCAAATGATAAAATAATAGACACACAATTTAAAATGAAGACAAAAGTTATCTGGATGCACAAGACACTTCAAAATAAAATAAAGGCAAATGGAATATGCCTTTCATTCTTTCATAAAACTGGAATGAATGAATGAATGAATTAATTAATTAATGAAAGGAAGAAACGATGGAAAATGAATGAATGTTTCAAATGATAAAATAATAAATACTCTTCTATTAATGGATTGAGCCTGGTAGCTTTTTTTTTTATTTATAATTTTTTTTCTGTTGGTCTATGACTCATTTGTTGCTCATATTTTGCCAGTGGGAAGTCTTTTCTTTTGCTGTGGCCTCAGATAACCAACATAACAAATGGCCAAATAAAAAAAAATCATATTAGTGCCCACCGTGGATATCTATAACACCTGGAGAGAGATATCCATCAGCATTTCCATTCATCTCAATGGAAGTGTTTTGATTGGCAAAGGACCCTACTGGAAATATGCAAACTGACATTTTTACTTGTAGCAAATCTGTTCTGGACAAAACTGGTTCTGAAGCCAATCATTGTCATTGAATAGTCATTGTCATTGAATCATTCATGCAACCAATTTGTTCAAAAACTAAACAAAAAAAGCAACTGTCTTTATGAGTGATTCATTGAATCATTCATCCATTTCATTAAAAAATGCTAAATATTTCTGGAATGACTTCACTAATGTGTCACTTGATGGTGCAAGGATTCAGCAGTAGCTGTGCTATGATTATTGTATGTTAAACTTGACCCCTGGTGTCACTTACGTAAGTACTTACTTTATTTATTTATTCATTCATTCATTCAAGTTAAATAAATAGGCTTTTTTTATTTAGAGAATTTGGTCAAATGTAATATTATTTTGAAATAAAGTTTCAATTGATGTTAGATGTTTTTGTTGTTGCATTGCATTTAATACAAAATAAATTGATGTAGCTTTAATATCATTATTGCTGGACATATTTTCCATTATACTATTACATTGTTTCTTTTGTTATTGATATTAAGAAGAATGATTCCACTGCTTTTAAATTAGAGATATTGCAGAGAATAAGGCTGTATATTAGTCAAGGCTAAATTGATTGTTTCTCCGTCTCCAATGCACCATCATCACAGACTCGCAATCCCTAAAGCACATCAGTTAATGCTCTGAAGCCAGGCTGACTGCACCATAGACTCAAATGACTCCGATGTAACATTATAAACAAAGGAGTGTTATCTGGCATGGAGCATAATGCAATTGCAGAGCTGAGGAATTACTTGAGATTTATATCCAGTGTAGAAGGAGGCAAGAGTGATCTTTGATTTATGTTAAGCTTGAATCACAAACCTCAGTGGGTCTGAGTAATGCATTTGTCACTCATTCAGAAACACTTGGTGCAATTCTTTACAATGTAAAATACAATCCAAATTTTCATGGAAAGTTCATCATAGGTCTATCTTAAGACAAAGCTGGAGCAATAATTACATCAGGTCTGTGGTGGCTGCCTCTTTTTCTCCTCTTAAAAAAGAGAGCCTGCCTCATGCAGTAGATTTACCCAAGACATTTTGATTTTGCGTGGACTTTAACTTTGATTTAGTGAGTAATGTAGAAATCCTATCAGAGAAGGGCTTCTTATTTCACTCTCTCTGCAGAACTGCAGTGTCAGACATTTATTTTGCTGGTGCTTTACACACGTGTTATATATTCTGAATCTGTGTCACATCAATGAATCTTTGAATCTAGATTTTATGGTAATGCATGCATATTCACATGCATAGTATACATGATGTATGTGTCCAGATCAGATCTCAGCGTTTGAAAACTTGCATTTTATTAAGAAATATCTCAGAGGTTTGTGTGTGTGTGTGTATACATTGTATTATTTTATTATTTTAAAGCTACAGGTACAGTATAGCATAACAGGAATAACCTAGACATCATTCCATGCTTTTTTTTTTTCTTTTGTGTTGTGGTGCTGTTGTCTTGCACTCCCAGAAGTGTCAAGTTAATATAACTGGACATGTTTGTGATTGTGACAAACCGTAATATGATTTGACAGAATCCTGTAGGCTTGTTTTATGAGCACATATAGGACTGCCCTTCAAATCTGATTTTACATTTCTCTATTGTCCTTCATTTGTTTTCCAAATATAGGGCTGTGGGAGTTTACTGACTGAAATGTGCATCCCTGCTCTCATGAAATGTGACACACGGCTGAAACTGTGTAAGATTGGTGCTTGAAACCTATAAATAGACTTCACTGGATTAGTCTGTTTAATATTCAGCAGTGCGTAGACTAAATGTACATCACTTTGAATCCAGATGACATGGTTCTGGGAGCTTCCATCAAAGCGCAGCACCTGATCTTTCCGGTTCAGCTCTCCTTTTTATGACATTCCCAATGGATTCTAATTCACTTATACCAGGTTCTGGTTAGTTAGACAAATTATTGCATTTCTTGAGCTATTCTTACACTGAAATTGAGGCAATTACTGGAGTGCTGGCACAGGTTAGAGACATTTTAAAATAATTATGTAGTTGATATTCTTTACGTATTTGCCAACAGGGCTGACGGGCGACTGGAAATGGACCCTGTGACGAGGCCCAGTGAATGTATCTCTACACTGTGAATGGAGGAATGGGGCTTTTTAGTGTAAAAATATGCTATACAAAAATAAGCTCATGTCTTCAAAACTTCCCTGCATGATTTATTATTTTGGCAAGATAACAAACAGTCCCAGTTCCTTCATTTTGTCTTTTTAGAAGAAGAAGAAGAAGAATTGTTTTATTTGTCACATACACGATTATATATAGAGATTATATAACCAGCAGTGAAATGTATTCTCTGCATTTAACCCATCCTAAGTGAACACACACCCAGAGCAGTGGGCAGCCATGTTACAGCGCCCGGGGAGCAGTTGGGGGTTCGGTGCCTTGCTCAAGGACACCTCAGTCGTGGTATTGAAGGAGGAGAGAGCGCTGGTTATTCACTCCCTCAATCACACAATCCCTGCCGGACCCGAGATTCGAACCCACAACCTTTGGATTACGAGTCTGACTCTCTAACCATTAGGCCACGACTTCCCCTTAACCCCTTTTAGATTTCATCTTAAATCTAGGAAGGGAATAATCATTAAGAACAAACACTGTCAACAGTTGCCAAAACTAAAATGATCTCATAAATATGAGAAAACACAAGCTAAAAAAATAATTTGATAAAACAGATCCAAGCTTTCAAACTGTGATATTGGTATAATGCTGGCTTATTGGAACATATTTGCTTTGCAAATTACAGTTTGGTTGTAGAGGGTTCACTGCGGACTTCACTGTTGTTGCTCAATAAATCTGAGCATATACTTTAGCCTGCAGTTTTGACAATTGTTTTAGTAAGTTGAAGTTTATTCATTAGTAATGGACCATTGGAAGGGAAAATGGCTAAGAGATTAAATGAAGTAAACAGATTTCCATTCATTTTATATATTTTTTTCTCTTATACGATCTCAACAGTGTCACACAGTGGGCCTCATTTACGAAACGAACGTATGACAGAAAATTGGGCGTGCGGTCGTTTCTACGCAAAACTTGGAATTTATCAATATGGATGAGAGTGGTGGCTACGCTCAAATCTCACGTCTGGTCTCAGCTCATGTATGCAAGTTTTTTTAGCCTGAACTTGCGTGCAGCATAGTAAATCTGGTGGAGAACTGTAGAATGACATCATTTTGTTCATTTAGGTTATTTTCTTGACTGACAACCAAAGCTCATTAGTCGATCACTGACCAGTAAGTTTAGAATGTCTTTTGTTTTTTGTTATATTCAGGGCTTTAACCACAGCTGAAAAAAACAGCTAAAACCAGTCTAGGCTGGTTGGCTGGTCTTAGCTGGTTTAAGCTGGAAGTAGCTGGTTTTAGCTGGTCTCCCAGCCTGGCTAGGCTGGCCAGGCTGGTTTTAGCTGGTTGTTCCATCTGGTCTCTCAGCCTGACCAGCTAAGACCAGCCAACCAGCTTAGGTTCACACATCGTCACATCATGCACCTGCAGCGCTTCTGTGAATGGAGAAAAACAGAAATTAAGTCTATAAAATGAATAAAATAAATAGGACTACACAAAATATTTAATAGGTTGTATGCCTATTTAACATAAACAAAAGGGGAAAAACTGCAACAAGTAGGCTACGCTCATTTTTGTGACACTCTTAATGCATTGTATTTCTTTATATCTTTATTTGATTTAATCCATCTGATCGCACAGGTACCTCACACACACACACAAACAACATTAGTTCTAACGTTGCTTGACATTTCAGCCATTCATCATCAAACTAAAATACAGTCAACCAAACATAAAAGTTTATTTACACTGTTTATTTTAAAAGGCCCGCTGTAAAAATCAACGTGCAGCGCCCAACAAACATTTTTGCGCATGTGAAGGATTTTACACGGATATTAGAACATGAGTGAAGTATAAAGCCTTATTTAGGCTACATAATGAATAATAGTTTAGCAACCAAATGTTACAAATATGGCAAAAATGGAAACATTTGGATTCTTGTGGAATGAGACAGGCTCGTGAGCCCAATGCCGTTTCAGTTTTGCTTGTATGTATAATGAATGCCACTATAGCATGTTTTGTGTTTTATTTTATAGTTTAATATATCATTTTATAACTACTTATTTTTCATTCTTGTTCTGTTCTAAATACCGTTAAATTTAAAATATTTGTTGTAGAGTGAGGGGAACTAAATAGGCTATAATGTACATTTACCAGTATTTTAATATTATAAAATATAATATAATAATATTATAAAATTACATAAATTAATGTAGCCTAATTGTTTGCAATCACAAGGTTAACGGGTGTTTTTGGAGTAAGATCAATTTCTCTTTAATGAGATTACTTCCTCCTTTTGGCCGGGTTTCGTTTCTCCATGTCGTAAACTCTAGGGGCAAGGCTTCTAAACCAGGGTGTTTTTAGGGGCGTGATATTCAAACAACGATTGTTTTCTGCCGCCACATTTATCAATGTGCGATCATTCGTACGATGAGATTGGCAGCATACGAATGTGTCATAAATCACACGTGAACTCTGACGTAAGTTGATTTGTGTGCACGGATCTGCGCTCGTTTCTACGTTAGATTGATAAATGAGGCCCATTGTGCTCAGATTTGCCAAAATTCTTATTATTTTTTTCATTGTATATGCTCCCATTGGGTTCTATATTTAGGAAGCATGGTCTGTCTTTCCATTGCTATGCAGACAACACTCAAATCTATCTGTCCTTAAAACAGAGTTCTAATGGTCTGGAAGCACTTATGTCATGTCTGTCTGATGTGAAAGCCTGGTTGTCTTTAAATTTTCTTAATTTCAATGAGAGTAAAACTGAAATAATTGTGTTTGTTCCGTCGGATTCTCGTAGTACACCAAAAGTAAATCTTGGAGATTTAACCTCTTCTGTGAAGCCTTGGGTAAAAAATCTGGGTGTTATTTTTGATGATGGGTTAAAATTCGACAGACAGATAAATACAGTGGTTAAAGGGATAGTTCACTTTGAAATTAAAATTTGGTATCTATCAGCTTACCCCAAGGGCATCCAAGATGTAGGTGTCTTTTTTTCTTCAGTAGATCCAATTTTGATATTTTTAGGTCAAACCGTTCTAGTCTGTCAGTCATATAATGGCAGGTATAGGTCACTATCTCTATAAGAGGGAAAAAGAACATGCACAGAGAAATCCAAATTAAACAATTCCCCATCGTAACTACACATTGATGGCCTAAGACACGAAACGAGCGGTTTGTGTGAGAAAACGAACAGTATTTATATAGTTTTTTACCTCTTGTACACAACCATGTCCAAGGGATCTGAGTGCGCGCACGCATCCGGTGTGTGACGTGTGTGCGCGCGCTCTGGCTTAGTCTGCGCAAGCGCCGGAAGTGATCTCTGCCATTATATGACTGACAGACTAGAACGGTTTGACCTAAAAATATCAAAATTGGATCTACTGAAGAAAAAAAGACACCTACATCTTGGATGCCCTTGGGGTAAGCTGATAGATACCAAATTTTAATTTCAAAGTGAACTATCCCTTTAAGTCCTGCTTTTTTCAGCTTCGACTTCTAGTGAAAGTAAAACCTATCCTGTCTAGTAAAAAATGTGAAAAAGTAATTCATGCTTTTATTACATCTACAAACCCGATTCCAAAAAAGTTGGGACACTGTACAAATTGTGAATAAAAACAGAATGCAATGATGTGGAAGTTTCAAATTTCAGTATTTTATTCAGAATACAACATAGATGACATATCAAATGTTTAAACTGAGAAAATGTATCATTTTAAGGGAAAAATAAGTTGATTTTAAATTTCATGGCATCAACACATCTCAAAAAAGTTGGGACAAGGCCATGTTTACCACTGTGTGGCATCCCCTCTTCTTTTTATAACAGTCTGCAAACGTCTGGGGACTGAGGAGACAAGTTGCTCAAGTTTAGGAATAGGAATGTTGTCCCATTCTTGTCTAATACAGGCTTCTAGTTGCTCAACTGTCTTAGGTCTTCTTTGTCGCATCTTCCTCATTATGATGCGCCAAATGTTTTATATGGGTGAAAGATCTGGACTGCAGGCTGGCCATTTCAGTACCCGGATCCTTCTTCTACGCAGCCATGATGTTGTAATTGATGCAGTATGTGGTCTGGCATTGTCATGTTGGAAAATGCAAGGTCTTCCCTGAAAGAGACGACGTCTGGATGGGAGCATATGTTGTTCTAGAACTTGGATATACCTTTCAGCATTGATGGTGCCTTTCCAGATGTGTAAGCTGCCCATGCCACACGCACTCATGCAACCCCATACCATCAGAGATGCAGGCTTCTGAACTGAGCGCTGATAACAACTTGGGTTGTCCTTGTCCTCTTTAGTCCGGATGACATGGCGTCCCAGTTTTCCAAAAAGAACTTCAAATTTTGATTCGTCTGACCACAGAACAGTTTTCCACTTTGCCACAGTCCATTTTAAATGAGCCTTGGCCCAGAGAAAACGCCTGCGCTTCTGGATCATGTTTAGATATGGCTTCTTTTTTGACCTATAGAGTTTTAGCCGGCAACGGCGAATGGCACGGTGGATTGTGTTCACCGACAATGTTTTCTGGAAGTATTCCTGAGCCCATGTTGTGATTTCCATTACAGTAGCATTCCTGTATGTGATGCAGTGCCGTCTAAGGGCCCGAAGATCACGGGCATCCAGTATGGTTTTCCGGCCTTGACCCTTACGCACAGAGATTGTTCCAGATTCTCTGAATCTTTGGATGATATTATGCACTGTAGATGATGATAACTTCAAACTCTTTGCAATTTTTCTCTGAGAAACTCCTTTCTGATATTGCTCCACTATTTTTCGCCGCAGCATTGGGGGAATTGGTGATCCTCTTCCCATCTTGACTTCTGAGAGACACTGCCACTCTGAGAGGCTCTTTTTATACCCAATCATGTTGCCAATTGACCTAATAAGTTGCAAATTGGTCCTCCAGCTGTTCCTTATATGTACATTTAACTTTTCCGGCCTCTTATTGCTACCTGTCCCAACTTTTTTGGAATGTGTAGCTCTCATGAAATCCAAAATGAGCCAATATTTGGCATGACATTTCAAAATGTCTCACTTTCAACATTTGATATGTTATCTATATTCTATTGTGAATAAAATATAAGTTTATGAGATTTGTAAATTATTTCATTCCTTTTTTATTCACAATTTGTACAGTGTCCCAACTTTTTTGGAATCGGGTTTGTAGATTAGACTACTGCAACTCGCTGTATTTTGGGATTGGTCAGTCAGCCCTATCCCGTCTGCAGATAGTTCAAAATGAAGTACCAAAGTACCAAAAAAGGGGATCATATTACACCAGTTTTACGTTCTCTGCACTGGTTGCCTGTGCGCTATCGAGTTTATTTTAAAATTCTTCTCTTAGTGTTTAAATCATTAAACGGTTTGGCCCCTGCCTATCTATCAGATTTATTGATTGAACATCGGCCCGTCTTGTCTCTCCGGTCATCCAACCAGAGATTATTATGCATCCCAAAGTAAAAGTTGAAATGCAGGGATGATTGCGCTTTCTCAGTTGTTGTCCCTAGATTGTGGAATGCTCTGTCCCTCTGTATTAGATCTGCACCTTCACTATCTGTTTTTAAATCTATGTTGAAAGCCTACCTTTTTGATTTGGCGTTTTATCAATGAGTACTTTTTATTGTATCGTTTCTTTTAGTAATTATTTAGTATTGTCTTATTTGAATAGTTTTTATTGTGCAGCACATTGGTCAACCCATGATTGTGTTTAATAGTGCTATATAAATAAAATTGACATTGACATTGACAAAATACCAACATCTGTAATTAAACATCAGAGATACTCAAATATTTCTCATCAGTTTTTCCAAGACCAAATTATACTTGCATTTGGCCAAAAAAAAAAAAAACAACCTTAAGACTGGAATTCACTACACAACTTTTGCCCAGATTTTTTGCCCAAATTTGCAGTCTGGATGTGTTGACACTAAGTTAGATTCAGTCTGCCAATGTTGGGTAGTAGGAGTTGACAGATTTCACAGAAACCGATGGGCACAGACTCCGATTTACAGCGGCAAGCCTAGATTCAATCCAGATGAAGGATATCAAACATGTTGACTATTTTGTAAAGTATGACGTGACCAAAGCAGTGTTGGGTAAGTTACTTTCAAAAAGTAATTAATTACAGTTACTAATTACTTCATCAATATTGTATTTAAATTACTTTACTAATTACTCTGTCTGAAAAGTAACTTAGTTACTCAATAAGTAACTTAATTATTCAAATTGCTAATTAGGCTACATCTTAAAATCCCTATAAACCTTAATAGAAATTAAACTCTGTATTCTTTCAATTTGAGTCAAACATAGAACAACTGTAATACTTAAATTTTTTTAATAAAAAAATGTACCTTCTTTGGTTAGCAAATAGAACAAAAAAGCTTAAAAGTTAAACAATACATTTCAGTTTGTAAAGATGTTCAGGAAAAGCCCAACTAGTAAAATCTAAACAGATTTATGTAAAAATAACACATTAACTAGGTAAGAATAAATTACAGAAATTATTTGGGTGCGTGTCTATGGGGGAAGGGGGCAGAGTCTTTTTTTGCCAGGAATATAGCCGTTTCCCCGGTAACCGCAGTAAACAAAGCAGCGCTGCACCTGACTTTGAAACTTGCAGCGCTCACACACACACACACACACACACACACACACACACACACACACACACACACACACACACAAAAAATCGTATGCAGGCCCGGATTAACACAGTGTAGTGCCCTAGGGTGACCACATTTTAAGTGCCCCCCTCCCCCCTCCATCTAAAAAAAGGAGGACTGTCAAAAATTCAGGAGCACTTTCTGATCAATAACAAAAATTAGCCTTCACATTTACAAGGTAATATTTGATTCCTTAAAGTGATTTACAGCGGAATTTATTTTTTATTTTTTATTAAAAGTATGTCACTGTGTCAAATTCAAAAATCTATATTTATAAGCTTTTCCAACATTTCTAATAAAAAATAGAATAAGAACAGGTAGAATAAGAAGGATAAGTTACCAATCAAAAGAAATCAATATTAACAAAATTAGTTTCCACTACAAAGGTGGCACAGAAGAACACAAAAGTGGCATGCAGGTAAATGTAAAAGGTACAGACATTTACAGAGGCTCAGAGGTGGCATGGATGTTTTAAATTCATAACAATATTGTGAGATTAATGTTTTAAATATAAAATTTTGTCTATAGAACTATTGTTTGATTGAAATGATTTAAATAACTGAAATTACACTTTAAACATTACAATAAAACTGCGGCGGCAAGTCACTGATTTTATCACTGAATCATTCATTCAATTGATTCGTTTGAAAGGCTGATTCATTCAGGAACGAAGCAAGAGACTGTCTTTATGACTGGGTAATTGAATCATTGACTCACTAGATTCATTTAAATACGCAGGTTCATTCATAAACGAAACAACGCTGTGTTTGAATGGAGATGCACAGCGGCTCAGCTGTGACTGTTTGAAACTATTATCCTTGACGAAATACTGTGACCTGACCCAATCGCAATTCTTTATATGCGTGCATATATTTTATATTCTCTCTGTATATATTGTATCATTAACTGTTCATTTTCTATGCATCTGCATCTCTTCAAAATAATATATATATATATATATATATATATATATATACAAAACATGAAGTCATTATGTAGTCATTATCTTAATCACTTGGTTCCCCCTATTGGCTGGTGCCCCAGGGCACTCGCCCAATCCCGTCTATGGATAATCTGGCCCTGATCGTATGCCTGATGAAAAAAAATAATATTTAAAACACGTTCATATTTTAGAAAATGTAGTTAATATTTGCATCATTAATGATTTATCTTATCCACCTGTGACCCACCCGCAAATAATCAGAATGCATTTTTTTATTACCCGACCCGTGTATTATCCACAGCGCCCGCGGATATAACCGCCATCTGCGCATCACTACTGCGCACAGTGCGCAGATATCAACAGCATCACTGGGTAAATCGGAGCATCAAGGAAGGAGACCTTGTCCGCGTCCTTAATCTCCGTTAGCGTGAGCCACAGGTGGCGCTCGAGAACCACGAGGCTGGCCATAGACCTTCCTATGGCTTGGGCGGTGGTCTTGGTGGCTCGCAAAGCCAGGTCTGTTGCACTTCTCAGCTCCCTGAGAGTCGCAGGATCAGGCTCAGACTCGTCTATGGCAGAGAGGAGTTTGGCCTGATAGACCTGTAGAACCGCCATAGAGTGGAGCGCCGAAGCCGCCTGTCCAGCTGAAGCGTAGGAGCGTCCAGCGAGCGCTGAAGTGTAATAATATCATTCATATTTAAATGACTGGATTTCACCTGTAAAATTTAGCTGAGCAATGTAAATTTGACTGCACCTCAAATCAATTTTGATCCAAGTAAAACAACCTATAGTAGACTCACCACAGGACAGTCCCCCTGGAACAACCCAGGGTTAAGCATCTTGTTCGTGGGCACAACTGTAACAGCTGTGAGAATCAAACCAGCAACCTTTTGATTATGAGCCCTGAACTTTAACCAGCATGCCACCAATCACCCCTGATATACTTATAAGTGTGTCTTTTCTGCACCACTAGCGGTATCAAGCAAATTTGAGACTGTTTGCAAACAGATCCCCAGAACACTCCCCCTGTCTGCAACTGGTGGGCCAAGCAGATATCCCGCCTCCAAACTCTCACCATTGGTTGTCAGTGTTGCTGTTTCACAGAGTTACAGTGAATGTGTCTTATTTCAAAGGCTGTGCCTTCCATACTGTCTCATTTCTGAAAAACAAACATTAATAAAATTGACTGTTATTCCTTGTGAGGCGTATTCATTGTAATTTATTCCTCAGTTGAAATGAGACCATCTTGCGACCTCCAGCAAACTTTTTCTGGGGGAATAAACCCACGAAAGACTTCCTTATAATTGACTTTGCATGTTGAGCAGGGAGTGGAAAAAGTATTCTTTCCAAAAATGACACATATATAACCTTTAAATAAAACTAAGTGAAAACTATATTAATTCTCTTGAGCTGTGAAACAGCAACCTCAGAGCAATAAGACTTTCTTCTGGGAGAAAACTTGAACTGTTAATCAAATTTCTTAATCAAAGTTCTAGTCAAGGCCTGTGGGAGAGTTTTCTTGAGTTGCGCCTTGACAGAAAATTTACTTCACATATTCAACTTCCATTTAGCAGACTCTTCACTATCAAAAGCCAGCACATTTCAAGCCCCGGTTACCTGCCAGCTCAAGGGCGCAGCGGAGAGCGTGACCATCATCTCAGTATCGCTCCAGTTTCCAGGAAAGCCATACTTGGGACTGAACCTTTTTCTCTATTAGCAACCCAGGATCAAAAGGCTACCAGCACATATGGAACAGACACACGGAGTGTGTAACCATTTAACTTTGATTATCAATCAGCCTGTCAGTATGAAATATGAATGATAAAGACTCAATCAGTCTCCCACACTGCATCTGCAGGGAGTCTTATCAAGGAGGTGCAGACCCCCCGCTGTTAGACACCAGCTGAAATTTGTGCATTTAATGTCGGGCAGTGAATGAGGAGAAATAGTGGTGGGTGATTACAGAATGTGTCGCGTGTGTTTGTTTAATGGCTGAAATCATAATTAATGCTTTAATGAAGCATCTATCATGCATGTGTCATGCCGGAGCTGTCAGAGAGAGCTGTTATTTCCTGATATTTGATTGTGTTGTGCAGGATCACTAGAGGGGGTAGTTTGGCTCCACTGCCGGGTCTGAGGGTGATGGGTGAATCAGTCAGAGATGAATCTCTAGGGAGGTTTCCAAATAATCAAGGGACCAAGCAGCGAGCCTTGGGGTTTAAATCATACAGGAAGCCTTCTCTGTGTGTGCTGTCATAGGTCCAAATGTCTAAAATATCCATTCAACAAAAAAAAAAAGAGAGAGAGAGATTTGGTAGAAATGGTGAAATTTTTGCTTGAACAGCATCTTTTTTCACCATTTATCAATGTTCTGGCACTTCAGTGAAACACCAAAGAAGATGGCAAATGCCCAAACTTTTTTCCATACCCATATGTTGTGTGCATGACTGTTACGCTTTTGTCTCACATCTTTTTTTTAATTATTTTGAGCACCATGTCATGGGAGATGCTGCAAAAGACACAAGACGTAAGCACAATAGCCAGACGTCCATCTAGAGCATGCTCACATAGAAAAACAATGAAAAAGTATCTCAGTGGAAAGCAAAAAACCTCTGTGTAACCAGCTCAAACATTTAAAAGAGCTGAGGCATAAAACATGAATGCGTATTGACTGGACCCACCTGAAAATAAAGTTTTAGCCTAATTTTAGCAAAAGAAGCTAAATTTATCATACCATTGTTGTCATATTTTGTTGCTTTGGATTGTGACAGTGAAACCTAATCTTGACTAACAGTTATAAAGATTTTGATCTTTCCCTATGTAAGTACATAGTATGGACATCTATTTGTTATAAAGATTTTGATCTTTTCCAGGCTATGTAAGTACATAGTATGGACATCTATTTGCAAATGAGATTTCTTTTCAGATCTATGGCAAAAGGGAAAATTATTATTCAGCTGAATTCATACTACACTGCAAATGAGATTTCATTAAAAAGAAAATAATACTATGGGACAAAAGGGAAAATTATTATTCAGCTGAATTCCTCCTTTTGCGTTTATCATTAAAAAGAAAATAATACGGGACTGGTTCAGCATGGAGGTTAAGGTGTTGTTAATAATACATTAAACCATCCTTAATCTGACCCCATTAACAACTACATTACTATTATTAGTAACAAAGTAGGAGTATATTGAGGCAAAAATCATAGTTAATAGTTAGTCATGCATTAAGGTGTTGTTAATAATACAAAAGTGTGATTAATGCCATTGAGTTGATAAAATGTTTTCCTTAATAAATTATCTGACCCCATTAACAATTTTTGCTACATTACTATTATTAGTAACAAAGTCTCATATTTTGGAGTCATTACATTTCATGTGGTAAAATGTGTTTGTATGGTCAAAAATCAATTGTGTAATCATCAGTTAATAGTTAGTCAATAGTGAGAATTGTTATATTCCTCAGATAGTTTTGCTAAAAGTCATAATCTGTGATTAATGCGATTGAGTTGATAAAATGTTTTCAGCATTAGTAAATTATCATCAGAAAACAATTTTTGCCTGTGAGGTTTTGTATTATGCATCTCATATTTTGAGCTCATTACATTTCATGTGGTAAAATACAGACAGTCATGGGACTGGGTATCTATGGTAGTTCGTTTTTTCACACAAATAATGGCAGGTATAGGTCGCTTGAGGGAAAAAGAACATGCACAGAGAAATTCGTAACTACACATTGTCTAAGACACGAAACGAGCGGTAGGCAGTATTTATATAGTTTTTTACATCAATGTGTAGTTACGTGTGTGTGTGCGCGCGCTCTGATGGGGAATTGACGGAGGGCGTTTAATTTGGATTTCTTTGTGCATGAACGGGATTCTTTTTCCCTCTTGGCGCTTGATAGAGACAGTGACCGCCGACGCCCCGTATACCCAGAGCGCGCGCACACACGTGCCATTATATGACTGACAGACTAGAACGGTTTTTAATTTGACCTGTTCTTTTTCCCTCTTAAAAACATCAAAATTGGATCTACTGAAGAAAAAAAGACACCTACATCTTGGATGCCCTTGGGGTAAGCTGATAGATACCAAATTTTAATTTCAAAGTGAACTATCCCTTTAAGACCAAATAGGAATGACGAGCGGTAACTTCTATATGTGGCTGGACCCACCGGTTCTGAGTTGAAGCACAGAGGCCCCATGAAATGATGCAGTTCATATTCCAATCTAACGCTTGATAAAAAGGTCCATTCTTATGCTGAAACCAAAATTGTTTGGCAAGATATCATTGTGCAAGTACTAGCTGTTCTTTAATCCCTTGAATTTAACATTTCACGTAGTTGCACTTCAAATGGATAAATATTAATGTAAGTAACATTATCTGTCATCTATAAAACATGATCCTTTGCTTTTACCAATGCTCTCTCAGTAATTTCCTGGCTCAGCAAAGTAGTCAGTCATATATAGTCTGTAGACCTTTACCGGGATTTTTAATTCACTTACTTTGTAGAGCTAAAATATATATTTTTTAGATAATTTGTTCCAATCATATGTTATTATGATAACATTTTTGATACTCGAACATGCAAATCTTTTACAAGCAGGTCTTCATTTTTTTGTGCGTGCCCTTGCCTCGTGTGTTGACATAGAATTGGATGTTATTATCTAAAGTTTCAGTTGCAGTGCTTGAAAGAACTCTTCTGGGTTGTACATAATGATGCTATTGTAGATTACTAGTGCTTTCACATGCCTCTCAGCAGGTGTCAGGAAATGGGGATTATTATGGACAGAATAGTTGAAATTGCCTTGTCCTTTATCAAGTCCATGGGGAACACAATAAAGCAAATCAACCCACGATTCTCTTTGAGCAAAATGCACTGTATTTCAGAGACAGATGCATGATCAGTCAGTACGACAGGCAGATGCAACAGCACATACAAGTTATGTTTTCTGTTTCATGTACTTATTCATCTATAAACACTGAAAACTTCACTTATATGTGCTGTTTAACTAGTTTACTTGGCTAGTTAATGACTCGGTGCCAGAGAACAACATATTTGCATTGGCATAGAGAAGATATTTTTCACCAGTGTTCAAAGAGGGCACAACCTTTTAAAATGCAAGCACATCTGAGTAGATATTTCCAGTATTTTAACAGAACAGAGACCAAAGAATTCAGTTTAAACATGATTATTGCCAATCTTAACTGCTACTAAAGATCCACATGCATGAAGAATATTATAAATTAGTAGTAATATCATTTGAAATGATTATTTTAGAATATCCAGATCTGTAGCTGTGCACGCCTAATCTACATAAGCCCTTAATTCAGCACATTTCCAAAGGCCTAAAAAACAAGCCTTTTGAATTTTGGATTAGATTTATGATATAAACTCATCTGAGACAATATGTTTATGCCAATAATCATATTTTATTCATAATGCTGTGTGTTTGTTCATGTCAGCATGCACATATGCTGTCTTTAGTGAAAAAATATAAAAATGCCAAAATATAATTTCATATTGATAACAGCATGTTATAGTATTTTTCCTACTTATAGGCACACACTAATGAAAAATGTCACTCATTATTTCTAAAACAGTATACATTTGAAAAAAGAAAGAAGTAATATATAAACAACAGTTATATGCTGTTCTCTGATCAATGCTGCATTTATTTGATCAAAAATACAACAAACAATAATATTGTTAAATATTTTTACAATGTAAAATAAGTGTTTTCTGTTTTAATATATTGTAAATTTTATTCCTGCGATGGCAAAACTGAATTTTCAGCCATTATTACTCCAATATTCAGTGTCACATGATCCTTCAGAAATCATTATAATATGCTGATTTGGTGCTCAAAAATCTTTCTTAATATTTTCAATATTGAAAACAGTTTCTTAATATTTTTTAATAAAATATAATATTTACTTTTTTTGTTGAAAACATGCTACTTTTTCAGGATTCTTTGAAAAATTGTTTCTTTAAAACAAGTGCACTTTTTATTATCTAATGCAATAACATTAATGCATTTTATGGTGTCAAAAGAGTCACTGTATGAGGCCTGTTTGGAGCCTCTTTCTATTTTCATAATGGAAGTTATAAGCTATAGACATTAATCTTCAGCTTTAGAGCTCAGGTTCTTTTATAATCTTTGTAACAAACAATCAGAAACCCATTAGAGTGAATTAGAAGTAAGTTACTGTAGATAACAAAGAAAAGCACAGAATGCTTAGCAAAAAAACTAGCTATTTATCTGTCTGTATATGTCTGTTTGCTTATGAGATACAATTAGTTAGTAATTGAATTATTATTATCACCCTGTTATATAGTTAAATGCATATTTAACCAACAGCTGGGTTAGTCCATATTTGACCCAAAGTTGGGTTGAAACGACCCAGAATTCTTTAGAGTGTAAAGAGCAGAGTAATGATTCAATACTATACAGGTGCTGGTCATATAATTAGAATATCATCAAAAAGTTGATTTATTTCACTAATTCCATTCAAAAAGTGAAACTTGTATAATGTATACATTCATTCCACACAGACTGATATATTTCAAGTGTTTATTTCTTTTAATTTTGATGATTATAAGTGACAACTAATGAAAACCCCAAATTCAGTATCTCAGAAAATTAGAATATTGTGAAAAGGTTCAATATTGAAGACACCTGGTGCCACACTCTAATCAGCTAATTAACTCAAAACACCTGCAAAGGCCTTTAAATGGTCTCTCAGTCTAGTTCTGTAGGCTACACAATCATGGGGAAGACTGCTGACTTGACAGTTGTCCAAAAGACGACCATTGACACCTTGCACAAGGAGGGCAAGACACAAAAGGTCATTGCAAAAGAGGCTGGCTGTTCACAGAGCTCTGTGTCCAAGCACATTAATAGAGAGGCGAAGGGAAGGAAAAGATGTGGTAGAAAAAAGTGTACAAGCAATAGGGATAACCGCACCCTGGAGAGGATTGTGAAACAAAACCCATTCAAAAATGTGGGGGAGATTCAAAAAGAGTGGACTGCAGCTGGAGTCAGTGCTTCAAGAACCACTACGCACAGACGTATGCAAGACATGGGTTTCAGCTGTCGCATTCCTTGTGTCAAGCCACTCTTGAACAACAGACAGCGTCAGAAGCGTCTCGCCTGGGCTAAAGACAAAAAGGACTGGACTGCTGCTGAGTGGTCCAAAGTTATGTTCTCTGATGAAAGTAAATTTTGCATTTCCTTTGGAAATCAGGGTCCCAGAGTCTGGAGGAAGAGAGGAGAGGCACAGAATCCACGTTGCTTGAGGTCCAGTGTAAAGTTTCCACAGTCAGTGATGGTTTGGGGTGCCATGTCATCTGCTGGTGTTGGTCCACTGTGTTTTCTGAGGTCCAAGGTCAACACAGCCGTATACCAGGAAGTTTTAGAGCACTTCATGCTTCCTGCTGCTGACCAACTTTATGGAGATGCAGATTTGGCAGGACTTGGCACCTGCACACAGTGCCAAAGCTACCAGTACCTGGTTTAAGGACCATGGTATCCCTGTTCTTAATTGGCCAGCAAACTCGCCTGACCTTAACCCCATAGAAAATCTATGGGGTATTGTGAAGAGGAAGATGCGATATGCCAGACCCAACAATGCAGAAGAGCTGAAGGCCACTATCAGAGCAACCTGGGCTCTCATAACACCTGAGCAGTGCCACAGACTGATCGACTCCATGCCACGCCGCATTGCTGCAGTAATTCAGGCAAAAGGAGCCCCAACTAAGTATTGAGTGCTGTACATGCTCATACTTTTCATGTTCATACTTTTCAGTTGGCCAAGATTTCTAAAAATCCTTTCTTTGTATTGGTCTTAAGTAATATTCTAATTTTCTGAGATACTGAATTTGGGGTTTTCATTAGTTGTCAGTTATAATCATCAAAATTAAAAGAAATAAACACTTGAAATATATCAGTCTGTGTGGAATGAATGTATACATTATACAAGTTTCACTTTTTGAATGGAATTAGTGAAATAAATCAACTTTTTGATGATATTCTAATTATATGACCAGCACCTGTATGTGCTTTTATTCAGTCACTGAATTTGACATTCTAAATGGAGCTCTCAAGGATGCCGTGCAGCGTTTCAGACAGCATGAGCCAGAATAGCAGAGGTCTTACTAAGATCCTGTCCACAACTTCAAAATGTTTTCATAATGGAAGAGTATTGAGCTAACAGCTTAAATCCCAACCTAATGGACTGCTTGGATCCAGTACAACGCATCACATCAGCCTGGCATTCAGTAGACACAGCCCTGTAATAAAATTAGTCCTCATCTATCAAGTTCTCCATCCAATGAAAAAAATCATTTACATCACATTTATCTTTTAGTGTTGAACTATCCATCTATTTGTCCCTTGTGCAACTTTAGAAATAATAACAGATAAATAACAGAACTGCATTCTGGCTCACACTAATTGCGTTTCGCAGCTATGCTGGAGAAAATGTCACAGAAGTCATCTGAGAGATTACTAAACCATACAAGCGATTTTCTGAGATGGATTTTCAGGAAAATTACCCAATTAACCAAAGAATGATTGTATTATCAAAATCTCTAAAATAGAGGTTGTGATAGAAACTGAACATAGATTTGGTAGAAGATTTGGCAGAACCTTTTGACAGCTTTTTCTTCTTCTCATCATCCGCCCCTCAGTTGTCTCACAAAACTGATGTAGTGAATGTATATTGAGCATTTCTTGAATATGTTTGCAACTGGAAATAGGCTGTGTATGCAGTAATGCATTATTCGACCAAGGACATATTGGCATTTCAATGTCATCTCTACAGTTATGCATTGAGCAGACAATTTTATTCAAAGTAAATTTACAAGACATTCAAGCAATATATTGTAATAATACATGCTTTCCTGGGAATCAAACTCATGACCTTAACTTTGCTATTGCCTTTGCTATTGCCAGACTCTACAAGTCAAGCAAACAGAAGAACATTCTTTACACTTCTGATTACATAAAAAGTTGTGACCTAGAAAGAATGCATTTTTTACTTATTTTGTTCCTTATTTTATTTATTTATTTATTAGTTTGTTTGTTTGTTTGTTTGCTTGTTTGATGTTTTTACATTTTTCAAAATCCTAAAACATATTTTCAATGTTCAATGTTTTTTTAATTATTATTGTTATTAACTATACACACACATGGATATCTATTCACTGAATTTATGAAAAGTTTATTTAAATAAATGAATTAATTTATTGAATACAGATCCATATTTAACTTAAATATGTAATAATATGTAATAATATCTTAATTAGTACGTTATAACACTAATGGCATTACACACATTGCTGTATCTTGTTCAGCTAAAATTACTTAGCTGATAAGTGTTGGTAATTACTTATGCATTATGTGAATTCTTTTTGATTAAAAGTGTTGCTTAATGAGATACTCTTCACTTGCTCATTTTATAAGTTTACAAGCACACAATAGGGCTCTTTTGAAGCTGATAAAGTGTCAAACCTCACATTTTCTCATGCTGTATGTTAATTTTATATTAGATATACACACACTTACATTCTGGTGTATGTGGCAAATTCAAATTAATTTGTGCAATTAAATTTGTATGTTTTCATATGATCTGCTTACATTATACTGAGGGTTAGGTTAGAGGGGACCTTCCTTTTTTGTTCTAAAAATTGTACATTTTCGTGCAAGTGAAATCATATAAATTCGCCATTAATTTGATAAAATGTCAAATAGTTTTTTTTCATGAAATTGGGTTGTTCTGTAGCAGCATATTGGAGAAACAGGTTTCTTTGCAGCTTGTTTTTAATCTAGATAATCACAGACATGTTTGTTGATATCTTGAACACAATAACCAATGAGAAGTCTTTAAGTTAGACAGAATCAATTCAATAATATTCAAAATGCTAGTGTTTTTCTCCAGTGTTGAGTTCTGCATACTCATGAATTCTCATATTATAACAAATAAAGTGCAGACACAATGTAAATTGAGATTCATTGTGCAGTAAGCTTTACTTATTACAAAGGAAGTATTTGCAAGAGTTGCAGCAGAAGTCTTAAAAGAAAGAAAATTAAATGTGGTGACACACTTGAGATCTGTTTTGAAAGTGGACAAACAAGTAAACATAATTTTTCAGCGATGAACTTAATTGAGTTGCATCTTTTTAGTGATTATAAAGGCATCACTCTTTGCATGCTTTATGTATAAAAACATTAATAATTTATAGTTTGAGTGAAGCTTTTGGTTTTCACATTGCTACTGAAAGAGGACCGGGGCCATGTACATGCTGCAAAGTTTATTTAAATGCGGGATTCATTCTCAAAATAACAATGATTAACATAGTCATAACCAATAGCAATAGACGGGACAAAAAAATATATTTTTCAAAGTAGTAAATAAAACAAAGATTATTGGAGTACATTTTACAAAAAAAAAAAATATATATATATATTTCTATTTTAAAATTTCACATTTAATGTGCTACTTTCTGTTTCTTTGTAATTATTTGTGAAATGTAATTTAGCAATTTCTGAGACAACTATAAATATATTGCAAATCTCTGACTGTACATTGCTATTCTTGTTATGGTGATGCTCAGTATCCTCGCTTACACATAACATCTAGACTTTTCTAGAGCACCTTTACTAATTTCAGAATCACCTTCAGTCTTTTGAGTCTGGAACCAGGTGTTGTTTAACATATCTAATAATTCCTAACACACTATGGTGTAGTAACATTTTATACACATCGCTATCACTGAATATGCCTGAAAAATGAGGACAAGATGTTTTTATTTGTCCACTCTCAAAACAGATCTTGTGTGTCACCACATTTCATTTTCTGCACATGTTAGGGGACGTATAACTCTATATTGTGTTTCAGTTTATCCACTCTTCCATTGTGCCTTGCCTTTCTTTTGAGTAAAAGTGAATTTGCTGCCGCAATATAACTCAGAGGGAGTGCTGCGGGTAATTGGATTTGTAATTGTTCTTGTGACTATCATCACACAGCATGTATAGCACCAGCCATCATTATTTCTCCTGTTCATATGGAGAGCCCTTGTGTCCTGTTGCTACATGTGTGTTGATATAAAAGGTCTCACGTGGCTCTCTACATTCTCCAAAAATACACCCTGATGACAAACTTGGGGTGCCGGCAGATGTTGGCATAGACAAGCCACGGGGTTTTCACAAAGTGACACTCCCTACGGGTCTACACCTCTCACCTGTGTGCACTGAAATTCAGACGTGTCCTCTATATGCACTTTGCAAGTGTCCCTGAATTTAAATGTGGGTCTGGATACACATTATGCACTCCAGATGAACCAGGTACATGCCACAATTCATTACTAGGAATGGCATAAAAGAACATGATGCAATTAGTGCTCTAGTGCTGTTGTCCTATATAGGACTCTCTTTCTTGTAAACATGCAAATACAAATACCACAAAATGTACTAGTAAAGGTCAGGGGCGTCATGCACTTATTATTTTAGAGGGGGCACAGGTGGGTGGGTGGTGAGATGGGGGTTGACACAGCAGTAGGCTTATGTTTTACTTAATTTTTCCTTTTTTAGGCTATTCGAAATATTCCCAGTAATTAAACTGTAAGTAAATGCATTTTGCACCTTTATACAGTATATCATGTTAGTTAGTCTATAACGGGCCATGGGCAAATTAGCCTAATGTTCTATAGGGTCATTCTATGGAAATGTAAAACATTTTTATGTCCCTAGCCTTTACATAAATATTACACTTGAAAAACACTTTAGGGTTACAATTTTAAAATGAAACAATCTGTTATTTGAACAATTACACCTTCTTGAGCCATCAATGTGGCAATGTTTTTTTTTGCCACATTGCAAAACTGCTCCACAAAACTACACCACAAAACTGCTCGTCCCCAAAGCCATGTACAGAGAAAAAGTGCTTTATTTTGAGATCCAAAACAGTTTTTCTACCATTTAAAGTACAATAATGTATTCATACCTATCAAATATATGATGCAAATGACATAAAAAAAACTAAATGGTGAATAAATATGATAAAATAATGAAAGTAGTGGTCCCCTGGAGTTGTGTCACTTGTTTTACGGTTTAACAAAAATAGTTTATTTTGAAATAAAAATCACACTGATGACATCACTTGACTTCCTTCTTCCTATTTCCTGAAGATCTATGAAGAAAGGCCCATGATAAGTCCACTGTCTCTTTTCAGTTATCAGAAATTTTCTTATTTTTTTCATGATTTCATATGAAGCTTTTAGTTGAACTTTGCTTTTAGTTGAAAGTTGCTTTATTGTTAGGGAATTGTAAAAAACTAGAATTTGTAAGTATACCATGATTGACAACATGTGGTTTGATACCTTGCAAAAGCCATTTAGTAAAATGCATTTTTCATGAAAATTGTGTTACTGTCACTGTCAACGCTTACTGTCACTGGTGTCACCTTCCTTATGGGTAGATAAATGCACAAAAGATTCAAAAAAATAATAATAAAAAAAAGCTGTCATTTATGTATATTCATAAAGTCAAAAGGTAATCTAATAATGTGGTCTAAGTTTAAATGTTAGAAAAAATAATATATTTTTAAGACATCTTGCCATACCAAAAGTGGACATTTCTGTAGAACGACCCATTAATTACGCCTAAAATTCAAATTTTACTTAAGTACCATATGGGTGTCATGACTTAAAATATTTTATGACTGACTTTGTATTTAACATGAAGTTGTAAGTTACTAATGGAATCACTTTCATTGCTCAGAACACAGCAAAGGAAACTTACATTATCAAAGAACATTATAATTTCATTATCAAGACTTCAGTCTCAAAAACTCCCATTATAATCACTGAAGCTGTTTGCACTGTGAAATGAATCTCTCACTTACATCGTACGCACTTCTGCACTTTGTTGTTTCTGATGAGAGAATTCTCCAGAGAATTCAGTCAGCGAGTGCGCGTCCTGAACAAAACACCGCGTTTCAGCGGTGACTCATCTGAACGCCTCTGATTGGTCATTGTATTCATAAGATCAACAGAATCGTGTGTGATTGGTTATAATGCAGCGCTGTAAAAACGCATCCGTCTCTGGCTCAGCGCCAGCCAGCGAACTCCAATTAGAATTTAGTAGCTGGTGATTTGACGCACTGAACGATCTAATCACGCCAGTGTGATTGTATCAAATATAAAAATATGATTCGGCTATTTTTTGTCTTTTGGAAGCTTCATTAAAAATCCACTTGGCTCAAAAATCTGAGGGGGCACGTGCCCCCTTAGTTTCAATGGGTATGACGCCTCTGGTAAAGGTCATTGCACACTGAGTCCGAAATTTTCGTACGTAAAAAAATAAATACGACCTCGCGTTGTGTCAATCACATTTACACACTGCCTCCGAAACTTTCGTCCATCATAAAAAAAATCGGATCAGGTTCGATTTTCTGCGTTTTCGTATCCGTAGCAAGCATTTTGATAGGAAAGGATGAGGAATACAAAAAAATGGAAAAACGCATGTGAAAATTTCGGACTCAGTGTTCAGGGACCTTAACTCATTATTCTGTGCTCTGTGAAGAAGGCTGTGTAATTATATTACAGTAAAATGTAGTGCCCGTTACTATTTATTTGACAGCAAAAAAATGTCAGGACTGCTGTGGTTTATGATGCCACAATATATTCATAAAATAGTAACTAATTAGTTGGTTACACCTTATTTTGATAGTCCATGTTAGACATTCTACTAACTATAAGTAACTTTGCAACTACATGTCAACTATTTCTCATTAATTTGCAACTACATGTCTGCTAACTCTGAGTAGACTGTTAGGTTAAGTTTAGGGTTAGTAGAATAAGTTTACATATACTTGCAATGTTTCTATTAGTCAGTATGTTGTATGTTGTGGACCCATCAAAATAAAGTGTTAGAAGATATTAAGCAGAAAGTCTATTTAATGACTACTAGTTGACATGTAGTTGCAAAGTTACTTACTATTAGTAGAATGTCTAAAGTGGACTATCGAAATAAAGTGTTACGAATTAGTTAATCGTTTTTGTGCGTTCATTGAATTTAACCATCTGAACAATTTTATAAATTACTGGGCTTCCAGTGCTGCTTGAAAGAGGAGTTTTTGTTATTTTATCACCTCAACTCACTTAACACCTCAACTCACTTAATTTTATCACCTCAACTCACTTAATCGTTTTTGTGTGTTCACTGAAATTAACCATCTGAACAATTTTCTAAAATTATCGGGCCTCCAGTGCTGCTTGAAAGAGGAGTTTTTGTTATTTTATCACCTCACCTGTAAACATCTGTCAAAATAATTAGTAGATTTGCAAGAAATGCATGGTTACAGTATATGAATTGAAAGTTTAATGACATTTGTAAGCATTTTAATTTACATGAAATTATGATCTGTTAATCATTAGGTAATGTTTTTTAAGTTTATTAGTAAACATTGTGACAGCTCTGTATGTAAAAGTAAATTTGTGTATCCGTTTTAAATGGTTTTACATGTTTCCCTGTCCATTTTAACTCCTCTTAAAACGGTGAGTTTGTCTTTAAGGAATGGGACTCTGCCTGTCATGTGGCAAGCACTTGACAGGAAATAGGAAGTAGCCTCTCACTATAAAAGGGGCAGTATGGCCTAAGATGGAGGCCTGACACCTATACCAGGAAGCAGGTCGCTGTTTGTTTCTTGCCTGAATTGCAAAGGACACTTTGCGGATTTACTTACAAACCAGGACTTGTATTTTGCACTTGCACTTTGGATTATCACATTTACTGGATTGTATATACGGTGAGTGTGATTTCACCAAGTACAGCATGTTCCTGGATCAACATCATTGTTGATCCTGGAACAACATTACAATCAACCAATCAGAATTGAGATATAACTTTTCAGGAAATATCTCTTTTAGGCTTACCATCAGGGTTAGGTGCTTCTACACCCTTGTTAATCAGCTATAATTTCCCACTGATTTTCGGAATAAATTATGGGTAGGGTTAGGTTTAGGGGTAGGGATTGTGTTAAATCTATATTTTTGGACCGTAATGTTGATCCAGGATCAACAAAAGATGTTGATCCAGGAACATGTCTTACTTGGCTAAATCACGGCGACCGGAAGTTTCAAATTTCAATATTTTATTCAGAATACAACATAGATGACATATCAAATGTTTAAACTGAGAAAATGTATCATTTTAAGGGAAAAATAAGTTGATTTTAAATTTCATGGCATCAACACATCTCAAAAAAGTTGGGACAAGGCCATGTTTACCACTGTGTGGCATCCCCTCTTCTTTTTATAACAGTCTGCAAACGTCTGGGGACTAAGGAGACAAGTTGCTCAAGTTTAGGAATAGGAATGTTGTCCCATTCTTGTCTAATACAGGCTTCTAGTTGCTCAACTGTCTTAGGTCTTCTTTGTCGCATCTTCCTCTTTATGATGCGCCAAATGTTTTCTATGGGTGAAAGATCTGGACTGCAGGCTGGCCATTTCAGTACCCGGATCCTTCTTCTACGCAGCCATGATGTTGTAATTGATGCAGTATGTGGTCTGGCATTGTCATGTTGGAAAATGCAAGGTCTTCCCTGAAAGAGACGACGTCTGGATGGGAGCATATGTTGTTCTAGAACTTGGATATACCTTTCAGCATTGATGGTGCCTTTCCAGATGTGTAAGCTGCCCATGCCACACGCACTCATGCAACCCCATACCATCAGAGATGCAGGCTTCTGAACTGAGCTCTGATAACAACTTGGGTTGTCCTTGTCCTCTTTAGTCCGGATGACATGGCGTCCCAGTTTTCCAAAAAGAACTTCCAATTTTGATTCGTCTGACCACAGAACAGTTTTCCACTTTGCCACAGTCCATTTTAAATGAGCCTTGGCCCAGAGAAAACGCCTGCGCTTCTGGATCATGTTTAGATATGGCTTCTTTTTTGACCTATAGAGTTTTAGCCGGCAACGGCGAATGGCACGGTGGATTGTGTTCACCGACAATGTTTTCTGGAAGTATTCCTGAGCCCATGTTGTGATTTCCATTACAGTAGCATTCCTGTATGTGATGCAGTGCCGTCTAAGGGCCCGAAGATCACGGGCATCCAGTATGGTTTTCCGGCCTTGACCTTTACGCACAGAGATTGTTCCAGATTCTCTGAATCTTTGGATGATATTATGCACTGTAGATGATGATAACTTCAAACTCTTTGCAATTTTTCTCTGAGAAACTCCTTTCTGATATTGCTCCACTATTTTTCGCCGCAGCATTGGGGGAATTGGTGATCCTCTTCCCATCTTGACTTCTGAGAGACACTGCCACTCTGAGAGGCTCTTTTTATACCCAATCATGTTGCCAATTGACCTAATAAGTTGCAAATTGGTCCTCCAGCTGTTCCTTATATGTACATTTAACTTTTCCGGCCTCTTATTGCTACCTGTCCCAACTTTTTTGGAATGTGTAGCTCTCATGAAATCCAAAATGAGCCAATATTTGGCATGACATTTCAAAATGTCTCACTTTCAACATTTGATATGTTATCTATGTTCTATTGTGAATAAAATATAAGTTTATGAGATTTGTAAATTATTGCATTCCCTTTTTATTCACAATTTGTACAGTGTCCCAACTTTTTTTGGAATCGGGTTTGTATCTAAACCATTTATTTATCTAAACCAATATATCTTAAAAAAAAAAAAAATCTGAGATATATTTATCTCAAACAGGGACAACAAAAATATAAATTAGAGTGATAATATCAGATGTTTTCACATTAATTTATACTAAGTGCAAGTAATAAAACTAACACACACACACACACAAATTCTAATTCAAGAGTGAATCAAAAATATATTGCGAACAGCAGTAGTTAACTAAATATTTATTTTGTTCCAAAATTGATGATAGCATGCTGGGACTTTTGGGAACACTACAGAGTGAAAAATTAAATTAATTAGTTATTCGTTTTTATGCATTCATTGAAATTAACCATCTGAACAATTTTCTAAAATTATTGGGCCTCCAGTGCTGCTTGAAAGAGGAGTTTTTGTTATTTTATCACCCCAACTCACTTGGTTGTAAGGTTTATGTCACGCTACGCTGCTACTTTTCTCATTACTGCAAAAGCTGCAATATTTTGAAAACAGCTGAAATACTGTCACAGATGTAGTGATATTAATAGCATCACTGCTTTTAATTAGTTACTCCCCAACACTTCTCAAGATAAGTGTAACTTAATTTTAGTGACTGGACTGTTGGACAGTCCTTTGTGTATAAATGTGTTGAGTCAGTTCTGTATGTTTTAGATAAGAATAGGCGATTATGCTAAAAAATAAATAAATAAAAACTCATATTATGACCACAGATATGAACAAGATTATGGCAAGATTAGTCTGAGAGTTTGATAGCTGCTGAGAGACTGGTCTAGACCTGTATGTGAAAACCTCCCTCAGAACTAATTAATTGCTGATTTATATGCAGCTAAGTGATGGGTAAGTGTGAGCCACAACTCACAATTAATTAAAAGGCGGAAGGATGACTTTGCCTTTAAAACTGCCCCGCTGTTTTGGCATATTAATGTACAATAAATGTCAATTTTTTATGTGGCTCTGACACAGCGATTCTGCTATTAAAAATGAAAAGACTAGGAGGATCACTGTAGTCTTCACTGAATCAGTGGACTTATACTTCCCTAGAGGAAGAAGCTCCAGGAATGCGTAAAGTTTAATGAGAGAGAGAGAGACTGAACCAACGTTTGTCTGACAAATGTTTATTGGGATCAGTAAGGCATAGAAAACATTTTATGTCTACAAATACACACTTGTAATTGTAAATGCACAACAAATACATAACAGAATGTATGTGATGTATTGATTATTGATCTGTAGTATATATATATATATATATAAAAACATTAAACAGCACATTGGGTTTCTATAATCATTAAATGAAGTTCTCACTACACAGTGATTTGGGGCTACAAATCACTGCCCCTGGACTGGGGCAAAATTTCAGGCCGGGAAATCTCGCACGCATCCAGGCCATCACATACACCCACAACAAATTTTGAAACCACGGACAACAATATTTTTTGTATGGCCATCATCATCATCAGATAAAAGTTTAAATTCCTAGGCTGGGGCCGCGCAAAATAATTAAAGGCTATCTTTTGAACTTCCATTTTCATTTTTAGTCTCTTCATTTTCTCTGACAGCTCTCTGTCTCTCATGTGTGTTTTTTTTCTTGTACCTGTCACTTTTTCATCAACATGTCTCCACCTTGTTGCAAAACAACCACCTCATTGTAATTTGTTTGCACATAGTATACATTTATTTGAGAAAAAAATATTACATTAGGACTATGTGTTATTGTTTTATCTTTCCTAAATTTCAAAATTAGTACAATAATAGCTACACCTTGAATATACCTTTATAGAAAAATCTTAATACTTAACATGTTTTTGCATTATCACAAGTTTTGTCCTAAGGAAAATTAACCATGGTTTTATTAGGCCTATGGTAAAAGTATAGTAACCATGTTTTTTTGGCAGATTGATTACCATTTGTAACCAGAGTTTTACTCCAAATACCATGGTGAAGCTATATAGTGTAGCAAAACCATTGTTAATTTGTGGTTACCATGGTTTAACTATAGTAACCATGGTTTTTGGTTTTATTTTAAGTGAAACCATGGTTAATTTTCGTAAGGGTTGTGTTGTTGTCTGCCTTAGCCCCCTCTAATCCTGTTATAAAACGATGTGAATATTTGTCTGCTAAAGTCCTACTCTTTACAATAGTAATTGTCATTTTGGTAATTTTGCAGCAATTGACTACTACTGCTAACATTTGCTAGCAGTTTAACTAAGTAAACTAAGACAAAACTACAATAGTCTGTCTATTTACAGATGTAACTGACCTGCACTTGAAGTCATAAACAGGACAGTTTTGCCTCTCTGCTCCACCTGGGCGCTTCTACTCCATTCTCGAGTCTCGCATCCTTTTGGCAGACGCGTGGATGCGCGGAGCGTGCGCGAGGCGAATTGCGTTGCCAGCCAAGAAGACTAGCCGATTCATGATTTATTGGAGTTTTATTATTGAATGGCGAATTCGGAAATAATCACTTTAGTATACATTCGGCAGGCAAAAAAAAAAAAAAAAAAAAAGTAGGGTAGCGGGCCAATTTGGCTGCCAGGCCACCGGGAATTGTCCCGGTTCTCCCGATGGCCAGTCCGCCCCTGGCTACAGCTAATCAGTTTTACTTCAATGAACATGCAGGGCTTCCATAGATCAGTGGCCTGATAAAACTCACATATGATCAGATTTGATTCTAAATTCCATGAATTTTATCCTATGTCAAAAGTGAGGAACAAATTGGGATTTATAAAAACAAAAAAAGATATGAAAACGTTGTAATAATATAATAACTCATAATGCAATAATTGTGCATACTGTAATAACTGCACATAATGTAATATTTTTTTCAAAATATAATTAAATCTTGGGCACATAATGTAATAATACTTTTTACATTATGATACATTTATTACATTATATTATAATATACATATATTATATTATTATGAACTCACCCAAAATATTGTCATAATTGTAGTAAGTTTTTTTAAATAAAAACATTGGAATTCCCATACAGTACATTTTGAAAATCTAAGTCGTCTACTACTAAAAATGCTATTATTATTAGTAGTAGTAGTAGTAGTAGTATAGAATTATTATTATTATTATTGTTATTGTTGATGTTGATATTATTAGCATTATCACAGGACATTACTTCTTATAAGCCAAACACATTAAGGCTTTAGATAAAATAGAATACAAAAGATTCTTTAATTTGACAACAAAAAGTTATAACTGTATAACATATACTGTATGTCAAATTGTGTACAATAACATCACTGTGCACAAAGTATAGCCTATGCTGTAAAAAAGAATCTTTTCAGAATTACATCTTCAGGCAAACACTATAACAGTCCAACCTTATATTCAAAGAAAAAGAATATGTGGAAAAATAAAAGGTCTCTATAGAGAATGATATCACCAAAATTATAAATGCATTATGCATTTATGTATAATAGTGGTTTTTAATCCTTTTTAAGAGCAACCCCTTTTTTTCTTTTTAAATTCACGTGACACAATCAAGTCTCACACACATATACAGATCATACAGGTAATACAGACATAGTATGGTGTCATTCCAAACTGCAAAGTGTTTACTTATATTTGTATACACTCACAAAAAAAAAAATAATAATAATTTGTGCTTTTGTAAAATACAGAAAACAAACAGGACGCACTTTCTGTCATCTTGGTTTTCTTTCCATGAACTTGTTTGTCGAGCGCGTCACAAAAGGTAGCCAAACACACCATTATTTCTCTCATTTTGTTAATCTGTTAATCTAGTCAAATATATTTAGCATATTCATTCCTTTTTATATATAGACTAGGATTTTAAGAAAACAAATATTTGTTATTTTTTATTTTATTTTTAATGTAACATATACATTTTCCTTAAATCATCCTGAGGAATAATTTTTTTGTCTCACGACCCACATGAGTGATCATTCATAGGAACATTTTGGAAATTGTCATGCATTCATATTTTAGATGATTCTATACACACATATTTATGAATGAGGCTCCAGGGTTCTTATCTGCCATATTATAATCTTTTATTTTAATGAATCAAAAATTGCAGTTGTATTATCAAGAACAGGGACAATTTGTCACATATTTGAGTTTTGATATGTGATTTCACTATTGATAAGCTGTGGAAAAGTGGCACATGGGTGCTTTGAGAATTCCAGTGCCAGATCGCTACTCAATAAAACATCTACAAACACAATTCTACACAAATATTGGATGCCAATGGAAAAGTAGTCATGGCAGGTCTTCAACATCCTAACCATAAACAAAGCTGCTGTAATCGAGGTGATTTTCATGATCAAATACTGGATCATCACCAAATGTCCAGAACTTCAGTTGCAGACCTGTGAGGTGATATAAAACGAGGCATGAAAGATTTAGTTGGATGGATCAGTTGATTATAAACCATAGCAAATAAAAAGGATCTGCAGTTTGTTCCCTCAATGCAATTTCTGTCTAGTATTCTATCATTGGCCTTCTATGCACTTTGGCTTCTCTTCTCAGCATGTCTCAATCATTTCTTACATATGAATACATTATGATGCTGCTGTTCACTTCTCTAGAAACATTTTAGGGTTAACATATGTTGGTTTAGAACTGAAACTGAGTCAAGTTTTATCATAAAACTGACTGAAGTCCTCTTGATTTCTGAGTGATTTGAAAATTGTGTCTGTGTATAAATGATTGATCTTAAGACATCTCATACCGTTAATATTTGAACAGTTTAGTTGCAATGGCCAGAATTTTGCTTTAATTATGACTGGAATTAAGGCTTCATGCAGTGTCTTATAGTACCTTATATAATTTACATTAGTTCTTAGTTTAAAGATTTAAAGTCTCGCACAGCACCCTCGCTAATAAATTACACTAGATAGAAGTGTAAACTAACCCATAACTGCTTTTTTGGTAGCAATTTTGAAAATTACAGTAAATATGCAACAAATAATTTAAAATAAGTACTATGATGCTACTATGATACAGTGATGGATCACATAGTAAAACCATGGTTCCTAGCACTTTACTGTATTTAATGTGTATTTGTAGTGTACTTCAAATCTTAATAGAATAGATTTAAAAACAAACAAACTGAAGTACTTTCAGATAATATAGTACTAATAAAAAGCTACTTATGTGTGCCTAGAGAGTACACTTACATGAGAGTACACACTTACTTTCTTAACACAATTATTCTTTTACAAAAGTGCACTTTGTAATAATCAACATTGTAAATGTCAAATTAAAAGTTTTATTTGAATAATCTAAAAAGTACACTTATTTTTATGTCTTGACTGAAAGCACATGTACTTGATTATAATTTTAAGTCTAGTGTGTTATTCGACATTACATTTAAAGCAAACATGTTTTACATGTGCATACTAATTTCAATAGAAATTACATTACAAGCATAATTTAGTTGATCATAAATGCTTTCATTCGTCAATACACTTTATCCCTATTTCAAAGACAATATGTCAGACAACATGTTACATAAAACATTCTTACAGTGATGACTCTGAATGATTATCATATTCATCTCCCAAGGTATTTTAGTTTTTTCCAGATTACATAAAAATAATACCACTGGACATGTTAACAAAATCATGGTATTGCCATATTACATGAAATAAACAACAACATAAAATATACAGCAGGCACCAGACGTCTATGTAACGTCAGGTTGACGTTGGACATGACATCGGACAGACGTTGCATTTTGGTTGAAAATGAAAATCGGGTTGATGTCAATATTTGACGTCAATTTGACGTTGACCTAACATTGGATTTTGGTTACACAACCTAAAAACAACAAAATCTCAACGTCAGATGACGTCGGTATTGGACATCAATTTAACATTGACATTAGATGTTGAATTTACATTGAATTTTGGTCAACCGACGTCGCAACCGAAATTTAACCAAATATCAACGTCTTATGACGTTTTGTGCCTGTTGTGTGCCTGAAACTGTGGTCATTTCTGGCACTGTTTTATTAGATAATGTTCAAGTGTGGACATGAAGAGCATGTTTCTGAGCTCCTGTGAGGTGATATCTGTGCTGGTATGTTGTGTGCATTCAGGGGGTTGAGTGTGCAGCTCTCTCAGTCTCTCCCAGAACCATGCGAGAATGCACTGAGGGATCAATTAGTTGTCATAAATGAGAAGAAGATAACCCACACTTATTTGCATTGGAGCTTTCATCAGGACCCCAACTCCCATCAAACTCTCCAGCCTCCCTGTGGGGGAGCCTGGATCAGCTGGGAGTGGCAGTAGCATGTAGGCCAGATATCAAAGAAACCTTAGAAGCTCCGAAACCCTCAGCCAGAACACCAGGCTGCCCGCTCTATGTCAGTTTTAAGCATGTTTCGTGGGGCGGCTCAGGTGAAAGTAATAGAGAATGGTTCCAGATGTCGATAGGGAGGAGAACAAAAAAGGATGGAATTAATTTGTCTCGCTGTGCTGAGGAAGAGAGCTTTTACAGTTGCAGAAACCCATTAGACTTCTTGCATAAACTGACCATAAAATATGATCGGATCTTCAGCTGAGTCAAAACAATAGACTGACACAGTCTGTTTTGATGGCTGTATTGAACACAGCATGCAAACTTTCATAGCGGAAAAAGTATGTGAACCCTTGAGTTTAATAACTTGTTTACCCTCTTTTGACAGCAATAACATCCACCAAATGTTTCCTGTAATTGTGGGTCTGACCTGCACAATTGTTAAGAGTTGTGCACCATTCTGCTTTAAACTGTTTCTGTTCAGCAATATTTTGGATCGCTAGTGTCATCTCAATCATGTTGAGGTCAAGCCTGTGCTACAAAGCCATATTTTCTTCTGTTGAAGCCATTATGTTGTTGATTTACTCTTGTGCTTTGGGTCTTGTGCTGTTGCATCACACAAGTTTTGTTGAGCTTAATTTGCCAACAGATGGCCTTATTCTCCAACAAAATGTCCTAAAAAACCTGGGCATTCATTTTTTGTCTATGATAGCAAGCTGTTTAGCGCCTGAGGCAGTAAAGCCACAAACCATGAAACCCTCCACCATACTGTATTGTTGGGATGAGATTTTAATGTGGTTTTTCAAAACAACTCATCTTTGGATTAATCTTTCCACAGAATATTTGCAATATTTTGAGATTTTTATTTCCTTCCCATCAACCATGAGATAGACTTGTGTTTTTAGACCATGTGTTTATAGATAATTTGTCTTACTAAGGACTGATGAAATAATCCCTACCAGTATTTCTAGCAATCTTAGTTTTGACACAAAATATTAAATGTAATGTTTCTGATGTTCTGTCATGTTTTCATTCTTAAACTGAAAGTATGTATTTGACTCTATTTAGTAAATGTTAATAGTGATAGTTAATGAGTTAGCATCAGCCCCTTTAACCTATTTAGCCTACTGTATCATATTTAATATATTAGCTTCTAAGGTCTCTAAATTACCAACATGATCAAAAACCTGTTGTACAATATCTGCTACATGCCTTCTGCCATCTGATTGATAGTCATACTTTATCAGCAAGTAAATGTCCTTTTAGTATAGTTAAAAATTATTCCCTGCGGTACAAGTATCTTTTTGTTTTACAAAGTAAACATAAGAACAGCTCTTATATTGCTCTGTATAATTAAAGATTAGCGTTTACTGGACTAAGATGTTTAAATATCATTGCTAAGACATTATTTGGAGATATAGAGTGACAACTAATATTCACAGATATTTTGTGTAAGTAGTGGAACATAAAAGAAGATATTTTAAGAAATGTATCAATGTTTTGTTTGTCTTATGTGGAAGTCAGTGGTAACCTGTAACCATCACCATTTAGTTACCAACATTCTTTAAAATATATATATTTTTTTGTGTTCTGCAGAAGACAGACAGTGTCCCTTCCCATGGATTAAGGATTTTTAATGACCTGCAAAATCAAGTGGTGTTCAGCAAGAATAAATTCTGCTCTCATGCCGGTGGAAAGCCTCTCAACATCTCTAGAATCACCGTAAGCAAATCAAGCTCCAATTCAGTGACAGGGCTCATATCAGTCTGCTGTATTGCAGGTATTACTGGAGCCAGTGTCGGGCATCAGTATGGGCATCAGAGCTTCACACCACAGTGCTCCACTGCATTCTAAAGAAATGACCTGACTTCACAGACACTATTGATTCTGGATAAAGAAGGATTAAGACAAATATGTTGCAGTTGATTTAATATTGCACACTAGAGCTTTTTGTGAACTTTTTGAGACTGCCACCTCTAAGGTTTCTTAAGGTTTCAGGAAGTCAGTGCCTGGTATGACCCAATATTATTTACTCTAATCTTGGGAACCTGATTGCATAATAGACTTTTCATGTGTCTGCTATGGCATTAGTAAACAAAAATTAGGCTGTACAAAAGCAATTAAAGTAGTAGTTTAGCCAAAAACGTGATGTTTTGAATGGTTTTGAGATGCTGATCTTTGTGGTTGCCAAAGCATTTTGAAATGAGCCAGCTAAGAGACAAGCACTAAAATATGTAAGCAGAGAAATCATTAAAACTGGCATGTTTAATAAACATCCATCATTTTTGATACCAACAAACATTACAAGCTAGGGGTGTTTCCTCCAATGAGGCAAGGGAGGCAGTGTCTCCTCAAAAAATTGGATGAGAAAAAAAAAATCATAGTACAAAAATAAAACAAAACAAATGTTACAAAATATGACATATAAAGCATATAAATCACTCGTAATTCTAAAGTAAAACTGTCCAACAGCGACACCAGCAGGTAAAGTTACAGTGGGAGTCCACGTCTCTCTCGTCTCCCCTGAGCCCATTGAGTTTTAACAGACCCCTTAAAGTGTGCGGTTGGTTTTTGAGAATGAATGGGGGAAGTCACATGCCCCCATCATGATATGACTGGTTATGATCCGCTATGATTGGGTCATGCTATAAATCCCGCCTCTTGTGTTCATGCTTGTTCAGTGTTCGCGAATCAGTCTGAATGAGCAATATAATAGTGTTAATAGGAAGACTAATAAAAAATTAAGCAAACAACACACACTTATAGCTATATCACCCCTTTGTCAAGTCAAAATCACACTTCAAAAGACCTGATAACATGATCTGTGGGTTTTTTTAGTGAGCAATCAGCTTGTTGAAATTAAAGGTCTCTGCGTCTGTGACCAGTGTTTACGGAGCTCTGATGACTGATGAGCCAAAAATAAGTTTATTATGAAAAAGAACAGCTGAACATCAGTTCATAAATAAAAATACACAATTTTTTAAAATAAAAAAAATTTGTTATTATTTTGGACTAAATAAAATGCTTAAAAACACTAAACTGATGAGATTTATACTTGGTTTCAATAAATAGAATAGCCTATTATTTGCATTGTTTATGTAAAAATTGATTTTTATTCTGGCAGTGTAAGTAATCTTTATTTAACCAAGAAAATGTGACTGGGACACGAATTTACATTTAAATGTAAATTCATGTCCCAGTCACATTTTCTTAAAAAAAAACTTAAAAATGTGGACTTTGCCTCAAAAAGCTTGACATGAAATAATAGTCAGAAATTTTATATTTAATTTTATTTTGTTCTATTTTTTATTTTATATACTAAACCTTTAGATATTATAAAAAAGAAATCTAAATGTGCATATATGTTTTTTGTTGAGTATCATATTTGATACATCAGACTTTTATGGCTTACATAGTAGCTAGGGTATAAAAAATGTGGAGCGTATTTTCTTAACCCTTAAATCCATTAATGTTTTGCCAATCATTATTACATATTCATGTATTTTGCGACCCGGACCTATATGTCCAGCTTCCAACACAGATGAATCTCTAACTGCTGCAATAGCAAAAAAAAAAACTCTCTTGATATTTTAAGAACAATTACAGAAGAATGAAATAAAGTATATTTCGTTATACTTTATACGTAGCGATGCCCCTGTGGCTCATATTCGTGATCTCAACCATATTCTCGAAACTATCGTTTTCAATGACTTCATAATCAGTATTTTGATCACTGGCAGCTTATTCACCACATCCACCATCAAATGACAGTGACATTTATATTTTATTGCATACTGAAATTGCTCTGCAGTAAAACCATTCAAACCAGTTAAATTTTTGCTTATGATATTCTTTTTTATGCCTGTGGTAATTATGAGTGAAACATCACGTCTTTATTGTCTACCAAACAGTGCCACCTCGAGAAATAAATGTGAATTGCACATATTGAATCATTAGATATTTAAATATTGTTGTGGAGGAAAAATATACTTACACCATTACACACCTCGTGTCTCTAGTGACCCTATACACTTTTTACACAAAAAATTATATTTTTTAACTTTTATATTTTATTATCTTTTTCTTGTTATATTGTTTATAATTAATGGATTGAGGAATACTAAGAAAGTTGATGTCTAACTTTAAGAGGGAGAGGGTAGTGAATAACGTCCCGGGTCGCTAAAGACCCGAGGTATGCATAGAATGCAAAGAATTTGCATATCAAATGTGAGAAAGTAGGCTTTATAGGGTTAGAAAAATAGATAAATTGGCTTTAATGTGTTTTTCGGAGTAAAATTTGAAGCATGAATTATGAAGATCCATAAGATTTTATTGACAATTTCTTGCTAATACAAAGGCTTCATCTGTATTTCTGGTGATCTGCAGTGTGTATAAGTATCATAAGTCTTAGCTATGTGTTTTCTCTGCCACAGTTGTCAGTCTCCATTACTTGCGCTGTGACACAACACTATGTTCTGTGATCCTATAATTGATCCCATTTTCTCACTTTTTCTGTTCAGAATATTACAATATGAACAGTCCTTTGTGTTTTAGGAAAAAGCTAAGTTTTCATTGTTGGGTTAAATAGCAGAGCAGTCAGATATTTTATGCTGTGATATAAATGTTACCATATATCATGCCTGAATTCTCAATTTCTCTAAACTATTTTACCTGAATTCCTGAACAAATCAAATAAAAACGCACTAAAATAAATGCCACTTTCCACAAATTAAGTGTGTTTTTTGTGTCCCATGGTTTTATTTTATTAATGCATTAAAGGCACAGCATTAAAGGTTGTGAAATAATCTAGAACAAAATGAGCCATGCATATAAAGTAGGTTGTAAGCACTTCAAATGTCTCGATTGTTTGCTAATGCTAATTGTCTGAGAACTAAGTATGCATATGCATCTGGATATGTGTCCTGCATTTAAAAAGGATTCAACAGGCATTTATTTATTTATTTTTTGTCATGTTATTTTTGAGATCTCTCAAGGACAATGTGTGGAAAAAAAAGCAGCTGTTGTCTCTAAATACGATTCAATAATTCAATGTGTCTCGAAATATGGCAGACCACAGTCATGGAGAAAAGTAAAGGATGCAGACAAGTGTCCTAGATAAATTGATGAAAATCATGTTGCAGCGAGCATTTTAATGAGCCTTTTGTATTATTGAACATCTCAGAGTGATTTGACAAGGGCCTAATTGCTCACTGCACATGTTCATTAATTAGTTACACGACACTGCGTGCACACAGCACACATACATGTCAATAAAAGCTTTGGATGCTCAAATATATCATATTTGCTGGACAAATAGATAGCCTTGCTATACGTATACGCTTTTAGCTGAAGTCATGATATTACATCTGGATGTTCAAACAAACAAATACAACAGTGTTAATTGAGCATCAAATTGCTTTCTTATAGTTATCAATGCATATTAAGTTAGGAGAAAGTATTTTAACATTGAAAACAGGACATAATTTAAAGGCCTTCTCTAGTTGATATCTATATATCTATATTCATATTATAAGCAGGTTAAAGAGGATACTTGGAAAGATTTTGAAAGCATTAATATACAGAATTTGCAACATAGCCGTGTTCCATTTATGAATACAAATTCAGGCAAGTTCCTCCATAATTGGCTGTAGACTTATTAAAAGCTGTGAATGGCTAACCAACTTAGGTGTCTTATTAAAGGCAGTATAATAATATTTGCAAAAAATAAAGTAATAATAATTGTAAAAAAATCTATAATATAATATAGTATAATATAATATAATAATTCATTGTTAGTTCATGACATTAGTGCTATAACTAATGTTAGCAAACTAAACCTGAAAATGGACATAATCTGTGTCTGAGGAACATAAAAGTTTGGTCTCTTCCATTATAACCAAGCAGGTCTCAAATAGAGATATTTTGAGGGAGAGAGTTTTGTTAATATCCACTAGAGAGAATATATCGCTATTATCACAGTCTCCATCTAAGCTATATATAAAGCTGAATAGTTCATTTACACGCTTTTTCACAAGCATCAACAGCTGAGAGTGACTCCTCTGTGTTTGGTTCATTTACACCTTTAAATTGAGAATCAACCTGAAATATGTCTGAAATGGGTTCAAATGAACCGCAGAGAAGAAGGAGGGGCCACACTAAGATGTCCTCTCTTGAACGGCAACAAATGAGTGTCCCGGGGCAGAGCTTTCTTAGAGACAATGCAATCGACTACGGATTTAGCAAAGAAGAATGTGATTGCCCCGGGGACTTGTGCAGCTTTTTAAACCATAAAGCGGCAAGGTTGTTGAAGAGAAAGCTCAGTAGATCATCTTCTAAAGACTGGGAGAGAAAAGCGCTGGTGCAGAACCGTGCAGTGGATGGGGCGATGGAATAGACAGGCCGAATTACAGAGTGTTAAATGACCTCCACTTCTGAGCGGATGGGGAGAGCTGGATAAAAGGGAGATACAAACAATTTGATTCCAACACATGAATGCTAAAAAGGTCTCTGAGCTCAGACCGTGCACCTTAACATTTTGCGCTGACAGTCAGCAAATATGAAAACAAATATCAGGACTTGAAGTCAGCTTAAATGCAGCTTATAACTTCCTCGATTTAGTAGACAAAATTCTTTGACTTCACTTAATTTGCATATAAATATCTCTGAAGAGATCTTTCCCACAATCCACAACCTTTGAATGAGGTGGCAAAATCTCTGAGCTTTTCATTTGGTTTTCAATCATTTCAATTCTTGCCTCTTCTTATTTCCCATCTCCGTTTCAAATGCTTATTAAGTATTTGCATTTGATGCTTTTTCAAACATATTTTGAAGCATTCCTACTTTGCAAGACATCTTCATGTCCCCCAACATATCTTACTATTTTGGATAAAATATTAAACTCATGAATTGGAAATCATACTAATTTTCTTAAGTAAATAAAGGGTCAGTTTTAAATAATTTCACTGTATTAGCTTGAGCACGTCTATTTTTTTCTCAAGTGCTGCCCTAACTTCTAACATAAAAATGGCAAGTTTTCTTTGTCAAACTGAAGTACAGACAGCAAGTTTTTCAACTAATTTGATGCATTTTATGAAATGACAAAATCAGTATGACAGTAACAAAATTATAGATGATGATTTATTTGACACTCCTATGTAATCTAACCTTCAATTTCTCATGAAAGCAATGACTAACTTGCTCTTTATTTCCCTCATGTTAGAGGTGATGGAAACATTATCTTGCCATTCACTCTTGAAAATGAAGGTTCTTTATTGGCATTGATGGCTCCATGGAGAACCTATCCATAGAACATTTCCACTGAACAAAAGGTTCTTTAAAGTGGAAAAAAAGTTCTTCTGAATCTGTTCACTGAAACAAAATGCTTCTTCTATGGCATCACTGTGAAAACCCCTTTTACAAATTAACTTAATCACATGCCACTGACATGCTACAATTATACTTGAAATCATGTCAAGTTGTGCATATACTAAATAGTCACTATGTTCTCATGTGTTCCTTAATAAAGATGACACTTTTCTAATCTTATTTCTTAAAGTATGGTCTCTTTAAGTATGTACTCTAAAAATGTTCTCTTTTACATGGTGGGGTGTGTTGCACTAGTGGTTAGCACATGTGCTGTAGACCCCTTAGAATGGTGGTCATGGTGCGGATGCAGGATTGATTCTGCCTAAAAGATAAAATAAGCCTAGAAAATAAAAATCAAACAAGATGCTGAGGGGATGTGAACCACTAACTATGGCGGTCTATGTGTGCTTTCACATGGAGGGACAATTATGTTCATAGCAGAATGCTAATGGGTTTGCTAATTGTACTCAGGGGCTACATGCAATGCACAGTTTAACTGACTTATTTCCGAGGTAATTGGTGAATCTTACCATACACTGGATTGGGTAATCAGCGGACAATAGAACACCTGAGCCTCGCTCTCTGCCAGTAGCCACTGTTTTGCAAAACAAAATGGATTGTTAAAGTAGGCCTACTGTAGAATTGTACAGTTTCATAATGCTACTTTGAAGACAAACAAAGATTTTATATGGCTGGCACAAATGCAAATCAATCAATTTGCAAGTTCCAACCAAACTAACTTGACTAAGTCAATGGCCACCAGTGTTGGGGAGTAACTAGTTACATGTAATGGCGTTACGTAATTTAATTACAGAATAAATGTAACTGTAATTAGTTACAGTTACTAAGAAAAAAAATGTGTAATTAAATTAGTTACTTATGAAAATGTTAACGATTACAAAGGGGGTTACATTTGAATATTTACGCACATCCACATACCGATTTAATTGATTTGTTTCCCAAATTGCACTGACTTGACCACTCTTTTTCTAATAAATCACTAATCAGTTAGTCTGACTGACAATGCTTCGGCTTGCGTGTGCTCCGCGTCTCCGCCAAACGGTTTCGTTCAGAGTAATCAATGCGAGAGATTTGACAGTGGAGAGGACTGTGGAAGCGCACAGGTGGAGCAGAGAAGCAAAACTACTGTTCAGGATTTCAAGTGCAGGTCAGATTCATGGGGGGGGGGGTCCAAAAACCAGTCAGTATCTGGTGTGACCACCATTTGCCATCTCCTTCGCTTAGAGTTGATCAGGTTGTTGATTGTGACCTTTGGAATGTTGGTCCACTCCTCTTCAATGGCTGTGCAAAGTTACTGGATATTGGCAGGAACTGGAACACGCTGTCGTATACGCCGATCCAGAGCATCCCAAACATGCTCAATGGGTGACATGTCCGGTGAGTATGCTGGCCATGCAAGAACTGGGATGTTTTGAGCTTCCAGGGATTGTGTACAGATCCTTGCAACATGAGGTGATGGTCGTGGATGAATGGCACAACAATGGGCCTCAGGATCTCGTCACGGTATCTCTGTGCATTCAAAATGCCATCAATAAAATGCACCTGTGTTCGTTGTCCATAACATACGCCTGCCCATACCATAACCCCACCGCCACCATGGGCCACTTGATCCACAACGTTGACTTCAGCAAAACGCTCACCCACACGATGCCATACACGCTGTCTGCCATCTGCTCTGTACAGTGAAAACCTGGATTCATCCATGAAGAGAACACCTCTCCAAAGTGCCAGACGCCATCGAATGTGAGCATTTGAGCCAAAATTCTCTGAAACGCCTTTGGAGACGGCTTATGGTAGAGAAATGAACATTCAATTCACAGGCAACAGCTCTGGTGGACATTCCTGCAGTCAGCATGCCAGTTGCACGCTCCCTCAAAACTTGCGACATCTGTGGCATTGTGCTGTGTCATAAAACTGCACATTTTAGTGTGGCCTTTTATTTTGGCCAGCCTAAGGCACACCTGTGCAATAATCATGCTGTCTAATCAGCATCTTGATATGCCACACCTGTGAGGTGGATGGATTATCTCGGCAAAGGAGAAGTGCTCACTAACACAGATTTAGACAGATTTGTGAACAATATTTGAGAGAAATAGGCCTTTTGTGTACATAGAAAAAGTCTTAGATCTTTGAGTTCAGCTCATGAAAAATGGGGGCAAAAACAAAAGTTTTGCGTTTATATTTTTGTTCAGTATATATACAAACAGACACCAATGTTTAAAAAAGACACCAATGTTTCAGGAGTTTAGTACAAAGAATAGGACACATGCTTATTAGATAACCGTATTTGGGTTGATGTATATGCTTTTTTTTTTTTAATTAACTGTTATTTTTTTCCCAAAGCATCGTTAGATGAGTGTGTTTCCTGTACTTACGCGAAGATTTGGTTTCAAAAACAGTATCAGTAAACTATTTCTTATGATTTTAAATCTGCATTTAACTTGATCAATCTCAAAGTACTAAAGTCTGATTTTGGTGGATGTGTTCAAATTGTATCACCTTAATTCAAGTGATGGAGGATTTTGAAAGTCTGACAGTTATCAGTGTTGAATACTAGGTTAACCCTGCATGGTGTAAATGTTTGAAAATGATTAACAGTTGAAAACATTTATTAGAATTTTAGGAAAGTAATCAAAAGTAATCAGTTACATTACTTTTATGAGGTAATTGAAAATGTTACACTACTATTACATTTTAAATAGGGTAACTTGTAATCTGTAACCTATTACATTTTCAAAGTAACCTTCCCAACACTGATGGCCACATACACACTGCAGCTAAATTCAGTTGTCAGTTCACCTTTTACTCATTAATCACATTTTGTACACACATAATTCACTATTAACTCCCGAAAAATACAGGTAGTGACAACCGCATTTACAGAAATTATACACAGTGTGTACGGAACTGAACTGAACAACTAGTTGCTAATGATGTATTTGAACGTGCATCAGAAATGTGTCTTCGTCTGTATGTGAGATGCAAGTACAGTGGCCAAGAGAGCTCAATGCGCTGCAAATAGAAAAAAAAAACACCTGCAAATTAAGAAAACAACTTCATCAATTTGACAACACACGCGCTGCAAATGCTCACAACACAAACAAATAAAGAAACACACTGCAAATAAAATTTTATTTGGTTGTGTTGTGAGCATTTTCAGCACCTGCTGTCAAATTGATGAAGATGTTTTCTTGATTTGCTGGTGCTTTTTCTATTTGCATGTGTTTTCTGAAGTTGCAGCTCGTTGAGCTCTCTCGGCCACCGTATGCAAGAAAATAATAGTGAAAGAAGTCTTAACCTGAGCGCATTTTGACACGGGACTAGTTGCGCTCAGGAGCCCTGCGGTTGTGTCAGTGTTGCCAGATCTTCATAGAAAAAAACAACAACAAACAAGGACAAGCACAAAATACACTAAAACACTCAAATGCTTTATGCTTTATAACACACACACACAAAACATCTCATATCTGCAACAGGCCACTTTATTAACTCCATAAAGTGCCTATCTTTATAAGATAAGACCAAGCACCATGCCTAAAAGCGCTTGTAAATATAAGGACATGGCAACACTGCTAGACAGTGCTCTCTAAAGCAGCCCCCTGAAGATAAACAAAAAAAAAAGCATGTCTATCAGCAGTAGTTTAGTTAAAATCGATAGACAAAAAGAGTCTTTAGCCAAAAAATGGCAGATACCAAACTGCTAAATTCTTCTTCACTCTCGCAAGACGCCAAAATGTTGCTATGGTTACAAATGCAAAAGTGACTGCTGTTCCGTACACACATGGAACGATAATTTACGGGACTCACTCCCGCATTTAAATGCGTTTATCACTCCTGAAACTTGCAGTGTGTACGTGGCCAATGTGAAGTGCCATTTACAAACCATTTCATCAACTTGTGACATATTTCTGAGCAAAACATGATATTCATTGAGGAGCAATATAGATTAGAAATTATAATAAATGCAATTATTTTAGAGTGCCTTTATTTGCTTAAGTAGATCTTTATGGCCTGGTTTCACAGACAGGGCTTAGACTAAGCCAGAATTAGGCCCTAGTTCAATTAGAACATTTAAGTATTTATAAATGTGCCTTATAAAAGAAAAACATAGTGTGCATCTTGAGACAAAACAAAGGCACTGATATATTTTCTGTGCAAGTTTCTTTGTTGAAACAGCTCAGATTTGCATTTTAGTCTGGGACTAGGCTTAAGCCGTGTCTGTTAAACTAGGGGATAAATGTAATTCCATAATTAGTTCTAAGGCACATTTACTTGAAGGACTACAGAGAACAGTCTCCATGCACAAAATGTGCTGCCAAATGAAGAGGTAAGGTGCAGTAGGGGGGTGGGGGGGTTGGGGTTAGGCTTCTGCCCAGTGCTTTAAAATTCATTGTCTTAAATTAATTTGTTTCTATAAATTAAAGAATATGTGGAAGCCTGAATCAATGCAAGTCTTACAGGCCTAGTATTCTGAAATATCAACAATATGTTAATAATGTATGTTTCTGCTTCAAATCATAATTTAAGTGTATAATTGGATCTGAAGACATTGCAGTAATAATTACAATGAAAGCTTAAAGGTAGGGTAGGTGATTTCAGAGAGGCTCAGGGTGCATGGAGGTATGCAAATACATACATTGACAAGCAGTTAGGACAGCCTATCATAGCCCTCGGACCGGGGAATATGATTGGACCAACATTTTACGATCCTATGCCTTCCACAGATTATAGAAATACATATAAGTACATTTAGATCACTTAACTTAGTGATTGCTATGAGGATGTGAAGAGTCTCAACCAGCATAACAATTTTTTTTTTTGAACCAAATCACCTACCCTGCCTTGAAGGAAAGTTTTCACTGCAATAATAATGCCCTTTCCTTTGTGTTGCACTTTAACTTCAAACAGAACAATTCTCTCACTCTTTAATACAGCTTATACGTCATTTATGCCAATTACTTGAATACACAGCTACAAACTTAAAATCTGACCTCTTATTGTGCTAAAAACCTGTCACTAATAAACTGCTTCATCTGCCAAACCAATTTTGACCCACACGATCACACAAAATCCACCCAATCTGCCAACAATGGATAAAAAGGTTTAACGGTTCTCATGCTGATGTTGATGGAATATCACACAGCTGGAAAGATGTCTCAGCCAATCAGATTTGAGGACCAGAAGTAACAGTTGTTTTTAAAAGTTATAATATTTGAAGTACACTACAAGTGCACATTCAATACAAAAAGCACACTTTTTGACAACAATTAGAAAGGGTTAAGAAAGTAAAATGGTCTGTTTTGATTTCACGTTGACCACTTTTTTTTTCTTCTTATGCATTCCTCTGTGCTCAATGGTAGCGATTAGGGACTAGGCTACAACTCAATACTCAGTGTCTACACCATAGTTAACTGCAGTCAAGTCATCTAAAACTGCAGTCTGGACCCTGTTATAAACGGTCTGCTGTTTGATGCTAGTTTAGCTGTGGACCAGCAACAATCATTCTGCAAAAAATAAATAAATAAATGCACAGACTGGTTGTTCTGGTGACATTGTTTGATCAAGGTAGTCTTATTGGTGAAATTATTACAATAAATAATAAATTATTACATTAAAATAAAAAGCCTGATAAGGGCTCCTTGGTGTGCTCCAGCATTTGAAACACAACATATGCTGGTTTCAACAGGGTAAGATCATAATTTTTTCACGGATAGTATATCCAAACCATATGCAAATTTTCCTTTTGCTCAGATTCCTCCTTGACCCAGGGCCAATTACTTGAGTAATGAACCTATAGAAGCCCTAATGTATTAAGCAAGACTGTAATTCATATGCAGAAAGAGAGGGTATATTTTAAGTAAGCCGTTATCCTGGTGACGCATGAGCAAATTTCAGTCAATGACATAAAATATAAATCACACGGGTGGGGAAAAGAAGGGGAAAATGACAGTTTCATTACACAAACATCTCATCAGAACATATCAAACCAATCCCAGTCTAAAGACCTGTCAGGTCTGAGATTACATGCTTTACAATTTTATATTATCTTCTTAATCAAAACCACTGGATTTATTTTTATGAAATGCAAATGATTCTGTAACTTTTGATGACTGTGCCTTGCAAACTATTTTAACATTATACTAAAGCAATATTTGAAATAGAATTGCATTATGAATGAAAAGCTATTAATAGCCTGGGTGTAAGAAAAAAAATATTTACTTTGAAACACTGATGTTTATTGAACAGTTGATGAAATATAATAACAATATCTCACTATAAGATTTAATCTGTGTGGCAAATATTTTTCAAAACTCATATAGCTTAATAACCAGTTTTTCATCAAATGATGCATGCAAAGATTGGTAATTCACAGAAATTTGCTATAGGTTATTATGACAGGGCAACTGCAGACTAACAAATTGGAAAAAATATAAATGAAGGAAGTATTTTGATAATTATGCATTATAGTTTATTAAGCACAATTATAGCACAATTTATTATTGTAATATCATTTACTTTTACTTATATATATATATATATAATATATATATAAGTATAATAATGTGTATATATACTGTATTAGGCTATATATAAGAAATATATATATATACTGTCTTTCTTTCTTTCTTTATGATTGTATATTTGTATGCACCAATGCCTCAAATGCTTTGGTTGTATATATTTAGCACCTTCAGTATGTGATCAACTTGTTTAAAAAACATAAATTAATAAATATTATGTTAAAATATGGTGACTCTAAACAAGAATAATTTGAAATTAAACATTAGATTATCCGTTTTATATATCTAATATATAAGCAGTACTATTAGATGCTTCCAGCATCTGAATCCTCTGCTTTTCTTAGATTGTTGACTGCAGAGCTGTGCTCATCTTGAGCTTCATTCTGTGTTCCCTGACAAGAACAGGTATAGTGTAACAGTGCATCCAGGGTCGTAGGTCACGTAACAATACCTGCTTTACTCCCTCAACAGGTCTTGTAGAAGGTGGGTGGTTTGGGATACAGACAGGATGGAAATGTGTGTATAATTGTTGTGCTTTGTGAATGTGTGTGTGCAAGGTTCAGCAAAAATCTCTTTGTTTCCATGGTATCCATAGCCTTTTTTTTTCTTCAATTATTGCTAGGGGCATTGATAAGGTCAGTCACTCAATGCTATGATATCACAGGGTTTTGGCAGAGGGTTTTATATCTTTAGAGATTTTTTCTACTGTATGTAAGTAACCAGTTATGGCATTTACTGTTTTTTAGCCCTAAACCTTTATACCAATGAGATATAAACTCCATCGCTATTTCTCAGTTTTAGCCAAATCTCACACTTGAGATATAAACTCCATCGCTATTTCTCAGTTTTAGCCAAATCTCACACTTGAGATATAAACTCCATCGCTATTTCTCAGTTTTAGCCAAATCTCACACTGACAGAGCTGAAGGGTTGTTAGTGTAAAAAGACATGGAATCTTGTTTCCTTTTGTTGGTTCCTTAGTAGCTACAGAATAAAATAATCTCTGTGAATAGTGTGGTCTCTTACACACACACACACACATACATACATACATATATTTATATTGGCTAAAAACACATCTCTTCCATGTTTATTTGACCCTCTAACTCTAGCACTCTCTATTCTAATTGTATTCTTGAATAGGAGTCCGTCTCAATTTTAGTAAACTGTTGTAGACTCATTATTTTGATTAGTCATCATAATCTGCACTGTAAGTAAGCTAATCAACTTTATTCTTTGTCACTATTTAGTGTGTTTAATGAACACACAAACAGTACAAACACATTTAGTTTCTGTGTTAATATGCTAAAATAAATTAGTTTGAGAACATTTTAAATCTCTATTAAGGTTATGATGCAGATGAGTCACGTGTTAAAGTGATTAGAGAGGGAAAAGGTCAGCTGTGTACTGCTCAACACTAATTAATGAATAATTGTTTTAAATTTATGGCCAATTATGATGGTGAGGCATCGACATCATTACATTTGGCTGTTTACATAGGAAGAGTCCTCTGTAAAGAAGGCAGAATGTGTATTAAACTGTGAGCTAAACAAACTTCCAACAAACTGGCTTGTCCTTATTATGGTTCCTGTCAGCTGAAAGTGTTTGTGTTGCCATATTAAGCAGCATGTGTAATTAGCCATGTTCTGAGTTACGTGTGTGTGGAAATATTCTCCAGAATGGATGACAGTGCAATCAAAGTGTTGGCAAGCTTCAGTGACCAAGTTTCACTCGACGTATGTCAGAATCATGTAACATGCCACTGAAACAATATACAGCAGTATTTCTTTCAAACACTAAATTTTATTGGTGTGAATGCATAACATTCTATCAAATTAAAATCCACGTTGGGTTGGCAGCATAAGCAGACTAGGTGTCAAACACTCCTAGTGACCATCATGCTACACATTAAAGGGCTCTAAATATTCTTGGTTTAATTGGTGCAAATTCTACATTTTATAATATAATATAACATAATATAATACTTTATCAGTTCAAAGGTGTGGGGTCAGTAAGATTTTTGAAAAAAATTTTTTTAGCAAGGATGCATTAAATTGATCGAAAGTAGCAGTAAAGACATTACAGTAATAATTCAGTTTGAATTTTGTGTGTTCTCTTGAATTTTCTATTCATCAAAAAATCGTGAAAAAATGTATCATGGTTTACACAAAAATATTAAGCATCACGACTGTTTTCAAGATTGATAATAATAAGTATAATAATATTTCTTGAGCACCAAATCAACATATTAGATTGATTGATTTCTGAATTATCATGTCACACTAAAGACTGGAGTAATGGCTGCTGAAACTTTTGTGTAATCATAAAATATTATACATTTTAAAATCAACTAAAATAGAACACAGTTATTTAAAATTTTAATATAATTTATTTCAAATTATCACTGCTTTGCTGTATTTTTGTTTGAACAAAAATGCATTATTAGCCTTGGTGAGGATAATACTTATTTCAAAAAAACAAAACACTTTCCAACCCCAAGCTTTTGAACGGTTCTATATGTGCAAAAAATAGCAGATGTCTGAGACAATATCTACACATATGAACAATCAGTTATTAAAACAGGTCACATGTTTTCAAATGTACAGGGTGAAATCTCAATTCAAATGTGAAAAGCATAATAGTATAATTTATACTATTATATGCATGCACACGTTTTTGAAATACAGTATAATTGGTCTCTATTTTATGCTTTGTCCCTTGCAGTTGAAAACTAACAGTCTGTGGGACATAATTACATTTGCTTATTTCTCTGTTCCAGCTGCCACATTGGTGACTATATTTGTGCCATCATTATCATTTCTTTTTCAAATTTCGGTAATGATTGTGCTGTTGTGTTGTTCCCTACAATGAAAAGCCAAAATGGCATTTGATATATCATCTGTTGTCCCTGATGCAGTGAGCTATATGTCCGGATGATACAATTTGGTACTCAGTACTGTACCGATGCCTGCCAAGCACTGCATGCATTGTTAATTACAGAAAGAGAGTTTTGTCATAGATCATTGCAACAAATCAGTATTGGCTTGTTTTCTTTTTTTTTGTAATTGATTGTGTTAGAGAATGTGTTAAATCCTGATGTGTAATTCATCCGTTATTAAGGTGTCTTTTGAAATTTCATAATCCTTTGCTCGGAGCAGAGTGTCACAAGGGAAAAAAATCAAAGAAGAAATAAAATCATCAAACACGCCTTCACAGTATGTATGTGCACACAGCGTGATAAGTGCTTTGATGTTTTCACCTGAGGTGTATTCACTGCCCCCATATTGTTGTTTTGAAACATACTTTTTGTTCTGGCCAACATCAATATCAATAGACACCGACTCAGAGCAAATGAGAAATTGCAAGTTTATTCAGGTTTTCCTCAACAGGATAGGGAAGTCACAACAGGCGTTAAGCTCCAAATTATAAAAATTTACAGTCTGCATTAGTCTGTCTATATTATTTGTGTAGTCTGTACATATCCTTGGAAACCATATGCTTTATGAAGCTTTATGTGAAACACACCAAATTGAGAAACTTATGGAATGCATAGTCGATATAAAAAACTGGAGACGATATTTTTACTGTAAATTCTGAAAAAACAGAGGTGTTAATTATGGACCTAAAACCCCCACAAGTAATAACCTAGAACACTGTTAACACTTGATGGCTGCTCTGTAAATTCTTCGTCATCAGTCAGGAACCTAGATGTGCTATTTAATAGTAATCTCTCCTTTGACAGCCACGTTTCTACATTTGTAAAACTGCATTTTTTCACTTAAAAATATATCAAACTGAGACCTATGCTCTCAATGTCAAATGCAGAAATTTAATTCATGCGTTTATGACCTCAAGGTTAATTATTGTAATGCTTTATTGGGTGGTTGTTCTGCACGCTTAATAAACAAATTACAGATGGTTCAAAATGCAGCAGCTGAGTCTTACTAGAACCAGAAAGTTGAGCACATTAGCCCGGTTCTGTCAACACTGCACTGGCTCCCTACTAAACATCTTAGATTTTAAAATCTTGTTAATGACTTATAAAGCCCTGAATGGTTTAGCTCCTCAGTACTTGAGTGAGCTCTTACAATTTAGTCCTTCAGTCCGCTGCGTTCTCAAAACTTGGCCATTGATAATACCTAGATATCAAAATCAACTGCGGGCGGCAATCTTTTTCCTATTTACGCCCAAACTCTGGAACAATCTACCTAACACTGTTTGGGAGGCAGACACACTTGTCAGTTTAAATCTGTTAAAGACCCATTCTTTAACCTGGCGTACACATAACACACTAATACACTTCTATTATTCAAATCCGTTAAAGGATTGTTAGGCCAAATTAGTAACTGGAACCGGGAACACTTCCCAACACACAATGTCTTGTTAATCGTAAAAAGATTGACACAGCTAAATTAGTCTGTTTCTTTCTTATTCCGAGGTCACTGCATTCACCAGACAGATGGTGTCAGCACCTAAGACGACCTCAAGCCCTGAAGCAGCGGAGACCAGGACACCTAGATGAGCCCGGACAGACCCCCAGTGAGGACCCCGTCACCTAGACAGCCATCAGGACAAGACCTCCAACCAGTTGAGCCCTCCATCTGACTTTGCAGCAGTTGGATTGAACTGTTGTCGTCGGCCAAGAGAAATGCCCCCCGACTAGCCTGGTTTCTCCCAAGGTTTTTTTTCTCCGTTCTGTCAAGGAGTTTTGGTTCTTGCCGCTTCGCCTCTGGCTTGCTTAGTTGGGGACACATCATTTCCAGCAATATCGTCGACTTGATTGAACGAAACTTTTTGAACTGAACTGGCTGGACGATGCCATCACTGAATTCAATAATGAAATGCCTTTAACTGAAAATTGAGTGTTTAATCTTGTCATTTTACATTTTGACATTTTTCCCATTTTGATATTGTGCAGTTGCTTTGTCACAATTTGTATTGTAAAAAGCACTATATAAATAAAGGTGACTTGACTTGACTTGACTTTATATGAAGTACAGACAGAATATTTTGTTAGTGAAATGTAATTTATTTCATTTTACAAGATAAAAGGGTTACTCCACACCAAAATTAAATTTTTGTCATTAATCACTTACCCCCATGTCGTTCCAAACCAGTAAAATCTTTGTTCGTCTTCGGAACACAATTTAAGAAATTTTGGATGAAAACCGGAAGGCTTGTGACTGTCCCATTGACTGCCAAGTAGATAACACTGTCAAGGCACAGAAAAGTATAAAAGACATTGTCAAAAGTCAAAAGCCTCCCGGTTTTCATCCAAAATATCTTAAATTGTGTTCCGAAGATTAACTAAGCTTTTACTGGTTTGGAACGACATGAGGGTAAGTGATTAAGGACAACATTTTCATTTTGGGGTGGAGTAACCCTTTAAAGATTAAAGGAGTAGTTCAGCTAAAACCTAAAATTTGCAGAAAATACTCTCCTTCAGGCTGTCCAAGATCTAAATGAATTTGTTTTTAAAAACAAAATCTAGTATTACATCACTTGCTCACCAGAGGATCATATGCTCATATGGATCATATGATCATATGCCTGATTTTAAGATACAGTACAAAGCCATCATGATGTTTTTAATTTCAAATCATTGTTTCTGGCTAAAATATGAGTCCTGTAAAAGTCAAAAAGTCTTGTGTGAATCAGGAAGGAAATATTCATAGATAACGCAAAAACAATTCCAAAATAGTTCTAAATAAATATGTCGTGGATTTTGATGTGAGACGACAACAGGGGATGGACTTTTCACAGGAGGAATCGTTATTATGGATTATGGACTCTTACAAACACATAGCTTTTTACTTCACTACACGTTAACTGATAAATATTGTTGATTATTGTGATGTTTTTATTAGGGATGGGCGATATGGGCTTAAAAATATATCACAATATTTCTGGTATTTATTGCGATAACGATATCAATGACGATAATTCAGGGAATCCTGTTTCTTTAGAGAAAAGTATTATCTTTCCTATTTTTACCCCAAATAGGGTGTTGTGAGCATTACTGAGTACACACGTAATGCAATGACTGTTTAATTCATACTGGAAGCCGGAGGGCGCCCTCGCGCAGAAACTCCACATATCCATAGCAGAAGTAATATGACTGACGACGCTCCATGAAGGTATCCAGTTATCACTGAATAAAACACACAACGGAGATAAGAGAAATTTTAACTGATGAACTTGAAGACAATAAACATAAGATTGCACAAAATATATGGTTTATCTGTGTTCTTCAATCTTGGGTATTTTTATAAGGAAAGTATATTTATAATGCAATGCTAATCGACATAGCCTTTATCACTGTATATAATACTATCATTCTGTAATATGAAACCACGTCTGGTCACAAAAATAAGTATTTCAAACACTTGACTATGTTATTAAGTTAATTTGGAGAAAAAGCATGTCAATAAATGATATCTTTGTTGGACAACAGTTTTGTAAACAGGCTCATACACATGCAAAACTGTATCGCACACATACTGCACTACATTTATTCAGACTGATTTTTTTGTGCACTGTACAGCCCTAACCAAAGCTCATCATTTAGCAATATACTACTCCTCAGTTTCACGTCTGCCTTCCGCGATGTCACTCCGCACTGTCTCACAGAGAAATGTGTCAACAACTAGACTTTATCGTTATTATCGCAGGAAGACTAATTCTTATCGTGGGGAGAATTTGTACCGGTATATCGCAAACGATAAGATATCGCCCATCCCTAGTTTTTATCAGCTGTTTATTCTCTCATTTTGACGGCACCCATTCACTACAGAGGCTCTATTGGTGAGCAAATGATGCAATGCTAAATTTCTCCAAATCTGTTCCGATTAATAAAACAAACTCCTCTACGTCTTGAATGGCCTGATGGGTGAGTAAATTTTCAGCAAATGTTAATGTTTGGGTGAACAATTCCTTTTATATTTTGTAACAAACAATACACTGAAAGAAAAAGGTAACCTAAACATTTAAATTAACTGGATTTATTCAACTCAAAAAACATTATTTAAAATAGTTGAATTAAATCGAAGTACATTATTTATACTACCAAAATGACTTCATATGGGTTAAATCAGCAATAATACTGTATATACAAATAAATATAATATATATAAATAATTACAATTCTAGGTTATTGCATTTTATAAACACTATATAAACACTTCTAATGGAGTACTTTGTGAATTTGTGTTCTGTTGGCTCTTTATTGTGAAAGTGCTGTTTATTTCTTTTTAGTATATATTTTAAATACATCTTTAGAAAAAAGCAACAAAATTTGTCACTGGGGAAGTACCTTTTCAAAGGGGACACCTTATTTACTCCTAAAGAGTCCATATCAGTACCTTAAATGGCGGGGCCATGTTGCGCTGCTTTAGAGAAGAGGAAGAGTTGTTGCCATACCGTCAAAACTAGGGGTGCACAAAAAAATATCTTCATATATGAATCGCGATTCTGTCTTTTAACTATTCTAATGGATTCACAAGTTTCAAAATCAATGTTCTAAAGCTGCGGTTCTTAATCCTGTTTTCGCATCCCCCTGCTCTGCATCTCTCTCTCTCTCTCTCTCTCTCTCTCTCTCTCTCTCTCTGTCAGATCATCAGCTCATCAGCTCCATCAATGAACTATGTTCCAATTGTTCACTTTATGTTTATAGACAGACAGATATTTTTCGCATAGCTACGAGAAGCATTAAACATGGACATGCATGCGGTTGCCGTGGTTGTGAGCTGTACTTGCTGGCAAACACTTCTTACTGTTAGAAAGTAAACGATTACGTTACAAAAATGCTGCAACGCTATCATGCAGTCTGCTGTATTAAAGCTTTAATTAGGATAAAACCATATATTAGAAGCTAATATTAGCAGTAGCATTTACAAAAAACAGCATATCTAAAAGTATGAGACAACAACAAACAAAAAAACAAACCATTCCGAAGCGTCCTGTAAGAGCCGTGCTTGCACAGGTTCTGCGCGATCCACTTCATTAGTATTCTCTGGGTCTCATTCGGGCTCAAATTGATTAGCAATACGACGCCATTGTTTACAATACAACTGGAGTGCATTCTGAGGCGAGGGGTGTGATGTTTCTGGACTGCACTAGGCGGTTTAGCGACACACTGGGTAGAGCTGCACGATTAATCGTTAAAAGATCGCGATCTCGATTCAAATACCCACACGATCTAATTTCTGAATGACAACGATTCGCCCGTGTCTATTAAAACTTTGAAAAAATCATACCGGAACATTCAAATCTGCATTCGCACTGCTGCTGATCCAGAGAGCAGACAGTTAACATGTTTAGGAAAGAAAAAGCTTCACAAACAGTCTTTTCAACTACACAGTATTATTTCTGTCTTACAGTCATTCATAGAAATACTGGGATAAAAGTTTATAGTTCGGCTACAAACATTGATGTCTATGTTAGCGATCAAAATAGAGCCACTCATCTTTTGAAAGCAACTGGCGCTTCAAATAACGTTTGTGTCGATTGCACCATTTCGCCACTAGGTGGCGACAAGTGACTGTTAAAATGTTTTATTTGTTATTGAATCATTCATTCGAGATTCGTTCAAAAACACTGATTCATCCATTAATGAAACAAGTGAGGTATGAGTGAGTCATTGAATCATTAATACAAACCAATTTTTCATCATTTTAATTCTAAAAGTTGGTGTATTAAATACACTATATTTTAAATACATATACCCCGGGTTTCACAGACAAGGCTTAAGCCTAGTCCTAGACAAAAATGTAAATCTGAGCTGTTTCAACTGAAAGAAACTCGCATTGACTGATCTTATATATATAAATATATCAGTGCCTTTGTTTTGTCTCAAGATGCACACCAGTAATGTTTTTTTCTAAGCATGTTTATAAAAATTGCTTAAATGTCTTAATTGAACTATGATCTAATCCTGGCTTAGTCTAAGCCCCGTCTGTGAAACCTGGCCATACTGTATTATATATTAAAATGTTTAATAATTCATTTAAATTAAACACTTTTAAATAGACTGCAGCAATTAATATTTTGTCACACATTATTTTGTTTAGTTCAGAATCGTGGGAGAATCGTGATCTCTATTTGAGAAAAAAAATCGTGATTCTCAATTTTTCCAGAATCGTGCAGCTCTAACACTGGGCCAGCTAACCAATCTGAGCCCATTACATATTTCTGAGGGAGGGGCTTCATAAAACTAGGAAGTCATCAGAGCGTTCAAAGGAGAAGGGACAGAGTGTAAGGTAAATTCTGTGAAAAATAATGTTTTTTTTTTTTTTTGCAAACAAAGCATTAACACATGTTAGACTGCACCCCATAAACACAATCAAGCCTAGAATAAAACAGTCACCCACCCCTTTAAAGGTACATATTCGTTTCTAAAGTGTACAAATTAGTACTTAAACCTTTTGAAAAGGTATACTGCCCCATAGACAACTTTTCCTGACAATGTAGGCAACGGCTTAATATGTGATACATTTGTAACAATCGAAAAGTCTTTACTTCAATCTATATCGATCAAGCACAACATTATGACCACTGACAGGTGAAGTGAACAACACTGATTATCTCTTCATCACGGCATCTGTTAGTGGGTGGGGTATATTAGGCAGCAAGTGAACATTTTGTCCTCAGAGTTCATGTGTTAGAAGCAGGAAAAATGGGCAAATGTAAGGATTTGAGTGAGTTTGACAAGGGCCAAATTGTGATGGCTAGACGACTTGGTCAGAGCATCTCCAAAATTGCATCTCTTGTGAGGTGTTCCCGGTCTGCAGTGGTCGATATCTATCAAAAGTGGTCCAAGGAAGGAACAGTGGTGAACCGGCGTCAGGGTCATGGGAAGCCAAGGCTGGCCCGTGTCACCCGATCCAAAAGACAAGCTACTGTAGCTCATATTGCTCAAGAAGTTAATGCTGGTTCTGATGGAAAGGTGTCAGAATACACAGTGCATCACAGTTTGTTGCCAATGGGGCTGCATAGCCACAGACCAGTCAGGGTGCCCATTCTGACCCCTGTCCAGCGCCTAAAGTGCCAACAGTGGGCACGTGAACATCAGAACTGGACCACGGAGCAATGGAAAAAGTTGGTCTGGTCTATCATGTTTTCTTTTACATCACTTGGATGGGCAGGTGCGTCTGTGTCGTTTACCTGGGGAACACAGGGCACCAGGATGCACTATGGTAAGAAGGCATGCTGGCGGAGGCAGTGTAATGTTTGGGCATTGTTCTGCTGGGAAACCTTGGGTCCTGTCATCCTTGTGGATGTTACTTTGACACATACTACCTACCTAAGCATTGTTGCAGACCATGTACACCCTTTCATGGAAACGGTATTCGCTGGTGGCCGTGGCCTCTTTCAGCAGGATAATGAACCCTGCCACAAATCAAAAATGGTCCAGGAATGGTTTGAGGAGCACAACAACGAGTTTGAGGTGTTGACTTGGCCTCCAAATTCCCCAGATCTCAATCCAGTCGAGCATCTGTGGGATTTGCTGAACAAACAAGTCCATTCCATGGAGGTCCCACTTCGTAACTTACAAGACTTAAAGGATCTGCTGCTAACATCTTGGTGCCAGATACCACAGCACACCTTCAGGGGTCTAGTGGAGTCGGCTCGATGGGTCAGGGCTGTTTTGGCAGCAAAAGGGGGACCAACACAATATTGGGAAGGTGGTCATAATGTTATGCCTGATCGGTGTGTATATATGCACACACACACACATTTAGTAGAATAAGTTGACGTACTTGCAAAGTTACTCATAGTCAGTTGAAAGTCTAAGAGGGGACTATCAAAATAAAGTGTTAGCAGATATTATGCAAACAGTCTACTAATATTCTAATGACTAGTAGTTGACAAGTAGATGCAAAGTTGCTTAATGTCCAAAGAATGTCAAAAAAAATAAAAATACTGACCTTAAACTTTTGGATGATTATGTAAATCTGGCATAAGCATATCTGGTTACAGTGATTTTTGACAACTTTTAGGATTATGTCAGCATGTAAAGTCTCAAACTTCAATGAAAACTTCTATGAAATGGGAACAGCGCATTTTAAAATGCATCCCTTTGAGTTAAAGTTTAACCCATGTCAATAGCCTTTTATCAGAATCTCCTGTAGTATTAGATTCACAGCAGTGTTAGAGGGCATGTCTCTCTCTTTTCTTATCTGCTGTAGATTTTACTCCCTTTGTCTGCGGGCAGGAGCCGAGGGGGTCTGCACTATATATATTGTGCGCCATCTCCATATAGCAGCACTGTGATCTGAGTATTATTGCCTGCATGGAGGGGATATTACATCCCTGCTGCCTGGGTGGGAGATCAGGGGATGCCATCAGTGAAACAGCAGGGACTCTCTCTGCGATCTCTCTGTCTATCATAGACACAGAGCAGTCAGAGCTATTAGATTAGCAGGCATGGACATTTGCAGCAGGGAATAAGGCAGTGTACAATGTCAAACTCTAGCACAGCTTGACAGAGTGACAGAGACTAAATAACAAGTATTACATTGTTACGGAGGAGGAAATTCAACTTTGAAGAACTGTTTTAGGGTTTTCCTTTGGCCATGGGGTGTCAAAAGAAAAAGAAAAAAAGGTATACAGTTGAAAAGCCAGAATAATTGTAAGAGTTTATTTTTATTTATTTTTTGGCTCATCTATTCAGTAAAATGAGTCAGCCCTAAAGCTTTCTATATACAGGTGCATCTCAATAAATTAGAATGTCGTGGAAAAGTTCATTTATTTCAGTAATTCAACTCAAATTGTGAAACTCGTGTATTAAATAAATTCAATGCACACAGACTGAAGTAGTTTAAGTCTTTGGTTCTTTTAATTGTGATGATTTAGGCTCACATTTAACAAAGACCCACCAATTCACTATCTCAACAAATTAGAATACTTCATAAGACCAATAAAAAAACATTTTTAGTGAATTGTTGGCCTTCTGGAAAGTATGTTCATTTACTGTATATGTACTCAATACTTGGTAGGGGCTCCTTTTGCTTTAATTACTGCCTCAATTTGGCGTTGCATGGAGGTGATCAGTTTGTGGCACTGCTGAGGTGGTATGGAAGCCCAGGTTGCTTTGATAGCGGCCTTCAGGTCATCTGCATTGTTGGGTCTGGTGTCTCTCATCTTCCTCATGACAATACCCCATAGATTCTCTATGGGGTTCAGGTCAGGTGAGTTTGCTGGCCAATCAAGCACAGTAACACCATGGTCATTGAACCAGCTTTTGGTACCTTTGGCAGTGTGGGCAGGTGCCATGTCCTGCTGGAAAATGAAATCAGCATCTCCATAAAGCTTGTCAGCAGAAGAAAGCATGAAGTGCTCTAAAATTTCCTGGTAGATGGCTGCGTTGACACTGGACTTCAGAAAACACAGTGGACCAACACCAACAGATGACATGGCAGCCCAAATCATCACTGACTGTGGAAACTTTACACTGGACTTCAAGCAACATGGATTCTGTGCCTCTCCACTCTTCCTCCAGACTCTGGGACCTTGATTTCCAAATGAAATGCAAAGTTTACTTTCATCTGAAAAGAGGACTTTGGACCACTGAGTTCTTTTTCTCCACAGCCCAGGTAAGACGCTTCTGACGTTGTCTCTGGTTCAGAAGTGGCTTGGTAGCCCTTTTCCTGAAGACGTCTGAGCATGGTGACTCTTGATGCACTAACTCCAGCTTCAGTTCACTCCTTGTGAAGCTCTCACAAGTGTTTGAATCAGCTTTGCTTGACTGTATTCTCAAGCTTGCGGTCATCCCTGTTGCTTGTGCACCTTTTCCTACCCAAATTCTTCCTTCAAGTCAACTTTGCATTTAATATGCTCTGATACAGCACTCTGTAAACAGCCACACCTTTCAGTAATGACCCTCTGTGACTTACCATCTTTGTGGAGGGCGTCAATGTTCGTCTTCTGGACCATTGCCAAGTCAGCAGTCTTCCCCATTATTGTAGTTTCAAAGAACAAGAGATTCCCAGAATTTATACTGTAGGGATGGTCATTAATTGAAACTCAAATGTAAATATTCTAATATTTTGAGATACTGATTTTTGACTTTCATGAGCTGTAAGCTCTAATCATCAAAATTAAAACAAAAAAAACTTTTGAAATGTTTTACTTTACATGTAATGAATCTAAAATATATGAAAGTTTCACTTTTTGAAATAAGTTACAAGAAAAAATGAACTTTTTCATGACATTCTAATTTATTGAGATGCACCTGTAGATTATTATAAACATGAAATGTGTAATAAATTAGTATCCACATTAATGTTAGTCAATACACAAAACATTTGAAACACTAGACTAGGGCTGTCACGATATTAGATTTTTCACACCACGGTTATTGTGGCCAAAAGAATTCACAATATCGATATATCGCGATATCCATAGAAACCTTGGGGAATCAGCCAAATAAATTTTTACTTTGTTTATTTAGTTTTTCTTTTTACCCAGTGAACATAAGGATACTGATACACAAAGGTCACATGCATTTTCACTTCTTCTTCAGGTCACAGCTGACCTGAGACTGGCTTTTTCTGTCTTCTTTGAAGCTCCCTATGAAATAACAAGAGAGAAAATACTGTCAAGTTCAACAGCATGATGAATATATATATTAACATCAAAACTGATACTTTAACCTGTTAACTTGTGTACCCGTATTTTAATCTCTTTAACCTACGTATAGTTGCGCCGGTGCCAATGAAGTTATGCAGTTAACGCACTTCTAATTCAGTTTTAATGTGCGTCTAGAATGACCGCAGATGAGGCATTTAGTGCATGCCACTGCGACCAACTTAACATTACAGAGTTAAATGTAGCAAATGTGGTCGCTCAGTTTTTCTAGATTTGTTTTAATCATGTAAAAAGATTACAACAAAGAAATCAAGTGCTACGCACATGTATTGGCCATTACTTGATTGCAAATACAAATACAAAGTCTAGACGAGTAAATAAAACGCAGTACTTATTAAAAGAATCACCCCTTTATTTAAATATATGAACACAGGAAACCGCTGTTAACAGGTTAATGTAACATTTTCCGTTTCATGACTAGTAAAATAATGTCAACTTACTGTCTGTATAATATTGAACATGGTTCTTCTCAGCGTAGAGCGTCAGTATACAAGTTCCTTGACGCGGCCACGAGCTGCGTCTTCTTGTTTGACAGGTGTCAGCGTTAAGGCGCAATACTGCCACCTGGGAGCTCAACCAGGTACTGGCGGTGGAGTAGGCTATTTGCGTGTCGTGTTCTCTTTAGTGTCCTGTTCATTTTAAATATCATGGTTATCGCAAATACCGGTATATCGTCACGCCCAAAATTAACACGATGTCGATATTTCATGATTTGAATATCACGGTTATCGTCAATACCGGTATATCGCGACACCCCTACACTAGACACATTCTTTACCATATGAAGGGCTTTAATTTTGAAATCAGACTACAACCCGAATTCCGGAAATGTTGGGATGTTTTTTTAAATTTGAATAAAATGAAAACTAAAAGAATTTTCACATGAGCCAATATTTTATTCACAATAGAACATACATGTGCATCTCAATAAATTAGAATGTCGTGGAAAAGTTAATTTATTTCAGTAACTCAACTCAAATTGTGAAACTCGTGTATTAAATAAATTCAATGCACACAGACTGAAGTAATTTAAGTCTTTGGTTCTTTTAATTGTGATGATTTAGGCTCACATTTAACAAAAACCCACCAATTCACTATCTCAACAAATTAGAATACTTCATAAGACCAATAAAACATTTTTTTTTAGTGAATTGGTGGCCTTCTGGAAAGTATGTTAATTTACTGTATATGTACTCGATACTTGGTAGGGGCTCCTTTTGCTTTAATTACTGCCTCAATTCGGCGTTGCATGGAGGTGATCAGTTTGTGGCACTGCTGAGGTGGTATGGAAGCCCAGGTTTCTTTGACAGTGGCCTTCAGCTCATCTGCATTGTTGGGTTTGGTGTCTCTCATCTTCCTCTTGACAATACCCCATAGATTCTCTATGGGGTTCAGGTCAGGCTAGTTTGCTGGCCAGTCAAGCACAGTAACATCATGGTCATTGAACCAGCTTTTGGTACCTTTGGCAGTGTGGGCAGGTGCCAAGTCCTGCTGGAAAATGAAATCAGCATCTCCATAAAGCTTGTCAGCAGAAGGAAGCATGAAGTGCTCTAAATTTCCTGGTAGATGGCTGCGTTGACTGTAGACTAAAGAAAACACAGACCAACACCAGCAGATGACATGGCAGCCCAAATCATCACTGACTGTGGAAACTTCACACTGGACTTCAAGCAACATGGATTCTGTGCCTCTCCACTCTTCCTCCAGACTCTGGGACCTTGATTTCCAAATGAAATGCAAAATTTACTTTCATCTGAAAAGAGGACTTTGGACCACTGAGCAACAGTCCAGTTATTTTTCTCCACAGCCCAGGTAAGATGCTTCTGACGTTGTCTCTGGTTCAGAAGTGGCTTGGTAGCCCTTTTCCTGAAGACGTCTGAGCGTGGTGACTCTTGATGCACTGACTCCAGCTTCAGTCCACTCCTTGTGAAGCTCTCCCAAGTGTTTGAATCAGCTTTGCTTGACTGTATTCTCAAGCTTGCGGTCATCCCTGTTGCTTGTGCACCTTTTCCTACCCAAATTCTTCCTTCCAGTCAACTTTGCATTTAATATGCTTTGATACAGCACTCTGTAAACAGCCACACCTTTCAGTAAGTCACCTTCTGTGACTTACCCTCTTTGTGGAGGGTGTCAGTGTACGTCTTCTGGATCATTGCCAAGTCAGCAGTCTTCCCCATTATTGTGGTTTCAAAGAACAAGAGATACCCAGAATTTATACTGTAGGGATCGTCATTTATTGAAACTCAAATGTAAATAGTCTAATATTTTGAGATACTGATTTTTTACTTTCATGAGCTGTAAGCTCTAATCATCAAAATTAAAACAAAAAAAACTTTTGAAATGTTTTACTTTACATGTAATGAATCTAAAATATATGAAAGTTTCACTTTTTGAAATAAGTTACAAGAAAAAAATAACTTTTTCACGACATTCTAATTTATTGAGATGCACCTGTAGATAACATAACAAATGTTTAAACTGAGAAAATTTTACAATTTTATGCACAAAATGAGCTCATTTCAAATGTGATGCCTGCTACAGGTCTCAAAATAGTTGGGACGGGGGCATGTTTACCATGGTGTATCATCTCCTCTTCTTTTCAAAACAGTTTGAAGACATCTGGGCATCGAGGTTATGAGTTTCTGGAGTTTTGGTGTTGGAATTTGGTCCCATTCTTGCCTGATATAGATTTCCAGCTGCTGGAGAGTTTGTGGTCATCTTTGATGTATTTTTAATTTAATGGTGCGCCAAATGTTCTCTATAGGTAAAAAATCTGGACTGCAGGCAGGCCAATTCAGCTCCCGGACTCTTCTACTACGAAGCCATGCTGTTGTAATAGCTGCAGTATGTGGTTTTGCATTGTCCTGCTGAAATACACAAGGCCTTCCCTGAAATAGATGTCATCTGGAGGGGAGCATATGTTGCTCTAAAACCTTTATATACCTTTCAGCATTCATAGGGCCTTCCAAAACATGCAAGCTGCCCATACTGTATGCATTTATGCACCCCCATACCATCAGAGATGCTGGCTTTTGAACTGAACGCTGATAACACGCTGGAAGGTCTCCCTCCTCTTTAGCCCTGAGGACACGGCGTCCGTGATTTCCAACAAGAATGTCAAATTTGGACTCGTCTGACCATGTTTGTTTGTGTACTGTGTATATTTATGTATATATGTATTGTGGCGGGAGGAGCAAACGACAGACACAGTGGGTGTGGCGTCAGGCCTCGGAGAGGCTTTTATTAAACAGAAATAATAAAACAAAGTGTCTAAAGGGGTTAAAGTGTCCAAAATAAACAGGGGATCTGGTGTCCTCGTCGTGCTGCGAGGTTTGTGAAGGATGGACTGTGTTCAAGAAGGAAGGGTCCAGGTAAGGGGCGGAGTCCGGCGGCCGCACGCGCTCCCCTGGCGGGTCCGGGGCGCGAGGGGCGGCTGCTTCATGTAGCGGCTTCGTCCTCCTTCGGCCCGCGGCGCTTCAGGGGATTGTACGGCCCGGCATCCTGGCCCGTCAGCCGTCTCGCGGGTGCGGTCCTCGTCCGGACCGCGGGTCCGGCAGCGCGCGCCTTCGGCGGCACCCGTTCCCTCAACGCTCCCCTCCTTGACCCACGAGGACACCAGTGTGCATGCACGGGGAAGAGACCGGTCTCCAGAGGAGAGGCGCACTCGGCATATAACAGCGGCGGTGATGAGGCTCCATTCACTTCAGGTGTGCCTCATCACACGCCGCCAGACCTGGCTGTTTCAGCACCCCTCCTCTCTCACACACCCACTCCCGTCGGGAGCCTGGTGAAGGGCGGCGATTAAGGGACGGGGAGATGATGATAATTAGGGGGAGGCAGCCGACTCGTCACAGTATATATAAATACACACACATGCATGGATATATTTACAAAAAATGTATGTTTATATATTAAATATATTTATATATAATATAAATTATGTGAATATAATATATACATGTAAATACGTGTAAAAAATGTCAAAATATATACTGTATGTGTGAATTTATATATACATAATAAATATACACAGTACACATACATATGTAAACAAAAACTTTTGTTTTGGATGTGATTAATCGTGATTAATCATTTGACACCACTACAATACTCAACCCAAACATTTGAACAATAGTGTAGATTACACAAATACATACATACATACATATTAGATCATTAGCAAAACTCTGTTATATCAAGAGTAAGTAGATGATTGAATTGTCCTTGCACATTCCTGATTTAACCATGTTTATTACTGATGTTACATTTATTGAAAATTACAATTATCCTTGTTCTTTCTTTTTAGAAAAGCAGTCTATACACAAAATCACAAAAGGTTTTATGCAAATTGTCTTATGTGCCAAGTATGATATCTGAGAACATATTTTGTGATTGTATTATATTACTCAGCTCAAGTCTTAGTTCCATGCTTTTGTGGAAGTGTCCATTGCATTGTGAAAATACAACAAAACCAATGTGTGTGTTGACTGTAGTCACATCCTTCCTCTGTACTGTTTGGAAGAGATACTTCCAAAAATGTGCAACTTGTTATTTCCTCTTGTGCAGGCCCGGCGCCAGCACGCTTGGGGGGGCTTTTATATTTCTTGGGGGGGTGGGGGTTAGTTTCAAGTGAACGCTCAAAATACATTATTTGGGTAACACTTTACAATAATTAACTTACACTTTATTTAGGGGTGGAACGGTTCAACTTTTTCACGGTTCGGCTTGTATCACGGTTTTAGAGTCAAGGTTTCGGTACGGTTCGGTATGTTTAGGGAAAAACTATACTGTCAAATAAAAATTAAGAAAATAAGAATTATCTATCTAACTACAAGCAACAGCACAAATAAATACAATAGAGTAAAGATACAAATACAAATTAAAAAAACAGTGATTTTCAGTTTTTTTTTTTAGGTAGGTCTAGCATTAGTTTTTATGTACAGAAATTGAATAAAGTAATCAAATGTAAAACAGCATTGCATATTTGACTGTATAAATGAGAGATTAATCTTTATTAAAGTTAAAAAAGCTATTCAATCAAGAGCAGTGAGTGATTTCTTTGTTGTTGCTGTTTGATTAATATTAAGAAAGTGCCGTCACTTTCACTTTAAGAGAATGCACTGATCCAGTGCACTGATACTGTACGTTCAGCCAGCTATGTCTGCTATAGGATACTTACTAAGACGGGCATTTTGACATAATTTTTGTGTGAATTTGTCCATTCAAACACAATACTTCAGAGAGAGCTTAATATTTGCACACGTTCTGAGGCACGGGTTTGCGTGCTTCTGATGAGCGCAAGTACAAATCTTCTCTTGCAGACATTGGGGTTAGAGAGCAGAAGAGGGTTTTGAAGCATTCATCACTGTTTTTGAAGGCGACAGACTGCTCAGCATGATCAACATTTTTTAGAGGTTTGTTTGCTTCAGGAGTGGCACAATCAATGCATGTGAGCTTTGGCATGTCACATGTTATTCTTTTCTCCAAGGAAGGTAGATGACTAGCATAATCACTCCATTCCTTTTTGGGTGGAACATGCATTTTAACATTATCTAAATAAATTGCTTGCTTAGAAGTAATTTTAATAAATATGTAAATGCATTACTGGGAATCTAGGGAGCTCTGGGGCTCCTTGGGCAAGAAGGATAGCTCTCAAAATTTGTCAGGCCTTTTTTTGCGAGCCAGCATTAAAATAAATTAAAGTAATGGCTCCCTGCAAATGCCAGCTCCATTAGCAGCAAGTTGAAGCGGGAGAGGGGTATGAGCTATGAAACCTTCTTGGAAAGGTGTTTAATGTTTGTCACCGCTAATGGTCTGCTGGTCATAATAGGGTGGGGCTAATTATCAGACCATTATCACCTTACCTGAATATCAGCACAAATTCACTTCCTTACAGAGGAGAGCAAGGAATAATAGTCCAAATAATAACAATGTGTCGCTATTACTGTGCCACAGGGTTTGTGTTAAATGGAGATTCTATGGCACTGAACACAAGCCAAAACAATCCCTCAGCGCTAGTAGGAAAGAGGAGATTGCTGAAAGCAATGGATGGCAAATGTTATGAACTGCTGTATACTGGATATTAACACAATACCATTTTTGTACAAAATTTCCTTAATATCAAACATAAATACCAGAAACTGTGTTAGCCTAACAATTATGCAAATGCATAAACCAAAGCAAAAAACGTGATTCATCAGTGTAACACATGCACAGAACAAACACAGCTAAATCATGTTAATAAAATAAATACAGTATTAGCCATATAACCAAGTGACAGGTAAATTTGCATCCAAATACATGATTCTACTCCCTTATAAAAGTAAAGTATAATAATAATAGAATAAAAAAATAGAAGCCTATATATTTCCTATCCTTATTATTGTTGTTGTTGTTGTTGTTGTTATTATTTAATATTTGCATTTAATGTTATATTCTCCCTGCAGTTTGCAAAGCTATTCAGGCCCAGTGGCTATAACATTGCTAAAAATAGCACATTTAATTTAATTTTTGCAGTTTCAAAAATGATTTAGTTTTTCAGTAGCAAAATATCATTGATTAAGAAGCAGGTTAGCATTGTAAAACACTATAACATTAGTTTTTCAGCAATTTCAGCAATAATTAATTCTGTGAGCTGTTTAAAGGGATAGTTCACCCAAAAATGAAAATACTGTCATCATTTACTCACCCTCAAGTAGTTCCAAACCTGTATGAATTTCCTTGTTCTGCCGAACACAAAGGAAGATATTTTGAAGAAAGTTTGTAACCAGGCTGTTTTGGGGCACCATTTACTTCAATAGTAGGAAACAAAAAATACTATGGAAGTCAATGGTGCCCCAGAACTGCTCTGTTTCCCACATTCTTCAGAATATCTTCCTTTGTGTTCAGCAGAACAAAGACATTCATGCAGGTTTGGAACTACTTGAGGGTGAGTAAATGATGACAGAATTGTTAATTTTTGGGTGAACTATCCCTTTAAGAACAAATGGATGTCTAAGTCTGGAATAAATTACTTTCTTTAAAAGAGTCGTTTATTCCAGACTCGGACATCACTTGTTCTGAAATAATTGACAGAATTCTACACAGAAAAATGTCTCGGTAACGTAACCCTCGTTCCCTGAAGGAGGGAACGGAGACGTCACGTCGGTGACCAACTAATTGGGATCTCGCCAGAGAGACCAATCCACTTCGAGTGTAACTAAACGAGCCAATGGAAATTGGAATGCGGTATTTTGCATCTGGCTGCCACACCCCTCAGCGTGGGTATAAGAGGCAGCAGGTGCACCGCATTAATTCATGTTTTCGCTGAGGAGCCGAGCCGGTGACCCGGTAGCTCAGCAGTGGTACAGCGACTGTGGCGATGGGACGTGACGTCTCTGTTCCCTCCTTCAGGGAACAAGGGTTACATAACCGAGACGTTCCCTTTCAGTCGGTCACTCCGAGTCACTTAACTCCCAGAGGGGGTTAAGTGACATTTACTCATGTGAAGTAACCCCATAGGGCCCTATTGCACATGGAAGTCTCTGAGATGACTCAGGCTGCATCATTTAGAGATGGCAGAATGCGGTCTGCCAGGGAAAACACGGCCCTAGTAAGTGTACCGTGGAAATACACATATGGGATCCCAACAGGGTCACTCATATGGGCACTAGCCTCACACCAGATTTCAAGAATTCATTGGCTGAAAGGCCTGGCGCCGGACGCTCGAGGACTCGACAGGGTTAGCCCGGTAGGGAACTCTCTGGAGAATTTATGCGTTAAGGATGCCGCAAGCCTAGCTAGTATAGAACCTAGATAGAACCTAGCAAACGTGTTAGGAGTCGCCCAGCCCGCAGCTCTACAAATGTCTGCTAGCGAGGCACCACGAGCCAGCGTCCAGGATGATGCGACACCCCTAGTGGAGTGAGCACGCAGCCTGAGCGGGCAGGGTAGAGGTCTGCGCGGGACTGTTTTTTAAGTCCCGCTCCCGCCCGCTCCCACAAGGTTTTATTCCGGACCCACCCGCTCCCGCGATATATTCAGTCTTTGTTCACCCGCTGTCCGCTTTGAATAATTTTCTTCCCGACCCGACCGTTCACGCTAAATTTAGATCTCGTTTCCAGAATCACACATTTAAATTCCCTCTACTGAAAGAAAGAGAGATAGGCTAACAAATAAAAGTGTAGTCTGCACAAAATTGTATTTGTTATTTTATTCGTCTTGTCAAGAGTCTTTTATTGACAGCAAAATGTTTTGCTGCCAACACAGTAGGAAAAAAAGTGTCACAGAGAAAATAAATATGTACAAAAATTGTATTCCTTATTTTTATTCGTCTTGTCAGGATACTCAGGATACAATTCGTTTAAACTTTACAACACAATAAGAACAAGTGTCGCAGAGGAAAACATTTTTAGGTTGTACAAAAATGGCCTATTATAATTTTATTCGTCTTGTCAAAATACTAAATTCGTTTAACATCTTGCTGTAAACACAGTAGTTTAGAAGTTTAGAAGTTTGACCGATTAATACAATCAGTTAAACGGTTTAAAGTCACGTATTTATTTGTTTATTTTCAGTAATTTATCAAAATATTTTAAAAGGTTTGCTGCATGGTTAAAATTAGCTACGCGTATAAAAATAAGTTTTTTAGAGAGAGAGAAAAAAGAACATAAGTCACCTATAAGTTGCATTTTATTATTTCATTCAGAAATAGGCCAACACGAATTACAAACATTATAATAAACACTGTAAACATAGCTAGGCTATTTTAGTTCCTCTCACTCCACAACAAATCCTTTCAACTAACAGTAGGCTAGTTAGAAAAGAACAGGAATTAAAAATAACGACAAACCAAAACGAATTAATTGAGGCTAAAACTAAACTGAAACCAATGTTGGGTCTCTCGTTCAACACAAAATCAAATGTTTCTGTATTCGCGATGTACTTGAATGTCAAAATATTATTTACCTTTTATGTAGGCCTGCTTCACTCAAGTTCCAATATCCACTAAAACAAAATGTTTTGCATAACTTCACGGCGGTACGGTGATAACGCTTAACGGCACAGATTTTACTACATATTTAAACTGAGCAGTGTGTTTTTTTCCCCATATGTTTGACTGATTGTTTTTTATAATGATAATGAACGGGCTGCATTGTCAAGGTAGAATGCTTAACTTTGTGCATTCATGCAGCGCTGGAGCAATCACTTGATTTTTTTCCCCCTTTTAACAGTGGAAGCAAATACTCCTTTTAGTCATGAAGATAATCGGAATTGTAAAAGGTTTGCTTTTATTTGTGTACATTCACAATAAAAACTAATCTTTGCTCTTTTGTAAAATAAGCCTAAAAAAATTGCATGCCGCTTTCTGCCGTCTGGTCTGGTTTCCTTTCGCGCATCACAAAAATGAACCGAAACTCTGCAGGCTACTTGCACAGTTTTTCTTTCGTTTTCTTAAATTATTATTTAAGTGAAAATATATTTCTCGTATAGGCCTATTTATTCGTTATAATAGTATATATATATATATATATATGTGTATATACACACACATTAGAGCCAAGCTTTATTATGTTTTTTTCCGCTTGCAGAAGCACTGCAGGTGCTGATGTGATATGATATGATCATGTGAATCCTCATGTTCTGTTGTTTGCTGCTTTTTGCGCATGTAAAATTAATCCCCGGAAAACAAATGTTAGTATTTTTAACGGGTCACAGACATTTATTCTTTCTAATTTAATTCTGTTCTAATTTTAAATAATCTTGTCGGTTAACGGTTAATAATCGATTAACGAGCGTCGGTTGTCGGTTAGGAAAAATAACCGAAATGAACATCCCTATAATAAATTTGACATCTGTCATTTAAAATGATAGGCTAAGCAAAATATAAACAAAACCGAGTTGAACGTTCTTCAAGGACAGCGCATCCACACTTTGCTCCATCTTTATTCTGCTCTGTCATTTGTCCCATTGTTTCCCTGCGCTACCTGCCCCAACCTACGGAGAGCTCAACCTTGTTTCCTCAGTTTCACCTGTCTGACGTGTTTGCAATAAACCGTTCTTGTTTCCGCAACTTGAATCCTCCAGTCTTTATTTATGACACATTCAAGTTCCAGAATGGTAGGAAAGACATCGTTAAAGTAATTCATGTGACTCCAGTTGTTTTAACTCAATTTTATGAAGCGACACGAGTGTTTGTGTCCAAAAAAAAAAAAAAACTAATTTACCACTTATTTACAAAATATTGATCTGTAATGTGCATTCATGAGAGCATCACAGTGCATGAGTGTTGTGTTCATGCGACAGAAGACAAAACTGAGGTTAAACCACTGGAGTCACATGGATTACTTTCACAATGTCTTTACATTTATGCATTTAGCAGACACTTTTATCCAAAGCGACTTACAGTGCATTCAGGCTATACATTTTTTTTTATCAGTATGTGTGTTCCCTGGGACTTGAACCCACAACCTTTTGCGCTGCTAACGCAATGCTCTACCACTGAGCCACAGGAACACTTTTCTTTCCTACTGTTCTGGAACTTAAATGTGTAAGTTGCGTTGCTGCCTATAGAGGAGTCAGAAAGTTCTCAGATTTCATCAAAAATATCTTAATTTGTGTTTTGAAGATGAACGAAGGTCTTACGGGTTTGGAACGACATGAGGATGAGTAATTAATGACAGAATTTTAATTTTTGGGTGAACTAACCCTTTAATATTTGTGGAGTAGAATTTGACTGGAAGGGTAAACCTAAGTTAATTTTCATTAGTTTGCTTGGTTACAGGTCATTAGATCTAGCGTTCTGACTGTATGTGTGTGCTACAGTAAAAGCCACACATTAATTTAAAATGGTAATTGAACTGATTGTATTTATCTGCATTCATTGTTTTAATGCACACCTTCCAGTCAATCAGAGAGAATCAAAGAGTCCAAAAAAAAAACCTGTTCAGAGCTGATATTAAGTATTGAGAATAATTGCTGATATAACTAGATTTCATTACCTTGCCACTCCCTCAGCTCTCTCTCTGTTTTCATACTGAATTGGCACTAATATGGTAAATCTTCTTTTAGCTCTTTGATTTCATTTACCTCCTCAATCTCTTCATGTCTGAAGATCTTTTACATGGCTGAGGAGACAGAGGACTTGGTACACTTGATTTCTCCAGCACTCCCACAGGTCTTAGTTCCTGAAATACAATAGCAGTTATTACGTATTCTAAACTATAAAGATAATAGTTAATAAAATATAAAATAAATAAAGTAGATTACTGCTCACCATTATTTGAGTGTTTGTTTCACCACAGCCATCATCTTCTGTTGAATTATATTTTTGGTCGTCTTTTTTTTAGTTGTTACCAGTGCATTTTCCTGAAAATAGCAATCACACACTGATAAAATGTCCACTTCCACACATTAATGTCACACTACTGAACATAAATGCTGGTGTACATTGCTGTGAAAAAAAAAAAAAAAAAAATCCTGATTTATTCTATTTTTGTGTATATCCAGTAATACATATTGCCAGATTTTCCTAAGAAAAGTAACATAAAACAAAGGCAAATACAGTTATCATTAATAAACTCTATTCTGTGTTTATTCAGGTTGCCTGTGTTTCATGCACTTTTTTTGAAGATCTGAACCAATTTAAGTCAAGTCACCATTATTTATATAGCACTTTATACAATACAGATTTTCAAAGCTGCTTTACAGTGATAAAAAGACAAATAATGATGCAAACAGAATACACTTCTGCTGTGAAGCAGCTCTAAAAAGTAAAAAAAATGTAATTGTTCAGTTGAAATCAGTGTTGACTCAGTTAATTTCAATAACTGTATAAAAATCATCAAATACAAAATAATTCCAATGCATAGCAGTTGTGCAGTAAACAGTGGTGTCATCATCTAGCTCAGTTCAGTCCTCATCCAATAGTGTCAGTGGAGTCAGATTAATAATATTGCTGAATATTATGTGTCCCCAAATAAGCAAGCCAAAAGATGACAGTGGTAAGGAACCCAAACTCAATCAGGTGACAGAATGAAAAAAAAAAAAAAAAACTTGGGAGAAAGTATGTTTAGTTTAGGGATCAGTTCCCCTCTGGCCAACAAATGAACATGGTGTGATTATGATTCAGGCTGCATCACAATTTAGTGTGAAATATGCAGGAATGTAGGCCTACAAATACTGTAGCTGGAGTTATTAATCTCATTTAAATACTATCTAAAATCAGGTTTACATTTGTGGCTAACTAGAATGTGAGTGACCTTTAATGCATTTCCAGAAATAAAGTCTGACTAACATCTGTTGAGTGCCTTTTCACTTTCTCTCTTCTCTTTCCTAATGCTTCCTCTGTTGCAAAGAGGGGTACACACTGAACACTTTTCAATGATTTTTTTTCCTCATGTCAATTAGGGGTTGATGCTCTCCTAGAAGCAAACAAACAAATACACAGTATTCAGTGCAGTTTTGTTCATTCCATTATTATAAATGATGTACGGATGCTATTGGAACGAGAAGTGAAAGCATCAGCGCAAGTTCTATCAGGAAGACTCCAATTCCACGTCATTCATTTATACTAAACAGGTCTGGCCAATCACTGCTTAACAACTGGAGTATTTAAGCACTGAACTCTCCGGCTGCATCCGAAAACTTAGGCAGCTGACTTGCTGCCTCATGAGGCAATGACTTTGCAGGCAGTGTTTTTGCATGAAGGCACCTCACAAAACTGATTTCGGACAGGCTTCTGAGGCAGTGTAACATTTTAATGATCTACAACAAAATAGAACGAGTTTTGGTGATAACTAAACAAATATTTAATTACTATAATACTAATTTCTCGCTAGAAATAACATCAAAAGTGCAAAAAGTTAATCAGAAATATACATTTACACACAAACTAACCACCAAACGCAACTTTCAGACGCCATCTTTATTTTTTTTAGCTCAACAGTCACGGAATGGAACGCACAGGATTGTGGGATATCAAAGGCAGTGAAGGATACATCTATGCTGCCTTCAAAAATCGATCAGATGAAGGTATCTCATGAGACAGAAAGTGAAGCTAAGGCAGCATTTTTCAGTTTTCGGATGCAGCCTCCGTTTCATTTTTCGCAGTCGATGATGCTGACGTTCCCCTCCATCCTCCCCACCACCTCCAGGCTGGCCCTGTCTCCGCCCCTGCCTTCATCTTCAGGCAGAAGCGTTTCTCCTCTTTTGTCGCACTTGTGAATGGCCTCGGGATGTAATGTTGTTTTGTCTTTGTGCTTTACTTGTGATAGTTCACATATGAACGATGTTGTCAAACCAGAACGTATTTTATATTTTTTATATCAATCCTGCAGTAGACATACTGAAAAGACGCTGATTTACCGTTATCAGTAATCAGCTGCTCGCGAGACTCGTTGTCATGACAACGACCGTTGGAGCAAAGAAAGAGCTCACGTGCCGGCTGTTAATCTATGCAGGTGAAATATTCCATAGGCAAATATTTTTTTACGTATATATTATAGGAAGTCTACATAAAAAAAGAATATACTGTATATATATATATGTATATAAACACTTGCCAAGTCTACTGTAACCACAGCACTTACATGTTTCACAATACAGCATAACTGCAATACAGGGCCTATACATGAAGACTTTAATCACAATGAAAAGAACGTCATTGCCATTAAAGTGAAATTACTGAACCTAATCATAGGAGCATTATTTTAAAAAATGCTCATAAAAACAAATAAAATAAAATTAATAAATCAGACAGACTTAGAAGTTTTTCCACTGAACTGCAGTTATATTGTATCTGTAGGCTATTTCATTTTACTGCAAATCTACAGTAGCACTTTATTGTACTGCAGTTTTACTGCTGTTGAACTTTAATGAACTGCAGTTATATACTTCATTATACTGCAAATCTCCAGTTGTACTTCACTGTTCTGCAGTTATAATACTTTGTACTGCAGTTTTACTACAGTTGTACTTCAATGTACTGCAGTTATTTTTTGTAAGGGTTAGCTCAGTGTGTCCAATCCTGCTCCTAGAGGGCCACTGACCTGCAGAGTTTAGCTCTCCAACCCCAATTAAACACACCTGAACAAGCTAATAGGTATTACTATATAGGCAGACTTCTAGGCAGGTGTGTTGAGGTAAGTTGGAGCTAAACTCTGCAGGACCGAGTTGAGACACCACAGGCTTAGCTCATTTTATGTAGGTTGTAACTTAGCTAACATTCAACAGGCCATGATTCACTAGTTAATAAACAATGGGGATTGTTAGTTGTTGTTTTTGAGCAGACTGAGTTAAACTAAAGTGCTTATCTAATTACTAATTTTAACAGATTGCTGGCTATAGTGTATTTGTTTTTTTTGGTGCTTGAAACAATAGCATTTTGACTATTATCCACAAGATGACAAGTGCAAAATGAGGGCATGACCATTTCTTTGGACTTAATATTTAAGAGTGAATAAATGGTGTATAAGACAAATGAGGAAAATGCAGACCTCAAAGAATATCTCCTTTGTGACCAAAACAAATCCCACTGGCAAAACATCTAAATTATGAGCAGGACAGCGCCAATCCAATCTTTTACTAGTTATTTATTTTTCCTTTTATCAAAAGCTTTTGTATTATACATGAACTCCCTCTGGAATTGGACCAATTCAAGACGAAGACAAAAGCTTGTATTGTGCCCTGCAAGAACAATGAGGGTTTTCACCTTTAGACAAGAATATGTATCAACTCTCTTGTGCTGTTTATCAATCCAATTAAAGTAATGACCATGAGAATGGGAGAGCCAAATCTCCACAGAACAGACTGTTTTCAATCACACTCAAACAAGCCTGTTATATTTTTTATTTATTTATTTATTTATTTTTTAGCCCTGCCATTGGAAATCTCTTTGGAAATGTGACACCATTTCTTTATTGTCTCTAGTAGGTCAGTGGATTCATCTCTGGACACTTCAGGATTAGTTGCTGCTGAATCTGACACAAGCCGCCACTGCAATGGGGGCAAATCACACATTGATTGCTTTAGTATTTCTGACAAATATTTTATAATCTCTCTCCTCCTATTCATCACATCCTTGCAGGAAATTGCCTTTTCTTCTTTGGCTAGTGTGGGTTGGATAAGGGACATAGATTTTTTTCCTCCTTTAACATTTATCCATAGAAACTTCAGTCATCTAAATGTAAGATGTTTATGAGCTGATTTTTTTCCAAGTCTTGCCACTACTCGTCTTTCCCTGCCTCACAGTTCAAAATATTTCTGATCATGCAACAGAATAAATACATTCATCTGCAGTTTTCTTATATTTATATGAAATATTGTATACTTAGCCAGAATAGCACAATAAATCTAAGGTTAACAGATCCACAAGATGTGTATGGCTGTGGATTACACCACTAATTACATGTAAATATGTCATGTCTATTTATTTAGAAAGTTTAAATTATTATGTGAAAAGAAAAATACTGCAAAGTAATGTTAGGGACATAATACTATACAGCAATTGATTGTACAATTCAGGGGTCATTTAACAAAAATATTCAAATACAGAATGCCACAATTGACCAATAAGTATAAAGTATTCTGGTGAGCTGTGTACGAATGGTGGTTCCAGATAGACTGTCGGTTTGTGTATTATTTGTGGGGATATTTCAGTGAAATTTCCTGCCTGTTACATTGGTATGCCAGTAGGTGGTGACAAGCGATAAGTCATTCGTTTAACCAATTCATCAAAAAACACTGGTTCTTTCAGGAACAAAACAAGTTACTCTAGTTTACTAATTTGCTCCCTCATTTTATTTAAATCATGGCCACGATTTACTAATTCTCTTCCTTGATTTAGATAAATCAAAACTAGTAAACAAATTACAATGTGGCCATGATTTATTAATTCGTTCTGGCAATTTAATACATCGTGAACATTATTTAAATAAATTGAGGAGTGTTATTCCAAATACAGCTACTGTCTCTATGAGAGAGTCATTGAGTGATTAATGATTAATTAAACAACATTGATTAATTTAGGAAAGACACAAGTGAATGCATGAGTAAATCACTGAATCATTCCTTCAACCAAACTGATTCATTTGAAAACACTGATACATTCAACAAAGCCCACTGTGTGTTGATTGGAGATGGTTGATAATAGTTTGGATTTGTTTGGAGCTATTTTGGGTGGCGAAGCAAAAACAGACATAACAACTGCCAATATAATGTCTAAAGTGTACATTACCGAAATTAACTTCTTGTTTATTGGATTGGTGAAATATAAACTGTTGGTCTGAATATCAGCAACATCACTCTTGCTACCCTTCCATCAGTACATACCCCCATTAAAAGGGGTGTCCCCATATTTTAAAACTCTTTTTTTATATTCTGTTATGGATATATGGATATAAATTGTCTTTACCCGCAAGACACAAGCTGCACATGCAATAAAAAGTGTCTTTGCTAACAAACCATTGCGAAGACATTTTGTCCATTTTGTTTCCTACAGAGGACTGTAGAGAGAGAAATATCAACCTTATCCGGTGCTCTTTTTGTCATCTGTCTTATAAAGAATCACATTACTATTTAAATGTGAGAAACTGCTGCAAGTATTCATTGCGTGAGTCAACTGTCTGAATAAATCAAACTGAATCGCGAACAATTTCAGACTTTTTGCAAAGCCGCTTGACCGATTACATCAAAAGAGTTAATTATTCACGAATCTGTTAAAGCTAGTTCTGATAGAAAACACACATGACATGTTTGATGAAATAGTATCAGGGAAAATGATTCATCAGGATTCATCAGTATCATTTTACTGGAGCTCAGCAGTATTTCAAAGCAGTAAAAGGGTTTTAGAGATGCCCCTGATATTGTCTCTTGTCTAAGCTTTGTATCATAGTAATCAACTGCTTCAAAAATCCCATTTTCAAATGGAACGCGATAGACACAAGTAAACAGGAAATCAGTTTGTTCCTGTGGGCTCTGCACTCACTTCACCTCACCAGTGGGTCATGCTTTACAACTGAACCTGGCATGCTCAGCGCTCAGTCTCAGCACTATATCATCTGCCCTCTATCAGAGCTGCCAATGTGGCCACGATCCAGCCTGCAATCTACAGAGCAGTCATCCACATATCCAGATGTGAAATGAGGATAATTAGGAGGATGCTTGTGTGCTTTCATGGGCTAAATGGAATTTTATGAAAATGTAACATCCAGTGGTAAGTGCGACTGAAATATTAGGTCGTTTTTCGTGGTAGGCGTTGTCAGAGTCCACGGGTTGGTTAGTGGTCTATAAGGTATTTTTCTTTGCTGCAGCAGAGGGATTATATTAGTTGTTTTTAAATCAGGTGGGATAGAGATGCTGATAAGTGAGGAATGGATGACAGAAGAACAGGTATTAGAGAAGGCCAGGGGAATTGTGCTGGAGGACAGATGATGTGATTGTTTTGGGTTGGCAGGCCATTGCAGGATGGATGGTCAAAGGTTCAGTGCTTGCTCATTAGAGATGGTCACTGAGGAGTTTAGGGTTGTCTGTGAATGATTTACTGAGGTCTTGGGTGAGCTGATGTCAAAGAAGGTGAAGAAATAGATTGTGGGCAAGGTCATCAGATATGGTTATCTCCTACTGCCACTTTGCTGCTTATCATTTTTGTAATATTTTTATTAGAGCCTACTGTATCATATTTGTCAACCTACTATATGCCTTCTGTCATCTGATTGATATTTTATATGTTTTTATCAAGTAAAAAGCCTTTTAGTACCATTCTAAAATTGTTCACATTTCTTTTTTCTGTAAAATCTTTACTGCTTTTTATAAAGTAAATGTAAGAATAGCTTTTATATTGTTAGTGGTATTTGGACGGAAGCAACTTGATTATCTGAACTGATTATCCATCACTTTTTAGAAAAATCATGTTAAATTTTGAGGATAAATATGATACATTAGGGTTTTGAGGAACATTTATTTGTACATCTCTCATTCATCATATTGTATTGAATTATGCTTAATACTGTTATTAAGATCTCAGTCTTTTACATTACAGGCTATCAAAATTTCATTTCTTTTTTTGGCCATATAAATATCAGCAACTTCACCATATTTCATATTTTTGTTATTTTCATAGTTGCGGCCTCTAAAATAAAAATTAGGTGGTTTTTTTTCCTTCGTATTCTCCTATATCATATTATGTGAGCTTAATTAGTCCCATACTACACAAGATATTGAGCATTTTACATTTCTCTTTGCTATTTTTATCTAATAGTATATGATGACTGCAAAACCTAAGCAGTATATTCAGACAGCGAGTAGTTTGTGAAAAACAATGTCCTTGTATAAGGGTACTGGGTTTATTTTTTGACCAAACTGTCAGTACACACAGCTAAAATCAGCAGTATCACAGTCTGACCAGTGTTCTCCCAGAGTTACTGCCTGCAATTTCAATCAGCAACTTTCTGATGACTATCCACCTAAAAATATATATATATGGGTAGTTGACAAATAAAAAGTGTACTGTGTCCTATGGTGTGACATAGCAAAAATGTAGAAAAAAACTTAACATACAAATAGCATGAGGAAAATGTATCTTCATTCTTAGAGTTACAAATAACATGAGAGAGGTTTATCGTCAATGTTAGAGGATTTTTTTTTTTTTTTTACATTTTTGCTGTCACACCATATGAACATTGATACGTCAACTACCCATATATATGTATATATTAACATAGCTATTTAGGCTTTGTAAAGTGCAAATAGTGGCAGACACTACTCCTAACCTTAACAATATTGAACCTGCTGAGCAGTAAGAGTGTCCTTGATGGTCCAGGAAGGCAGCCACGTTTTTGAGTGTTTAACAAAATGCGCTGCACATGTTGCAATTGACGTGCCAAGCCCATCTGATCAACACAAGGACACCACATCCAATTAAATTATAGGGCTATTACATGCCATTTAAACACGTTATTTCAACTTTTCAAATATTTTCTTTAAATTGTTGTTCAAAATAAATGCCTTTTCGAGCTGATATGCGTTGGGAAAAGGGAGAAGAATCAAATCAGGAAAAAGGCGGATTTGAACTTGGTTGCATCAAAAGCTAAATCCACTGTCCTTACGGTCCACGCCATTGTCCACTTACCAGCTTGGTTTCTTTTGTTATTTTGTCTGGCTCAACCAGAAAATGGGGTTAGTGTAAATAGCCTTTGCCAACAACTAACACTCTGTATGTTTGGACAAAAATAATGCTTGAAATTCAAAATATAGTAAATGGTTACTAAACAAGTAATAACATAACATTTACTGGTATGATGTTGCAAAATATTGCAAGAGAAAATTAAGTTATCACATTAAATTAAACTACAAATGCTAAAGAAACATATTTCACAGATTTGCTATGAGGCTGTGTCGTATATGTCTAAATTTGTACATACATAAAAAGCATTTTGTTTTAGATTCTGTCAATATGATGATATTGTACATTTCAGTGTCTATCCAAATATACTAAAACGTATCGGTACACTTTGAAACACATGTACTTTTTAGCACCGCTTTTTATAAAATAAAATAATGAGTAACAAAGATGAATTATAGATGTTGCTGCTGTTCTTCTGTGGTCTCCTTATTAACAGCACCATCATCAGGGTGTTTTGCAGGACATGTTGAGCTTGGATGACAATTAAACTCTGCCGTTTAAAGACTACAAATGATTTGACTTTTGTTGAAGAATTCCATCAGGATCTAATCTATATAAATTAACAATTAGAAGGGCTTATCCATATTTTATTGAGAAATGAATGCTCAGTTATGGATTTTTTATTTATTTATTTTACACATACTACTGCTCTTGAATGTGTAATGATGTGTTAATGTCAATGTCAATTAAGGTCATAAGTTAAATCATTACATTTGGGATCTCTAGTTTCTACATAACACATGCTATATGCTGTAAGCCAGAGATAGGGACAAATGAGAAGCAGATTGTGCTTTAACTCAGACTTTTAGTTGAGTGAATGTTGAAGGCGATGTTGAAGTAAACTGCACTACTGGGATGACTGTGTGCAGATGTTGAAATCATCACATAGAGAGAGTGGGCTGTTGTTTTTGGAGACGGAGCAGAAGGCTGTTTCAAGTCTGTATAAAAATTTGCTCTGAGGACCAGGGAGAAAACATACAGACAATGTATGTAACAATTCGAGAGAAAAAATCTGCCAGAAATATATATATATATATAAATACATCTTGACAGAAAGTTTGGAAAATGATGAGAGAAAAATGTTCAGTGATGAAGACACTTATCCCTGGGTGACCAGACTATGTGATAAACAGTCCTGATTTTAGTTTCATGTCTAGACAGAGTTACAGTCTTCGTTTTATTGCACCAAATTGCAAGCATTTCAAAAAGCTGAGATTTGTGTGTGTAGTAGTGCTGTCAATCGATTAAAATATTTAATCGCGATTAATCGCATGATTGTCATGAGTTAACTCGCGAGTAATCGCAACTTAATCGCACATTTTTATTTGTTCTAAATGTACCTTAAATTAATACTTTTCAAGTTTTTAATACATACTGATCACATACTGATAAAAAAAATGTATAGCCTGAATGCACTGTAAGTCGCTTTGGATAAAAGTGTCTGCTAAATGCATAAATGTAAATGTAAATGTAATACTCTAATCAACACGGGCATGGACAAATATGGATGCTTTATGCAAATATATGTTTATTATTATTGAAACCATAGTCAACATAGAGCATGAAGACTAGACATGTTTCAAAGGTCATAGATGTTTTTCAAAGAACTTGTTCATGTCTATTAGACACATGAAAAAAGAAATAGCAGGTTCCCATTACTTCTTTGCACTGAGCAATTTACTTACACAAACCTTACATTTTCACACCACTTCTTCTGAACATGCAAAATGCAACATTTATTATTTATTATTACATTTGTTTGCCTCTCTGTGCCCACATACTGTAATTTGATGCAGCTAAATTCTCAATAAAACTGTTTTCATTGATATATTTTACTGTGTCTGTTGTCAGACAACGGAATGAATATGAAATAGTGACTGAAACACGACCCATTAACACTACATAACCAGCTTTCCCTTCCAATATGTTAATCTGCACAAAAATCCTGATAATCAAGCCGTCGTCTGATGAAATCAAATACACATAAGATAAAGAAAATAGCTGTGCTGTGATTTCGGCTATACTTGCATGTAAAATTAGAGACGCAACATAATATCTGTGTTTAACTGAAAGCGCTGCTCCTCTCCGGCGCTCGCTGAACAGAGCAGACGCAGAGAAAGGGGTGTGTGCGCGCGCTGGGAATTCAAGACCTCGCGCGGCAGTACCGGCGAGTCTCAGAGACTAAATAAGGTTTGGGCAAACCCTAATGATTTGTCACTAGGCACTTTTTTGAAGGGGAAAAAAAGTTGCTAAAGGGGTCTGCAAAGACGCTAAGTTGGCAACACTGTGCATCTTCATTTCTCCAAATACGGGCTAGGATACGGGTCAAACAGAAAATGCACACCGTTAATCGCGCTCTAATAAAATTAGTGCCGTTAAAATGAATTTGCGTGTTAACTCTGACAGCCCTAGTGTGTAGTCTTGAAGGGATAGTTCACCCAAAAATGAAAATTCTGTAATTGTTTACTCACTTCCATACATGTCTTTCTTTCATTATTCTGTAGAACATAAATGCATTTGACTTTATTTCTACTGTAAAACATAAATTTGAACTATGTTGTTTACTCACTTCCATACATGTCTTTCTTTCATTATTCTGTAGAATATAAATAGATTTTACTTTATTTCTACTGTGAAACATAAATTAAAAAAACAAAACAAGCAACACACAGACACAGTGGTGCAGCAGGTGTGTGTTTATGGTGTATTATACAACAGCTCAGAATATGGCTCAGCCAATCATAATAAAGGGCCATAACTTTCCATTTTATAATAGTGATTCCTGAATTTGTTTTATGTTGGACACAAATATTTTTTAGGGAAAAGTTGGGGTAAAATGAGGACCTTAGAAATGGGACAGAAGGACTGCAGTGGCACAATGATAATTGTTAGAGTTGATCTTATATTTTGAGTTATTTAATAATTCCAAGAATTAGATTTCATTTTCAGTGAAATACATTACATATCCAATTTACACATCATATATCCCATAGTCCAGTTGAGTGTAATCATGGATGGATTGATAGTTTATTGCTTTTAAGACATGCCTTAGAAAAATGATTTAATTAGTTACTGTAAGGATGCATGATCTGATTTTAATTCCCATTTGATTTCTTGTATGTGTTCATGTTTTAATGTCTGCTGCATGAAGGGATGTTTAAATGCATGTCAGTGCAGTCAATGGAGGGCATTGAGTTTATGAGAAACTGGGTTTATCTGCTTTTATGTGTTTTTATGGACTGCTTGTTTGCTGATTTCATTGGTTTTGCAACCTGTCCAAGGACTACAGGACAAATGTAGCTGTTTGGCTGCTGCCTATAGTAATATAGATAAATGAGCATTGATGTTGTCAAGTCGCATTTTAAGAGATTTTGGGACAGTCTGAGCTCAGCACTTCTGTGCTGCATTTATTTCATTCTGTCAGGAGAAAAGAAAAGAGACAATAAAACTGTTGAAAAACTGGATAATTGGCTCACATGAAAATGCACTGTGTGATCTAATTTGTTTCTCTCAGAGAAAGAGAGAAATGTTTCACGTCCCAAGACTACGTTCCTTGTTTTTACATGATCAGCACATATTTTTGTTTTATATGCTAGCATATGGTAAATCAGCTGGAAAAGTTGAACCAAAATCTAAATAAAAAAGACCTTAAAATGTTGCCGTATCAGACAATAGGTAGGACACCAGGTTGTAGGACACCAAATAAATTAATGAGTAAATAAACTGATTGATCAATTTCGTAATGTCTGTCCTTATGAAACTACTGTCATGTTTGTTAATTTCAGTCCTGCAGTTACACCCCCACTTAAAAAAAGAGAGATTTTCAGTTTAATAAGCATGAAACAAGTTGCAGTTGTACATATCTGTGTGAACGCAGCATATGGAAATCTAACGGTTGAAAATGATGTGTCAAATCAGCTTAATACCTTGAAACATGCTGCAACGTGACATGCTTTACTACATCTTGAACGGTTTTAAATATCATTCTACACTTCTTATAATGGTTCATTGTATTCTAATTATTGTTCATGCAGTTTGACCTCATGTTAATTGAGAGTTAACACTGAATATTTATAGGAGAGAGCAGGGATAATTGTTACATAATTAATAACCTAATGCACAATGCACTATATTATACATTATCAGGTATGTGCATAAATAAATGCTCTACTCTGACTTCAAAAAATGGACAGCTTTAGGACACAGACACTATTTGCAATCATTCCACTAATTAATAGTTTAAGCAGCAGCTATTTGTCCTTCAAATATACCACTAATTTGGTCTATATATAAATCTGCTTTGCTTCAGTGGAATTGAGGTGACCAGTTTAAAACATACACTTTCCTTAGTACAAATAAATACATTTTAATATAAAATATTTTAGATTAAAAAAAAATCAAGTTCATGTATATTTGTCATCTTTTAAATTAAAATTAAGTTGAATTAAATAATTAAAGGATTCATGGGATAAAGAAAGGGTAAAGAAGACTATAAATTAATAAAATAAAAATAATAAATAATAAAATGTATTGTAAAGTAAACAAGTTTAACTATTAGGAAATAATATTTTTATTTTAAAATATGCACACATTCACTTTTAAATGTATACCTAATAAGTTAAAAATGGTTTAATGTTTATTATCTTGTCACATTCGGCTGTGAATTACATCAGTCACGTAAAGTATAGCCTATATTTTCAATTTAAATGGTGAAAATGTCAAGTAGTTTGCATCACTGGATATTACTGTCTGTCGTTTAACATTTCTGTAGTAAAACAGTTGTCAAATGTTAAATGTTTAGCTTCATCTTACCTCTTGCACTCTTTCACTGTTAAAAGGATTTTCCTTGTGAAAGATCAAGTCTCTCTTCTTGGATTTGATTGGCCATTTCAATTATTTTGACATTGACGAGTGCTGTAAGACCACTGAGGTGAAGCAGCCTAAAAATGTGGACGATTGTCTGATGTAACAGGCTCTTTAAACTCAAGCTAAACTACCATCCAAAATGACAGATGATGAATTCATATCTCTTTAAATCCACAACCTGAGGCACAGGTCAAATTTAACATATGAGAGATTAAGTGAGATGAGTGTCTAAGGAGAGAAAAAATAAAGAAATTGACCCCAACAGAGAGGCGAGTATTTGTGACCTTCTTATAAGTGAAGAAAAGGGAAGACAGAGAGGAGTTGCAATAAAAAAAGATGATGCCTTGAAGTGCTCCAGTGAAGAGGGTAATAAGTAGGAAAAACCTCTCGTCACATGATCACAGCCATCAGAGAGGTACAAGGAGAACAAAGAATGAGCCAAATGGAGGGGAAAAAAATCTGATTCAAGGACAGTCATAAGCTTTCTAAAAACTAGTAAAGTGTCTTTCTAGTTCAACAAAGAGTCATTTCCATAAAACTGTTCCCATTTTCTCTATTGCACTATGGAATTTGACCTATTCACAGGGCTATTGATTCCCAGAGGACAAATTTATTGCACAGATGTTGCTGTATCATAGCTCAGGAAACTTACTGGATTTTCCTCAGTTATGTTAAAGTAGGCAATTTTTTAATTGGCATAACTTTGTCCAAGATAAAATGTGTATGTAGAACTTCCATCCTCCAATGCATATACTATCCACTGGACCAGTTCTAGACTCGAAAGGAGTTGGGGGGACAGATATAAAAACTTATGCAGGAAACCGCAGGTTGTATATAAAAAAAATAACACTTTATTGTAGCACAGCAAACACAAATCAATGGTTTGGATCAGCTGAAAAAAAAAAAAAAAAAAAAAATAACACCGGTAACAAAAGGTAAGTGAGGCCACATCCACACAAAGCCAGAGCTTTCCCTATCCGATCTTTTTTTTCCTCGTTCTTCCGTAAACAAGGTGTTGTCTCAAGAAACATCTGCGTACACACAAAATCACTGAAACCGTCTCAAAACGATGTAGTATACATGCCAGACCAGTAGGTGGCACTGTAATTGTGCCACAGAGATACACTAAAAATGGAGAAGAAGACTTGGAGCATCGAACATGGAACAATACATTTATTAATCTGTGTTAATGTTTGTTAATAAAAAATATTATTGTTTATTGTTTGTTTTTTGTTATCAACAATTTTTTATTTTCATTTTTTTTACAAACAACACAACATAATATCCAAAATAAAACAAAACAAAACAAAACAGCAGACACATACTCAACATCTAAAAGTTCAATCAAAAGGGAGGGAGAGAGGGAAGGACAACAAGAACACAAAAGTCACTCCTTTAAATAATCACGTACATTCAGTAAAAAACACTGCCAAGCCTCAATGGTTGAAGGCCTGGCCCCACCGACTCGCGCCGCTGTACACTCACATGAGACAATTTGCAGGAGGCTACGGATCCAATATGCCTCTCTACACATGTGTGGTGTAAACCAGTTCTGAATTATTGTCTTCTTCACAGCTGTAAAACCAGCAAACAACATTCTCTTTTGCATTGAACTAATACAGAGATCAGAATCATCATTAAGAAGACATAAACTTGGGTTAACAGACCAATCAATTCTCAGTAATGATGACAAAACCAGGTTTACATGTGTCCATAGACTGATGACGACAGGACATTCCCAAAACATATGCAGAAAAGTGCCTGATGATGTAGTGTTACATATATGGCAGTTCAAATTTGACTGCAGTTTCATTTTAAATCTTTTGTAAGGAGTTATGTATGCTCTATGAATGACTTTGAAGTGAATAAGACGATGTATTCAAAATATTCCAAATAGTTTTAATAGAAAGAGGTTTTGTAATGCAATCAATAATTTTATTATATATTAAGGAAACAGATGGCCGACCAGCAGATGGCGCAATCCAGTCCCGCATAGGATGAGAGGAAATGGAAGAAGACCAAGGAACGCCATACGCTTTGAGAGCAGAACGTAATTGAAGAAAAACAAAATATGCAGATGCTGGTAGACAAAATTTGGCTCTCAATGCCTGAAATGAACAGAGGCCCTGGTTATCATACATATCACCGCATGTGTTCACACCTAAAGAGGACCAAGAGGGTTGGACAAATGGACGATTTCCACATACAAAGTTCAAATTGTGCCATAAAGGTGTACTGTTACAGAATTTGAAGGGTCCACCTATCCGACGTTCAACCGTTTTCCAGATTTTAATAGAGTTAGCCACAACCGGACCAAATTTATAATTATCCCCTTTTTTTCCTGTGCCAGTAAATAAAATATCTTGAAGTCTATTTGGTTTAACCTTGTCAGCTTCAATCACCCTCCATGAAACTGTAGATTGAGGATCAACCCAATTATGAAGGGCCTTAAGCTGGAACGACCAATAATATAATTCAAAATTTGGTACAGCCAGTCCTCCTGCGCTATTAGGATGTTGTAATGTGGTAAGTTTAATTCTGGGACATTTATCATTCCAGATAAACTTAGAAATTCTGGAGTTGATCTCCTTAAAGTAACCTGGAGGGGGAGAAAGTGGTAGCATAGAGAAAAAAAAATTAAATCGAGGTAACAAATTCATCTTAACAGTGGAGATTCTTCCTTGGAGAGAGACTTTAAGATTCTTCCATCTTTGAATGTCATTTTTGACCTTAACGAAAATGTTATTAAAATAGTCTCTGGCAATCTTATGAATGTTTTTATATATGGTAATGCCCAAATAGATGAAAGATTCCTTAATAGGGATAAATGAGGGAATAGAAAAATTAACCTTAATATTGTTAATTGGCATTAAAGCAGATTTGCTCCAATTTATTTTATATCCTGATAGGCTACTAAAATTATCAAATTCCTTAATTACACTAGAGACTGAAACATCAAAGTGGTCTAAATATAGAATAATATCATCAGCGTATAATGAAATACAATGATTATGGTCATGAATCTTAATCGATACTTCAGATTTCCTGATGGCTTGTGCTAAGGGTTCGAGAGATAGACAAAACAATAAGGGGGAAAGTGGACACCCCTGTCTCGTTCCCCGCTGTAAAGGGAATGAGGGGGAAATAATATTACCAGTTATGACTGATGCTGCAGGTGAGTGGTATAATGTCTTAACCCTCTGGTTGTGTTCGGGTCAAATTGACCCGAAAAAGATTTTCTTTTTCCCGAAAATACTAGTTAACGTTATCGCATTGGACTCAAACTTACTGACTTTGTGCACATAGGGTATAAGTACTTCTCACTAATTTTTTTTAGAATTTTCTTAATTTTTTGTGGGTTTTATTTCACCTAGTCACACTTGTTGTGTTCCCGGTCAAAAATGACCGGACTCCAAACAACTGCTTATAAATCTGTCATTATGCTATATTATCACTAAATTTTGGATTCATTCTTTTTGTCAACTTGTTTTCTTTCATTTAGGACTGGTTTTGTGTTTCTATTTGCATCTGATTAATCGTAGGCCTCATTTATCTGAGAGTAGGCTCCTCATTTTTTGAGTGAAAAAATAATTTTTTATGAATAATTTTCACAATATGAGATAAAAAATTATGAAAATTTGCACTGTTTCTCACACTAGTGTACTTTAATGATTAATCAGGAAGTTTGCTTTTAAATGCTTTTATTTTGTACAAAATTGCAAAAAGTCACACTTGTGGTGTTCCCGGTCAAAAATGACCGGACTCCGATCAATTGCTTATAAATCTGTCATTATGCTATATTATCACCAAGTATTGGATTCAATCTTTTTGTCAACTTGTTTTCTTTCATTTAGGACTGGTTTTGTGTTTCTATTTTCATCTGATTAATCGTAGGCCTCATTTATCCGAAAGTAGGCACCTCCTTTTTTGAGTGAAAAAATCATTTTTTATGAATAATTTTCACAATATGAGATAAAAAATTATGAAAATTGGCACTGTTTATCACACTAGTGTGCTTTAAGGTTTAATCAAGAAGTTTGCTTTTAAATGCTTTTATTTTGTACAAAATTGCACAAAGTCACACTTGTCAAAAATGGCCGGCCATTGAAAGTGAATGGGGAAGAATGAAAGTAAGGGAAACAACTAGTGTTCAGGAGAATGTTGTGCTTGCAAACATAAAGGCCTTGGACCTGTGCGTGTGTGGATGCATGTATACTCACGCTATCACACTCACACTCACACACACACACACACACACACACACACACACACACACACACACACACGTCTATGCATACAAACTATTGTAAGTATTACACCTATTTCATCCTACCCTGAACTGTATGCAATATGCTTTTATGAATCTGATATTATAACTCTCTTTCTCTCTCTCTCTCTCTCTCTCTCTCTCTCTCTCTCTCTCTCTCACACACACACACACACACACACACACACACACACACGTTCAAACTGCCTTGTCTTTGGCCTGCATTGACTTCAAAATAATATATATTTTTTCCATCCTTCGACCAGAACGTTCAACGTTCGAAGAACATCAACTTCAGCTGGGTCCTCGAAATCAGAAGATTGCTCCACTTCAGTTGTTGCAAGGTTTTCAGCTTGTTCAGTGATGTTTTCCTCTTCCAATATATCTTGCAATGCATCTTCATTGTAAGATTCATCCTTAGTTGTCCCTTCCTCATGTGAATGACAAGCAAGACACTGTGAGGCATTTGTATACTCTAGCATTTATTTGTAAACTTTCGTCTACTCTGTGAGAACACGAAAGCCTCAAAACCTATTGTCATAATGTTTTGTCTAGAATATGTGGTGAACGAAAAGATTATTTTGAAGTCAATGCAGGATAAAGACAAGGCAGTTTGAGCATGTGGTGTGTGTGTGTGTGTGTGTGTGTGAGAGAGAGAGAGTTATAATATCAGATTCATAAAAGCATATTGCATGCAGTTCAGGGTAGGATGAAATAGGTGTCATTCCAACCCGATCTCATGGCAATTCGTACATATTTTACGAGGTGGCTAATTCGTACGAATTCGTACGACCTCACTCGTACAAATTTATACGATTTTTGCTAAATCGTACGTATTTTACGAGTTGCCAATTCGTATGAATTTGTACGAAGGACCTACACCTAACTCCGCCGCTAAACCTACCCGTCACTGGGGTTTAGACAAATTGTACTAAATCGTACTAAATCGTACGAGTGAGGTCGTACGAATTAGCCACCTCGTAAAATATGTACGAATTGCCGTGAGATAGCGTTGGTAATTCCAGCCCGATCTCACGGCAATTCGTACATATTTTACGAGGTGGCTAATTCGTAGGAATTCATACGATTTTTGCTAAATCGTACGTATTTTACGAGTTGCCAATTCGTATGAATTTGTACGAATGACCTACACCTAACTCCGCCGCTAAACCTACCCGTCACTGGGGTTTAGACAAATTGTACTAAATCGTACGAGTGAGGTCGTACGAATTAGCCACCTCGTAAAATATGTACGAATTGCCGTGAGATAGCGTTGGAAATTCCAGCCCGATCTCACGGCAATTCGTACATATTTTACGAGGTGGCTAATTCGTAGGAATTCATACGATTTTTGCTAAATCATACGTATTTTACGAGTTGCCAATTCGTATGAATTAGTACGAATGACCTACACCTAACTCCGCCGCTAAACCTACCCATCACTGGGGTTTAGACAAATCTTACTAAATCGTACGAGTGAGGTCGTACGAATTCGTACGAATTAGCCACCTCATAAAATACGTACGAATTGCCGCGAGATAGCGTTGGTAATTCTCACAATAGTTTGTATGCATAGATGTGTGTGTGTGTGAGTGTGATAGCGTGAGTATACATGCATCCACACACGCACAGGTCCAAGGCCTTTATGTTTGCAAGCACAACATTCTCCTGAACACTAGTTGTTTCTCTTACTTTCATTCTTCCCCATTCACTTTCAATGGCCGGCCATTTTTGACAAGTGTGACTTTGTGCAATTTTGTACAGAATAAAAGCAAACTTCTTGATTAAACCTTAAAGCACACTAGTGTGATAAACAGTGCCAATTTTCATAATTTTTTATCTCATATTGTGAAAATTATTCATAAAAAATGATTTTTTCACTCAAAAAAGGAGGTGCCTACTTTCGGATAAATGAGGCCTACGATTAATCAGATGCAAATAGAAACACAAAACCAGTCCTAAATGAAATAAAACAAGTTGACAAAAAGATTGAATCCAATATTTGGTGATAATATAGCATAATGACAGATTTATAAGCAATTGATCGGAGTTCGGTCATTTTTGACCGGGAACACCACAAGTGTGACTTTTTGCAATTTTGTACAAAATAAAAGCATTTAAAAGCAAACTTCTTGATTAAACATTAAAGCACACTAGTGTGATAAACAGTGCCAATTTTCATAATTTTTAATCTCATATTGTGAAAATTATTCATAAAAAATGATTTTTTCACTCAAAAAAGGAGGTGCCTACTTTCGGATAAATTAGGCCTACGATTATTCAGATGCAAATAGAAACACAAAACCAGTCCTAAATGAAAGAAAACAAGTTGACAAAAAGATTGAATCCAATATATGGTGATAATATAGCATAATGACAGATTTATAAGCAATTGATCGGAGTCCGGTCATTTTTGACCAGGAACACCACAAGTGTGACTTTTTGCAATTTTGTACAAAATAAAAGCATTTAAAAGCAAACTTCCTGATTAATCATTAAAGTACACTAGTGTGAGAAACAGTGCAAATTTTCATAATTTTTTATCTCATATTGTGAAAATTATTCATAAAAAATGCTTTTTTCACTCAAAAAATGAGGTGCCTACTTTCGGATAAATGAGGCTTACGATTAATCAGATGCAAATAGAAACACAAAACCAGTCCTAAATGAAAGAAAACAAGTTGACAAAAAGATCGAATCCAATATTTAGTAATAATATAGCATAATGACAGATTTATAAGCAATTGATCGGAGTCCGGTCATTTTTGACCGGGAACACCACAAGTGTGACTTTTTGCAATTTTGTACAAAATAAAAGCATTTAAAAGCAAACTTCCTGATTAATCATTAAAGTACACTAGTGTGAGAAACAGTGCAAATTTTTATAATTTTTTGTTTAATATTGTGAAAATTATTCATAAAAAAGCTTTTTTCACTCAAAAAACGAGGAGTCTACTCTCAGATAAACGAGGCTAACGATTAATCAGATGCAAATAGAAACACAAAACCAGTCCTAAATGAAAGAAAACAAGTTGACAAAAAGAATGAATCCAATATTTAGTGATAATATAGCATAATGACAGATTTATAAGCAGTTGTTTGGAGTCCGGTCATTTTTGACCGGGAACACAACAAGAGTGACAGGAGTCCGAACACAACCAGAGGGTTAATCATAGAAACGAAGTGTTCACCGAAGCCGAAACATTGCAGAACTGCCCACATATAATTCCACTCTAGCCTGTCAAAGGCTTTTTCTGCATCAAGTGAAAAGACCGCACAAGGTGTTGGGTGGGAGTCCGCAAAGTCAAGAATATGAAGGAGTCGACGCATATTGTCAGATGCATTGCGCCCCTTGATGAAACCAGTTTGGTCCTCCTTGATCAGACTGTGAATTACCTTCTCCAAACGAGAAGCAAAAACTTTAGCATAGATTTTTAGATCACATGGGATAAGCGAAATCGGTCTGTAGCTGGAACAATCTAATGGATCTTTCCCTTTTTTAAGAAGTAATGAAATCAGTGATGTTTTTTGATCTCTATGAAATGCCCCATGTTCAATTGCAAAATTAAATGAGTTAAGCATAAGTATCCCTACCAAATCCCAAATTTCTAAATATAATTCAGGGGGGAGACCATCTAGACCCGGCGATTTGCCCTTTTGAAGGCTTTTTAGAGAGACGTGAAGTTCCTCCAAACTTAATGGGGCCTCCAAAGATTCTTTATCCATCTGTGAGATCCGAGGCAGTTCCAATTTATCTAAATACTGCTTACAAATTGGTTCATCAAAATCTGTTTCGGCTTTATACAGATTTGTGTAAAAACCTTTAAATATGTCATTAATTGCCACAGGGTTCGTAGTGACCTGATCATCCGATGATTTTATTGCGCTAATATATGCCTTAGACTCGCATTCTTTCAACCTAAGGGCCAATAAATGACTAGGTCTCTCTGATTCAAAATAATATTTTTGTCTAGTCCTATGTAAAATAAATTCTGCCTTTGAGTGTGAAAGTAAATCATATTCTTCTTTTAAAGAGGACAGCTGTGTAGCCTGTTGCTCAGTAAAATGTTGTTTTTGTAGGTTTTGTAATGATTGGATTTTATTTTCTAATTGTGTAAACTGGTGAGTTCTCGCTTTGGCAAGAGTAGAAGAGAAAGATATACAGAAACCTCGTATAGCACACTTAGTTGTTTCCCACAGTATTTGAGGATCCACATCAGAGGGCATATTAATTTCAAGAAAGTCCTTAATATATTCTTTTAGAGAGGTAATAAAAGTCTGATTACTTAATAATGATATGTTAAAGCGCCATCTAGGGGACTTGGCTTTGACATCGGAAAGAGGAACACTGCACAACATAGCAGAATGATCAGATAATAAAATTGGTAATATAGATATAGAGGAATTAGATGAAATTAAAGATGGGCTGAGAAATATGTAGTCTATCCTAGAGAAAGTCTTGTGTCTATTAGAAAAAAAAGTGAAGTCCTTAGCTTTAGTGTTCTGAATTCTCCATAAATCGATTAAGTTGAGCTCAGTGATAAATTTATTCAATAATTTAGAGGATGGATTGGCTGTTGTATCAGATTGAGACTTATCTAAAGCAGGATTTATGACAGCATTAAAATCACCACCCACCACTAGAGGGCAATCAATCTCCTCAAGTAAAGTTTTGGAAATCTGTGTAAGGAATGCACTGTCTGTCTCATTCGGACCATAAATAGAGACCAATGCTAACCTATTATTATATATATTGCATCGGATAAAAACAAATCTACCCTTCTCATCACTACCAAGGTGTTCAATTGTTAAATTTAACTTCCTGTTAACAAGGATAAGCACCCCCTTAGTTTTATTTTGAGCGCAGGAAAAAGCTATTAATTTGTAATACTTATTCTGGAAACGTGCCACGTCAGATTGTTTTAAATGTGTCTCTTGTATTAAGGCACAGGAGATAGATTTACGGTGTAAATATTCTAATACACGGGTTCTTTTAACAGCAGAATTTAAACCATTCACATTCAGTGATAAAATATTTAAAGTATGCATTGAATATTCATAATCCCAAGATTGTACACAATAAATGCAAAAAACAAAAAAAAAAAAAAAACAGAAGCACATCCATTCCGTAAATAACCCGTAAACACTGATGTGCATTTTAGATACCAAACCTCCTATATGAAAAATCCCTTTAGAAGTAACGTAAAATAGATAAAAGTATAAATGTCTGCTGTAAAAAACAAAAACAACATAAAAATGTGAACAACCGACAACCATAAACAAAGAACAACTCAGACCGCACATTACCGAGAACATAGGTCTGACTGAGCAACAAAAAACGGTGATAGGTTGTGACCGATCCACCCTAACGCAAGACATGTCTCCCGAAAGGCTCACACAGCCAAAAAAAATATATATATTTTTTAGTAATTAAACCTACTCTCCATTAGTCCCCTCCAAAACAGAAAAATGGAGTGTCAGTCTTACCAGCAAAGAGATCGTTGTACCGGATAAATAAGGACAATATCCCAGTATAAGAGAAGAAAACACAAACAATAGGTTTAGCAAGCATCCATGGCCATCCTGCTATCATCCCCTTCTGGGCAGCTAGGGACAAGTCCATCCCGGCCGTCACGCCCCTCCCGTGGAAATGGAGAAACAGCGGCCGCTGCTCCCCCGTCGTCCCCCCGAAGAGCGGCGGCATAGGACTTCTGCTGAGACATGGAACTGATAAAATCCTCCGCTTTCTGAGGGGAATCGAAGCTTCTCTGTTCTCCTTTGTGCCGTAGCTTAATCACCGCTGGATAGATGAGGAAGGGCTGGAGACCAAGTGCAGTCATCTTCTTCAAAACCGGACCAAATGCCTTTCTCCTGATCGCTGTAGCCGGACTAAAGTCAGGAAAAAACAGCAGTGTGACATTGTTCTGTGCGCACTTCACCGGATACGCCTGCCGAGCACCTTTCAGGATATCTGATCTGTCATGCCATCTCAGTACACGGAAGATGAGAGTGCGCGGCCGATCGGAGCCCCTCCCTCCGTCATACACGCGATGCGCCCGATCAGTCTCAATGTCACGGCCCCTCAAGGAAGGAATCCACTTGGAAAGATTAGCTCGGAGGAAACTAGCTGCATCTGGACCTTCCATCCCTTCTGGGAGTCCCACCAATCTAACATTGTTCCGCCTGCACCTGTCCTCCATATCTGTCATCTTCTCGGTGAGTCGCTCCAGCTGATCCTTTAAATCCGTAACTGTTCTCTTATCTTCCCGCGCCGCTGCCCGAACAGAATCAACGCGGTCACGTGTCTGCTTCGTCTTGGTAACTATGGCCTCAAACTCCTCTCTTAGCTCTTTAACAGACTTATTGGTCGCTAGTATGTCCTCACGCAGGTCGCGCAATGCTGGAATCAGCACAGAGTCCATCGCATCTCTTACTGCCGAGTTCACAACCGAATTCAAAGTGCTTTGGTGTTCTTTAAATGCTAGTTCAATGCGGCTAGCAATAGCACTGTCCAGCTCTTCACTGGAGATGGCTGAATCTCTGAATTTTTTCTTCATTGGCGATTGCTCAATCTCCCTTTTCCGATCTCCTTTGTCTGCCTTAGCACTCATGATGGGTCCAATGCAGAATGGTTCAAACTTCACTGACAGGATCGTGAAATATTTGGCAAAGTGAGCGGAGCGAAAAACTAAGCCTGCATCACCGTCGAGGGGTCACGTGATCCACTCTGTTTATTGTTTGTTCTTGTTGTTGCTGTTACGTGATGAAGTGGTGTCTGACTAGGGTCGAGACGTGGGGTGATGACATCATCGTTTCACAAAATATATGGATAGGTAGTATACATGAAAAAGCAAGGGTGTCATTTTCAGATTAATCCACTCTGGGACGTGGTTTCAAAAAGGGATCCGTCTAGACAAAATGCTGATACGATATAATTTTTTACGTATACAGCTAAACACGTCTCTGTGTTGACGGGCCCTGAAACAGATTCTTTCCTTCTTTTTTCCCCTGAATTTGGAATAATTTAATTTAGCAAATCCACCTGGGCTGGATGATTAGCTTAAACTAGTCAGTCAATAATAAGTAGAATGAAACTAATTTCCTTCTTTTTCTGTATTAACCCATATTACCTTCACAGGTGAACAAACAACTTATTTGTACTCAAGGCAAAGTAAACACAATCATGCCACAAGACAATATAAAACATGAACCAATATTAAAACTTTGATACCACAACTCAGTTTGAATACACTTCGAGGTGTATGATACTCTTCAGCTCATGCAGTAGATGTAATAAAGTTCAGTTCGGGTGTATTAAATTTCAGTTCCTGTGTAATAAGTGCAGCTTTCCTGTAGCTCAAATAGTAGAGCATGGCGCTAGCAACGCCAAGATCATGGGTTCGATTCCCAGGGAAAGCAAGAGCTGATAAAATGTAGAAACTGTAACTTGAATGCAATGTAAGTCGCTTTGGATAAAAGCGTCTGCTAAATGCATAAATTTAAATGTAAATGTAAATGTAATAAATTTCAGTTTGTGTGTGTTAAATTTCAGTTCCATTGTAATAAAGTTCAGTTTGTGTGTAATTGCTCTGTCAGTGGGCTACCAGGCAACACAACAGGTCATCTTGCTGATGAAGAGATGAAATTCATCCATTTTAGCTCTCTTGTTGTGCACATCTTCTCCATGCATACATACACATATCACAGAAGAATCTTTGTCCAATGTCAAACTTTTTAACTGGAACATAAAACCTGACAAAACAGATATCGTTCAAACGTGTTTCGTTTAGGATGCAGACTAGGAAGTTATTATTATTTATTTCTCTTAGTGTCTTTAAATCAACCTTTAACAAGTTAAACAACATTAATAACTGAATTTCACAATATTGAAATAATTATGAATTTCAGTGTTTATATTTATATGTGTATCCATATAAGCTGCATTTTTATTGTGGGTTACATCCTCCCCTCCTTATTTAATGATCCTGTGCATTCTCTTAGGAATCTACACTGTCTTGACTTTGCAAGGTTCTGAGTACCTGAATTGTACTGGGGAATCTGCAAGTGCTTTACTCAGACTCTGGAAAAGGGACTGGGCCACTGTAAAAAACGGATTCCTCAGTTCAGGGTAAGTTAGCTGCTTTCTGTTTCCTGTCTTCTGAAACATTTCTTTTCATTTTCAGGTTCAGTTTGATCCATGACACCTCTGCTTCCATTCCTTTTTGGAATAGTTTGAGTAGGACAATGGAAACTGTTCAATTCTCTTTCAGGTATGTCAGATCTCTGTCCAACAGGTAAGTTATCCTCTGCAGGACTAGATAGGCTCCTCTCCTCAGGATAAGGTAAGTTTCTCTCTTCAAGATTAGGCAGGCTTCTCTCTTCAGGATCAGGTAGGTTTGTCTATTGGGAATCAGGTGGGTTTCTCTCTTTAGGATCAGGTAGATTTGTCTCTTAGGGATCAGGTAGGTTTGTCTCTTGGTAATCAGGTAGGTTTGTGTCATGAACCTCTACTGAATTCACAGTCACAGTGGACTTGGCTCCAATTAGCCCTTTTGGCAGCATTACTAGCTGTCCTTTGGTGTCAGAGATTGCATAAGATGAGCAACGTTTCTTCTTGGGACACTTTGTTTGGATTTCAGTCCCCATTTGTCCCTCAACTGGAACTGGACCTAGTTTAAATGATCAGGCTTTGAAAAACCATTCACAATGTGCCATACTAGCTGCTTTTCCCTTATCTGCTTCCCTTTCGAGGCTACCAGAGAGGGTGTTGGCTCACCTTTGCACTGGGGTTTGATGTGTCCATCCTCCCCACACCTGAAGCAATACCAGGGTTTCGGCCTGCTTTTCTTGATATTTGCATCTCGGCTGTATAACTATGACTTCTGAGGTAAGGGAGCATTGGCTGCAGACTTCACAATGGCTGGCTTGGAAGTCACTGGCTTGGCAGATGTGTTAGTTGAAGTCTTTTGACTTTCCCTCTGTGTGATCCGCGTGAGCTGGGATTGTAAATTTGTAAATTGTCTCTTTAGATCTTGAATTTCTTTCTTGGAATCAGACGTAGACTGTGATGGGGTGTATTTCTCCTTGTACTGGAAATAAACACCTTGATAATGGGACAACACTTTCTGCTTTGAGGCATTAAAGTACTGCTTCATGCTTTGGAGGTCCTCTAGTCCTCTGCTGTGCAAAGTAACAGGAGGAGCTCTGCAAAGTAAGGTGGGTTTTGTTTCCACAATTCTGTGGTGTCTTTGACTCTGAGGGGCCCACTGAGATTATCCTATGAACCCAGACTGTTTAAGGAAGTCATATAGTTCTTCATCAGCTTCTGTGCCAACTATCCCAATGACTATAATTGAGTTAGGGATTGTTACACTGCTTGTCTGAACTACTTCTATCATGAATCAGTTGAAACTCTGCTATCTGGTCTCTGGTTATTATTTTTAAATGTGCCTTGACCACTCCTGGCTGGCTCACCAATTTTATGTAGCACTTGTGTTCTCCTATGCAAATACTATCCACTGGACCAGTTTCAGACTCGAAAGGAGTGAGGGGACTTAAGCAGGACACCGGAGGTTGAATATAAAAAATAACACTTTACTCTAACATAGCAAATGCAAATCAATTGTTTAAATCAGCGGGGGGGGATGTAAATCCTCTACATTTGCACATATATCAAGGAAGAATCTTTGCCAACATCAAACTTTTTAACTGGAACATAAAACCTGACCAAACTAATGTTGTTCAACCAGAAGTGTTCCGTTTAGGATGCAGACCATGTAAGTATTATTATTTTTTCTTTTTGTGTATTTAAATCTTTTTAACTTTTAACAAGTTAAACAACATTAATAACTCAGATTCTCCCCCTCTTACTCCATTTACAAATCCTCCACGCTAGTGCTGCACATGCACTCCATGTGTTTTATGAACCCTTAACTGTAATACATTTTAACTTATTCATACATTCTGAAATATTATATTTATTATCTTTGTCTTATTCCAATATTATGAATTTCAGTGTTGATATTTATATGTGTATCCATATAAGCTGCATTTTTATTGTGGGTTATGTAGCCCAAATAATTTGGCCTTGAAAGAATTTTATAAAAAATGTGATGGTAGGTAATTATATATTAATTTAAGAACATTTTTTTATTATATATTAATGACTTAAAAATGGCCTGTTCAAATAAGCTTTTATTATTTGCAGATGATGCAGCCATAATTGTGTCTCATGAGAGGAAGGAAAATATTGAAAATGAATTAAGTAGAGAGATTGAAGGGGTCTCCAAATGGTTTTGCCATAATAAACTGTCTTTACATTTGGGGAAATTTGAAGTTATATTATTCGGTTCGGTTGCTAAATTGAAAAAAAGCTTTAGATTAGAGGTAAAGGTTGGAGATCAAATAATTTTTTTGTTATCAACAATTGTTTTTTTTTGTTTTTTTTCACACATAACACAACATAGTATCCAAAATATAACAAAACAAAACAACAGACACATACTCAACATCTCAAGGTCCAATCAAAAGGGAGGGAGAGAGGGAAGGACAATAAAAACACAAAAGTCACTCCTTTATACAATCACGTATGTCCAACAAAAAACACTGCCAAGCATCAATGGCCGAGGGCTTGGCCCCACCAACTCGCGCCGTTGTACATTCACATGACACTATTTGCAGGAGGCTACGGATCCAATATGTTTTTCTACACATGTGTGGTGTAAACCAGTTCTGGATTATTGTCTTCTTCACAGCTGTAAAACCAGCAAACAACATTCTCTTTTGCATTGAATTAATACAGAGACCAGAATCATCATTAAGAAGACACAAACTTGGGTTAACAGACCAATCGATTCTCAGTAATGATGACAAAACCAGGTTTACATGTGTTCATAGACTGATGACGACAGGACATTCCCAAAACATATGCAGAAAATTGCCTGATGATGTAGTGTTACATATATGGCAGTTAAAATTTGATTGTAGTTTCATTGTAAATCTTTTGTAAGGAGTTATGTATGCTCTATGAATGAGTTTGAAGTGAATAAGACGATGAGCCAGATTTTTAGATGTTAAACTGAGATTAGACCACACTCTCTCCCAGTCGACAATTAAGGTCAGATAATTCCCTACTCCAAATAGTTTTAATAGAAAGAGGTTTTGTAATGCAATCAATAATTTTATTATATATTAAGGAAACAGATGGCCGACCAGCAGATGGTGCAATCCAGTAAAATATTTGGGTTGTGGTTTGGACAGTAATTTGACAGGAGAAAAGATGGCTGCTTTAGCTCATTCAAAAATTTGTAATCTAATAAAATTTTTAGCAAGACAGGCGGCTTGCTTAGATACTCAAACTTTAAAAATGTTGGCTGGTGCATTAGTGCAGTCACACTTTGATTATGCTGCAGCTTTTTGGTATAACGGTATTTCAAAGAAATTGCAGACTGCTCAAAATAAGTTGTGTATGGTTATTTTGAAAGTATGATGCACTGATGCATTTGCAAGATGAACATTATAAGAAAATTTGTTTTATAAAAGTCGAAAAAAAGGGTAACTTTTCTAAAACTGGTGATGGTGTTTAAGATATTAAAGAAAATGGTTCCAAAGTATCTGTTAGAATATAATGTATTTGTAAGAGAGGTTCACTGTCATTCTACAAAGGCGAGTAGTAATGATATATATCCTTGTAGGTTTAAGAGTGAAATGGGAAAAAAAACTTTTTTATATACTAGCTCTGTTGCTTGGAATAAATCATTGATGTTTTGAAGTTTGTGGGTGAGTTTCTGAACTTTATGTTGGTTGCACTCCATTTATGATTTGTTTGTCCATTTTTTTAAATACAGAGGACCACAATGGAAATAAGCCGATGGCTTTTTTGTGTATTTTATCCTCAACAGTTATACAGTTACGACTATTATATTTAATTTTTTTTCAAATAAAACAAACAAATAAACAAACCAGTTAATCAGCTAATGACTAATCAGTTAGTGAATGTTTCTCAGACAAGCTGGACCTTGGTGCTTACACTAAATATGGGGGTTTAAAGCCAGCCTGCAACATGCAATGATTCCAATCCTCCTCTCTAATTTCACTGTCAGTAAAATTATACATTCTGGGCAATTTTTTTTTCCTTATTGTGACTTGCATCCGAGTGAAATGGCTTATCGACCATAAGACTTAATTTTCTCCATTGGGAATTGATTAGATTGTGGAAAGTGTTGTTGTTTGCCAATTGCCATGTTGATTTCACTTCTGTGACAGGCCGCTGGAGGTAAGGAACTCGTCTGGTCATCGGACAGCTTTATTTTTTTATGTAAAAAAATAAATAAATAAAAATAGAGTTGTCAATTTTGATTTAACAGTTACTGTAGGCTGAACCTAAGACCTCTCCAGAGACAAATATGATAGTTTAAGATATTATCTTTACTGTTTCTCCATTTCTTAAAAGATTATGTTGGTGCTTCTGAGGCACTAGAGCTGTTTTTTAGGACAATAGTCTTTATGTGATTAGATTAACCATGATTCTTCTTAATGGGTTGGCTGGCAAATATCCCAACTCTCTTTTCTACATCAAAAAGCTAATGCACCTGTTGCACTTAATGTCGCCCCTAATGCACATTTATCAAGTCACTATACTCTTATTGTGTAGGATGGGATAGACCATACCTGTGCAGTGAATAGCACTTATGTATGGTGAATGAATTACTATGTATTCAGCTAATAGGACTCAAACTGAGTAAAACAAAATGTTTTATGTTAGAGTACATACAGAAACACAGAAAATCAATGTTAATTTAATGAATGTAATGTGTGTACGTGTTTTTCTTTTTTCTTTTTTTTTTTTTCAGGTATGTTACAGTACATGGTAGTAACCTCCTTTACCATTTTATTCCTAATAAAATTTTCTGTAATTTGTGATTTGTAACTTTTCTATATTTGTCCTATTTTTTATTAAATTCAAGAGTGAATTGAGCAAATATATAATTTTTTAGCACATTGTATTTTGTTAGGATTGATTATTTACTTACAGCATTCATAAAAATGTGTTTATGTATCACATTTACTGGCAAAATAATTCCAGCCAACTGGTAATAAAAGTATGCAATTGTGATGGAAATATGGACAAAAAAAAACCCAGCTTCATCAGGAAGTTCAAAAGGGCATTTTTATTTGGTGTATCATATCATATTTTAGGGACAGAGAGATACAGAGAGAAAAATGAGGGGAAGGGAGAGAGATACATTGGGGTTCACAAAAATTGTATCTGGGCCAAGCATGGGGCCGGTGTGATGAATTCTGTATAAATTGCATACCCTTTGAGCAATTCCCCATATTCTCCACCATATAAGTTCACAATGTCATAATTCATCTCTAATCTAATGAGCTTCAACACTAGCAAAGCACAAATCAAATTTGGTTAGTGAAGGGAAGCTCTGAAATTTCATTCCAATGAACCTCTCCTGCCATTTTGACATATACAGGAAGGAGCTAATGCGATTTACTGCGGACACCACATGAATTATCTCCAATAATTTGAATTAAATGTGCCAGGTCTTGTGCTACTCTTTTTAGCTAATTAAAGTTCAGAGATGAAGAAAGATAACACCTTTTCACAAGGTCATAAGAAGGTTGCCTTTTATTTGTATTTATTTATTTATTGAGAAATACAAAAAATACACACATATACTTAGGAAGCAAAGCAGAGAGATGCTGTAATTTGCACAACCAATTATACATCTGGTACAACATCGTAGACAGCAGGCTAATATTCTCTGACCGTTAATTTAAAAGTATAACTATATTTTCTTGCCCTGTGGTGTCATAGTGTTCTATTTGAGTGGAATATACAGGTGAATCTCAATAAATTAGAATGTCGTGGAAAAGTTCACTTATTTCAGTAATTCAACTCAAATTGTGAAACTCGTGTATTAAATAAATTCAATGCACACAGACTGAAGTAGTTTAAGACTTTGGTTCTTTTAATTGTGATGATTTAGGCTCACATTTAACAAAAACCCACCAATTCACTATCTCAACAAATTAGAATACTTCATAAGACCAATAAAAAAAACATTTTTAGTGAATTGTTGGCCTTCTGGAAAGTATGTTAATTTACTGTATATGCACTCAATACTTGGTAGGGGCTCCTTTTGCTTTATTTACTGCCTCAATTCGGCGTGGCATGGAGGTGATCAGTTTGTGGCACTGCTGAGGTGGTATGGAAGCCCAGGTTTCTTTGACAGTGGCCTTCAGCTCATCTGCATTTTTTGGTCTCTTGTTTCTCATTTTCCTCAGGTCTGGTGAGTTTGCTGGCCAGTCAAGCACACAACACCATGGTCATTTAAACAACTTTTGGTGCTTTTGGCAGTGTGGGCAGGTGCCAAATCCTGCTAGAAAATGAAATCAGCATCTTTAAAAAGCTGGTCAGCAGAAGGAAGCATGAAGTGCTCCAAAATTTCTTGGTAAACGGGTGCAGTGACGTTGGATTTCAAAAAACACAATGGACCAACACCAGCAGATGACATTGCACCCCAAATCATCACAGACTGTGGAAACTTAACACTGGACTTCATGCAACTTGGGCTATGAGCTTCTCCACCCTTCCTCCAGACTCTAGGACCTTGGTTTCCAAATGAAATACAAAACTTGCTCTCATCTGAAAAGAGGACTTTGGACCACTGGGCAACAGTCCAGTTCTTCTTCTCCTTAGCCCAGGTAAGATTCTTCTTCTCCTTAGCCCATTAGCTCATTCGCCTCATGAGGGTGTGATATCTTCATGCTTTAAAAGATGACTGTCAAAGAACACAGCAGAGATACTTCTTCGGAGAGAGAACTGGAGCCTGAATGAATTGCATCAGGACTCTCTTTTAAACAGGGAAGACATGCAAGTAGTAAACTCAGTCTTCTTAGCTGATACATTACGTATCACCTTCCTCTTTTCACAAAGATGTGTCAGAACTAAGAAACTAATATTTTCTTCAGGCTTTAGATCTACTGTGTATCAAATACTGCCCTAACTTCATGCTTTTATCTTTCACTTTGCTTCAGCTTTAACCCTCTTCCTCTGCCAGAATGTGTGTGTGTATGTTTTACTCTTATCTATGGCCAAGAGTAATATTCTACTGTAATCTAGAGAATGTCTAAGACTGATTCTGTTAAGAATTACCCCCAAACAGGTATTTGTTTCAAATACTTTTATTGATCATAATTTATGAATGTGTTTCCCTTTTAGGCTAATTTGCCACACAGGTCAACATTTTGCTAATCTTTTAAATGCCAATGTAATGGTTATCGCTGATACGTGATACAATTGAAGAGCAGAACCCCACAGGGCATGAAATAGAGTTCAAAAAAATAAAAAGACAGAATTACTTGTTGGATGAGCCAATACGCGTCTTAAATCATGTTTCATACGCTGCTGTCCCCATAAAGAGCTGAAGCACTCAGAATCAGCTGAAGAAATTGAATTGCTTTGCTATTATCATAATGCGGCCATTACATTTGGAAAAGGAACAGTTTCTTCAGTTCAGACTTTGGGATCTCATTTCAAAGCCCAGGCCTATTAAATCTGATTAAGAGGGATTTATCTAATGCTGTCTGATTTATAAGCTCCTCAAATCTATGGACTCAGATCTATGTCATGTAACAGTTGTGATGAGTCAGAACAATTTAGGGAAAAAACAATCTGCAAAGTGACCAGAGACGAAAAGAAAAATAAAACAGTTTTTTTTATTAACTTTCACATTATTGCCTCTTTTATATATCATTATATTGTACTAATATATTTAAGAATTATGATATTTAATTAAAAATAAATATAAAATACACATATATATATATATGTCACGGTGCACACACACGAGGAGGATACAGGAACACGCAGACGAGGAGGTAAACTCAAATATACAGTCTTTAATGGAGACATCAAGGCAGGGCAAGACAAGGCAAGGCTGACATGGACAGAAACACCGGGGAGTAACGAGTAGACCAGACAAAATCAAACTGAACAGGCATGAACTAAATACACAGGATAATTAACACACACAGCTGAACATACTAAACTAATAATCACATTAGACGAGGACAGGAAACAAACCAAATATGGACACATGAGGCGGGAACACAAGACACACACACGACAGAGGACTGACATAACTCCCCCCTCCCGAAAGGCTCGTCCCGAGCCTTAACATTTCCACCGGGGGGGGGGGGGGGGGCGCTCTGGAGGCCCCTCAGGACAGACACGGACAGGAACACAGGACGGGGACCTCCAGAGTAGAACAGACAGACAGGGACCATGGCAGAGCTGGGAGCTCAGGAGGCCATGGCGGAGCTGGGAGCTCAGGAGGCCATGGCAGATCGTCTTCGGGGCCTTGGCCTCGGTCCGGCCCCTACAGCCGGAACCCTTACTACCCCCCCAATTTCCCTGGGGTAGTCAGGGGGTATCAGGAGCCCTCTGGGGCTAAACAGACAGGAACAAGACAGTACATGACAGGACAGGAAAGCCCTCCGGGGCCAGACAGACAGGACAAGACAGCCCACAGGAACAGGAAGCCCTCCTGGGCGAGCTAGGAAGCTGAGGCTTCTTCTGGGCATGACAAGACTTCAGGGGCCCTCCCAAGGTTCCCTCAGCTACCGCTTCCACATCCGCTACAAGGGAGCAGGCGGCTGGGAATGGCCTCTTCGGCCATGACTAGAGGAGCCGCCTGCCCTCAACGAGTCTCCGTGGACAAGACAAGGTAATTAAAATGTTCCTGTGGGCACAACAAGACATACACACAGCACTCCTGGCCGGAACATGTGGACTGGATCCACGGGGCTTGAGTCAGCGGCGGGCCGGCGGGATGGAGTCAGCGGCGATCCGGCGGGCTTGAGTCAGCGGCGATCCGGGAACTAGGCAAACAGCCGGCGGGCTTGGGATAGCCACAGCCGGTGGACCGAACAGATCTCGTGGCCAGAGGACTCGCGGCACTCGCGGTGATCCTGCCGAACTCCCACGCATCATCCGTGGGCTAGAGCGGGATGACGAGCGGCGATTTCCTTGCCGCGAGAGACAAACACAGGAACAAAATAAAAACTTTCCAAAAAACGAACAAAACACGGTGTGAAGGGGCGCTGCTTACTTTTAGGTCCGGTCTTCTGTCACGGTGCACACACGAGGAGGATACAGGAACACGCAGACGAGGAGGTAAACTCAAATATACAGTCTTTAATGGAGACATCAAGGCAGGGCAAGACAAGGCAAGGCTGACATGGACAGAAACACCGGGGAGTAACGAGTAGACCAGACGAAATCAAACGGAACAGGCATGAACTAAATACACAGGATAATTAACACACACAGCTGAACATACTAAACTAATAATCACATTAGACGAGGACAGGAAACAAACCAAATATGGACACATGAGACAGGAACACAAGACACACACGACAGAGGACTGACAATATATATATATATATGTCACAGACATATTAATTTTCATCTTCATGGACTATTAGTTTTGTTTTCATGGACTTCTGATTGGTTATATTCAGTCACATGTTTTCCTTTGTTCAGGGGCACGTTCAGGCTCACACCGGTGCCCAACGTTTTGCTACGGTTTCCGGGTTGAACAACATGTTTCCTGGAAACGGTGTGCAATGGGGTTTGAGATACGTTTTCTCTTGTTTGGTGGGTGTGTCAAAAATGTCAGCCCAATCAGCAGCGACATGTGTATAAACCACGCGGTATTAAAGAGACAGATCGCACTATGGGTCCAAGTGAAGTCATTTACAAATGTGTCCGCTGCAGCTCGGTATACGCAACAATTGAAGATATTAGAAGACATGTTTGTCGTAAGAGTTTTATAGTAACATAGCATATCAACATGATGATGATGAATTTGTAAGTAAATGTAATTAACATCAAAATAAATTCACAAGAGCAAGTATATTGTTTGCACATGTTTATTTACATTAAAGGCAAAATAACTGAAATAAGAAGAGCACAAGTATAGATCTGGAACTTCTTTAAGTCTGTTTAAATATCATGTAGTAATTGCAACGTCTTCTGGTCCATATCCTTTCCTTGGGAAGGTGTGCTAGACACTGATTAATGTAACATAAAAATACTATACATATTTATATATTTTGCTATTGTATTGTGGAGTGACACTTTCATAAACTTTTCCATGACTGTAACATCGAGCGTATATTACAGTATTAAACACGTATTTATACCGATTTCACCAGGCTCCGATAATTCCTCAACAGGAACACAAAGAATGGCCTTCTCAGCTGCCATAGTTGCAACACTTGCGTCATCAGAACAGGGTGTTCAACGCATCACCGTTTCCGTTTAATAAACGTTTTGCACCGTTTTTTCGGGGCTGAACATGGCCCAGTTTTCCCGCCACTCTTTAGTTGTCATGGTATCCATCTAATCAGCTCAGGTGTTAATCATTATTTCATTCATTTGGTTTGTACTTAAGTTCCTATCTGCACACTCTTCAGGTGTCTGGTATTGCCTGTGTGCGACCACACTGTTATGCTATTTTGAGTATATTGGAGTTCTTTAATAAACCGTTTGATTTTTATTCATCATCTTTGTTTTCATCTTGGACGAAACGTGACTCTATCTATCTATCTATCTATCTATCTATATATAACATAATCAGATTTCCGCACAAGTCCTGAAAGTAGACAAAGAGAACCCAATCAAACAAATGAGACAAAAATATTTTCTTTGTCATTTATTTATTCAGGAAAATTATCCAATATTGCATATCTGTGAGTGGCAAAAGTATGTGAATCGCTTGGATTAGCAGTTAATTTAAAGGTGAAATTAGAGTCCATCTGTGCAGAGGTGTTTTCAGTCAGTGCAATGACTATCAAATGTCAGTACGTGACCTGTTTTATTCCAAGAACAGGGATCTATCAAAGTCTGATCATGTTTGTGGAAGTGAATCATGTCACGAACAAAGGAGATTACTGACGACCTCGGAAAAAGAGTTGATGTTGCTCATCAGGCTAGAAAAGGTTACAAAACCATCTCTAAAGAGTTTGGACTCCACAAATCCACAGTCAGACAGATTGTGTACAAATGGAGGAAATTCAAGACCATTGTTACCTTCCAGAGAAGTGGTCGACCAACAAAGATCACTCCAAAGCAGAACGTGTAATAGTCTGCGAGGTTGCAAAAGTTCCCAGGATAACTTCTAAGCAACTAAAGGCCTTTCTCACATTGGCTAATGTTAATGTTCATGAGCCCACCATCAGGAGAGCAATGAGCAACCATGGTGTGCATGGCAGAGTTGCAAGAAGAAAGCCACTGTTCTCCAAAAAGAAAATTTCTTCCTAAAGATCACGTGGACAAGCCAGAGGACTATTGGAGAAAGGTTTAATGGATGGATGAAACCAATATAGAACTTATTGGTTTAAATGAGAAGCTATTATTTTCAGCGAAAAGAACACACTGCATTCCAGCTTAAGAATCTTATCCCATCTGTGAAACATGGTGGTGGTAGTATCATGGCTTGGGCCTGTTTTGCTGCATCTTGGCCAGGACAGCCTGCCATCATTGATGGAACAATGAATTCTGAATTATACCAGCAAATTCAGTATATTCATGTATAACAGAGTATCAAGAGAACATGGGTCATGCAGCAAGACAACACCCCCAAGCACACAAGTCATTCTACCAAAGTTAACATTTTGGAATGGCTGAGTCGAAGTCCAGACCTTAAGCAAGCAGTTCATAGGAGGAAACCCACCAACATCACAGAGTTTAAGTGGTTCTGCACTAAGGAATGGGCTAAAACTCCTACATGTTATTGTGCAGGACTGATCAGCATTTACAAGTAACTTTACCTTCAGTTACTGCAGCAAAAGGGGGTCACACCAGATACTGAAAGCAAAGATTCACATAGTTTTGCAACGCACAGATACGCAACACTGGATCATTTTTCTCAATAAATAATTGACAAAGAATATATTTGTCTCTCACTTGTTTGATCTTTCAGTTCTCTTTGTCTGCTTTCAGGACTTATACGAAAATCTGATGATGTTTTGGGTCATATTTATGCAGAAATATAGAAAATTCTAAAGGGTTCACAAACTTTCAAGCAGCACTGTGTATATATATATATAGGGAGAGAGAGAGAGAGAGGTCGCGTTAACCGAAAATTCTCTGTCATTGATGGAATTTTTTTAGCAGTGACGGAAAAATCTGAAGGCCCTCAGTCACTTTGACAGATTACACTGAGGGTGATCTTTTGTAATTTATAACTGTAATTCCCACCCCTCTCCAGTTGGTGGCGAGTGTGCTTCAGTGTGGCAGCATAGCGCGGGATCATCAGCCCCCAGAACAAAAATAAAACTGTCACAAGTCTTTTGCTATGCCTTTGATTATGCACAGGCGAGGATCCACTAGTAAAGCAAAAGAGATGATCAGTTCACATGTGCTGCCGCTTCGCTTGATCTGAGCTGTCTACAGCGATCTATCACGCCACATTAAAGAGTGCCAAAACGGTATTTATTGCTTGAATTTCTTAATAAAATTGACAGAATTTGAAATCTGAGACTTTGTTTCATAACAAAAGTAACAAAGCACAAAGCTTAGCCTATTGCAATTTATTGGATGGGAGGCGCACTAAATGTAGTGTGTACTGTTCATCAAATGAAAACAACATAGATTGGGATTTAATAATCGATATTGGTTCATAAAAATAAGAATCTATTAAAATAGAGAAATGTTTTTTTTTTTTATAATAAGCCTATATGCTCGTCCTCTAGGTTCATTATTAAAAATGAAAACGTGAACAAAAAATAAAAGCAATTAAATGTGTTATTATAATTAAAATATGAAAATTAAAATGACGGGTAATAATAGATTATGACGGAATTTTTATGACCCTGTCGGTCAAAATGACGGACAATGTTAAAGTCTAATGCAACCTCTGATATAATATATATATTATTGTGTATTTTATATTTATTTTTATATATTTTTATACATATACATATTTTTTTTTACATATTTTATGTGTGTGTGTGTGTGTGTGTGTGTGTGTGTGTGTGTGGGATGGATGGATGCATTTTTGAATGTACTGTAACTTGCTCTGGATAAAGTGTTTTCTAAATGCAAAAATGTAAATGTCCATTTGAATTGCTTCTCAATAAGTAATACATTTCTGCTTGACTGACAGTTTAAACGGCAAGGTAATTAGCGTATCATAATTGGTATGGCAGTGTTTGCAAATCCATGCTGAGAAATAACAATTCAGTATCCATTATGAGATCTTCAACAAGTCAAATTAAACATTTCAAATTAAACAGCTACAAACCACTGTTGCACCTGCAGACAGGTGCAGAAATTAGTTTTGGGAGAAAGGGGGCCGTTGACATTTTTCTCATGAAAAACTAACATAAGAATGGTTCAGTGTAATTATTTGTATATTTTATGCTAGTAGCTTTATCACTTAAAATTATTTCATTATATTATGCAAAATAGAAGTTTATAACAATAAAATATGTATAATTGTAATATATATTAAAAGAGTGCCATTTTGACCAAAACATCATAGACTCACTAATTATGCATTTTAAGTTCTCAGGATGCACTATACAGTATATGTACACTATACTATATATATTTGTAAAATATCTTTACGAATAAACTAGCTGTCATGCCCATGGACTGTCTGTGTGTGTTTTTCTCCCCATGTGCTCACTGTGACCCAGTTTCTCCCTTGTTTGACTGTTCATTTGGTTCTGATGTGTCTGGTTAATTACCTCGTTAAGTCCTGTATTTAAAGTGTTGTCTGCCCTGTGTTCCCTTGTCTGGTGTTATACGTCCATGACATGTGCTACGTGTTTGTTCCTGCCAGCCCTGCATTACCCCTTTCTTGGATTATTAAAGACTATTATTCCTTTATCTCCTTCGTCTCCTCGCTCCTCACAATAGACATCATGACACTAGCCAGGACAAACTTGAAAATATTTAATTTATTGAAATAATTAATGAGAATGAGCTTTATTTCCAGGTATGTTTACACATACAAGGAATTTGTTATAGTGACAGAAGCCCCACAGTGCAACAGAAAGACAGCAACAGGACAGGACATAGATAATAAAAAGAATATACAAATATACAAAATAGACAATGTACAAACAAGCAAAAACACAATATAATATAGACAATTATGTATGTACAGGTATGGTATGTGCAAATTTGAAATGTAAATAAGTATGTGTGTTAAATAAATAATGTATAATAGTGTTGTGTGTTCCGCGTTTATTGTCAAGTGTTCATGAGATGGATTGCTTGAGGGAAGAAACTGTTCCTGTGTCTGGTCGTTCTGGTGCTCAGAGCTCTGCAGCGTCGACCAGACGGCAACAGTTCATCGAGGGAGTGTGCTGGATGTGAGGGGCCAGAGTGATTAAACAAAAAAAGGAGCCATTTTAGGAAGCCTGCTGTGTGTTGGTTTTATTTATTGCCTATATTTCACTTTTTGAAGTTTAGCAGAGAAGCACTATAATAAAATAAAATTATTTTGTTCAACAATGTGCCTATAAAAGTAAGCATATTGCTTGACAAACAGAAGCGCTCAGCTGTCTTATTTTCGTGATGCAGCTTGTATTTCCTGAGGCGTCTCTGCTGAGTATCTGTGTCTCGGATAAGCATGCCTGTACAGTGAAGTACAATATGACAGCTGCAATGAGGAGAAGCTCCTTCATATGTAGCCATGCTCTGCATCTACTGCTGAGGGGAAACTGTTACACCTTCTGTGTGACTTGGAGCTTTCATCTCACACATGCCTGTCTGTGCACTCTTGACGGCAGGATTGAGATTACACGGATTTTAACCTCTCATCTCCAGCCTTCTCCTCTCTCTCTCCCCTCATAACCGAGGAGTCATGCATGGCTAACTTCTGCCATTGCTGCCTGACTCGCCCCAGAAAAAAAGAGAGTTTGTGTGTTGCTTCTGAATTAAAAAGTGGTGGGTTTTGTACATCATTTACAGAAAATCGCTGTGTATTTCTAAAAAGAAAAAAGAAAACTTAATTGAGATTTGTTTCCAGACTTAATGTTTTTAAATGACTCTATATGCATCTAAGGATTTTGAAAATCATTTGAATGTCACAATGACTTTTAGTTCTGCAAATGGCAATGAAGAAAATGCTCATGGAAGGTTTAATTAATGGACTGGAGTTGTGTGAATTACTTGTGGATTATTGTGACGCTTTTAACAGCTGTTTGGATTCTAATTCTGACGGCACCCATTCACTGCAGAGGATCCATTGGCTATATATAAATTTCTACAAATCCTTGAAGAAACAAGCTCATCTACATCTTGGATGGCCAAGATGAGCTGTGATGGTCAGTGATGACCAGTAGATGTTAAAATGTTTTTGTCCATTTTAACTTTCCAGTACTTTCAAACAGTTTATTTACTGAGTAACATTCATAATTATTGCATGTCATTCAGGTATAAAAACAACAATCATTACAACATGTTGTGTGTTACAGTATTTTTACCACAGTAAAAAGGCTTTTAGACATGCCCTCTTATAGGTTATTGCTTTATTTTAAGGGTAATATCTTGAAACACTAAATTACATTCAGCTCAGTGTCATCTCTTCTGAGCTAAATATATAACTGGCCATTGTGATTATTTTCAAAATGGTTGGTGCAATGACATTTTCCTGCACTCATCTGAAATCCTTCAAAATCTTCCTGTCAGAAATGCATTAAAACCGAGATGATTCAAGAAGCATCAAGAGTCACTTCGGCATGTACAATTTACCATTCAGCATCACTTCAAACCTTAATTTGCATAGAGACAGCCAACATGGTCATACTGGGAGGTTATTTTTTCCTTTTTTTATTTATCTTTTCAGTCCCCTCACCAGCTCTCAGTTAATGGGCTGCTGTTTGAAAGGATTTAAAATTAACTACTTATGTTGTTATTCTGCATATTCAAACTTGTTTAGAAGTCTAAATGTAGTATTATTATTATTATATCAGTTTTACTGAAAATTTGCTAGAGAGATGGCTTTATTATTCACTAATTATTACTAGATGGGCCTGTGTGACTTGCATTGAGATGATGAATAAATAGGATATTATGATATTTTTGGTCAGTATTATTAATTTAAACTCTTAAAAATAAAGGTTCTCAAAGCGTGGTTTGCAGCGAATTCATGTTAAGCTTGAGTAGGGGCTGAATAGAAATGAGTTTATCCAGGTGTAAGCAATGATTTTTTTCCTCATAACCTAAATTCATGAAACAATAATTGCAGTGGGCAGGTAGCATGTGCTGACTTTGAGTGCTTAATTAGCAAGTGAATGACTCAAGCAACACCAGAGAGAGGTGTTACAGCATCAACACAGGTTTAACAGAGCTAATAGATAGGAACTTGATTTGCTTATAGCCTCTTTTTGGCAATGAAGTTGTCAGATTAACTGTCACATTTCTCAACAGCTTTATTTGATGCTATAGACTTGGTCGGCATTGCTGGGAATGCCCACAAAAACGTCATATCCGTTTATGCCATGGGGGAAAACAAACCATTCGAATTAATGCGCAGAGACCTTGTTAGGCACTTGATCTTTACTTTTTGTTATGATTTCGATTGATTTTTGCTTGGTGCAATGCCGAAAAGTTGCTGTGTGGCGTTCTGTACCTCTAATAAATTAAAAGACAAAAAAAACAAAACCCGATCTGAAGATTTATATACTGCCGAATAAACAGACGGAGGCAGCACAATCTGAGCGGGTAGCACACAACATCAGAACTCCGACAGCAGTTACGGATATACAACGTATGAAACATATCAAGCTTAATATTCATATTTATATGCACTCCAGATAGGCTAGACTACTTACCCTTCAATGGCATTAGTCCCGTCCCGCCTGCACTGCAACCCAGTTCTGATGGGGCTTACAGCAACCCTCCTTCACATCAAATAAATGGCACTCCCTGATGTTTTGTGATGTAAATGTCATAATCTATTAAAACATTTATTTCATATTATTATACACAATCCCTTACGAAAATGACCAATGATATTACTATAGTAAAATTAGGCTATAGTAGGCTAACCGTGTTTTTTGGGCGTTTTTATTACCAGTTGTAGCCTATAACCACAGTTTTACTACAAATACCATGGTTAAACTATGGTTAGTGTAGCAAAACATGTTTAATTTGTTTTTAACATTGTTTACCTATAGTAGCCATGTTTTTTTTTGGTTGTAACCACGGTTAATTTAAGGGATAATTTCATGTTATTTTATATCTTTTTATTTTACGGCGTGTATTTGTAAAGATGATTTGGCTATACGTTTAGCACACACCACATAATGCTGTGCATTTCAAGGCACTTCAGTAGACATTTAATGTTACTTATGTTTTGTCAATGTTAAAATTATTTTTAATATATCAATAAAAAAGTATGACAGGCTTTTACTCTAGTCTTTATCACTTTTTTAAAATTAAGCAAAACAAAGTTGTTTACTTTCACAAGCCGTCACGTATAGGCTTGTAGTAAGTGGTCTCTTGCATGGAGACTCAATCAGGTAACAAAAAGTGCCAGGAAACGACACCTCTGGCCATTCCGTTGGGTCGTTTGTCCAGTCACAGATACCGTACGGACAGTCCGACCCAATACGGCTCGGTTTTTTGACGTATCTTGCTCTGTTGAGCAGCAGAAATGATTTTATGTTGACCATTCTTGGTCAACGCCATGCTTTTCCAATGAGGGGGAAAGGATCGTTTTCCCCCACGCTGACTCCGCCCACATAGCTATGACGCGACACCGACCAAGTCTATAACGTATCACTGCACTTTCAGATTTATTCTAGTCCTATTAGTATTGCCATGTGATTTTAAAATCATTTTATTTTTGTATTATTTTGAAAACTTTCATACCATAAAGAAAGGATTAAATTTAATGACTAATAAAAATGTGGTGTAACCACAAATACAAGATAATACTATTATATATTGTATAACTCCCCAAAGTATGACTCCCCAAAAACTTAACGACTATTCATAATTCACAGTGGTCATTAAGTTTTTGGTGAGTCACACCACATTACATTTTACAACCTACAAATGGCAAATAATCTGACTTTATAATAGACTTGAGGTCTGCAGGGATCCTCTCTACAGTATATAATTTCCTTATTATATATATATTTTTTTTGCATGTTGGTTGCACCACATGATTTTGCTCAAATAAATATATATATATATATATATTTTTTTTTTCTCTGATTTTAATAAGCAGCTAATTTTGTAGAACCTCTATAATAATAATAATAATAAAAATAATAATAATAAAAGACTTTGCCGCAGTACTAAAATGTTCTATTCAAGATTTTATTTTATTTTACTTTTTATTCATTATGATATCATGTGCCCCCCAACATATAAATTTATATTTTTATAAAACATTGTATAATGCTTAATCAGAAATTAATAAAAAAATATATAAATGAGAAAATGCCCATCATAGAAGATGTGTATTAAAATAATTTAATGCATGCATTTTTTAATGTATTTTTAAATAAATTAATAGATCCAAACAAATAAATTAGCATTCTGTCACTGATGTATCATCAGGCAATGATGATTTTTTAATTGCAATTTTTTTTTTTTAAATCTATCAGCTGTTGAATACACCACCAGTGACACATTTGAATGCCGTGTGAAGGAGATAAAAGAGGGACGCTTTGGTGGTGCAGGATAAAAATCATTTTGTTTCCCTATGAAAGTGTGTTACATCTGAGCTCTTTAGACCTGAGCATTTGAAGGGCCTATTCTTGTTAGCATGGAAAACATTCAGTGCAGACATATAGGCTACTATTTTATCTAACAATGATTGTCAGGATGCATTAAGCTCATTGTAAGCCCCATCCATGTGACTGCTACAGCATTTCTTTGCATTCTGAGAGCCAGAGCTGCCTTCTCAAAGCATCCCCTGTCGGCCTGTGGGCTTTCATTGAATTTACTGCCTCTTCCACTTCATCAAACACTTTTAGACCTCTTGATCTTGACACTTCAGCTCGCCTGAACTTTTTAATACAGGAGAGTAGCCTGGTGTATTGCTGTTTCACATATACATGATGTGTGTAATGCAGTCAAAGTGTGGGTAGTAAGTGGATGAGACGTTTTCTTTGTGCTGTGGGGCATGCAAAGAACGTAAGGTGCGTTCCTCCGGGTGCTGGAGACGAGGACGTGTGTACACTTGTACAGTCAAGAGCAAAGCGGAGGAGGACCGTGCTTCATCCTGTTTAACAGTTTCTCGCACTCTAGAACAACTTGACATTGATACTTCAGTCGCAGACACCCAATCAGTGGTTCATTCAGGCTTCGCGCCTATGTGCTCGGCCAACACAAGTACGTATCGGAGAAAATTTACGGCATTTACAGCCAACGTTTGGTCATCCATCTTGACCGCTGCAAAGCTCCAAAATAAAACAATCAACAGTGCGTTAATAATTGCGAGCGAACACAGATGGATCAAGAGTTCAGTTCAGAGAACAATTATGAGGAAATGGACCCCAGCTGCCGAGCGAATGGGGTTTGGATGAGCGCAGAGCTCTTGAGTATGAAAGAGCACAAATGGCTGGAGTGACATTGCCAAGGTCACAGGCAGTAGTGCCAGGAAGTCCAGCTCTTTAATCATAAGACTCTCTAACGTCTGGCCCGGGGCCTGAGCTCAGCCTCCCTCCTCGGTGCGTTCGAAAGGGTCCTTGAAGCGATGGATTTTGGCTCTTTCCTCACATAGATGTATGCCAGTATCGTAAAAACGCCTCTGCGTATATGGTGCTTTACAACGTCCTGTCAGACGAAGACAAATGTTCTGTCCGCTGTGCTCTGTGTTATCAAATCATCGGAATATGAAAAGCATCTGTACTGGGTTCTGTCTTTAGGCAGTCTCTCCGGTTTACTAACGTAAATGTGTTGAGGCTTATACTGCTATTGAACCGTGGTGCTCTCCCAGCACTTACAGGTATTTTTATAATCCTTACATAATGTACAGTATCCTCAGGCTGAGGTGTATTCAAGGACACCTAGTTATGCAGAGACTTGCTGCATATTTGTACATTTGAAAGCCAAAAAGCCATAGTAAAACATTTTATTTTTATAGTTTTTTAAGCAGTTTGTTCAGTAGTTCAAGGCAGGAGTGAGATAGGGAAGCTGGGTAATGAAGTGTGCATAATAAGAATTAATAATAGTAAAGAACAACTGATCAATCTACCAAATGAACTGTACACAAAAGAAGATATTTTGAAAAAAGTTTAAATGTTATTTTTTATTTATTTGTTATTATTATGGCTGTATGATTGGTAAAAAAAAAAAAAAAAAAAAGGCACCATTGACACCAAGCTTAGTGTGATACATCTTCATGCACAAAAATATGTGCAAATGAGATTTCAGTGCTAACGGTCGAAGTTAAGATTGATGAGTAAATATGTGTAATTGTTTTGATATTAAATAATTTCTCTGTTTCCTGATTAATATGTTGATACACTATAAATAATCAGAAGATTTTGGGAGATAAAAATGATAAAAATTTAATTGCTAAATGAGTACGTTCAAAACTGTGTTCTTGCCTTAAACTGATTCACTACATTATAAGTCTACAATAATGGTTTGTATTTTGAATGGGTGGGTTAGATTTGGTGAGACATTTTATCTTTATGTCTCTAGTCCATGCTATGGAGGAGGCAGATACACTACTTACTTGCTCAGAAGACAAATATTTCGAAAAATAAAACTCGGAAGACTTTCTTCACACTGTGCTGTTGTAAAACTATTATTTTGTTAATGAAAATGAAGCTGAAAAAAACTAAAATGTTAATAAATACACTATTATAAAACATTAATATAAACTTAAACAAAAATTAGAAATGTCACTTTGCCAACTAACTGAAATAAAAATAAATTAAAATTAAATCCAATTCTAAAAAAAAGGTTAAATTAATAAACACATAACAAATTAACTAAAACAAACTCAAATTAAAATTTAAGCTAATTAAAATGTTTACATCAAACATCAGATTAATGCATGCCAAAGAAGACAGAAAAGGGAGAGAGAGAGAGAGAGAGAGAGAGAGAGAGAGAGAGAATATAGATCTCAGTATCTTTTCTTCTCACATAAACTTGAAAAGTGGAGCATGAGTTCTATAAACTGCTTATATGATGCCTTTTGTCCTTTTCGGAGCTCAGCAGCCTGAAGTCTATGTGTTATAGTAGTTTGGATTAAAGCAGTATGAACATTCTGCTAAACATCTCATTTATTGTTCCACAGAAGAAAGTAAGTTATCCAGTTTCTGAGCAACATAGTTAGTAGATGACAAAATTATTCTTTTAGTACTAACCATGAATCTCATCTCACATAGTTTAGTAAAGACAAATCATGCAGCGATTCAGAGAAAGAAAAACAATGCCGTGGTGCTACTAATGATTTATTTATCCTAGCCAATGGCTTCCCTGACTGCTGCCTTTCTCCCAGATGTTTCCTGCCCACTCATTACCCTTCATTCTTGGCAAGAAAAGAGACTGTCAGCTTTCTGCAACCACAACAGCTTGTTCCTCAGACAAGTTTTATTCCACTGATGCAGTATTATGTTCATCCAAGTCAATCCCTGAAGTTCCTTCTTGTAAGAGGTCCTGCCAAACTGAGCTCAGATCAGTGTGCAAGCGTGATTCCTACCAACATCCCACATGTTCTCCAAGACCTGCTCAGGCTCAAGGACATCAGCCATCTTGATCCATCATTTATACATTGCCCCACTGGCTCTTGTCTTTTCCTCACTATCCAGAGATTGCTTACTGTCACTAAGAATGACAGAGCACAGCCAATTTGCAGAGAAGGAGATGAGCCATCTTCTGTGTTGAGATCCAAACGCCAGGGTCACCACCTCGTAATTATATAATTTAATTAATGAGTGCACCCCCAGGGTAGGTTTCTTTTTTGGAGTGAGCTTCATCCTTCATTTCAACCTCTCAATGTCAGATATGGAGATTTTAGGGGAATTGCTCTCTCATCACTTTAGCACACAGTTCTAGTTCTTTGCAAAGGATTCCTGCAAAGAGGTCTTCTCATATCCTCATCCATTAGACCAATAGTACTGCTTGCCAAGGGAAACATCCAACCCAGGCTCATTGGAAACACATATGCCTATGACAAATTGCTCCTTACACGTTTCACAAAGACTTTCAAACTGTGCTGTCCAGTGAGTGGCACTACAAGCCTATTCGGTTTTATCCAAAACAGATGAACGTGAATCTGGCTATGTTTAATCACATTGGTTGACGTACGTAATGCAGCAGTTCGGAAATGAAGTGTTCGAAGAGTGGCGCTAAAAGGTTAATTTGTGCGTTTAAATATAGTGTACCACCTACCTTTGCATCCTAAATGCAATACTGTATCAGGTGGGCTACTGAGCAAGTTTACTATGTCAGAAAATCCAGAACTGGTTGTGTGATGCAAATATTAGAATGTATTAGTTTACAAATCATACACTATAGTGACAGTCAGGGTTCCCACCCTTCTTGAAAGTACTTGAAAGTACTTAAATTTCAGACATATGGATTCAAGGCCTGGAAAGTACTTGAAAACAAACATAGGTCCTTGAAAGTGCTTGAATTAAATTTGAAATAAATTTTGTTTATTTCTATTCAAATTTCGCTATTTCAGAAATTGTCCTATATGTACTGTCAAAGGAAATGGCACTAATGATTGGAGTGGAGATGGGGTAGCGCAAAAAAAAAAAACTTAGCGTGTGTGTTGATGCGCAGCCTAGAGCCCTGCGCGGGACAGTTTTCTTAAGCCCGCTCCCGCTGAGTTTCTGACCATTACCGCCCACTCCCACAACGCATGTCCCGCTCCCGCAAACATTCTAATATTGTATATAATTTTTGCGCTGTCAAAATGCGGGGTATTAAAAACACATTTGAATGAGCTCTTGCTGTTCACTTTCACTTTCGATTTCGCGATCACGCGCACTTTGTATAAAGCATTGGTCTCAAACTCAATTCCTGGAGGGCCGCAGCTCTGCACAGTTTAGCTCCAACCCTAATCAAACACACCTGATCCAGCTAATCAAGCTCTTCAGGATCACTAGAAACTTCCAAGCAGGTGTGATTTGGAGCTGGTTGGAGCTAAACTGTGCAGAGCTGCGGCCCTCCAGGAATTGAGTTTGAGACCAATGGTATAATGTGAGCACATCTTACACCGCGTGCAGAATTATTAGGCATGTTGATATTCTGATCATATTTTTTTTTACAAGCACATTTTACCAATTCCAAACCACATCAATCTTAATAACTACTATTAATTTTGTATTTAATCATTTATTAGTGATATATAATTGCCCATGAAGGATGGAAGTGAAAAACTCCTTATATTCAGGGGTGCAGAATTATTAGGCAGGTTTGCTTTCACAGATGAAATGAGCCAAAAAAGAGATTTAACTCCGACTGAAAAGTCAAAAATTATTAAATCCCCATGAGTAATATTCAAAACTAATGTAATACAGAAATTGCAAATTTAAGACATGACCATTGGACAGCAAAATGCTCACTGGGTCAGCAGGGTTAGACAAAAACAGGTGGAGAAGAAAAGACGCATGTTAACTGCAAAATAATTAAGAATTAATGTGAAGAATTAGGTTTAAAACCATCGGCAACCATTTAGTCTCCAGCGCCACCATTTTCCAGAACTGCAACCTACCTGGAGTCTCCAGAATTACAAGGTGTCAGGTTCTCAGAGACTTTGCTTGGGTAAAAAATCCTAAAAAATGACCCTCACTTAATAAGAATAACATGCTGAAGTGTTGTGAAATACATGAAGATTATTTTTTTTATAGGCTTTATATGATAAGTTGAGAGTGACTCTTGAAGGATCAGCACCACATCGTCTTGTACCACTGTTTGAAGAATTTATCTTCCAGAATCTGCCGGTAAGTTTTAGGAGCTCATTTTTAGTCAATCTCTGCAAGACAGACTTTTCAGGATTGGAGATGGACTAAAAATGATCTCCCAAAACTTACTGCGACATGGAGCTAAGGAGAAAATGTAGAACTTGAAAAATAAGAAAAACAGCTTAGTGAAAAGCGTTTACAGTTTAAAAGCAAATAGAAAGTCCTATTTTTTTATTTTTTTAATTTATATATTTTTTTGCAGATTTGCACATGTACAAGGTTTAAAATGTTCATGAAATATTTTCAAAAAATATTGAAGTTTTGAGCAGCTGCATGTTTGAGCAGCTGCATTCCTCTAGGTCAAAGATTAAAAAATGGGCTTTACAATAATAAGTGATTTAATAAATAATTTTGACTCGAGTTTATTTATTAATGAGTAATGTCTCTCATGAGAGAATGTGCAAATTGTTTATGTTAACAGGTTTTACCATGTTATTACAACATTTAACCAATTTTTATTAATTTAAAAATTGTGAAATTCTTTCAAATTTAAATCTTGTGCAAGAACTACAGCAAAAACCAGTTTGATGCATATTTTATCAATATTTTATTGTATTTGAATATTACCAGTATTGACTTCAATGGATTTCATTAAATTCCTTTGAACACGACTGCTCAAAACGGCCTAAATTTATTAAACCTACACATTCACAACATTATTACTCAGAATTTTTTTACGTAAAAGTTAAGTGTAAGTGAAATGTTAAGTACTGTAAGGTCTTTCATGACACTACATATGCAGGGGTGTGAATTTGATAGGTGCTTGATATAAAAAAAATGGTGCTTTAAAAAGTCCTTGAAAGTCCTTGAATCTGGTGTTCATGAAAGAGTGGGAACCCTGGACAGTGTTTCAAGGTCATATCATAGTATTATGCAATTAACCACACAAAAATGTATTAATTATTTGATAATCTGCCCCATAATCATAATTTCTGTGCAAAGGAATAAAAATGTTGGTATTTTATGGCAATTAGTGTTTATTTTAGCTGGAAACTGCAGTGAGCGATTCGTATTGGTACGTTTCAGATTTTTGCGAAAAAAGTAGGTAGAGGCACATTTTTCCAGTGAGCCAATGTTAGAAACATGGAGCTTGTTATTGTTCATGCTTGGGGTTAGTGATGTGAACAAAGTGTAACACTTCAGCATGTAATTCCATCTGTGCAGTGGCATGAATATCTTGCTGAGCATAGTTTTCCTCTTACTTTTCTTAGGACATACAACATAAACAGCAAATAGACCTTAGCATTGTGGAGAATTTTGCTCCAGAAAGTGTAAGATCTAGTTGTTTTCAGAGTTAAAATTCAATTGAGCCAATTCAATTTAAATTTACTCAGCCCTGCTTCCCAAGTGCCAAAAATAAACTACCGGTGTCAACAGTGTTTGACTCCTGTAGTTCGTATAAAATGTTCCTTAGTTCCATTGGATTCCTTAGGTTCAAATATGTCATACATTTGAATTGTAAACATGACTAATTACGAGACAATTTTCGAACACTGCATAACATTAAATATAACACAACATAAAGCAATTTTCACGATGTAATTATCCACCATGCTTCTTCAGTGTCAATTATTAGCTATAAGTAAACACACATACCACATTGCTAAGATAATGAAAATGCATACTGACCATTTTATAAGCCATTAAATCACTTACAGGTGAATCTCAAAAAATTAGAATGTCGTGGAAAAGTTAATTTATTTCAGTAATTCAACTCAAATTGTGAAACTCGTGTATTAAATAAATTCAATGCACACAGACTGAAGTAGTTTAAGTCTTTGGTTCTTTTAATTGTGATGATTTAGGCTCACATTTAACAAAAACCCACCAATTCACTATCTCAACAAATTAGAATACTTCATAAGACCAATAAAAAAAACATTTTTAGTGAATTGTTGGCCTTCTGGAAAGTATGTTCATTTACTGTATATGTACTCAATACTTGGTAGGGGCTCCTTTTGCTTTAATTACTGCCTCAATTCGGCGTGGCATGGAGGTGATCAGTTTGTGGCACTGCTGAGGTGGTATGGAAGCACAGGTTTCTTTGACAGTGGCCTTCAGCTCATCTGCATTTTTTGGTCTCTTGTTTCTCATTTTCCTCTTGACAATACCCCATAGATTCTCTATGGGGTTCAGGTCTGGTGAGTTTGCTGGCCAGTCAAGCACACCAACACCATGGTCATTTAACCAACTTTTGGTGCTTTTGGCAGTGTGGGCAGGTTCCAAATCCTGCTGGAAAATGAAATCAGCATCTTTAAAAAGCTGGTCAGCAGAAGGAAGCATGAAGTGCTCCAAAATTTCTTGGTAAACGGGTGCAGTGACGTTGGTTTTCAAAAAACACAATGGACCAACACCAGCAGATGACATTGCACCCCAAATCATCACAGACTGTGGAAACTTAACACTGGACTTCATGCAACTTGGGCTATGAGCTTCTCCACCCTTCCTCCCGACTCTAGGACCTTGGTTTCCAAATGAAATACAAAACTTGCTCTCATCTGAAAAGAGGACTTTGGACCACTGGGCAACAGTCCAGTTCTTCTTCTCCTTAGCCCAGGTAAGACGCCTCTGACATTGTCTGTGGTTCATGAGTGGCTTAACAAGAGGAATACGACAACTGTAGCCAAATTCCTTGACACGTCTGTGTGTGGTGGCTCTTGATGCCTTGACCCCAGCCTCAGTCCATTCCTTGTGAAGTTCACCCAAATTCTTGAATCGATTTTGCTTGACAATCCTCATAAGGCTGCGGTTCTCTCGGTTGGTTGTGCATCTTTTTCTTCCACACTTTTTCCTTCCACTCAACTTTCTGTTAACATGCTTGGATACAGCACTTTGTGAACAGCCAGCTTCTTTGGCAATGAATGTTTGTGGCTTACCCTCCTTGTGAAGGGTGTGAATGATTGTCATCTGGACAACTGTCAGATCAGCAGTCTTCCCCATGATTGTGTAGCCTAGTGAACCAAACTGAGAGACCATTTTGAAGGCTCAGGAAACCTTTGCAGGTGTTTTGTGTTGATTAGCTGATTGGCATGTCACCATATTCTAATTTGTTGAGATAGTGAATTGGTGGGTTTTTGTTAAATGTGAGCCTAAATCATCACAATTAAAATAACCAAAGACTTAAACTACTTCAGTCTGTTTGCATTGAATTTATTTAATACACGAGTTTCACAATTTGAGTTGAATTGCTGAAATAAATGAACTTTTCCACGACATTCTAATTTATTGAGATGCACCTGTATTACAAAAATTACTTAAATTATTACTTTATTCTCCAGGTTCTCCTGTTTTGGATCTCTTGGTAAGGATTTTCTCTATTATAGATTTGCATGTTTTCATACTACTGAGGTTCTAAGCTACATTTTTTTTATAATGAGGACTTATTTGCATTATTCTATTGGGATCATATTCAGGTATCTATATCTCAGAAGTGCCGTTGAATGTTTGAAAGTAATATAAAATATGACAATGAAACATCAGCCCTGAAAACACTGAATGTGAAGAAAACACTCCCAATAATTCCAGTGCTGTGTCGTTCTGACGTCTTATGCGGTATTTACAACACTTTTTGTATTTGTAGTTGATTTGTTTTTACAGATAACCACCATTTTTACAATTCACATTGATTCAATTAATTTGAAGTATTTAAAAAATGGCTGTGTTTTATATGGTTAGGAAAAAAGAATCAGTTATAGAAATAAATATAGTCCTTTAGCCAGACTTTTAAAAGTCAATTCAACAGTTGACAAATCAACTTGCCTGTTTAATTATGCAGCTACATAGACTGATGTGGTGCCTCTTTAAGTTACAGATGCATCCTCTGCTCCACTTTCAACATAATCTATTGTCAAAAGACATTTTAAATGCAACACAACAGGGACCTGATTACAGTAATTGGTTTTGGTAATACTAGAAGGCCACAGATTGAATGGTTTTGTTCCAGTCTGCTGCAAGTCTCAAAGGACAGTAGGGAAGACATTATCTGTCTGGCATCTCAGTAGTATCTTAAGTACAAGACTTTAAATCAAATCATGTAATGATAACCATTGCCACAGAGTATGTGATAATGCACTTCCTGGAACTTAAAGCATTGGTGATAATCCAATAATCAGTGAATGGATGGATCAGATAGACGATTGTTAGTCCATTATTCTTTACAACAGTTCATTTGTCCTAAACAATCAGAGATGCCTACGCAAATGGACCGCAATAATGACAATAAAGGAATAGTTCACCCAAAAATACAAATGCTGAAAATGTACTCACCATCAGGCCATCCAAGATGTAGATGGGTTTGTTTCTTCATCAGAACAGATTTAGAGAATTTTACCATCTCACCAGTGAATCCTCTGCAGTGAATGAGTGCCGTCAGAACGAGAGTCCAAAACTGATAAAAGCATCACAATAATCCACAAGTAATCCACACAGTTCAAATCCATCAATTTATTTCTTGTGAAGCTGCGTGTTTGTAAGAAACAAATCCATCAAGGCATTTTAACAAATCCATCATTAAAACATTCTAACTTTAACCTGTAAGACTAAGAAGATTTAAATTAAACTATTAAAATTGAAATTATTATAGTTAAAATTGGAAATTATAAAAAAAATTGTGCAATGTATATTTATTTCCATTATTATTGTTTTTAATGTTTGGATAGTTGGCTTAACCTACAATCTGTTATTTTGAGATATGTAAAGCAGAATATTTCATGGTTAGCCAAGCATAGTGATTGCCAACACAATAGTTTTGCACGTCTTTTATAGTTTGCTTTACACAGTTGACCTTAGACATCAGCAAGATTATGGGAAAAATGTTTATTTACACTTTTTGTGTGTACATGTGCATACTGTATGCATTAAAGGATGAAGAAATACTGCACCAACAGTGCTCTGGTCTTTAACAAAGAGTCAGCAAATTTAGTTATGAATATGATTTTAGTGCTGCTCAGTAGAGGGCTCTTGGAGAGGCAATTTCTATGGTGCGCTGGTACTGGAGATTAATTTTCTATGTGAATTTATTGAGAATTAGCCCAGCATGAAAATGTTCTCGACAGTATGGTTGCAAGCCACCTAATCTCTCCCAACACTGGGGAAAAACTAATAGAAACAGCCAGTCAACCCTGCAGAGATGAGTTGCTTTCAAGTCTTTCTCTTTGGTGATGAAAACAAAACAGAGAATCAGCCTTTAGTGGATGGAATTGCTCTGTAGGAATTTGGGAGTTAATATTCTTTTCATGCTCTGCATACTTTTCCATTCACTGCTGGTTTGTTCAAAATGAAAGAGGTGAAGCTGCACAGTTTGTCTTTTGGTATTCAAATGAGGCGGATCATTCTGTAAAAACTGGCAAATTTCATTTTGCTAATATTTCTGCTATCTTTTCATGCTGTGGAATAGTAGACAGATGTCCTACAGGGACCTCAAAAGTTGATTAAAAGGAAGTTGATATAACTCACACCCAATTTTGACAATTAGTATATAGTAGATAGAGCAGGGATAATTAACACACTTTTCTTTTGCTCAGATATATAAAATATTTAAAAGCTTAAAGAATTTTGCCTCAGACCTGTCAGTCATTACCCGTGTCAGTTAAATTGAGGTACAATGTAATCGAGTCGGATACAATTAAAAGGTTAGTTCACCCAAAAATGAAAATTTTGAAAACTTAATTACTTACCCTCATGCCTTCGGGTATGCCATGCTATTCGGAACACAAATTAAGATATTTTTGATGAAATCTGAGAGCTCTCTGACCCTGCTGTTGTGAACTTGGTTCTTCTAAAGTGTAGAAAACTCAGAAGAGAAGACCAGGAGAAATCGGATGGATCATCAGTAGGATTCTTTATTGAGAACACAAGCTGTTGGTCTGTAGTCATCGAAATCTCTAACTCAAGCAACTTTACAAGGTCATTTTATAGGCATTTCTGGAGGAGGGACTCTTGGAGGTGGAGACAAACCCAATAATCAAATGCATAGACACTAATCCAATCAACCTAACGAATCAACGTCTGGGCCAGGGGGCTCCGAAAGATAGACACTAATCCAATCAACCTAACGAATCAACGTCTGGGCCAGGGGTTCTTTGAATCAACGTCTGGGTTCTTTGAATCTCTGCCAATCAACATGACTTGATTGAGACAGAGCACAGTTGATAATAAGAATCTAAGTTAAACATTTAAATATAATTTGTAATCCCACAATTCCCCCTTTGAGAGTTCTAATAACTCTCACAAAATACAAATTTAGACACTTGAAAGTTAATTCGTGTAACTTGTAATCGTTACAGGCACATTGTACATGTTCTGTGTTGCTTATATGTAATTGCATGCTGACACAGAAACAAAACATGCAATTAGGGTCCGTGAAGTTCTTACGGGTAATAATCTTTTCTGGTTGGAACTGTCATTTCCTCGCGAGAGGCGGGAGTCATTTGCTGAAAGAAACACTTGATACTGTGGATGCATAGATAGTACGCAAGTAGGAGAAACAACAGCAGAATTGCTATTTCCTTGATCCACAGCCAGGGTTTACCTAACAAGTTTCCGAACCATGAATAATTATCTTCATTCATCTGGTGTAATTTTGCTGAAAGACCAAGAATGTCTCGTTGGATTTTGTTCAAGTTCTATCTTGATCATGTTGATGGATGACTGAAGTTCCCGTATGTGAGTCTCTGCGTTGTGTATTTTTTTTTTCCTTTCTTCTTTCTTTTCTCTTTCTTGTGTGATAGTTGGCTCGGCAATGGGTCTAGTTGTTTTCTAGAGGTTGTGGCTTCATCCGCAGGTGAGAAGGGCGGTGCATATGGATCTCAGGACAGCCATCAAGTGGTATCTGCACAGAGGAAGCAAAAAAACCAAATCAAAAGAGAACAACGGCACATAGCAGTATTTGTTGTAGAGTCTGCAAACATTAGGGTTGTATCCTCTGTTCAAATATAGTCTGCTATTGTTGTTCCTTCTTTCCCTATTTCTCAATTCCTGCGACACCTAAAGAACAGTGAGGTAAGGATGGACTAGTGGATGGGGAAGGCCTATGAGGGAGTCTTCACCGCAGGGTTTGCCCCCGAAGCCTGTTGCTTTCGGTTCTTCCCTGGGCTCCTCACTGGTCCGTGTGTCCTATCCTATCCCTGCAGGGGGAGGAACAACTTTACAGTGTGACACATGAGTCCAAGTTTTCCTTCCCTGACACAATACTGCAGCTTGAGCTGAAAAATGATCTGGAAGACGACCTGAAGCAACTACTTCAGTGGTGGAAGTTACTGCATATCCTGCTCGTCTGTTACCTTCAATAACTTGAGCTGAACCATCAACAAACAACTCCAATTCTGCGTTCTCTATGGGAGTTTCTGCTATTTCACTTGTCGCTGCATATGTAAGCGTAACACAATCATGAGTCATTTCGCCTTCACCCTCTAACACAAATTCAGTCATTGCAGACATCATACATGAGGATGGGTTCGTGACTGGTGCACGCTGTATAACAATATTCGGGGCTGTGAGAGTTGCTAACCAATTTCCCCAACGGGAGGAGGTGACAGAAGTGACTTTTGCTTGATTCATTAGTGCGGACACTGCGTGAGGGCATTTTACGTTTACAGTCTGACCTAACACCATTCCTGATGAAGCCTGAAGCGCTAGATGAACTGCCTGTACTGCTCTGAGACATGGGCCCATACCTTGAGCGACTATGTCAAGTTTACCGGAATAGTAATGAATTGGGCGTAAGCTGCCCCCATGATCTTGCATTAGACATGCAGTCATAAAGCCTAAGTGTTCATGGACATAAAGCACAAAGGGTCTATCAGATTGGGCAATTCCTAATGCTGGTGCTTGACCTAGTGCTCTCTTCAAATCATTAAAAGCTTTGAGATGAAGTTCTTCCATACAAACAGTATCTGAATCTTTACCATGGCCTTTCAACAAATCATAGAGAGGCTGAGCAATCGAGGCATAGTCTTCAATCCAAGGTCTACAATAACCTGTTGTTCCTAAAAATGAGCGGAGTGTTTTAATGGTAGTAGGCGGAGGTATGGCTTTGATTGAAGCCGCTCGATCCTGTGTAATGGATCTATTTCCTGCACCAATTGTTTGGCCCAGAAATGTGACTTGCTTTTTAGCGATTTGAGCTTTGTGAAAGCTGCATTGGTGTCCTTTTTTATGCAAATAGTCCAACAATGATGCCAATTCAGTTTGATGTACCTCATGATCTGTTGAGGCAATCAAAATATCATCGACATATTGGATCATAGTGGACTGTTTTACCGGACATTCTGGGTCACACAAATCACGTCTGACAGCCTGATGATATATGGTTGGGGAGTTTTGCAATCCCTGTGGTAATCGTGTCCACTGGTATTGTTCATAGTCAACTGTGAAAGCTAACCATGGCTGGCTGTCAGAGTGCAACGGTACAGAAAAAAATCCATTAGACATATCAATTACTGAAAAAATCTTACAATCTAATGGTAAGCCATTACAAATTGTAGATGGATCTGCCACTAGGGGGGTGATTTTATCAATATTTTTATTGGCTACTCTGTAGTCTATTGTAAGTCTCCATGTCCCATTAGATTTCTTGATGGGCCATATGGGTGAATTACATGGACTGTTGGTTTTAACTAGCACTCCTTGCGTCAGCAAATTTTCTACAATAAGTTTGATTCCCTGTATAGCTTCCTTATTAATCGGATATTGTTTGGTGACCGGAGGTGGAGTTCCTGTCAATTTAACTGGTTCTACACCTGTCAACAACCCACAATCATCCTTGTCTTTAGCCCAAATTGGATGGTTCTGTAAGAAAGCATACTCGGGAGGGGTTGCATTATTGGTAGAAATCTGTGCTGAGGAAATTTTTATGCTAGTAGATTCTGAGGACATGTCTAAAGTTAGATTTATTTGTCTCAGAAGATCCATGCCTAAAATTGCACCTGTATTTAATGGAGCGCATAGCAATTTTGTAGTCAGAGTTTTTGGGCCAAATTGTACCTCTATGGGCGGAGTTTCATACAAAACAGAATCTTCACCTATTACACCAGTTAAACAAAGTTTGGTTTTCTTGTATGGGATGTTTAAACCTTGTGCCAATTTTGTAGGGATTACTGTAATTTCTGCACCTGTATCAAGCAAAAAAATCAATCTCTTTCTCTTTTATGCTACCTTTCACAAAAATTCTTTGGTCATTGTGTTGGATTACAGGGGAAAGGTAGCTACTCACAGCCCCAACAATTAGTTTTTTTCTTGGTCTTGTTGTGCTCTTAGAAGAGCCTGAACTAGCTGTCCTACAGTTTCAGTGGTCACTGGCGGAACTACTTCAGGGTTGTGTGCAGGCTGAGAAGGAGCAGAATTATGCATAGCATTTCTTTTACTATCTTGCAACTTCTTCCTACACTCTTTCTCCCAATGTCCTAATTTTTCACAGTATTTGCATTTGCTTTCTCTTTTAGACCATCTATTGTCTTGTTTCGTTTTGTTAAACGTAGCTGCTGCTACTCTTACTTTTGCCTTGACATCAGCATCTCTTTCCCATGTAGCTAACCTGTCTAGGTTACTTCTGAGAGTTCTGTTAGACCAAGTTAGATCTAAAAAGGGTAAAGCTTTTCTGTATTCGGCTACAAGCCCATCTGACCAGATACGAACCAGGGGTCCCTTGTCCTCCAGCACACTTTCAGGGTTATCAACAATTCCACTGTAAATTACAGCTGACTGACAAAATCTCTCAGTATATTCACTCACAGATTCTTCTTTCCTTTGCACACAGTTAGTGATTCTGGACCAGTCTATTTTCGGTCCCATGATATTCTTTAGAATTTTCAAAACACCTTCTCTCAAATCGTTTTTACTGGCATGTTGTAGTTCAGAAGTAACAGCAGACTCAAAACTGTTGAATTCAGATTCAGTTAGAATTTGTGACATCAGCTGTGTGACTTCTGTTAACGACATGTCATAGAGACGCATTTTGCTGATCAATGCTCTTCTAAATTCAGAAAAATGTGTGCGTGCTGAGGGTAAGCTCTGGGATAGTCTCTCTATATCTTTAGGTCCTAGCGCTTTGGCAACAGTTTGTACTTGGGCAACAGAAGAGTTGGGAGGAACACTTTCAATTCCCTCAATTCCCTGAGATCTCCTCCTAGCACCACACACATTGACTGAATTTACAGGCACATCAGTTACTGATTGGAGAGCTACATCTGTTTAAAAAAAACGCTTGTAAATCAGGGTAAATGTTATCAGGCTGACTAACTTTCACATCAGTTTTTGCTGCATCTTTCTTGAGGTTCAATTTCTTAGTCAAAGTGGATACTCTAGCACGGAGTTCATTGTTCTGTTTCTCTAGCTCTGAGTTACACTGAGACTGTTGTGTGGCTAATGTTAAACTGAATTCTCTGTGACAACAGATAATGCCTTTCACATTGTTCTTGCGAATACATGCTCCTAGTACCTTTTTACACTCTTCTACAGACCATGGCTTGTCTGGATGAATCTCATATTTCTGAGTTAGTTCTTGTCTAACTTTCTCAGTGACTATTAGGTTCATTTGTTCCCCTAACAGCGTTTTGAATTCACTATCTGACCACAAAGGAGTCGCAAGACCACTCTTTTCTGTGGTTGGAATCAGCCTAGCATTCCTTCTAACCATTTTGTAAGTTTCTTCTGTACCACACAAACAAACACTAAACAAAAAACAAAACAAAACACTAAAACTTCTCTGATCCACAGAGGGTACGCTTGTTAACACATCAACTATTGTTAACCTTCCCTGGCAAAGCAGAGGATAACACAAATTACTAGCACTTTACGCTAATCTTCCCTGCTAAAACAGAGGGTAACCAGTTCTTCCCTGCTGAAACAGAGGATAACAAATATTAGCATGTGATGCTAATCTTCCCTGCCTGAACAGAGGATAAACAATATTAGCACGTAATGCTAATCTTCCCTGCCTGAACAGAGGATAAACAATATTAGCATGTAATGCTAATCTTCCCTGCCTGAACAGAGGATAAACTTCATCTCTAAAAATTTTTTTTAGAGGATAAACTTAGTTAAACCAAACCCTACAGCTGTCTGTTAACTCTTCTCTGACGGCGCAGAGGATAACAAATTTGTACTGGTCTTAAAGGTTCTTTTGGATAGAGTGACACTCACCAACCCTTGGTTGTACAGAAATATTCAGTCTGGAACGAAGTCAGATCTTTGTTAAGCTTGAAGTTTCAATCTGGATTCAGGTGAGGAGCTCTATCCGGGGCACGGCACCATCTGTTGTGAACTTGGTTCTTCTAAAGTGTAGAAAACTCAGAAGAGAAGACCGGGAGAAATCGGATGGATCGTCAGTAGGATTCTTTATTGAGAACACAAGCTGTTGGTCTGTAGTCATCGAAATCTCTAACTCAAGCAACTTTACAAGGTCATTTTATAGGCATTTCTGGAGGAGGGACTCTTGGAGGTGGAGACAAACCCAATAATCAAATGCATAGACACTAATCCAATCAACCTAACGAATCAACGTCTGGGCCAGGGGGCTCCGAAAGATAGACACTAATCCAATCAACCTAACGAATCAACGTCTGGGCCAGGGGTTCTTTGAATCAACGTCTGGGTTCTTTGAATCTCTGCCAATCAACATGACTTGATTGAGACAGAGCACAGTTGATAATAAGAATCTAAGTTAAACATTTAAATATAATTTGTAATCCCACACTGCATAGACAGAAACACAACTGAAATGTTCCCAGACCCACAAACGTAATATGGACATCGATAAAACAGTCCATGTAACATCAGTGGCTCAACTTCAATTTTGCAAAGCTATGAGAATATTTTTTGTGCGCAAAGAAAACAAAAATAACATAATTTATTCAACAATTCTTATCCCCGAGTTAACGTCTTCCTCCATTTTGGAGAGTACCACAACACATACGTGCACTTTCCCCAAAACGTAATCAGCGTAATCTGCATTGTTAACGTTCAGGAGAAAGCGTGCGCATGCTTAACATAAACAACGCTGATTACATTGATTACGTTCTGGGGAAAGCGTGCTCATTTTTGAACTAACCCTTTAAGCTTGAAGTACACAAAGATTATTTATTATATTATTTATAATTCATAGGCTTATAATTGTAAATATAAGACTGAAGTTTTTCTAACTTTATATTATAATTTTTTTTATAATTATGCTTAAAGCTGCAGTCCGTAACTTTTTTGGATAAAAAATATTTTTTTGAGCCAGTGTTCAAAACTATCTCCTTACCTTTGCCCAGTTCACAACAGTAAGCTTGTAATAATGTTTTCTAATTTAAGTGGTACTGGTAGGTTTTCGCGGGGAATTCGGGCAAGCCGTTACTTCATTACATCACATCTGTAAACATAAAGAAGTTGTTCCGGCTATATCGCATGTAAGGATGCTGCAGGTGGCGGATTGTTTACTCGCAGCAGCTGGAATAATTAAATTTATCATTTTGATGGCGGATTGTAATCCAGAAAAGATTATGTGTATATGAAACATACTGTATGTAAATCACTAAAATTAGATTATATTCCAATTTTAAATGTGCATCTGATCACAGATAGCCTATATGGAATTACACAAGTTTTGTATTTTAAAGAGAACCAGTTCTAAGGAAGAATAATTAGCTTTTTGGGTTAAAATAATTTCTTTATATGAAATTTGAATGGTATGATAATTAGAGATTAGACTCTACAGAAATTGAAATCTACATGTAACACTAATACACACTAAATATGCACTACATACATGTAGTCACGCAATGCTGATGTTGTTAACATTAACAATTTGAGAACAAATTATAACAATAATAATAATTTGCACGGTTTGATGTAATATGAGCTAAGCGATCATTATATTTAATCACAATTGGTAGCGCGATTTATTGTAATGCTTGGTTCCTCAGTTGGTCAGACAAAAGTGGCAGACATGTTACTTAGCCTTACAATTTTGTTCAGATGACAACATCCGGTGAAAATTCTTATTTGTGTCATACTTCCAAGACGTAGAATCTGTGATTCCGAAGTACAGTGAATATCCACATCAGTGCGGTGACTGACAGCCACACATCAAAACATTTGATTCATCCGCGCTGAGAAGCCGTGCCAGTGTGCAACCCACGTAAAGAAAATAATTCTGCAAATAACTGCAATTGCAGGTTTCAACAGAGATGGCGACAAAGAGGCAAAACCTACAGACTGCAGATTTAACAGTAGAATTCCTGGTGAAAAACAATTCTGTCAATTGTCAACTATTTTGTCATTCTGCAAAGAAATCACTTTCAGTCAGAAATTTGAAACAAGAAGTTTGCAAAAAATGATCTCTTGAGTGCCCGCCCACTCCCATGAAGCACTGCGAATGACGTGAAAATTAGTCTCCCTATGATCGCAAAGTACTTAAATATTTGTATGTAGAGAGATTTTTTGACGTATATTGATACCGAAATATTTGAAATGGTTTCAATATTGTTTCTGCAGTATCAATACACTAATACCAGCTGCGTTATCACTCTATCTCATATCTGACAGTCAGTTGACACACATTTGCATTTTGTTCTTTAATAAGTATGTAGTCTGTTGTGCATCCCCAATAGGATCGCTTTGGGTCCTAATGGAGACCTGATTTCCGATTTTTCATTACCTCAGCATTTATATAGCCTGGTGTTGTACCTGTTCTGGTCGATTTTGGGACTTCTAGTGGGTTTCAACAAATTGTCATTGATGAGATAGGCCTAATAATAAAGCTTTAAAGAGAAATTAAGAACTTATGTTATGTATAACATTTATACTTAACCCTGAAAAGCTCGACATATGAAATTGAAGTCAGAAAAATCTGTTATTTATATGGTCAAAAAGTAAGCTGAAATTCTGTCAGCTTGTAATGTAAGGTATATATGTTTAAATGACAATGATTTAATAAAAATAAAAAAGTTTTCCTTATATATTAGTGGTGTCAAAATTAGCGCGTTAACGCGGGAGATTAATTTTTTTCAGATTAACGTGTTAAAAATATTTAACGCAATTAACGCAGGCGCGGGGCTAGGGTTGGCCACCCCATTCACAACTGCTGCATCTGTCTCTTTTTTCTTGAAAAGGATTGCATTTATTTAGATGCAGAACGTCTTTATGACCACATCAAACGGGAGACGTTTCAGACGCGCGCTCTAACGTCGCCTCCGCGCCAAGCGCGAGTCAAACGAGCCGGAAAAGACACTGTGCTCATAGCGCGCGCTCTTCAAATACACGCACAAAGGTGCCTGCGCGCGCTGTAGCCTGTATCATTTCATATCAAACAGCAAAAGAAACTACATGCATGCAATGTCCTAGTTATGCCGTCAGTTAAGGCATGAAGTTACCAAAAAGGCGATTAAAGCTGCCTTAAAACTGTGTGCATGCATGCAATATGTTATATATGCCTCATATTTAAGAACATGTCTCTGAAATGGTTTTCAAAACTTTGCTGAGGCACCCAGCACTATCTCCCTCATCTAACACACCCGATTCAACTGGTCAGTTCATTAGAAGAGACTAAGACCTGAAGTTGGTCAGAAAGCAGCAGCAGCTTTTAAAGCAATAGCAGGCAAATAATAATAACCAGCTGCTGTGATGTCTATTAATCCAAGAAAAAAAGAAAAAAAAGAGGAAATCAATAACTTTTATAGCTTTAAGGGGTTCATCTATATTTAATTTAGAATTTAGTGTTTGTTAACTATTAATTTTCTGTATATTTCTGCTGAAGGGCACAGGTAGCTAAATATGTCATTTATTATAATGGGTTCGTGTGAAAATTGTTTGAAGTTCACTTAAATTAGAAGTTAAGTCTAATAAATGTTAAAATTGATAGCTCTCAATTATACTGTAATGCTGAATGGCTACAGTCAATGGTTAAATATTAAGGGGAAAAACAATTTCATAGAGACATCAGTAGTATTGCTATCAGTGATGCTGGCCTTCAATCATAAAAAAATATGCCATTAAATAAATATAAAAAATATACTGTCTTTATGTTGTTTGTACATTGTACATTTGAAGATTGAATGTGAAATTATTGCAATATAAAAGTATATTTAAAAACTGTAATGTTAGGTGGGCTTAATCGCGATTAATCACGATTAATTTTAGAAAAATGTGCGATTAATTAGTAAAAAAAAAAAATCGATTGACAGCACTAATATATATATATATATATATATATATAAATAATATGTCTTAGAAAGATGATATTTAAATGCTCAGTATTATGATCAAGGCTCTGTAGTTTCTAATTGTGAGACAATACTATAATGCAACACAATACAATGATAATTAAGAGACGTACAAATAAAAAATCATGAAAAGCCAGATATATCGTATTTGATACTCACAATTTAAGTTGCTTCAGTTCAGTAAGTATTCATCCTTAAATATTTCTAAAATGCCTTTTACTTACTAAAAAAGTATAAACTATTAATCAGACGACAGAAGGTATGTAGTAGATTGTGTACAACAGTTTTTCCAGTTTTGATCATGTTAATAATTCAGAGGCCTTAGAAATGTATATAAAATATGATATAGTAGGCTTTATAGGGTTGATAATGTGCACAGTTTACAGTCTGACAGTGTGTAATCAGGACAGAAAAATGTAAACAAATAGCTGATGTGAACCCCTGCCCCCCATACACCCTCTAACCCCAAAATCACAACACAAACATTTGCTGATTCAGAAACGAGGACCCGTCTGCACTTCAGCTGCTTGCAATCAGGAGATGTTAGCTTTCTAGAACTCCTGCATCTACAATTATATAAAATAGGGAGAAAAATATCACAGGTGTATGCCTTGATAAATTAAGACCAGCAATGCTCAATCATAACCATGTTAATGTTAATCTGAACATTACTGTCAATCAGTACCAGCAATGGGGCTCTCCAGAGTGTCAGATCTTCAGTACTGTAGCTTTAACTCCTATCTGTCATCATACTAAATTAGTCAATGCTTTTTCTCCATGCATGGAGACACAGCTGCATTTGAGAGGTTGCTGGTGCCAGTGCTGGCCACCTGCTCGGACTGTGGAAGTAAGTGCTTCTCAGAACCAATCAGACATGATATAGCAGTCATAAGAGAAAGCCAATACGGAATGCAAAGGATCATTTGGTGACTTTAATACCAGACTTTAATCTTGCTGTAATAAGAGCTGCTTTAACACTGGCCATTAGTGCCTCTTTGTGCTGATCCTTGACCAGCTTCCTGCGCCTAAACACTGGCCGTATTCATTAGGAATCTGACCGCACAACTGGCCTCAGATCAGAATCGAAGTGCGTCATTCTCTCCCTCAAAAAAAGCCATTAGACTTCTGCAGAGAGAGGGGTGACTTAGAATCCGTAAAGCGGGCTGGATCACTACTGCTCATTCAGCTGAACAGTTGCCATAGATACAGAGTGGTGATGATGTGTCGCTCCTGTGATTTGTCTGTTGTTTTGGATGACAGTGTCACTGCGGTTTGAAATAGATGAACCATTTAGAGTTAGTGTTTCGGTGTGATCCCTGACATGTTGTAATTGCAACTGATTGTCATGGTCATGGTTGAAAATAATAATTACTGTAGCCTAAATCGGGACGTATTCTAGAGTGACTTAAATGTCATGAGTGCGAGTCATTAGCTAGATTTGCACTGCAGGAAAGGCTATGAAATGTTCCAAGATTGAGGTGTATTTCAGTTATATTTAATCCCTGAATGTAAAGATGTCACTTGACTGAACAGTCATGTTCTATATAAAAAAAAAAAAAAATCTTGTTGGCAGACAAAATTACACTTCTCCTACAAAAATACAATGTTCTGGCACAGCTCTCTGCCAAATTTGTTGCAAAACTGTGTTTTTTCCCCCAGCATATTTGTAGCTAGCAGCAGCAAACCTTGATGAGTGAACAGTGCAGTTTTATATTTAAAAATAATACAAATATAAAAAATAACAGAAAGACTTTATTTGAATGTGTTGTAGTAACATGTTACATGTATTTAATATAGTAATAATAACAGTAAATTATGCATAAATTACATAAAACTAATGCTAAACCCTAACCCTGAACGTATAGTTTTTTTAAAAATATTACTCAGTATTCCTTTGTGTAATTACACTGTAACAATGGCAAATTAAAATAAAGTGTAACCAAAATAGTTTATACTGTATGTACTGTATGCCTTTCTTAAAATACATCTAGACATTAACAAGTATTCTAAAATGTAAAAGTATAAAAGATAAACAATCCATTAAAAATATTTATGAACAGAACAGCGGTCATATTTAACAAATTAATTATCAAATAAATGTACTTTTTAAATTCCTTCAAATTACACAATAAATAAACACAATCCAATGTATTTTTGAGAAGTCTTTAATTATTATTATTGTATTTTTTTTATGGGACACACTGAAAATGAGTGAAAGAAAATTGTACTATATTTGTAACATCCATGAATATTTGAAATTGTCTTTTTTTATTACCCAAATGTTGGTTACTGGTAATAGGAAGGTATTAGTTTCTCTTTCTTTCTTTCTTTCTAGTTTTAGTTTTAGTAGTTTTCTGAAAATATGCAATGAATGGATGTCAAGTTCAAGGTTCATTGGCAGACCTGACTACAGCAAACACATTTCACAGCTATATAAATAGCATGTAATCCGTAGGAGACATACTGGAAATCACATTACACGTTTAAAAAAAAACAAAAAAAAACTGTATCAATCCTCAAGACATGGTCCCTGCGGCCATGGTAGAAAGCACTTAAGTCACGCTTAAATAATTTTTAGACTGTGACAAAGGATCATGTTATAAGAAAATGTCTATACATCATATGCAACCTTGTAGCATTTACTTAATGGATAGCTGCTTCAGTTACTTTCATCAGCAACATCTCTGTGGTTGGATTTTAAGAGGAAAAACTAAACATTTATTTTTCTTCAAGCATGTCATTCCAATTTTTTACTGGAGAGGATTTAGGGGTTGAAGCTCAAGCAGTGCTGTAAGCTCAGGTGATGATTTATTTGTACATCTGTCTAGCTAACTTTTGCAGTTCTTTCAAACATCCACATGTAGCATCCATGTAGTTTGCACTTATCGGGGTTGCCAAATCTTGTTTTTTCCTGCAGAATAGGGTTACTTTCAAGCAGGGCTGGACTGGGACAAAAAATCGGCCCTGGCATTTTTTGGTCCAGGCGGCCCACCACCACCATATAATATATATATATATATATATATATATATATATGATATAACTACCATTCAAAAGTTTTTGAACAGTAAGATTTTTTAATTATTTTTTTAAAGAAGTCTCTTCTGTTCACCAAGCCTGTATTTGTTTGATCCAAAATACAGCAAAAACAGTAATATTGTGAAATGTTTTTTATATTTAAAATATATTTTAAAATGTAATTTATTCCTGTGATCAAAGCTGAATTTTCAGCATCATTACTCCAGTCACATGATGTTCAGAAATCATTCAAATATTCTGATTTGCTGCTCAAAATACATTTATTATTATTATTATTATTATTATGTATTATGAAAACAGCTGAGTAGATTTTTTTTCAGGTTTCTTTGATGAATAGAAAGTTCAGAAGAACAGCATTTATCTGAAATATAAATATTTTGTAACATTATTAATGTCTTTATCATCATTTTTGATCAATTTAAAGCATCCTTGCTAAATAAAAGTATTAATTTCTATAATTTCTTTCCCAAAAAACAAAACAAAAATTATACTGACTCCAATCTTTTGAATGGTAGGCTATAGAGTATAATGTTACAAAAGCTTTTTTATTTCAGATAAACGCTGATCTTTGGATCTTTCTATTCATCAAAGAATCCAGAAAAAAAAAAAAAATTACTCGACTGTTTTAAATATTGATAATAATAATAATAATAATAATAATAATAAATGTTTTTTGAGCAGCAAATCAGCATTAGCATGATTTCTGAAGGATCATGTGACACTGAAGACTGGGGTAATGATGCTGAAAATTCAGCTTTGATCACAGAAATAAATTACATTTTAAAATATATTCAAATAGAAAGCAGTTATTTTAAATAGTAAAAATATTTCACAATATTACTGCTTTTACTGTATTTTGGATAAAATAAATGCAGGCTTGGTGAGCAGAAGAGAATTCTTTAAAAAAAAAATCAAAATCTTACTGTTCAAAAACTTTTGACTGGTGGTGTAGATATGTATCATTGCATCTAGTTGTTTTGGATAAGAATAAAACGTCAGGTCCGACAATATCGTGTCTTTTCGAATTTAAAACTAGATTTATTCGCATTGGCCCATGGAAACCTCTATGAACACACTTGACTTGACTTGGCAAAAAAATCGCGGGGGACGAATTTACGGTTTATTAAAAAGTGTTAAATAAAAATAAAAAAAATGATTAAAAAGCGTATTCTGCACTCATGGCGCGCGCGCGCGCGCACACACTAGATGCATATGCCTCCGTTCCGAGTCCCTTATCAAGCACTTTACCGATTCAACTAGCTACTCTCCTCTCCCCTCCCCTCCTGCCTGGCTCTTTCGCCCGCATCACTCACCGCAGAGCAAGCCTGTTTTTATAAAGCTGCTGTGAAATGTGGGGAAAGCCGATACGGAAGAAGTTGGGGTTTATTTAGGCGGAGCAAAATACTTCATCGCTCTGTCTATAGCGCATTGTGATTGGGTGGTTTACGCTGTCAATGCAGGAGACAAACCAATGGGCCACTGACTGCTCGTTGTCCCTGCGTGATGGTCCTTGGCAAAAAAAAAAAAACTAATCAAAAATATTCTGTCGGCCCCTTCAGTGCGTCGGCCCACCGGGAAAATGCCCGGTATGCCCGATTACCAGTCCAGCCCTGCTTTCAAGCTGAGTCTGTGTACTTTTCCGTCCACTCCTTTTCCTTCTTTTTTAACCATGACAAGGAAATGAAAAAAAAGGTTGTTGAAAATGAAAATGAAAAATAAAATCAGAACCTTATACACAAAATGCTACACACAAGATAAAATATTGACTTCTTTTCAGATTTTTTACTTTTTTATTAAACTTATAAAAATGCACAAATGTATTTATTTGTTTGCTTCTTTGTTTGTGTTTGTTTGAAATTATGTAGCTCCCGCACTTTCAAATGAAAACTAGAGTCTGGAACCATACAGAGAGGGACCTGATTTTAAAAGTGACATCGCAAAGCACCTGTCCCACTTTTATAAAAAAAATAAAAATAAATAAGATAAATAAAATATATATCTACCTATCCATCTATCTATCTATCTGTCTGTCTGTCTGTCTGTCTGTCTGTCTGTCTATCTATCTTGCAGTTTTAAGGGTTGAAACAAATTAGATTTGAATGTTAAGAAAATAAAAATAACTTTAAAACAAATAAACATTTCTTCTGCAAGTCAAAACAGGTAAGATTGACACTAATTTGTATGGCAACAGACAAGTCAACTGTACCTTACAATATAGGGAATTTACAAGTCAAACTGTATGTACAGTCTATGAATTTTTTTTTACAAATTGCTACTTCTCATGAAAGTGCCAGTGAAGACATGAAAAAAGTTAATTCCAGTATGTTGTTCATGCAAAGCTATCGAAGGGCTCAAGAAAATTGCATATACTGTATATCTCAATGGGGAATGGCAAATGGCTCAAGATAACTGTGTACTGTATGTCTGTCCACCTAGAATTTTTATTTTGGGTGGTTCGCCCCGTGGTATGTTTTTAAAAAGTAACATTTCAAAAGTTTTCTCCTGACTGTTTGCCAGTGGCTCCATATCAGAACAGGCTTAACCACAACCCTCCAAGCTATGAGAGTGTGGACAGGGCAGAGAGGATAATGAGAAAGAGTGGCAAGGGACGGTTTATGAGACAGCATAATGGCCACTGGCTACAGTTTACTCACTCAAACCTGGAGACTTACAGACAGATCCAGTTTTCCAAAGTAAGCCAAGCCAAACATTTTATTGCACTGCATTAGATTTACCCATCCTGTGCTCCATTCTGAATCATCATCACAAAACAATTTCATGTTGTTCTGCTGATTAGTAATGATTGAAGTCATGTAACCGTAATGGCCTGGGAGCCCAGCTGGGCTAAAAATTAAGCTTGGCTGCCTTAAAGCTTTGTGAAATGCTTTAGTTGCTTTTTAATTAAAAAAAATTGCAATTATGCATTTTGAATCAGGCATCGAATGGAAGATAGTCATCATTGTTCTTTGTGTAACTCATTACTTTCTTTAGAGATATGAAATGAATAAATCAGCATAAACAGATAAGTATAAATAAAATGCTAATTTTATTAAACATAAAAAGGGTAATTAACCAAACACCAAAGATGTAGAATCTGTAAAAAAAAAATTATATATATATAATCAAACAAAGACAGTAAGTCCAAAATTCTCATCTCCAATAAACAAACAAACAAACAAAAAATGCACGTCACAGACTTACATTTTAGATGTGTCAATATTCGATGGTCACCCTGCTCATTTAAAAAAAAAGAAAAAAAGTGGTGGGGGGTGGAGGCTTAAACAATCAAATTATACAAATAAACAGCAGATTTATTGAAACAAAAATTATTTTCTCAAAGTTCTCAAGAAAAAGAGGCAAGTAGAATTGTCCAGGCTTCCATAATGTTACATTTAGCGTAAAAAGATAATAACAATAACAATAATAAAAATAATAATAATAATAATAATGAGATACTATACAATAAAATATTAATTACTATTGTGATCTATTTTTAAATTAATAATAATTAGTTAATAATATTAAAGGTTTAGAATAAAAAATTAAGCCTTTAGTAACCTAACCTAACCATTTTCATTTGCAAATCAGAATTCATAACTTTGTTTCTGTGCTTCATTCAACCCCTGTTTCACAAAAACTAAGAGAAATGATGCAACTCTTGTGGAAAAGAATGAAGGATCAATACTTCAAATGAAGGTGTAACGATTCTGTACCTGCCATCTGGCTGATGTTGATACGAGTCAAGCTACGTTATCTAGGGTATTTGTTGTTTGCATTCATCACAGCCAGTGAACTCGGTTCAGTGTTCATCAAGCTCATAATTTCCAGTTAACACTGAAAGATGGCTGTGAAAAGTAAACAAATATGTTCTGTCATATATGAGCAACAAGTTGTGTGTCCTTCAGCTCCATGACTAAAAAAACAACAACAGCATGAAAAAAAAGTCCTTACGACTCATGTGCTTTATTTCAAGTCTTCTGAAGCCATAGGCTTTGTGTGAGGAACAGACTGAAATCCAGACAAAGCTATCATATGACTTCAGAAGAAAAAAATAACAGCATATGGGTCTGGAACAACATAACGGTGAGCAATTAATGACAAAATCATTTTTGGGAACTAATTCTTAATAATAATAAACCTGCGAAACAGAAAAACAGAAAACACTAATGGAACTTAAAGTGAACATCTGCCATGTTTTTGATGGGACATTGCAAAACGCAGGCAAAAACGGAGTGTTATGGGGCAACTGAAGGTCTAGTAAAGGTTCTCTGCTGAACTCTTTATTTATTGATCATGAATAAGAATAAAGTGGCTCTAATTAAAGTTTAACCAGAGTTCCGTATTCCATCATAGAGGTCCGACGAACAGGACACAGTGGCAGGAGGTACTTTTTGTTGTCTTAGAGAAAGTGACTGTCAGAACAAAATGTCAAATGGGTCGATATACTGTTTCCATTCGGTCAGTAAACAAGCCCTGTAACACTCTAAATAGAAGTGCTGCAATGTTTCACCAACAACATGAGCGGTGCTGAGAATGACAGACTGAAGGAACGCTAACCTTTCATATGGAAGGCAGTTCTACTATAATCGGTTTCATCTCATTGTCTCACTGAAACATGTAACCATCAACCCACTTTGGGCATAAAATTACAGTGCACTCCGTTTAACAAATGCTCTTCAAATATTAAATTGCCTGATGGTGCTGCTGGCCATTATGTTGCATCTATTTATTCTAGCATGATCTGAAGGAAGAGAAAGAACTGCTGGCAGTCACCATCACTTTGCACTTGGACAAGAATAGTATGTCATCATTTCAACCACCACTGGACATTTATTTTTATGGATGTCACTGCATGAATGCACTTAAAAACCATCAGAGCAGCATACAACCAAAGATAAAAGATTTCTGCTCTTATTTATAGAATGTTCCAAAGTCCTCCGTGTCCCAAATTCATTCAATTAAACTACTAGAGCATGCTGATCAAGAAGTCGCTTTTCAAAAGAAAGAGAAAAAGTTTTGAAACAAACTGGGATGTATGGAATGTATGCATGAAATACAGACCATGTTTACTAAGTGAATATTTGGTAGGGGTTTTATTTATGTGTTTATTTATTTATATATAGTCAATTTATAGATCTATAATTTATAGTTTAGCTACAACTAAAGAAAAAAAAGAAAAGTTCTAAAATTATTCCTTAGGAAAAAATAATAATAATAAAATAAAATAACAAAAACAAATAAAAATAAAATAAAATAAAAATTATAAACACACACTGCCCTTCTGTGACAATGGGGACAACTTGGCCCAATCTACTGTATAATACAGTTCAACTTTCAGTTAAAGTCTACAATCATTTTATAGTTGACTCTTGTCTGAATGTGTCAGTGTGGTTTTGTCTTAAAATTACAAAATATTATATTGTAATTTTTGTTTGAAGGACCGTGTTCACAGAAATTATCTAAATCAAAGTGGGACACTATGATACAGCCTTTGTGACAAACTCTTTGTAAGACAAGTTCTACAGCCCTAAAAATAAAGGTGCTTAAAAGGTTCTTCACAGTGATGCCATAGAAGAACCATTTTTGGTTCCACAAAGAACCATTCAGTCAAAGGTTATTTAAAGAACCATCTCTTTCTTACCTTTTTTATAATCTGAAGAACCTTCTTTCGCCACAAAGAACCTTTTGTGAAACAGAAAGGTTCTTCAGATGTTAAAGGTGTTTTATGGAACCATTTAGACAAAAAAAGGTTCTTCTATGGCATCGTGAAGCACCTTTATTTTTAAGAGTGTATCTGCATATGCAGACAATTATACAACATTGTGAAATTAAGGATTATTATAATGAAATTTGTGACAAACACCTATACCATTAAAGAACAAACGAGAAATCTAATTTTCCTCATCAGAAACACAAAATAGCATTTGCTGAAACTAAGCCAAATAGTACTTACTAATAAAAAGAAATATGATTTAAAAATGATTTGACCATTTAAATAAACTGAAACCAGCAAATAATAATAATAATCTTATGTGTATATTTTTAGAAATAACACTCTGAAATATTTGCCCACACATTCCCACCAATAATTCTTTTATTTTGTTATATTTTGTTATGGATGTGTCTTTTTTCTGCTACCTACTGTTAATATGATTAAAACAGCAGCGGGGGAAAGCTGCTAACTATACACAGAAATTGATTGAGTGAGTTATCTTTTACTTAAATCATAAGTAGCTAAAAAAACAAAACAAAACAAAAAATCCACAAAGGCATTAACAACACATTTCTGTCAGGGAAACTGAAGTTGCTCGGTTAGAAAATGAACTAATGCAAACACTTACATTTCAGCTGATAAGTGTAATACAGCTATATTTGAAGTACTGAAAGAAATTGGAGCCGGAAACTGAACTCCTCAGGGACCTGCTTTATTCGTGTCTTTTAAAGTGGAAAATATGAAAATAAAAGGATTTTGTGCATAAGCAACAAATGTGGTGGTGCCACATGAAAAAGCCAAGTATTTTCGCTTCATTCTAATTTGTATCTTCTAACACCAGTAAATCAATATGCAGTACTGCAGCTAAAAGTCATTTAGATAAACATGTGATTTACTGTTTCAATAAAACTCACACATTGGGTGAATATTGCTTTCAGTGCTTTAAAAGTGAAGCTCTTTACCTGACTTACTAAAAAATAACCGTCCTTTTGAATTTATGGTTAGCAAGCAGCTTTAAATATTAAAACATTTTTAAAAAGGGATAAAACCTGTTGCCTCAAATTCTTTTCTGATGCCTAACAAGATAAAAATCATTCAACTGCATGAAACTATGAAATAAAATGTTCATGTCTGATACGTGAGCAGATATTGCTAGTGCCCTCCAAGAAAAGTCGAAATACGAAGGAGTTTTTCCTATTGATTTTTCACAGGAGTTGTACCTGTATTTTGAATTATGCATTGCATTGTGTTTTGTTTTAGGGTTAATGGAAAATCTTAAAGAAATAGTTCACCCAAAAATTAAAATTAGTTGAAAATCTGGCCATCCAAGATGTAGATGAATTTGTTTCTTCATCTACATAGATTTGGAGAAATTTAGCAATACATCACTTGCTCACCAATGGATCATCTGCAGTGAATGGGTGCTGTCAGAATCAGAGTTTAAACAACTGATAAAAACATCACAATAATCCATAAATAATCCACACGACTCCAATCCATCAATAACATCTTGTGATATATTTGAATTAAACAAATCTATCATTAAGATGTTTTTAACTTTAAACCATTACTTCCATCTAAAATGTGAGTCCTCTATACATAATATTTCAATCCTCGCCTGAAAAAGTAATCTCGCCTGAATACACAGATCAAGTACCATTTACAAGTGAAATTAGTCCATTGCAGTTCTATAGAAAAATGTCAATGTGTGAATTATGATGTAAAAGCAGCACAAACATTTTTGCCCAGAAGCAAAATAAAGTTAATGATGCCTTTGTTTCCTACAAACATGCAGCTGTTCATTCAAACTGATGGATTGGAGTCATTACTAGAGGATTGTTGTGATGCTTCTATTAGCTGTTTGGACTCTCATTCTGATGGCACCCATTCACTGCGGAGGAACCATTGGTGAGCAAATGTTGTAATTCTAAATTTCTCCAAATCTGTTCCAAAAAAAAGAAAAAAGAAACAAATTCATTTTTGGATGACCTGAGGGTGAATAAATGATAATTATTGGTTGAACCATTCCTTTAACAGATAATATCCCAGCAGAAAATTACCACTACCTTTTCCATTTTCTACAAGATTTAGATTTTATTAAGTCCTGATGAACAATCATATCCATGTGATAGAAAATATAGTTAATTATGTGTTTGAAATGTGTGACCTGGTAAATCCTAATGACCTGCAGTGACAGAATAAAGAGAGAGTGATAAAAATGATGATGGATGGGTTAGTGGGTACGTGGGATGTGTGTTCACACCATGCATCAATGCAGGATGGCCGACTTACTAATAGATCCAACTGGGATTCTTCAGAATCACTTGTGTCAAGACACAGAAAGGCAGAACTGATACTTACAACAGCAGTAGGCTTAATTAATATAATTGTTGTTTATGAAAGAGGTCGTTTTAAAGCATTAAAGCTAATTGCGTAAATTTTTCTAAATACACAGAGATGTGTGGTACCGATGTACATAGTTTCTTATACTGCAGAAAAGTGTTATATCTGTCCACTCATTTACTAATCGATCATTTGGAGGCCATTGTTGAGTAAAGTAGAGTTAATCTTTTTACATTTGGTACCTAGAGTATTATAGTGTGAATATTATTATTAATAGGCAAAACCTTCACTTAGTTTTAGAATGTAGAAGCCGCTTTGGATAAAAATGTCTGATGAATGAATAAATATATCTGTAAATAGACCATTGAAATTGAGTTAGAATGTTGAAAGCTGCATAGCTAGATTTTTCAATACATTATCTCAATGATAGAGGCCATATCTCTATTCATTTGATGCTTAATATACCATGTGGTGTTAAATAATTTGGTTTCACTTTATTTTGATGCTCCCTTTAACACATTCTCAGAGTGTTAGTAGAGTACTAGACTGGTAGGGTTAGGGTTAGAATAAGTTGACATTTACTTGAAAAGTTACTTATAGTCAGTAAAATGTATTTTGGGAGCCCATCACAATAAAGAGTTAGCAGATATTGAGCAGACAGTCTACTAATACTCTAATGAGAGTTGGTTGACATGTAGTTGCAGTGTTACTTACTGTCAACAGAATGTTCAAAAGGGACCATTAAAATAAAGTGTTACCAATCATTCAAATGAAAACCACTGACCACATTTAGCCCATAAGACCTAACCAAGAGATTCACTGTAAATAAAGGGTGCCAATCTCACTTCCTGAAGAGCCAGTCCTGCAGAGTTTAGCTCCAATCTGCTCAACCACCCACCCATGCATACAGCGGTTGGACAAAATAATGTGATCACCTGGGAAAGAGGCAGTATTTCTTTATTAAGGTGTTTTACCACCAATTGCCTTTAATACAGCTTCCAACCTTCTTAGAATGAATTCATATAAATTTTGAACAGTCTACAGTGGAACATCTGCCAGCTGTTTTTCACTCTTCTCTCCAAAACTGCCTACAGTGGTGTGATGATATTCAAGTCAGGTGATTTGTCTAGCCAGGGCAGGTGTTGAAGTTCATATTGGTGCTCCAATTCCAACTGGTGCTCCAATATTTTACCACTGGTGCCTGTAATTAAAGATTTAGTAGTTGCAGCTCTTTCATAGAAGTTGGCTTTAAGATTTTTTTTTTGATGAAACAGGGACTTCAAGGTTTGCTTTTACTTTGCAGCGGTAGTTCTTTATTGTTTGGACACAATCCTTCTTAGTGTTCGATGGCACCTGTTATTGATTTTCAGTTTTCACCCACTATTCTTCTTTGCTGATGACGTCTTCCCATGCTTTGTGTTTGCAGTTGTAATCATAAAGACTGTTGTTCTTCACCCATTTCCCATCACCCAAGACACCCATTTCACAGACTGCTTGTACTGCTCAACACAACCTATACCACTGATATACAAACTGGTGAATACAGACAATGAAAAAAAAAATAATCGATAACCGCAACATTTGCTTTTTCACTGTAGTCTGATGTCTGCTGTTTCTTCTGTCAAACATAAAAGTTTTATTTATTTATTTATTTATTCCCCCCCCCCCATAAAGTGGAAGTTAGCGCTCACCAAACTGTTTGGTTTGGTTGCATCTTCGTTTGTGTTCCGCAGAATTAACTAAGTCATAGAAGTTTGGAACAGCATGAGTGTGAGAGAACGACATGAGGAATGAATGATGTTAGAATTTTCATTTTGTGTGAACTATCCTTTTAACTCTTAAAGATATCTCTTGCTTGCTATCTCTTTGCTCGAGTATCATATTGCAGCCACTACATCAAAAGTTGGCGAATCTACAAAAATCATGCCAAATCTATATAAATAGGATCCACTGACTGAGTTATGCAAATTATTTTTGGAAGCTGCTGAGTGAGAACAAATGCTGTGCCTTATGCACATATGGGAAACTAATATTATTCAAGAATAAAAATGGAATTCCCTCGGTCCCGAGGCCATTGTAGCCTACATTGAAGACAAAAGGATTTGATGTGGGCTAAGCATATGCATAAAACATAACTAGTGTGTACATCTTTTGTGACCTAAAATGCTATGTTAACTGAAACAGTGTTTGCTATCTTGCAGAATTCATGCTTCTGTAAAATAACTTTGTCAAAAAAATTTTTTAATGTTTAATATTTTATTTTGATTGGGAATTGTGAACCATTTTTGACAGCTTATGCAACAATTCAGTTTAGAAATCTCAGTCAGTGTATGATTCATCAGTTTATCATCCTCAATCCGGTGTGATTTCCAACTGTTGCTTGCGATTATTAATAGATGTTTAAATGGTGATCAGCAGGTCACCTGATAAACTATTTCATTAATTTCTTCATGGCTAATCTCTTGAATGATTGTGCTCTTTAACATTCTCGGCACAGATGAAGGAAATGAAGAGAAAAAAGATGTTTTAAATTATTGATCAGATGTGATTTATGAACCTCGCACAGAGTGTAAAGGAGGAAAAAGCGAGTCAAAATACATTAATTGTCAGAAGTGTTTATGAAGTCCTGTGCCACCAAACAAATATGACGCAGTTATGGTGTGTGACTGACTTCAGTCTTCACTCTTCACATGATCCTTCAGAAATCATTTTAATATGTCAGTGTGTGTGTGTGTGTGTGTGTGTGTGTATTCAGTGTTCTACTAGAACTAATGCTGACAGCTTGGCACCTTTTTGCTTGGCTCATTAATATATTACACCATAATGTAATGTCTCTGAAAGCAAAGAGAGCTGTCTTCTTTATTTAGACTGTGTTTTTAAACTGTAAGAGACCAGCTATGTGTTACCTTCAACTAACTATTTCAAATTTCGGAAGCGATGTCCATAAATTCCCTTTGCTTTTCGACGTGGCAGTAGATAAAGGATGCTCATGTTGGGGTGAAACCTTAGATCTAAATGGCCAGGAAGAATGAAGGTATAACAAAGTTAATATCTGAGATATGAATCAATGTAAGTACTCTAAAATCCGGTCCTAGGGCCATTACCCAAAGGTTCCAATGTGTATCACAAGGGGACTGTGCTATACAGGAAGATTATCCAAGTAACCAATATCCTTCTGTGTGCAGTCTTACATTGTAAACAAAGCCATCAGCCGTACATTAAACAAAACATTACGGGACACTGGAGCCAAAAGCACTTCCAAACAATAAATGGTTAAAATGAAGAATCTTAATATGTTTTCCGCAACATAAACTGTGGAGTTAATGTGTGAGCATACATTTAACACGCTACTCTCAGTGGAAGAAAATGAGAAACGTTTTATTACAGCGGCTATATTATGCACTGTCAAATAGCATTCTAATTTTTTCCTTTTATGGTCTGTTACATATGAAATTGTGATGTGTATTATATTATTTGTATTATGCATAAGCACAAATCTTATGCAAATTGCGGAAGTGAAATGCTCTAGCCATTAATGCATGTGTTTATTTATTATGCCATTAACAATTTGAAATGAACACAAATAAGACCAGCTGTCAGGGTGTGGGTTCCCTACAATCAGTGAAAATATTATTTAAAAGGTGTAAGATCTAACAGGATGTATATAAGAATCAAAATCACGACAATGTTTTTTATTTAGCACTGTCCTGCCACGTGAAACTGACAAGCTGTTAGGATGTAGGAACACGACCCTAATAATGCAGCCCACCAGGAGATGTCACTGTCGTGTGACACCTCAAGCAACGTCCGCTTCATGAAATACAGTTACTTATGAGATTTCCATTTGTGTATTGCACACTTCTGGATAATATGTTGTTGATTAGGGTGTCTTGTTTTAAAATTTGTCTTAATAACATCTTTGTTGTTAGTCCTGCTAACAAAATGCATAAAGCTGCAAAGCAGGAAAACATTTCACTGTCACTCTTCTATTTACTTTGTGCCTACACTAACTTTAATATTAAATGCATTTAGTTTATGCTTCTATCTATCTATCTATCTATCTATCTATCTATCTATATATCTATCTATCTATCTATCTGATATGGCCAGCTTTTCATTTACATGTTTACAAAACAAATATGATTGACCAGCCAAGGATTGTAGCCAAACACTTTAATGTACTTCCACTAAACACACAAAAATAGGCTATGCAGACCTATTTTTTCCACTATTGTGATAGTGACTCAATTAACATACACTGTCTATAATATTGAGTTATTTAGGCTATGTTTTATGTATTTTTATATCTCTCTCTAATTGAATTTGCTGTTTTGAATTTAATTAAAATGTCTGCTATATATTTTTTTCATCCATTTTAATTAAAATGTTTAAGATTTGATTGACAAAATGTAGAATGTCTAGATGTTTTCCATTGATGCTACCACCACCCATCATAATTTGCAGTTTGGACCCAAGTTGAATATTTTATTATTTGCAGCAAGCGGATATGCAAATATTAGCCTATATCAAAGTGTATATAGAGTTACTTTGAAACAAACGTGTTTTTCCCCTAGAAAGAGAAAGGGATCACAAAACACCTAAAAGAAAACGTCCGATCCTGTTACAGTAGTGGGAATTTTATGATAAACTGATCTGCGTGTTGATGATCATCTCAGTTTTTTATTTTGGATCTTACGGTGAAATTTGACCCTGTCATGTTTCAGTGAGATGCGCCCGTTCACGACGGACGCGTGGACACGTCAGATCGTAAAGACTCGTGTCACGTGACCGTCGTGAACCGAAGAGATTTGGAGGGTTCAGGGATTTACCCGCTACTTCAACTGCAAATCCAGCGGAACGCAACGCGCACTTCACAGACCGTTTGTTGAAACGCAAAGTTAGGTTGTGTGTGACCTATAAGGAGGGGTGGTCTTGAGTAGAGCTTTTCTGACGAAACTCAACACTGAAGCCGAACCTCCTCTGACTCTTGTTTTACAGACCGGAGCGCTGCATTGTTAGCGTTTGTTTTAGTCCTCTGAGTTTAAAAATGGGTACGATACGCTTCATACAGTGATATCAATTGTAAATGTAGCCTAACAGTGTACCAGGAAAGCTGGTCCAGGACTTCAGTTCCTTCTGAGAAGATTTTCAAGTCGTCTTTCGGACTTCATTCAAGAAGAAATCACTTTTTTTTTCATCGGTGCGGACAAGTAAACGTTTATTTCCGTGCATCAGTGGGCGACGATATAGTTTAACATCGCATAACTTCTGGTCGTGTATAGCTACATCGAAGAACCGGATCTCATCCATAATATACAATTTGACCAAATGTCAAGGTTACTATAGCGGAAATCCTAAATCGCCATCAAGCTCTATAATTAAACAAACACGCCGTGTATCAATCAGCTGTTTGTGTCCGGTAGGCTACCTCTAATCTGAGATGCTTTTGTAGATTATTACACTAACAAGCTCGTGGACGACATTGGTATTGTGCTGTTGTGATACCATTGCTGGCGTTTCACGCTTTCACGGGATTATAGTTTGAATTAAAATCTCTGGCTGGACGAAAACGACTATATTCCATGTGGTGTGGATTACTGAGAGAGAGATACGCGTGGGAATCGAGACACCTGAGCCGGATACCTGTAACTTTTCTCTCTCGAAAGCTCTTCATTGCGCTTTCGGTCGCTGGTTGACACGGTCTTTTTTATTTAACTCTTAACTGGTTTGGTATAATGGACGTGATAGCTCTAGATAAAGTTCACCATCATCACAATCCAACAGATTCTCGCTGGGAATTCGTCGCTGGACTGTAGACGTCGGTCGGGAGATATTTTAGAGGAGCGCGGTTTATCATCACAAACGGGATTTATTCGTGGAAACTACTACGATGTCCGTTATACGCTCTTGGATGGAAACTCTGTTGCTGTATATGTTCATTTCGGAAGGTAAGTCCGCTTGTGCACGGTTCATACCGTACTTGTTTGCTAATTCACGTTTGGCTGTTGTGAATGACTGCAGCGGGTTTTTAGCCTGGGCTATATGTTTGGATGTTGGGCTGCAGTGGATTTTATAAATCTTAATTGGTAATTCAGCACGCATACACTAAAGCGCAGAGCTGAAAATCAACCGATTTGAACGCTTGAAGTTCTTGTTTTCTTGCTGCCTCCAGCCTTGGTGGGCAACGGAAGTGTCTAACGGGATTTTTTGACTTCATATACAATGCTTAGTATTTTTGAACATAGCATACACTTATAATTCAAGCATAGCAACTGTCCGCAAGGTGGGAGCACGACTAAAGCTTGAGGCCAACCTTGACAAAAGATGCCCACTTTATAAAACAATGTGAAATGCATTTTTGAGCCAGAACGATCGTTATCCCCGTTATGCGTATATGGTAAAACAAGGCAGCAAATTAGGAGAGTTGGTGGTCTAGCCCCTCTATTTAAGAATAGTCAAAACAAAATGTGTCTTGAAAAGTACACAGGCAACATAAACAGTAGATCTTCGTGAAATATAAGCACCGTTTCAAAGTCGTCTTCAAAGATTTTGGGAATCATAGAAGTTGTCACAAATTAGACACATTGCGTGTTTTTATTAGGCGCAAAAAAGACGCAAGTCGCCAGAAAAGGTTACCATAGCAACAGTTTATATAGCATATATATATATATATATACATACATACACACTATTTATTATTATTTTAACATACTGTAAATCAAATCGTTTTAAAAGTATGGCAGAACATCTGACTTTTTTAGTTGAGCAGTGTAACGATTTTAATCTATATAAAGGTGTTTTTTTTTCTTCTTCTGGCTGTTTCTTTTGAGAGATAGTGTTGCATTATTATTTTAGGGGGGAACCTGTTTTATATTTAGATTATTATTTCCTAAATATCTGTTGCTTGTTTACAAGACATCAGCACCTGTTCAAGTTCATTTCAGATTTGCTCCCTGTTTGTCCTCTGCAGTTTCAAATGAACATGGTAAAATAACATTGTAGGCTGCTTATCTGATTGCCAGTCTGCATTAATATGAATCCATTTATGTCTCTCTCTTTCTTTTCTTTTTCTTTTTTTTTTGATCAGCTGTCACAGCTGTCTCTCATTGTTTGATTAAAATCTCATCAGGAGAACTAATTTGAAACACAAAACAGTCATGCATAGGCTGCTTTAGAATCAGAATGTTATTATGGCAATATAGTGTGCCTAAGATTATTACATTGACAGTCATCAGTAGAGAGGAGACATGCCTTTGAAATATTCCTTTGAGGTCTGATCCCTTCCCTTATTTTCCTTTCATGAAACCATAAGAACAAAGGCAACATCATTTGGGAGTCATCAAAGTCCTGAGGGTTCATAATGTGACTTGACTGTAATCTATCATGGTATTTGACAGAAGCTTGGAAAATATGAACACCAGAAAGAGAGTTTCGTTTCTAGAAATGTTTTGAATTTTCAGCTATGAGTTATGCCATGGGAATTGTTAGTTAATTTAAATTTGATCAACTTGTTTAGATTTCACTCTTTCGTGATTCATACGCTGAATATATATATAAGGCAGGAGCGATGGAAGGTCAGATGTGCTCATAATGTCATGTGTCAGGCACTGTCCAATATAATTGCGAATGTTTTGACAACAATGCCACTCACTCATGCGTTTCCATTTGTAATCCAGACAGCCTTCATCTGTGGTTGATACTGATGTAGTTGGGCAATAAATTGGGCCAGCGCAAGTGTGTCTCCTCCGCTTCCAGTTACAGAAGTGACAGACAGGAACCAGGCATAAAGATCAAGGCTTAGCAAAACATCAACAAACCTGAGACGTGCCGTGAGCTCTCTAGGAATGTCTTGTTTGTTAATCCACAGTGTTGCACCTGTGCGCAGAGCCCTGGTTTGGTTTCAGAGCTGCTTCCTTGTGAAACCAAATCATCTGGAAAGAAATCGCTTTGTTTTGTACTCTTGTTTTATTTATTAGGCCTGGGAAAGAGCATTGGTGGAGCATCACTGCCTTGATTGTTAGACCCATGTGCTTCCCCTCAACCTTACGACAAACTAGCCTGAAATTATTCTCGACAACAACTCTAATTGAATTCTGATTTAGATGACTCCTCTTTCATGGTTTTAAAAGGTTTGAATGTTTTATATATTATCATACATTGAGCAGAACAAAGAAAACGCTAGTTGTCTTGTCGTAAATGCTGCGTTTACTCAGGAACAAACTTTATAGGGAATGTTAATGCAAAAATTAAACATCTGTCATCATTTTCTAACTCATGTTATTCCAATTTTTTTTTACTTGCTTTATTCTGCAAAATATGGAAGAAAATACTTGTCTTTGAAAAGCGTGTTTTGTCCAGTTTTGGACCCCACTGACCTTCATTGTATGGACAAAAACATTCTTCCAAATATCTTCTTTCGAACTTCTTTCAATCACAAATTTGGAAAGATGTGTAAATGATGACAGAATGCAATTTTTGGGAATGTTTGGCAACTATCTGTTTAAGGTGCTTTAAGATAAAATGTTGGCAGCTACAGCTTATTTCGAAGGTTTAAAGTTAACAGCCATCAAAAGGTAATGATAAATATTAAAGAACTTGTAGGCCACAGATGTATAAACTCTAGTAGATAATTGTCAATTTTTCTGTGAAAGTGTTTCTTTGAACTTGTTTTATTAGACAGAAACTCTTAGGTAGTTTCTCTGTCCATTTCATTCTCACCTTTTGCCAGTTTTTGGCAAGCCACACAGCTCGAACACTCCTTTAGGCAAGCAAGGAGAGCGCTCATTTGTTATTAATTGGCCCTGCTTTTTTATCTACTGCTTCATATGAAGTCCTTGACAAACTTGACAGAATTTGCACTGGTTCACCTGGAACTAATGAGATTTCTTAATGGGATTTAGGTTTGTGACATTTGTAAACTCAACCAGCCTAATTACCAACTGGATAAGGTCTGTTTGAACCTGAACGAACATAAAAAAAAAGAAAGGTTTTAAGTTGAAGTAGGATGTTTTTGCAGAATATTTCATTTCAGCATTCCTGAGTTAAAGAAAATGTCATTTCATCATCTGGCTTACACATGCACTTACAATCTGTGGCATTGCACATCAAATCATTGATTACTGCAGTAATAGCATTAGCGGGCACCAACAGAGAAACTGCAAATGTTGTTGCTTGAGCTACACTGAAAGACAGCGTCGTGAAGTGGTGCTTCCTGCAGATATGGCATGACTGAAGACCCCCCACATCGGCCCTGAAGGCACAATGGCCTTTCTTCTGAAAGCACGCAACTTGTTTATATTCTCTGCACATTGCCCTTTAAAAGGAAGATCTCCTCCATTCGAAAGCTCTGTGATCAACAACCGCACCAGGATGGCAACATCCCTTAAAATGTTCTTTTATTTCTTCAGAGGGAAGGCCTAATAGCATGAGATGGCTGTACTTTGCCATCGTTAAAACATCCTCTTTGAGTTTGAAGTTGACCCTTTGTCATGTGAGATAAATTGCCTCTCCCCAGGCAACCCGCCTGACCCATCTGTCAACCAATCAGGGAAAGAGACACTGCTTGTATCCTCCAGACTCTTTAGTTTGGTACCTACTGTGTCCATTCATCACTTACACCCTTCATTGTCATCATATACAGTCATCATAAAACGATAGCTTTGAGAATCACGAGCAGGAACGTCTCCCAGACAGCGGGGATGAGGAAAAATCACAAATGGACGACGTTTGTGGCATCTTGTTTTTGGTGTGTTTTTTGGAACGGCTGTCTGCTTGGTGTTCTTGCTTTAATAAAACTGCGGCTATGATTAAAGGGCTGACTCAGGAGACTGTAACCTGTATTTCCTACTCTTGTTTCTAGCCCAACGTTTTATGTCTGCCAGCTGCACAGGATTAGTGTCTTGACAAAAGGAATGCTTATTAATAAGAAAATTGTCTGTAGCTGCAGGAAAATTAAGTAGATGTGAGATGCATATTTTGTTAGGCTGAAAAAAGCTCTGTGAGGCTATTAATTAGTCGACTAGGAGCATTTGCTAGGACAGAAACAAATAGATTAGCTGGGAAAATGCCTCTTGCCTTTTCGAGTAGAATTATCATTATCGCAACCACTTTCAAAGGCTTAGGCTGTGACGGTAAAAATGTGCAAGCCGGAACAGATTCAGCTTTACCGTTTATACCGTGATAGATGTTTTGCATGGCTATCAGTGGGCTGGACTGCTTTGTTCTTTACGTATAAGAGCAGAAGAAAAAAAAGAAAAAGTAGAGTTATTAAAAAATACATAACACAACTAACCCAAAACAAGTCAGGAAGAGTAAGAACTTGTTACTAAAGTGTTTTTTTAAGCACAGCATGAAGTTTTGTTGTTTATAGATCATCGCAACATTGCAACTTGATGCATTATTACAGAACTTAACAAGTTCAAATGTGACCAATATCTGTATATATTTATAATAAAATATAATATCTTACATCTTCAAACTGCTGAGCCTTTACACACATGCACACACACGCACACACACACACACACACAAATATTAGACGCTACTGCTCAAAAGTTTGGGGTCGGTAAGATTTTTTTTATTTTGTTTTAAAAAGTCTCTTATTGTTTTTTATTTTATTTAAAAACAAGTTAAAAAATATTAATAAAAATTGTGAAACATTATTGTAAATTTTTTTATTTTTTTATGTTTTGTCAAGCTATGATTTTCCTGTGATAGAAGATCTTGATCATACTGCACACCTGTACTTGAAAAAAATGTTCCATGCCATTTAGTGCTGGTGTAATGCAAAAATAGTTGCTTGTTTTTGTTTTTTTAACCGTCAGTGGATGAACATTAATTAATGTCTTTTGACATTAATTACTACACTAACACTGTTAAACAACTAAAAATTGTTAGACAGGTTGTCAAGGTTGTAAATAGCACTGTGAAGTCCAAACATTGTCAGCATCCACTGGACATTTTGCCTTTACATGGGAGACTGTGATCTGTGATCACTGCAGTGGAAGCTGAAGAAATATGGCCAGATTTTTGCCCTCCAGCATTTCTTGGCTCCTCCCATGTTCCTGTTTGCCTCCCTCCCTTCCTCTCTTCCTCCATATCCGCTGCTGCCTCTCTGCCTCCCTCCATATCTCATGTGCGACAAATCTGCAGAAGTCGCTCGTACTTCCAGTGCCCAAGCCAGCTAGATGTCCCCTCAGCCTTTAAGCTTTGCTTCCTTTCTTTTTTCTTACTTCACTTGTGATTTTTTTTTTCTCCTTCCACACTGCTGTAGGCCTTTGTTTGGCATGAGGATTTTTTCACAACCCAAAGTAAGCGAATTAAGAATGATTAGAATGGCAAATTGGTTGTGTCTGCAGTCCAGATATTGAAATCAGCGGTCTCAGACTAATGTGGGTGGTAAAGGCCTGCTTCATCATTACTTTTCCTAATTGAACGACACCTGTGGCAGGAGAGGTGATGACGGCGACGAGGGCTGACTGGGTCAGTGTAGTCTCAGCATGACTCATTAGCCTTTCTGCTGGGCACTTGTGATGCTGCTTGGCTGCTTTTAAAATTCTTCAAGCTTACACAGTGACAGTAGCACAGTAACCTCAAACTGTGAGTGCAGAGCCACACTGAGGGGGAAATGTGTGTGGGTTGACTGAGTGACTGTGTAATATTATGCAACAGTTGTAATAAAGTATTAAAAGGGGGCATAATCTATGCTTTTGTGGGCCAAATGTATGCGGATACCCAAAAAAAATCATAATTGCATTATTCATTGTAATTGCTTATTAACAACGTATGGCAATTAGGGCTATTTTTATATAAAATATATATTTTAAAAAGCACGATTCTGACAAAAATCATAATTGTCTTATTCCTTGAGATTGTAATTGCGATTATTAACAACGATTATTTTGAACAGATTTATGCCATTGTTTGAAGCGGCAAACAAAAAAAGCCATATTTTTATATAAAATATATATTTTAAAAAGGCTGAAAACACTAATTTGAACTACTAAACCATATATTTCATTTACAATTAAACAGACGCAATTTCAATTAAACAGAACATTTTACAGAGCCTCAATTTATATTATCGGGCTCCAGCTATACATTGGTTTGGTTTCTTCTTTAAACAAAAAAAGGTAAAATTATGCATAGCATAATAATGTTATACTAAAACTAAAATAAAAAAAATAAAAAAATGATTTGTCTAGCAGCACCTAAACCATTATTTCATTTACAATTAAACAGGTAGCGCAATGAACATGTAATATTACAAGTTTTGTCTCTTAGAAATGCACATTTACAGACAATTTATATTATCAGGGCTCCAGACTTGAGTTCATTGGAGAAGCAGGAGCTTGAGTTGGGATGCAGCAGCACCTGATACATTTGAGTACCATTGAACATGTAATATTACAACAGTTTTGTCTCTTATCTTTTATACATAACCAAAAGCAGCACCTCATTAACAGGAGCTGAGTAAAAAAGTCAGCCTAACTATATGGCAGGAGCTTTCTATGGTGTTTGCATTGAAAAACAGTAGCCTAAAGACATTCATCAATTACAAATCACTTCAAAACTGTAACAGAATCATCTTTTATACATAACCAAAAGTAATTATATTCCATTACTCCTTTAACATATTTAGTATATTAATAATATAATAAGTCAATCATTACCATGAATAAAAAAAGTAGCCTACTTTTCTGCCACCGTATCATTGGTGTTTGCATTGAAAAACAGTGTTACTACAGTAAAACATTCAGTCAATTACAAATCCACTTCAACTGTAAATGTGGGTGATTTGTGGATTGAAACGTCTTCTAAAATAATGTAATTATATTCGTTTCTGCTGCTTACTGCACTCCTTTAACATATTTAGTGTTGATGAGAATAACAGCTCCGATTTATTTGGCTTTAAGTGATGTTTTATTAACAAGTTTCTTTTCTGCCACCGTAATTAACACGGCCAATTGTTATCATTAGTGTTACAGTAAAACTATGGTAAATGTGGGTGATTTGTGGATTGAAACCAATCAGCACGAGAGAGAATCCCTATGGATCGTTTCTGCTGCTTATGCATCAGTGTTGATGAGAATAACAGTCTCCACCACCCCGATTTATTTGGCTTCACCTAAGTTGTTTTATTAACAAGTTTCCCCAGCACGGGGAGGAGCACTAATTAACACGGGGGAGCCAATTCATCATCAGTAATCACACCACCTATCCAATCAGCCGGGCTAAACGCCGAGCTCGGACCCCTATAAATAATCAAAGCAGTTGCCTTCATTATGGGGGAGTACGTCTTTCAATAATTACCGTCCCTCCACCACCCCGCTCCTCACCTTCAGGTTTCTAGCCCTCTCCTCGGGCAGCACGGGGAAATATGCATAACCCTTTACTCAGTTTATTATATGGGGGAGCATTCTGGGTCCGGGCTAAACGCCGAGCTCGTGACCCCTCTCCCCGGTTGGGGGGAACCCCGGGCTCGGGAATTTAAATTAAAGAGATGTGATTTGTACCGAGCTCGGAGAACTCTCCTCGGGCAGCACGCCAAATGCTTCTCACTGGATTTCACCCTTTACTCAGTTTATTATATGTAAGTGTGAACTCGTGAAACTAGTTTATTAAAGAGATGTGATTTGTACTGGTCACTGTAATAAACTCTGCCCTGAAGCTCGCGCTGCGCTGTTTTCTTTTGAGGCTTCTCACTGGATTTCACAGGTTGTGTGGCGCGCAGCGCGTTCGCGACTGGTCACTAATTTTGTTCCGCTTTTGACACGTACGCTCTAAGCTCGCGCTGCGCTGTTTTCTTTTGAGGCGCGCGGATCTAAAAGGTCCGTGTGGCGCGCAGTTCAAACGAGTTCCACTATTTTGTTCCGCTTTTGACACGTTTGGCGTTTAACATATCTATCATGCACAACAGAGTGAATCACTATCAGTTAGACAAAATGTCTCTTATCCAGTGGTTTGAGTTTGTTAAACCCCGCGCTGCAAACATCTCTTAAGCACACAGAATAATCAAGTGGGCATTTTTAATTATTTATTTTTGTAATCGCGGCTTTGAACGATTATGTAATCGTGGCACCCATAATCGTAATCGCGATTAGAAATTAGATTAATTGTGCAGCCCTAATGGCAATGCTGTTTTCCTTCCTTGGCTCTTCTGGGGAGGGTTTTTGCTAGTTGGAACATGGCTGCGGGGATTTGCTCCCATTGAGACACAAGCATCATTGAGGTCAGATGCTAATGTTGGGTGATGGGGTAATTCATCCCAAAGGTGTGCATGTCTGGGATTTGTGCAGGTCAGTCAAGTTCTTCCACATCATACTCAGTAAATCTTCATTTATGGACCTCGCTTTGTTCACTGAGGCATTGTTGGCAGGCTGGAACAGAAGGGATATGACACATTCTACTAGATAAAGCAGTACGGCAACTGAATAGGGATGGGATTACATAAAGTCAAAAATACCTGGTGGAGCGGTAACACTTTAGTATAGGGACCAGTTCTCACTATTAACTAGTTGCTCATTAGCATGCCTATTATTAACATATTGGCAGTTTATTAGTACTTAAAGCACATATTCTGGATGACCATATTCTACATCCCTAATCCTACGCAGCTTACTTACTTACACTTAGATCCTCCCGTGCCGTTTGGCGCATTGGGCGACAATCGACCTCCATCGTGTTCGATCGGCTGCGGCAGTTCCGGCTTCATCCCAGGAAAGGTTGACGGCTTTGAGGTCTTCAATGAATGTCCTTCGCCACATGATCTTGGGGCGTCCTTGCTTCTGTTTCCCTTGTTGCGGGTTCCAAGTTATGGCCATTCGTGGGAGCCTGGTTAGTGGCTGTCGGAGAACATGTCCGGCGAAGCGCATCAGACGCTCAACCACGATTTGCTCCAATGGGCAAGTTGACGTCCGGCGATGCACTTCTTCATTGGTCACCCGATCTCAATACGTGATTTTCAGGATGTCTCAGGCATCGTTGTTGGAACGTATTAAGGTGCCGGATGGTTTTGGCCATCATTTTCCACATTTCACAGGCGTAAACAGCCGTTGGAATTGAACCTTGGTCTTGAGGGTGATGGTGTTCGTGCGCCTTAATGGTTGGAGGCATCGCAGGACCATTGTAGCTTTCCCAATACGGTAGACAACGTCGTGGTCCGCGTCGCCATCTGCCGAAATGAAGCTGCCCAAATAGGTAAATCGATCAACCTCTTCGATTCGCTGTTGGCCGATGGTTACGGGCACTCGACCACGGGCATACCCGATGCGCATGATCTTGGTTTTAGAACCACGGATTCGGAGCCCGATCTTCGCTCGCTCCAGGGCCGTCGGCTCCTACGCAATACCTAAACTTAACAACTACCTGACTATCTATTAATAAGCAGCATTTGACCTTAAAATAAAGTGTGACCTGATGGAGCTAATAAGTTCACATTGTATTCATACTGCACACATGCATGCTTATGCTTACATTACTTTATTAATGGTGGAGAAGTAGGTTCTTCATCAAATGCAATACAGGTTGTAATTTTGGACGCAGGCACTGCCTAAGAAGGTTTTGATTTTATGCACCTGCTATTAAGTAGGTGTAGTCAAAATAGCCTGTTAAACTTGTTTAAGGGGGTGGCCACATACTTTTGGTAAGGCTAAATGTTTTTTTTGGGGGGGGGTGATGAACCATAAAAAAAACATTGACGTGCAAACAGAATACATCTGACTTCAAGAGCTTAAGCATTTAAAGTGGCAGATGACACAACTGCAGTACATGCTTATATTAACAAAAAGAAAAAATGCTATATGCAGTAGTTATGGTTATCTTTCTCTGGAGAGTTTACAAGCTCTCTCTCTGCCACCTTACACTCATATTTTAAGTGTGATTCATTGGCCAAAAGAGAGAAAACACAAAATAACCAAAAATTAAAGATAAAGTTAGCTGATTGCATTATTTCTTTATTTTAATTTCTATAGATTTTGCGATTAATATTGTTATAATGAATTCTGATATCATGACTGAAAACCCTTGCAACGTTGTTGCTGAAAATACATTGGTTGGTTGGTAATTCTATTTCTGAGTGACCCGATTTTGCTGCTTAGTTTTCTTTAGTGTTCTGGATGAACTGAAGGAGCTTTGCATTTTGAATGTATATTAAGGGAGCAGGGAAATACTTCCATGATGTGTCACCTTTAAAGTAAGAGCGTATTTATATTGCTAGGCGTAAACTAAAAGTGTGCTGCACTTTTTTTTTTTTTCTTTTTTTTTTGGCCTAGACAGGTTGATTGAGTTGAGAGAATGGCCCATTATTCCCTTCAGGCCCTGGGGGAACTAAAACTGAGGAATGAATAAAGTTTACTGGCCATTTTATATAGAGCTTTATAAGACAGTATAAGCTTTTCACAGGACATGTAGTTGCACAATATTACCGGATCCTTCCACTTCTGTGAAACCACATCTTTACTCCTGAAACACCTCACAGCTGTCTGCCAGAGATCTGAGTTAAAGATTACAAGGACAGCTCAGTCAGCGTGTGATCGTACACTAGCTTTGCTTATTAAGGCAATAAGCTCCTTCCTTCTCTTTTTCTTTATGTAAGTCTTATTTATTGGGTAAAAAAAAAAGTGAAGGATGGTGTATATAAATTCTCTCACAGGTTTGAAAGCACTGCCAAAAGAACAACACTTCCGTTCATGATGACTAACATGTCACCGTCAAATCATTGGACGAGATGTCTGTGGAAAAGGTTTGAGAACAACATTTTTACATACCCAGAACTCCTTAAATAGCTTGCAGACTGCCTCCGAGCTGCTCATCATATCAGAAATATCCCTCCTGAGTCAGTTTGAAGTTGACTATGAAGTTCCACATTTCTCCAAGAATAATTGTGGTTGCGGGTTACATGCCATATCTTGTAGCCATCATTCTGGATAGATGATGGCGACATTCAAAGTCTTAAGTATGGGAACGAGGCATCCACTGTCTTGTAGGTCTGATCAGAGTATCTTTGTACCTGCAGAAGTCACTGAAAATCAACAGCGTTCAAAGTGGTGTCAGTTATTATGATAAAAGTTTTAAATCTATTGTACAGTATAGTATTTTTGTGTCTAGAGGAGTAATAGAGAGATCAACCCTGTCTGTGCTCATTCTGTCTCTGACTTTATTCATTGTTTTGAAGACAGTAGAAGCTGGCGCTAAGTACAGCAGTGATAGTCTTCCCTGGAGACTTTAGTGGTGCCTCAACATGGTTCTCATCTCTATGATGGTCATGTAAAAGTGTGACCCTGCTGTTTTTTCACCTCCCAAAAAGATGTAGAACATGTTTGCTCTTGATACACCTCTCCAGTTGGCTTGTACTGCAATTCTAGCATTGCGACTGGGAGTTTTTTTTTTTCTTTTTTCAGTTTCAGCCATCATATGTTGAAGTGTCACTGACAGCCGTATGTTTCTTTCTGTCCTTCCAAGCTCTGCTGGAAAACCTGGCAAAACTGCCAGTCTGCTAGGCGCTGAGATCAGTCAACAGACATTCATGTTTCCAAACTACTTTGATGTGATGCCTGGCAAACGCTGACATGTTCATGAATGGCGAACATGCAGGTTTTCAATCTAGATGTTCATTACAACAGTCATCACTGTTCATTACAACAGTTTCATTAACCTTACAAGGACAGTTTATGCAAAATGAAAAATTTACTCTCATGCTGTTCCAAATCTGAAGGCCTTTGAATTTTTTTTTAACTGTTTTTGTCCATACGATGACAGTCAAATGCTAGTAACATGTTAGTAATGGGTTAAACATGTTAGCAACCAGTGCTGGGTAGTAACTGATTACATGTAATCTGGATTACCTAATCAGATTCCAAAAATTAAATACTTAAAATAAGAGTATATTACACTTTAAAGGGGTGGTTGACTGTTTTTTTTTCTAGGCTTGATATGGGGTGCAGTCTAGCAATGCTTGGTTTTTTTACGCATTATTTTTCACATAATTTACCTTTATTCCACACCTCTCTGTTTCTCTGACAAATTCGATTTATATGAAGAGAAATACGCGATAGATTGGTTAGCTGGCTCAGTGTGTTGTGATTCGCTAAACACTGCATCTGAACGTTCACCTCAGTGGCAAATTGTAAACAGTGGCGTTGTCTATAATGCTTATCAATTTGAGCCCGATTGTATTAAAGAGGATCGTGCAGAACCTGTGCAAGCACGGCTCATAATAGTATGTTTGGTTGTTGTTGTCTCATACTTTTAAATACGCTGCTATTTGTAAGTGCTACTGCTTCTGTTAGCTTTTAATATACGGTTCTATCCTGATTAAAGCTTCAATACAGCACAGCAACCGCACGCATGTCCATTTATAATGCTTCTCATTGCTGTGTGAAAATAAGTGTATAATTGGAACAGTTTGTTGGAGCTGATCTTAAGATCTGAATGAGAGAGAGAGATGCAGAGCAGGGCGACAGAGTAACAGTATTAAGAACCGCTGCTTTAATGATTTTGAAACTTGAGAATCCATTAGAATCGTTAGAAGACAGAATCGCGATTCATATGAATAGATTTTTACGTGCATCCCTAGTTTTCTCTTCCTCTTCTCTAAAGCAGTGCAGCATGGCCTCGCCCCCTTTGCTGAGTGCTCTTTATCTGGGTCCGTGACGTATCAGACCCGGGAAGTAACTCGTTGTAGTCCCTTACCTGTCGTTTTTGTAGGCATTAAACTGCCAGAATTTTAAAAGACGATATCTCCGTTTGTATTGAACTTTCAGCGCCGCAAGTCTGCAGATATTGTTTATGCTCAAACAGCAACATTACACACTAATGTTAAAAAAGTGAAATCGCAATCAACCACCCCTTTAAAATGCTCATAATCAGAATACAGTTACTTTTTTATGGATTACATGATTACATATTATTTGAACAATGGCGGTAAATTATTCATAATTTATTGATTCTCTGTAATTCTTCTTTTCTCTTTGCTTTTTTTTTTATAACAATACGGTAAATTTAATGGTAAAGTTTAAAAGTAATCTAAAGAGTAGTCAGAATACATTACCTAAAATGAGTAACCTAGATTACATTACTAACTACAGTTTTCATCATGTAAACTGTAATCAGTAATGGACTACAGTTTTGTATGTAATCTACCCAGCACTGTTAGAAACATACTAGCAATTTTTAAAGGCATACATCAGTATGAGAATACATGCTAGCAACCCTGATAGCATTTTATAATATAGTGACAATTTCTAGCAACATGTTGGCAAAAAAAACTAAAACAAACCTGAAACGTTTTTTTTTTTTTTTTTCTTAAGCTTTTAAAAACAACTTCAAACTTTCTAGACAGGCTTTCCAAAGACAACATTAAAGTTAAAGTTTTAATGATTTTGTTTGTCCATACAGTGACATTCTTTGTTTCTCCTATCCCAGTTTAATGAGCAAACCAACAATCGAAGACTGAAGTTTTGGAAGACTCAACAATTCAATTCTGTTTGGTGCCTCTAGTAATGTAAAAATGACACGTTTCACCTTGAACGTTCAGATATACATTTTTTGCCATTTTTGTCAGTTTTGTCATTTCTTTGTATCATCAACTAACTTGTTGCCTGCAGTGTTGCAATACTCAGTAGGGAGCTCAGGAGAAGATAGGAGAATACCTTGCAGAAAAATTGCTTTCCGGGCATTATAAGCCATTTTTATTGTTGACTAAAGACGTGGCACCAGTGAGATTGTGACACCTCCTCTGGTAGAAACGGATTAACCCCAGACAAGCATGTTGCAGGATGAGGGATGAGAACACCAAATCCCTGATATAAGCACTGGGACCCATGGGAAATCAAACTCTATAGCGAGCGAGAGAGCAACATGCGTACAACTCAGAAACGCAGTGCATCACGCATCATGCCCTTTATATCTCATGTTCACAACTGATGTCAAAACCCAGAATCCTCTCAAAGCGCGACGGCTCAAACAAACGCACATGCACTACGCCCATTTATCTTTCTGTTTTTCTTTTTCTCTAACGAACACAAAACAGTCGTGAACAAGAAGTACTTCTTGCTAACCTAAAAGAAGTTTAGCAAAGTTTATTTTTGCCTTGATGCATTGGGCAAATATTTCACTTTGCCTAAATGCATCAAATTGAATATGACTAGATTTTGATACTGATTTTAATATCTGTATTTTAGTGTTTAGTTTTGATTATTTTTAAATCGTTATTCAGATTTGAAGAATAGACTGGCTGATGTAATTCTTTCAATTTTAACGTCAGGAACTATGAAATAAAAATGCTGAATTTAAATGTTTTTTTTGTGTTTGTTGTAGTGCTGTGTATCACCAGCAACTTCACGATACGATACGTATCACGATACAGAGGCCACAATACGATACATATCACGATACGGGACTGCACTGAATTTCACCTCAGAAGAATTTAGTAAAACAGCTGTTTATTAAACACTGCATACTATAGGGCCATTGCTAACTATAGGCAGAGCAGGCAGTTGACCTCTGCATTATGAAGGGCCTCCATATCTGTACCACAGTGCAGTATAGGTAATGGCATATGTTTCATGTTTACATTGGGCACTCCCTACCAGGTAAAATATTCTGATTGCTTGCATCTTGTTTTTAAGCCCATAAATAATAATGTACTCTTCTAATAAATTTATATTGTAATGTCCTCATATTAATATATTAAAAAATCATCTTAACATTGCTGGTAGGTTATCATTGCACAAATTAACACACTCTCTACATTTAAAAATTAAAATTAAAAGAGTTCTAAACTAATGCTCACTGTATCTCACGCACACACACGCATGCTCACACACACACACACACACACACACGCTCAGTCACGCGCACACACACACGCTCAGTCACACACACAGATCACGTTGCGGATCACGTTAACACAGACATTCAGCAACAAATTTTTTTAGCGCTGCCCCGCAATTTTATCAATAAAATAGCTTAATCGCTCAAGAGCTACATTCTATTTCTCAACAAGGAGCTGGTAACATCATTGTTTCTGAAGGAATTAAAGCCACAGCTTTACTGTTGCGGTGGTCATTCATACATACACAGCATCTCTCTTTCTCTCTCTCTCTCATAAGTGAACACTTGATGAATTTCACTTTTCTGATAATATAATATTGAAGTGGAGATCGCTAAACTGCTATCTAGCCGGTATTTTCAGAAAGCAAGCGCGTTTATCCAGTGGAGAGAGCGCGCGTACACATGGTTGCCAGGTTGACAAAAATAAGTATCACACTTAGCAGATATATCCGTATTGCGCAAGTGGGTATCTCTATTTCGGGGATTACGTCTCTTTATATCAGGCAACCAAGTTGTGTTCCTCTGCGGTCAGATTAAACATTGTTGATAAACATTTTAAACTGTGTTCTTGTATTCAAATTAAGCTCGGTCCACTGCTGCACACGTGCCACAATATCAATACAGGTCCAGCTGTATCGATACTTGTATCATCAAATCTCTGTGACGATACATCGTCGTATCGATATTTCGAACACAGCACTAGTATGTTGTGCTGGGACAACTTGGACTTATACTGATACCTAGTTGACACAAAATATGTTTTCGCTTACGAATGCTATTGTTAAAACGTGCCAATTACAGTGAACCATAATATTTTTTTCTTCTAACAAAAGTGTCCAATAGCAGAAATGTCCGAGTAGTATTTTGCTAGTCATGTAGGCCTAGGTTTTTTTATATATATATGCTGGCTTTTATTAGGCTACTAGTATGAATAAAAATCGTCTTCTCATGTGAGTGTTTATGATTTGAAAATGCTTTTTAGCAGCTGATTCTTTGGTCTGGCTTATATTGTCAGGGATTCATCTCAGTCACCGGCCACAACAATCACCCGATCACAATCAGTTCTGATTCCCCGCACCTGTCATCGGCAATCAACTCACCACACTTAAGCACGCTCCTTCCAGTCACTCACTCGTTACGTTTATATGGACATCAATACTCTGATTTTAATACGATTAAGACAATACTCTGATTAAGAGTCTACCATGTAAACAGAGATTTTTGATTACCTTAATCCGGCTAAAGTCATAATCGAAGTAAACACAAATCGAATTAAGACGTGGAGTATTCCTTTTTTAGTCGCATTATTGAAGTGCAGTATAGACATGTAAACACCTTAATCACACCATTACTGTCGTGTAGGACTTTTCGCCACATTTTGCGACAGGATTCACTCACGGCAGTGATCAACCGTTTGACAGCAAATAAAAGAGCTTTAACACCGCCGTTGTCTGTATGCACGTACAAATAATTAACTGCACTTGAAGGTTTCATCAAATTAAAAATTAAACACCCAAAACTGTAAATGGCATCATAATGAAGACGAACTATATGTTTATACGTGCAATTCTGGAGGGGATGTCGGATTGCGTTGTGTGGTGACGTAATGACGCATGCCATTAATCGATCTATGTGCTATAACATGTAAAACGGGAACATGAAAGGATTATTCTAAAAGCAACTCATGTAAACACCTTAATCTTAATATTGTTTTATTCAGAATAAGGTAAATAATTAGATTACTGGTGTCCATGTAAACGTAGTCTCTGTCTGATCTACCGTTCACTATCTGAACCTAGCCTGACTCTCTTCACACTAATCTGATTATACTTGCCTCCAGATACTCCAAAGCTCCAGACCTCCCGTATTCCGCTGTTCCAGCTCTATCCCGATTCCTCCTGCAAAAGATCCATCATCAGTCATACAGCTAAGAACTACCATACAGTCATCTGTGATTCCACTCACCCCATCTCAGCTACCATTACCTCCTTACCATCCTGCTGTCAATAAACATACCTGTGTGTTCACTTACCTCTTGTCTCCCGTCTATGTTGTGACATATGCACTGTATTAAAAAATAATAAAAATCTGCCAGGACATTATTGGTTAAGTTTACCCTAAAACAAAGTTACAACACAATCCAATATGAAATTCAAAATACGGTAGAGCACCTGTGAAAAATCAATACGAAAAAATGAAAGGTTTCTTCATATTAAAGTACATAGTGCCCTGTTTTACAGACTTTTCTTAGAGTTGTTGGACTGTTAATACAGATTTGTTTATTTTAGAGAGCAACATGCAAAAAATTGAAATTAGAAAAAGATTCCAAAAACTTAATTATGCTTATTAGGCACTGTGATAATTAAAAAAAGTGCCTGAAACTGTAGGTGAATTGTAAACTTTCTAAACATTCAATATGCTATATTGAGCGTTCCAAATCTGTCACTTACCAGGTTCCATCTCTATTACAGTACTGCTTTAGTAGTCAGTAGACAGAAATGTCACTGTTTTGGAACAGACCCATTGTCAGCCCACAGGCATTTACCTTTTGTTTATATACTCATGATTTTGTTTATTTCAAGGGCAAGAGATCTATAACTATTAAAATTTCTCTGAAGTACCATAGTTCTAGTATGAGTCAAAATGAGATTTGTATAATGGTCTGTGAAATGTTTAAAGAGCCTGTGATGAACAAAGCAAAAATCACATCTCCAGGTTATTTCTCCCTACAAGCCACTTCAGATGGGGCTAATGACTCAGGAAACATTACTGCATGGATTAAGTTGAGCTTGACAGTCCTCGCCCAAGGGCTTTGTTTTACTTTTCTCTATTTTTAGGTTGTGTTTTATAAAGATTATTTGCAGTGTATGGACGGGTTTAGTGCACAATAAACATAAAATGAATTTGAAAAGTTTGCGCTGGCCGTGTAAACATATTAAGCGTATGTGTCCCAACGCATTAATGCATTTATATTTGATTGTCATAAAAATAGCATGAATGAGAGAAAATAATTTTACTTGCTTAGTGGCACTTCCATCATATCATGGTCTTGCCCAAAATTTGGGCAATTTTCATTTGCCTTAGAAGGTTTAGTCAAAAAATACATCAGATAAGATTACATCAATATCACACATTTTTATGTCTATATAGACACAAAAATGTGTGATACTGATGTACTGACAGCAACTAAAACATAAATCATTTACATAAAAGCATCTTTGCAGACATACAAACATTTATGAATCCTCATTTGATCTGTGAATATACATTAATAAGTTGATTCTGTTGTATTTATGATCAATGAGACTTTTTCAGTCATATTTATCTAACATGGTTGTCTTATTTACTTAATTTGAAATTATAAAATTTAATTATGTTCTATGTGACTTCTGGTGCCAATCTGGTCAAGATTACCCTTTAAAATCTTACAAATAAAATTTACTACTTATTATATTTTTGTTTGCTGTGGCACCCTAAAGGTTTTCTCCATTCTTAGTAGTGACTGTTACGTACAAATACCTGTGTATAAACAATGAGACCAGTCTTATTATCCACACACTGATCTGAAGCCTTCCTCCATGTGCAAAACAGCAGCCTAACAAGATATTGCTCTCTGACTCTCTAGATATTGCCATGATAAAAAGACTATGGTATTTATGAATACGCAGACTTATCGCACATTTCTTTTTCCAGGCCTTTCATGCCCTCAGGTTCAGGATAATTTCCTAGTGTAAATGTTATTTTCAGCAATGGTCATAATTTTGTCATAAAAGAAACTGTGATCAGATAAGCATGGGAGGGTTTCTCATTGTGCACCTGCAGAGCAGAGCTATAATTTAATTTCTTAAGTAACAATGGTCGCACCTGGGGCACATTCTCCAATATTTAAGGAAGCCTTTCACTGGGGTTTCATCAATGGGATTGTGCCGATATAGTCATCAGAGTATTTAATGAGGTGTACCTCGAACCTAGATACAGTTAAAGTTAGTATCTGCTCAGACAAAATCTACCATTATAAATGGATGGTTACAGTTCTGGATGCTAATTGGTCAGTATACCGTTCCAACTAAAATACATGACATGATATCAGCTGATATGAAACACCTGTTAACCTAAATAATGTGTATATCAGTGCGTAACACCCATAGAAACCAAATATATACCTACCAGCGTTTGTGTGTCAGTGATGATATTTGGAATTGGGACAATGACTTTTTCTTCCATAAGCATGTTTAAATTTTAATTTGTGTATGTATTTATTTGTTTATTTCATTTGGAGAATGGGTGAAGCAGTTATACAAGGTTGAAAAAAAATATTTTATTTATATATATATATATATATATATATATATATATATATATATATATATATATATATATATATATTATATAACATATATATATATATATATAACATTTAGATATGTCACACCTTCTGAAAAAAATACTTTTACATTTAAACTTTTTTTCACTTACTCTACAGTTTATTAAATGTATGTATTATTTACTATTGTTATTTTAGTATAAAATGTATAACAAATATAATGAAGTTAGTGCATTTGTAAGAACTAAGACTGTTCCTTTTCTGTTGCTTTGACTCTTATTTTTCATTAACCCATTTCTTTATACAATATTTAAATGAAATTTGAGTCCTCAATATATTTTATTATGCAGTGACCTTTTTATTCTTGCTGTATTGCAAATATAATCTCGGCTAAATGGATTGCAGGTGCTCCACTGCGCATAATGACTACATTCGATATATACCACAGCCTCTTGTGCCTTATTGCTTAATTAGAAAATTAGACATATAAGACATTTTATATTTATACAAGCATCATAGCAGTAAAATAAACCAGTTTCTGTCCTTTTTAATGTTAACTTTTTCTTCAATTCACACCACACACAACCCATGTTTGCAGATTGTCAGACTCTTTATTGTTGCATATCTAATGTGACATAGGGCACTGTCATCAGCTGCGCCAAATGCTCAGGTGTAGAGTGCTTCCACATTGAGCAGATGGGTGACTTTAAATGTATGATTTTTCTTTTTCTAATTGCAGTTGTATTTGCTGCTGTTAATTGCTCATGAAAATGTATAATCTGAATCTTGAATGCAATTTGCAGTCGACAGCACTCTCCATTGAGATGCTAATGACAGCCCTTCTCTGTGAACCTAATCTTTTGTCGTTTGCAAAATTGTTTTTCTTGTCACATAAGGAGTCCACTTCTTCCTCTGTTCTTTTCTCAGCAGGATAAGGAGTCTATCAATCAGTTTACTTAAAGTTCTGTAAATGAGTGTCTGCTTGCTATTGGAAATGATTACAAAGTAGTTCATATTCTTTGATGGCCTGGTTTGCACTTCAAACAACTGCTACTAATCATTTGGATCTGTGTGCCAGTAAACACTCAAAGATTAGTCAGAAATGCTTATGAGAATAAAAGCTGAAAATCTGAAGATTTGAACAGTGGTGCAGGAGGAATCTTTGACCACAGATTTACAAAATGTTGCATATAACAACCCCATCCTGACCTTGTGCATGCTCACCTTTTGCTTTGTTCACACGTATCATCTGTTACAACTTCTCTTCTCAGAAAACTGCCAGGTTTACTGATTTACAGTTATTACTCTGTTCTTTGGAATAACATGCACCAATGAATCATTCAAAATAAGACTTGCTTTTTCTTTTTTTACAAGTTGTAACAATTTTAATTTTAACAGTGAAAGACTGTAAAAGTGATACAGTAAACCTGGTAATTGGTTAACAGTTAGTTGCTTTATATACAGACACTGTAATTGTAATAGGTCCAACCTGTAAGTCATGCAAGTTCATGTACGTTTACAATAAATAAAAAAGTAATCTTATTTACAGTGGTAAAAAAAAAACATTCTCTGATTTTTTTTTGGGGGGTGACGTTGTTGGTATTTTGTTTGCATAATTGGTTTTTGTTATCAGTTTTGGATACTAAGTTGTTTAATATTTATTGTATTGTATTAGCCTATGTGTTACCATGATGGTGTTTAGTATTTGTATGTATGACATTGTGTACCTTCTCAATATTAGACTAGTATTTATTTCAGTTTGTGGAAATGCTACTTGTGATGAACTTTAATCTGTCATATGGCTTTATCTTCACCACCTGTATTATTATGGTGGTTGTCAATATATGTTTAAGGTACAAAACCGATTTTAGTAGCAGCATGGCTTTTTGTTATTATTTGTTTTGTAAATTACCGTTTTAAACAAAAATTTCAGTTTGTTTTGTAAAAATGTTTACCTCTTACCATATTTTTACAGATTTTTTTTACAATGCACATTCATTCACCTATGCAACTTTTATTCCAAGTTGTCTCATGTCATGACAGTAACAGATTTAATTCTAAGTTGTCAAGTTATATAATATAAATATTATGTAATATTCCCCTCTAGTGAGATGTTAATTTGAGAATTACGTCAACATTCTTTTACATTTTAACCTGAAACCTGGATGTTGGAATACTGTCCTGGGCCTTTGGTTTGTTCACCCAGGTTCAATGTACTCAGTATTTTATTTTATTTTATTTTATTAATTTTTTTTTTTTTTTTTTTTTTCTATTCTATTCTAGTTTGTCTTAGTTTTATAAAAAAAAATAAAATAAAATTCCATGAGTGTGGCCTTTTTTTTCCCCTTAGTATAACAAATCTACAGGCTGGTCCTTTCAGATTAATGGCTTCAGATGACTTCGCATATAAGTTGTATGGACTTCTTAAATTATACTTTTAGTTTAGTTTTTAGTTTTTTTTTTTTTTTTTTTTTTTTTTCAAGTTTCACAGTCCTTGATGATTATAAACTGGAAAAGAGCTGCATGGATATTCTTCAAAAATGTGTTGTACTGTCCATTTAAGAATGTGAATAGGCTAATTTTGGTATCTGGTTGAATTTAATTACTGATTAAGGTGCAGTGTTGATAGGATGACTCTTATCAGTATTCTCTGGGCTCAGAGTCTCTCTCTCCCTCTCTCTCTCTCTCTTTCTGTTTCTTTTTCTTTGCACGAGAGGCCACTCACAACTGATCCTCTGTTTGCTGCCGCACAATAGGTACCAGCATTTTTGGAGACAGTACAAGCCTCTTTCCCTTCTCTCCCAACCTTCACCCTGGAGTCAGCATTTGTCCTAGATTTATTGTGTGTTCTCTCTCTGTGTGCCCTCCTCTCTCGCACTCTTTTTTTCTCATCCTAAGCTTTCCACTGAAATCTATTCTTCAATGTCATTCTGATTTCCAAACGGAGTGAAGCTACAATACTAAACTGAGCGGAGGAAGTTCCCCATTTTGTATTTAAATTATTCCCATTTGTGCAGCCACATGCCTGAAGCTAGACTGCCACCTGTCACAGAAATGTCTTCTGCCATTCTGAATACTTGACCAGAATTGTATTTTCTTCAAATGTTTGTGAAAATGTGTCACGTTGGCTGTGATCTCATGCTATCAGTGAGAATTAGATGAAATGGAAAATAGTTACTGCAAAACTCAAAACTGCTGACCGTTTGAAGCCCAGTGCACCCGGTTTTGGCCAAAAAAATTGCTCCCTGAGGTGAAATTCGGAAATGAATAAAAAAAAAATCATCATCGGTAAAATAAAAATAATTGCAGTATTTTATCGCTTCATGTGACGTTCTCACTGTAATTGATGGCATTGTTGTGTGTGAGAGAGATGATAGATCCATTAAAATGTTTATGGATAAATAATGTGACACTCATATCTGTTTTTGTTCTATTAATTTATTAAACAAATAAACACTTAAAATATTAATAAATAATTTTTTTAATGAAAATTAAAACCAAAACATTTTTGTGACTTGAAATAAAATACGTTTAAAATATATATATATATATATATATATATATATGTAATTTGATGTAAAATAAATAAAACATACAGAAATATATATATATATAAAAATAAATAAGAGAATAAAAATAATCAAATTTGCCCAAAACCTGAACTCTACAATACTATCCCAGTGATACTACAAACACACACAAAAACTTTTTAAGAGAATATATTTAACAAAGTGCTTCACTGATTATTAATACATTTCATGGAAAAACTTTTGTCCGTCAAATCAAAGTCTTTTTGCATCTTAACTAGGATGTCAGAATTTGACAGAATTGATCACCCAGTCAAAGCTGTTGTGACAAGTCCTGTGATGTTTATCTTACAGTCTGACAAAAGACCCTTGATGTTGTGCAGTCTGTCTTGGTTTTACACACTCTCACCCTGGGGTTGTATCCAGGGCCGTTGCTAGGAATTCTGGGCCCTGTGCACAAAATTTTCTATGGGGCCCCCTCAAAAATCACGTTTTTTTTTTTTTTTTTTTGTGGGGGGGGGGTGAGTTGCGATCGTACAATGTAAAAAACGTTCAGGGGTGGGGGCTGGACTGGGGTTAAAATTTGGACCTAGACAAATCGAGCCCAACCTGCCCACAAATTCCCCAAAACATTGAATGTTTTCATAGGTCATAGGGCCCTTGATTGGAAAAAAATAAATTAATACATAAATCAGGACAGAAGCGAATACTGATAGATATTACTGAATTCACAACAAATGCAACAAATGTAATGCATTTTTGTCACATAGAAAAGCACTTGACCGTAAAGCATTGATTTTGAGCTAGACTGCTGGAAAGTACTGCTAATAAATTCTGTCATCATTTCCTCACCCTCATGTCGTTCCAAACGACTTTCTTCTGTTGAACACAAAAGAAGATTTTGTAGAATGTTACCAAACCATTTTGGTTACCCTTGATTTCTACTGTATGGACTAAAATTTAAAAAATTATGTTCCACAGAAGAAAGAAATGCATACAGGTTTGGAATGACATGATATTGAGTAAATTATGACATTTTCATTTTTGGGTGAATCTCCCTTTAAGAACTTTATTATTTGTAAATAATAAACACCTAATTTATATAAGACACTGATATCTCTTTAATCATGCCCTTATTGAATTAACATTTTATTTCAATTAAAACTCGTTAACATCTAAAAAGAAAGCAGTTCTTGCTTAGAATCCATAGTTTAGCTGACTAGTATTAGTAGGATGGTGATCACAAGAAGTCAAACCATGGTCCTCATTACCATTAACATTAAAAACTGGGTTATATGGTTTTTAAAATAAAAAATGAGTAGGCTAATAATAAACTGTAAAATCTGTAGTTAAAACATGAAAAAACTACAAAACACCTTCTATAAAATTTTAATATTCCCCAATATGTTATAACAGTAACATTTATAATAAATCAATTTCTGCCAACACATAGGCTATTTGTACAGTGTTAATAACTTCAAGTTAAATTACTATGGTGCTAAATTGACAAGCCTATGCGTTTTCCAATATACCTCATTGTCGTGGCTGTTTTCAGCCAGCATCACTACAGAACCTTTAATGTTCTCATATCACACGACTGTATAACAATTCTGTGTCACATCTGAATGGATCAAGCGACTTGCGCTGTTTATCTCTTTATAAATCGTGGCAGAAGCGCGGCGCAGCGGGCGCGCGTTCATCAGCGCTGATCTCGCTCTGTTTTGCGACGCGGCTGGCGGATGCATCGGGGAACGCTTCTTCACACTTTTGGAGTATTTGCTTTATGCGGTTTCGTTTCGTTTCGGCGATCTGCCCACTATTCGAATGGAATGTCCCGGTGCTCCCGATGGCCAGGCGATCGCGGGCCCCCCAGACCTCTGGGCCCTATGCACTCTGTCACCCTTTTCCCCCCACTAGCGACGCCCCTGGTTGTATCATACAATCCGACAGGCAACAATCATGGCAATGAGGACAGAACGAAAAACTGCATAGTGTTCACTGGGCTTTACAGTATATAGGAACTTTCTGAATAATAATAATAATAATATCTCAAAGCAGCCTTTTCACGATAATCAACTGCCAGCAAGTCTGATTATGAGTCATTCTGCAGATATATCTCATAAAATGGCAGAGCAAGAGAGTCAAATGCCAAATGAAGAGCCAGGCACAAAAATAGCAGAACTATATGACCTGAGACCTCAGCTGTCCTTGGTCACCCGGGTATTGAGGTCACTTCATTATCTGTCCTTCTTCAGTGTAGCAGCTTTTTAAAACACAATTTATGCTATTTATTCAGTTTGCTCTTTCCTCCACTGTTATACCACTGCATAAGCCATTATGGAAGTAATCAAAAGAATGATATTTCAGATATATCAGTTTAGATCTCAATCCATCTAATTTGGTCTTCACAGAACTGGGATTGTTATTGGTTAGGCTTCAACCATCAATTCTAAAAGAAGATGAGTTATTTTTTAGTATACTAGAACAAAGTACTCTTTGCTTTTCAGTGTTAGAAGACTCTCATTAAATAGAGTTTTTCTTAAGTCAGGATTAAAACAGCAAATCATAAATGAAGTGCCTTCTGACTTCTAATGCCTCTGTCTCTGTAGTGTTGTGATACATCATATTCACCTACTGTTGCAGCAGTGGTGTTGAGAAAACGTGCTTGAGAAACAGTTTCAAAAAATGATTAGTCACTTTCTAAAGGTATAGCATCTACGAATAATTATATATAAATAAAAAGTTTTTTACTGATGCAGATATGTTAGAAATGATGCATCGCGATACAAATGCCAACTTATTTGCACACTTTTTTTTTTTAAATCAATGCATCGCATCGTTAACTTTTATGCTGATGCACAGATGCAAATCGGTGAATCTTAGCATCCTAATAGATATTGACTTCAAGTAGCTCAGTGAGCAAATTAGATATTAGTTTAATGAGATTTAACCATCGTGGAATTAGACTGTATGTAGCCAATATTATAATGTTGTTGCTTAATACCCTGCAAACAAGCCTGCGCTGGCCCTTTACGGGCCCACTTGGGGCTAGCCTAAGGGCCCCCAGCGGGCTGCCAGCGCAGAAACGTTGGCCCCTTAGTGCTGGCCCTGCACGGGTAGCCCTCGCTTAGCCCACACTAGTAATCTACAACTGGGGTGCCCAACCCTGGTCCTGGAGATCTACCTTCCTGCAGAGTTCAGTTCCAGCCCTGATCAAACACACCTGAACCAACTAATTAGTATCTGAAGGAGCACTTGATAATTACAGACAGGTTTGTTTAATCAGGGTTGGAACTGAACTCTGCAGGAAGGTAGATCTCCAGGAACAGGATGCACCCCTGATCTATAACAATACATCTGTTTCACTTTAAATACTTTTCACCTACTATAACTTAAGTCTTTGGGAAAAAACGTTATTATACATCTTAAACGGATGCAGTCACCACATAACTAATGTTCAATTCACATTCAATTCAGGTTAATACAGCTACATATAGCCAAAAATGTAAATACACAAAAGTACAAAAAAATAAATAAAAGCAAACAAAGCAATGTAATGGCGCTTTTCCACTGCATGGTACTGCATGGTACGGTTCAGTACGGCTTACTTTTGGGGGGGTTTCCACTGGGTACAGTACCTGGTACTTTTTTAGTACCACCTCGGCCGAGGTTCCAAGCGAACCGTACCGTTACCAAAACGTGACGTGTAAACTCTGCTGATCACTGATTGGCCAGAGAAAATCATCACTGCCTGCGTCATTTGAACTTGCGGCACGAGACACAACAGACCCGCTAGATTTAAATCAGCACAGCCAGCGAAGGATCGAACGCAACTGTTTTGAATGAGCGCACCTTTCTTTTAACAACCAAAAAATGGCTGTTTCGTTGTCTGTTGAGGAAGTACAGACGTTCCTCTCGTTGATAGCCGAGGAGCAGATACAGCGAGAGCTTGATTGAGCGACGCGGAATTAAAGTTTTTCAGGAGTCACGGCAGTAGACGCGGCGCAACTATAACGACACGTGAATAACCCCGCCCACTCTAAAGCGATACTAAACTGCAGTGGAAACGCAAACCGAGCCGAACTGAGCCATGCCGTGCCATTCTGAACCGTGCCGAGTCGTACCACGCAGTGGAAAAGCGCCAAAAGATTGTAGGATTTCGTCATGTGAAAGTTGATGTGTGTGAAAGTCTTATCTGTAGTACACCAATGTCCAATCACTGTCCATAGCTGAAGTTGGCTGATAGCAAATGAACAATCCAACCTCTTGTAATGAAAACACGCCACAGCTCTTAAACACCAGACTCTTCCTAACCAGGATCAAGTCCAGACTATGGTCTCACGTCGAAAATAACTTTAAATCCATATTCAAACTGGACCATGATGTGGTAACCTCACCAATAAAGAGTCCTTCTGAAATGCATACAAATACACTGTCTTAAACTCTTAGCATCAATCCAAACATAGGCCATACATACATGTACCATCTCTGCAAAAAAACATCAGCAATGTACACTTTTAAATAGAAAGAAAAAAAAACTCCTTTAGACTGGGCTTGAAATGACACATTTCCCAACCAGGACACAGCACGTGTTCAGCAGGTGAGCCATGCTGGCTTCTGCTGCTTGCTATTGCTAACTCTCTCTACCACATGGCTTTACTTAAGGAAACCTTAAACACCCTAGCATCCCTAGTGGTAAGGAAGAAAACTGCCCACAAAATTCTTATTAACTGGCTCATGTCTGAGTGAAAAAAAGTGAATGTTTTGGGAATCTAGCCCTCTTCTGGTAGAAAAGGTTATGATTCATTATCTGGGAAATTACCATTTTCCAATTGTGCCCTTGAGAAAGGCCTCTAGGTTGCTCTAGGTTCTGTCCCTGTAAGAAACGTACTGTCATGTTGTATAAGCGAGCATCTGCTTAATGACAGATTTGATACATGTCTCTTCCCATTAAGGGAAGCAGGATTTTATCATTTATACCATCCGGTCCTGTCAAGTGGCATTGCACATTGAGATTCCGCTAATTTACTTTCTATGTCACCAGATGTAGCTGTATTGTAAGTAACATTGTAAGGACATTGTCTAAGCAGCCTACCACTGGGTGTTCCATTGACCCACTCACTGTGCATATGTTCCCTATGCAGCAGAAATTAGTCAGGGAACTAAAGCTGGATTTGTTCTAGCAAGACAGCAGTGTGCTCCCATAAATACCAGTGTACCACCCAAGGGTGAGTGTTAATAGACCGTAGTTAACAAGGTTTCGTCAACACAATTTCTTCGCTTTTGTAAGGAAAGATCACTGGACCCTGGCCACATTGAAAGCTCTCCATGTATCTATGGAGGCCAGACTTCATGCTCTGAAAAGGACCAAATGATATGCCCTTCTCACAACCTTAGCCCTATTACTTTAGCCGATATAATCGAATTATATAACAGCAGCCGAATATGCTGAACATAAATATGACTTTCAACCAGAACATATACTTAAGGCAGATGTGTGCAGTTTTTTTAGATGTTAAAATATTGTCTTCTATCCCAGGGTAATGTGCGGAGACATAAGTGAACCATTCAAATAAATGGATTCCTCTGAAAAGTGTAAACATTGGCACTGTGGTTTCACAACATTGCTCTGCTTGAGCTTCTTGAAATGTCAGCTTAATATCAGCCAATGGCCTGAGCTTGGAATTGAACTACCTGTTTGGATCCTCATCATTATATGTTATGTTAAAGTATGTTTACATGCATTTTAAAGTTTGATTTCAGTCAGTCTAAAACATTTATTAATCTTTTTAAAATGTCACGTAAACATTTTAGGTAACACTGTATTTTAATGCAGCTGTAAGATTTTTGGCTTCTGCTTTTTCCCCACAATCTCCCTCGAGCATCTTTTTTTTTTTTAAGATATGAGTTTAGTGATCATTCAGCTAAAAGGGTGGATTGCTTTATGGCAACAACAAATTCACGTCCACAGCTATCCACTGTATTTACGACAGTTATGTATTTACAACATCAAATTCTATTTAATTAATTGTAGGGGGCTCCAAAATCGCAAAAATACACAAAACTGCGAACAGTTGCTTTAAAGGTGCACTGTGTAATATTTAGGATGATCTATAGACAGAAATGCAATATAATATACATAACTACGTTTTCAGAGGAGTATAAAGACCTTACTTAATGAACTGTTATGTTTTTATTACCTTAGAATGAGCGATTTATAACTACATGTACCGTGGGTCCCCTCACATGGAAGTCGCCATCATGTTTCTACAGTAGCCCTTAACGGACAAACTGCTCTACAGAGCGCGTATCGTCACTATGTTGTTCTCGCGAAAAAACACTGACACAATGATGAACAAGTAACAGTAATATTCGCAATGACATCGTTTATTGAATAATTAAGTAAATATAATTCCTTAATTTACCTTTGTAAAGAAAACTCATTGCTCTCTGCGGTCTCCGATGATGGCATCTTAGCCCTGTATCGACCACCGTAGCTTCTCTGAAGGGAGGGGTGAGCGGGGGACTGAGCCGTTGGTTGCAGTTCGCAAACTCAACCGCTAGATGCCGCTAAAAACTACACACTGCACCTTTAACATGATTCTGGCCCTGCATTGAGATGCGTTTTTGATCCACTACATACAGGTGTAAATTGGGTCTGAAATATTTTGAGCTTGTCAACATTTGAGCACTTTCAGAGGTAGTCGAAAATGTTTGAATAGATTATTTCACAATATTAGATCGAAAGATTGGAATGCACCAACCCATAGACCCTCATAGTAATCAGGAAAGTGGACAGAAGATATGGATTAAAACACCAGGTGTAAATGGAAATGTGTCTCCCTTGTCTACTTGTGATCTGATTGACAAACACATCTTAAAACCAGGTGTTAACAGGTCTTAGTTACATGTACTGTACTTACTATAGTAATCGAAAATAATGCATGCAAGCAAGTAACCAATACAGACTACTGCCCCCTGCTGGTATGGAGGGTTGTTTCCCCTCATGCAGGCACAATACATACTAGTTGGTCTTTGGCTGTACTCCTTGCAGTGTGTTCCAATAGCAGTTTTTGGCTTCAGTCTTTAGGTTCAGGCGGTGAGGCGCCACCACAGTTGGCTTTCATCTCCACACGTTCTTTGATGTCAGTTTTGTCCAATAGTTTTAGTCCAACTGAAATCATACCAGTTGGGTTTTTGCAAAGTCACTCTTAGGCCTAGATGATGCTTACAGCTCAGCAACGTCCAGTATGTACAGTATAAATATACATTAATCATATCACAATTGGCCTCAGCATTGTGCACTTGCTCCAAAAGACAGAGGTGACACCCAATATGTATTTAATCCTTCAGATGTTTGATTATGCATCATGTATACTCAGACAGGCAGAGGAGGACTAGCTCGGCTACACAAAAACATTCAGTAGACAAACTTGCTCACAGCAGCTTTAAATATTACTCCAGGGTAATTGACATCTTATATCAAGCCTCATAAACTAGCAGCATGTGGGCCAAATTCAAACCGTCAATCATTTGTGTTGGCCTTCTGATCAAGATGAAATATCTGTGCTGCCTTATTAGAGCACTCAATGCATAAATGTCAGCACTTCAGCTGCATGCAGTCATCTACGTTAGAGCTCAGCGATACTGGACCGTAGGGTATGCGTTTAAACTTTTTCTGGCCATAGCTCAACACAGACTTGCATGTTTGTAAATGAAAGGGGAAGAGTAAGCATTTTTGTTTCTTCAGTTTGAAGTTTTTTGTTACTTTTTATATTATTTTAATACATATTTTATACATATTTATACATATTTTAATATTTTTTTCTAAATGATGTTTTTTTATAGATTTTCTTATGTAGGTTGATATTGTCTAAAAATAGGAGCTTTAGCAAATCTTTAAAATGCACTTCCTCCTTCAAAATAACATTTGTATTTTTTATTTTTTTTTATCATAGCTTTTGTTTTTAATATGAACATGTAATTATCCGAGATCTGATTATTACTCTGAAAAATCCTGTTTTTTCATGAAGAGCTCTGGCCTATATGCTGAAATAATATTAAAAAAGGAATAATAGATTAATAGAATAACAGATGCTGTATAGTACAAGTAGATTTGGAAATAGGACAAATAATATGTTGCTTGAAAAGGACAAATTGCAAGAGCCACAAGGAGTGATGGCACATTACCACCTTTAGAAACCCAGTTCACTTCACCTGATTTCACAGAAAGCTCTTGGTATTCAAGTGTACTCCTCTCACACTATAAAAAGTAGCTAGATCTGGCTTCTTCAGCTCAGAAATGTCATGTAGAATCAGAGGGTTGGTTCATGTGCTGTGTGGAGCTGTCTGCTGATGCAAGCCTAGTTAGAAATATCCGTAGATTCCTCCAGGGGCTCTACAGCTCATGTAGGCAACACACAGGAAGAATGCAACGCAAAATCCTCCTTTTCTTAGACATCTGATGGAAAGCAAAAAATAGTGATGTGTTATTGGTAGAGTAAGAGTTTGGGTCATTTGGCAGATTTTTATTAAAGTGTGAGTGATGCCACCTCTGTGTTGCTTCCTGTGACAGCTGATTGAGAAGAATGTGCTTCCGACCAAACAGTTATTTGTCTCTTGTGAAAGCTGTCAGACAAAAACCCTGAAGCTGTCCAGGTTCTGTAGGGATCAGAGAGTTTTGACCAGCTGAAACTTATGTTGACTAAATATATCCATCCATCCCAATATGTTTTTTCCTTCTCAAATTGCATATGAATGAATGAATTCATTCATTCATTAATACATTCATTCATTCATTCATTCATACATACATACATACATACATACATACATACATATGTGAGACTAATTGCATTTTGTTTGTCCAGCGTCCAGTGTTCAGCACGTTTTTGTGTTTATTGAGAAAATCTGTCTAACTCACAGGAACCAATGCTAAAAAACTTCTGTGACAAACATGGAAACATTTAGGCTGGACTGGGAGACATGGCTGATTGTCATAACCTATATTAATACCTTTCAGACTATTGTTAGTATTAGCTTTCCTTCGGAGCTGTCACTGTCTACATTTATAATGCAATTAAGTTGGAGCTCTGTAAACAGAATACTGCAATCATATTAATGTGATCATGCTCATAATTCGAATAACATAATTCAAATAAATTACTCAGGAGACTATCAGGAGTCTCTGCTCATATCCGCATCAAGAACATTACATGTGTTTATTGATGGACGGAAACCAGGGGCGGACTGGGACAAAATTTCAGGCCGGGAAATCTCACACTCATCCAGGCCATCCCATACACCCACAACAAATTCTGAAACATGGACAACCCTATTAGCCTATTTGTATGACCATCACATAAAAAGGTCTAAGTCTTTAGTCGGGGCCGTGGAAAATAATTAAAGGTTCTCTTTTTAACTGCACCTTCACTTCCCTTTTCATTTTCTTCATTTTCTCCAATATCTTCTGTCACTCCCTTTTTTCTTGTACCTGTCACTTCTTTACCAGCAGGTCTACTGTTATTAACAGAACTGTGTTCACCTTGTTGAAAACAACCACCTCATTGCAATTTGTTTGCACATAATGTTGTTATTTCTCTTAAAATTACTTAAATACCCAAGATTTAACAAACCTATAATTCATACAAATATATTAAAACAAATTTTCTAAAGTGCCTAAATGCCAAACTTATACATTGAAAATCCTAATACTAAACACACTATTGTATTTTTGGGCTGACTGATATTTTTGTGTTGCTGTCTGCTCTAGCTCCCTCCCTTTCTATACAAGAAATCCATGTGAATATCTGCCTGCTAAATTTATAAATGTAACTTTCCAATCGATAAGGATGTCCTTTAGCACAGTATTTTGACTGATGATAATAATGGGGTGCTACTGACAGCCTAACAGGTGCTAGCAGTTTAATACTCAACTTTTTTGTAATAAAGACAAAACTACAGTACTATTACAGATGAATCTGACCTGCACTTGAAGCCCTGAACAGGTTAGTAATTTCGCTACATTTCACTGTTTCTTCTGGCCGTTTCCTCTCCTTCCCGCGCATCGACTCAGTTCAAAACCGTTTGACGGAGGCAAGGAACAGACGTGAAGCACGGTGCTGCCAGTCAAGACTAACTGATTTATGATTTATTATCGATTTATTAGGGAATGCCACAATCGGAAATTATCACTTTGGCACATAGGGAAGGCAATAAATAAATAAATAATAATAGAAAAAAAACACAGGGCAGCGGGCCAAATGACGGAAACAATGGCAAACATGCATTTGAAGCACGTACTGTAAAAACAGCAGCAACAAACAGACCTACTGCTTTCTTTCTTTCTTTCTTTCTTTTTCTTTCTTTCTTTCTTTCTTTCTTGTTTTTGTTTGTATTTTTTATTTGTTTTGCTTTTTGTTTTTGTATTTTTTTAAGTTTTTTAAATGTCTTGGTTTGTTTGCTGTTGTTGTTTTGATGTATTGTTTTTAATAAATTATACTAAGTTTTTTTTTTGTTTTGTATTGTTTTTGTTTTGCTTTGCTTTTGTATTTTTTTGAGTACTTTTTTGGGGGGGTTTATTTTGTTTTTGTTTGTATGTTTTTTTTTATTTGTTTTTGCATTTTGTGTTTGTATTTTTTATTTGTTTTTTGTCATTTTGATGTATTGTTTGTTTTTAACAAGCTATGGAGATGTAGTCCATTAACTCTTTAATTTAAAAAAAAATTTTTTTTTTTTTTTATATAAATTACTCGGGAGACTATCAGGAATCTATGCTCACATCTACATTATAAATATTACAGTATGTGTTTAATGATGGTCAGAAACAAACAAACGTGTATTTGAAGAACGTAAAAACAAGCAACAAAGAGGGCTACTGCATTTGAATTTATTTTTGTTTATGCTTTGTTTGTTTTGTTTAGTTTTTTTTTTTTTTTCTTTCCCCACTTCAGGGTCTGATATATGATGCCAGGAATTTAACATCTTCCACTCGTCTTCTAAGTCAGTTCATACATCTTTCAATGTTAGATATGCATTGATCATGTGTACACAACCAACACTTTTTCTTATGGCTTGTAACGGCCACTAGAGCATTTACGGTAGTTTTGTGGCAGATTGACAACTGCGCATGTGCATAGCGTGTGTCTGTACGAGATAAAAAGGTGGAGATACATTGCTCTGCCGACATCTTTATTTTCTGTCTATCTTTATTTTATTCCTTCCTGTTTGTGACCTGAGTTGGATGCTTATGTACATTTTTCCTCACTCGTTCCTCATGTATGTAGACGAGTGTGTCGGTGCTTGAGGTGTTTTATTAAACTCGGGAAAATACGCCATCTTCTCGTCTCCTGTGCATTATTAGCACCACACAGTTTTTCCCATCTGGGCTGTTTAACATTTCAACTCGGTGTTACAGGCTGATTTAGATGCTAAGTGAGTCACAACATTCTTTGATTTAATGTCTGAATGTTTTAAGATCGAAAGCTGGAAACAGAATTGTGTACATGTTCCTCTCTTACCTGAGGTTCTCGCGTATTATTTCTGCAGAGCTGTTTGTAATGCTGACTCACTTGCAGACACTGTTGGACATGATATTTTGCGATGTGCGGCAGTGGCCCCTCTTTCATTGTTTGCATTTTAAAGAGCTCCAGATCCCATTGGATCATGGGTAAATATAACAATAGAGAAGCATTGTTCCTTCGCACCAAAGATGTTCCAACCTCTGTCATGCTGGTTCATGTAGTATAAGAGAGAGATTTTTTTCAAATCCCTTTGAGCTGATATAACGGCACCTCTGCAGTTTTGTATTCTTTGTCTATGTCAATATTCTTTTGCCTTTTGTTTGATATTACAGGGGGGGGGGGAATATATTGAGACTCAACACAATTCAGTATTCAAACCTACTCATAAAACATGTCAAAAAATGTGTGTACTACAAGAAGTCTTCTTTTGAGCAGGAGTTCTTCAGCTGTTAAAGGGCATTGGATAAAGGGTCTGGTGAACACACATTGATTAGACCATGTTGATGAGTAGCCCCTTTAGGTTTAATACCCCTGTCTCACCTCCCTCTATTAGATCTCATCATATTTAATGGCAGGTGGTCCATATGTCTCTCAGCACTGCAGGCTGTTGCTGTGTCAGTGCCAGTGTCAATGATGAGGGCCGCAAACCCATTAGCCTGTCATTGACTGGGCCGTTTAGTCAAGGGGAGCGATCGGGAACTACATGTATCTATCCATGCATGATGTAATGATCTCGCTTGGAGCCTGTGCCAGACGCATGTCCTTTGCTCAGGATTTAGTTTTTGTTGGTGGCACTTTTGTGAGTTCTTGGTCCATAACCACTATAGATATTAAGCAGCCCCCAATATTCAGATGAATGGACGATGCTTTATTCAGTGGGTTTTTCAATAGCCAATTCTCCAACTGTTAAAATGAAAAAGTCAATGAAACATATAAAAGTATTATTATTGTTCTCACAAAGAGTATCTCACCAGGTTGATTATAGTTAACTAAAACTGAAGCTAAAATTAAGACCATGAAATCAAAAAATCATTACTTGAAATAAAATGTTAACTGAATTAAAATAAAATATTTTTAAAAAATCAGCTAGTTGCCAAAGCATTGTTTCTGATTTTAATTTAGTTTGACTTGGTTTAGTTTTGAACTTGAACTTGAACTTTAGTTTTAACTTGATTTGAAAAAATCTTAATCAAACTTATAATAGTATTTCAGTGACAAAATAACACTGTCTCATTATTACTGGATGACATTTTTTTTTCTTGGTTCATCATGTTGGATAAATATAGGCTGATACTGGATGTTAACTGTTCATGCTAATTTCCCCCCTGACATTAGCTGATTTTAAGATAAACTTTAAAAACACAAATTATTCAATTACTTTGTTAAATGTAAATCTCAAAATAATATCTCATACCATTACTATGCATACATGTCATTGGTTATCAGCCATAACATGAAAATGATTTTAATATCAGTTCATCCTTACTTTAAATGACTGTCAATAGAAAATATTACAGCTGTGAAGCCCAACAAAGCAACATTGGCTCAATCAAACCTTTTTTTCCCAGCCAATGCCAGTGAGAGGAGTGTTTAACAAACAAACAAAAAATAATAATAAACTGCAGTTTTGCCATTTTATGATGAGCTAAATTATTCACATCATTAGAACACACCTGCCTTTGTTTAGAATAAGGTTTTTTTTTTTTTTTTTTAGATTTCAGATTTGTCCAATGTGCAGAGCAGAGTGTAAGTTATGGAAATATTAGAGCTTCATCATTAGCTCAGTTTCCTCATCTTTTGCACCATAGACGTTAGACTCCAGGGATCTGCAGTGAGGATTTGGGAGGCACTGTGCCCCAGGCATCAGGAATTAGTCACCTCTTATCTTCAGTGAGCAGCTATATTTCCCTCTAATCTTATCTTGCAGTCAGTGTTTTTTAAAGATGTGCTCTGGTGTGAATCCCTGTACCTTCAGGAACATGCTGAACACTGCATTGCACCTGCCACTGGCAGCACTTTGTATCTTGGATCTAGATAAAGACATAAGGTGACACAGCTTCCTGGAAAACTGAATAGTGGTTCTCCTTTAAAGACTTTGTTAATTACTATGGGGCTGTGTACCAATTAGCATACTGTCGGTAATAAATAGTCTGTGTGATTAGAATTATTAGGTCCATATCATACTGTAGAACAGGGGTGTCCAAATCTGTTCCTGAAGGGCCACTGTTCTGCAGAGTTTAGCTCTAACTGTAATTAAACACACATGAACCAGCTAATCAAGGGCTTCAGACTCACTAGAAACGTCCAGGCAAGTGCGTTGGGGCTAAAATCTGCAGGACTTTGGGCCTCCAGGAGCAGAATTGGACCCCCCTGTCATAGAACATTGAAAATAAAATGAGAAAAGTGCCCAGATCGTGTATCATTTCTGATGTATTTTTGAAACCTTTATCTGTGGATATTATTTTATTACTTTACTTTATTTTTAGAATTAATTCAATAATTAATATGATAAAGAAAAATGCATTGTTAAAATAATTAAATTCTTGAAAAGAAAACTTAGTAGTATGGTATAATCTTTTGTTATTATTTCATAGAAAAAATGTGAGCATTTTATGACACTGTAAGGATAGTTACATGTAAAAAATAAAATGTAATGCAACTCCCCCTGGGAACAATTCTTTTTGGATTAATAAGTAATGATATTTGTAACTTGTATTTTAACGTTTTACTAAATATACTTAAAAATGTTGAAGCTGTGATCCTACATACCCGGGATCACATTCACGTGATCAGTCACATGATTGTCTGCTGTAAATAAAATGTCTTATACTTGGAATAATAAGAATAAATTCAGATTTAATTTAATAATAGGAAAATAATATCCTGTTTATTATTTGTTTATTTAATCGCCTGTTTAAAAAAAAAGGAAAATAGAAAAAAAAATGCAATATTAAAATGTTATATAGGCCTACAATCACATGCATAAAAAATATAAACCAAGCAGCTTTATGTTTACCTCATGTAAATAAGAGTTTGCTTTATAGGGATAGTTCACCAAAAAAAATAAATTCTGTCATTAATTACTCACCCTCATGTCTCTCCAAACCCGTAAGACCTTCGTTCATCTTCGGAACACAAATTAAGATATTTTTTACAATTTGTCTCCTCCGAGTCACCCTATAGCGCCATTTTGGAGAGTATCACATACGTAAACAACGTATGTACGTGGATACGTTTTTTACGTTCAGATCAAAGCATAAACCGCATATCCACGTACGGTGCTGCTGACACACAACAGCATACAATGTTTACGTATGTGATGTTCTCCAAAATGGCGCCAGAGTAACGTGGAGGAGACAAATTGCTGAATAAAGTCGTTATTTTTGTGTTCTTTGTGCACAAAAAGTATTCTCGTAGCTTCATAAAATCACGGTTGAACCACTGATGTCACATGGATTATTTTAATGATCTCCTTGCTACGTTTCTGAGCCTTGATCGTGTAAGGATCCTTGCCGTCTATGGGAGGGTCAGAGAGCTCTCGGAATGCATAAAAAATATCTCAATTTGTGTTCCGAAGATTAACGAAGGACTTACAGGTTTGGAACGACATGAGGGGGAGTAATTAATGACAGAATTTTTGGATGAACTACCTCTTTAACTTCTGCTAATCTCTACATTTTTAATGACATCCATCATTTTGAGAGATATGCAAGAAAGATGCAATGCAAGACAGAAAACCATTTAAACTATAGCGTGTCTATTTTCCTTTTTTCAAACAGGAGATTTAAATGATCAAATAATAAATACGATATTATTAAATATGAATGTATTATTTTTCCAAGCATATGACAATTTGTTTATGGCAGACAATGATACGACTGCCCATGTGAGCAGCACGTTCCCGGGTTCGTAGGATCACAGAACTCGCTTCTCCACTGTGAATAAAAAGCCATCTGAATTCATGAGTTTTATCCTTAAAGTTCCATGTAAATTATTTTTATAGACATCCACGTGAGAAACAATTACTGTCTGAATAGGGCTATAGTGTGTACTTTTAGGAAACAATATGAGATGTGAGTTAAGCTGTAGTGTTCAAGTTGAATCTCAATAAAGTTCAATTTAAAGCCACACTGATCTTCACAATGTCAGTAGATCCACTTACAGTACATATAACATGTATTGTGAGAGATGCATACACAAGTATTGTTTTAGAACATTTTGCACACATACAAAGCAATCTATCACGTTGGATAGATGAAAGTAGCATGGGGAAACAGAGTACGCTTTCAAACAAATCGCAGAGTAATCCATTGAGATTCTGCCTCAGTTTGCCCCTGCAAAGGGATTACAAGTCTACCTCGGATCAAAGCTGGGCTTTCTTTAATGTGCTCAGAGGCACACAGCTCATACTCCACTCTTCTTCTGTCTCTGTTTAGTCATTGACCTTGAATTTGTGCAATTAACCGAAAAGATCTTTCTCTTTAGATATGAGCTTTCATTTTTGAGCACACTGAAGGTTTATAGACTGGTTTAAAGAGGGAAGATGATGTTTTCTCCAAAGGTGTTGTCTATTCAGCTTACTGGAGCTGTAATCTGCTTTGTAATGTTTATACAGGCCTCTTGAAAGTTTTTCGATCTCTTTCTATGAACACCCAGTTTCCTGTGGAAATCCCTTTGTTGAGTCTCCTGATCAGGACATTATCTGATTTGTTTTCCGGATTGGCAAATGTCCTGTCCTAAAACAGCTGTTATGAGCTAATCCAGTCACAGTAGCACTGTGAATACACTTTTGTTGTTATACCATTATCTGACTCTGTTTTGAGAAAAAAAAAAATCATCTCCTGAATGTTTTAATACATGGACAAAAATTCTGTCTCATTGTAAAGGTTTTAGCCCTTATTTTAATTTAGGGAATCGATTCTTAAGATTCGATATGGATATGATTAATTGATATTAATCAAAAACTTATAATTTCTAAGGTTTTTAACGACTCGTCCAGCGAATCGTTAAATTCAGTATATCTTTAACAATTCCATTTATCTTATTCGTGGCCAACGATAAAACAAACCAAATAGTACTTTATCAAAATTTATGAGCATAGGTAACGCGATCCTTGGCAAATAGTTTAAGACTTGAAAATCACATAGCACCAGACAAAAGATTTCTTGATAAATGAAACGAGAGTTTATTATGCTATTCTACTAAGATACATGAACTAACTTAATAACACAAACAAAATACATACACGCATACACATTGTAGGCAATGAACTGTTGCGATTTGGAGACAGTTAAAATATATAGCACTGTTTGCTATTTCCACACGATTTACCCGTGCAGATCATTGAGCAGAGAACTCTATTATCTTTACTTTTAGCGATAAATACAACCAAGATTCAGCAAACTTATAGAGCTAGTTGTTTGTTACTTGTTTTAAGTTGAGATGACCGCTGATCCGTTGTTTCCTGGTTGGCAGGAACCCTGCGGATGGTTGGCTCGTTGCGTGACGTCACTCTGGGAATGCCCTTCGGTGGTTTGCTGTTTTCCTGGTGACGCGAGAGTGGTACGCTTGGAAGTTTAACTCTTTGTTAGAGTTCGTTGCACAGCTGCAGGCTTTGAAAGGGTTCTTCAGAAATTTGACTAAGTATTATATTTTATAATATATTCATACATAGTCAATGTTATGTTATAAGTAGCTGAAATAAGCACAAATATCAGGGCATGTCAAAACATCTCAAGGGCCCCAAAATCACCTCAGACCCCAGAGGGTTAAACGATCAGGAGGGTTCTGGGAGGGTCTGTGCTGGAGCCTTTTTCAGATACAATGTCCTTTTGTACTGTTGTTTATTCGAACTTTATTTATGGTAAGCCGGTCAGGGACGACGTTGAAGGTTCTGTTCTATAGGGACATCCAGATGTTTCTTCTCAAATTTCTCCTGGTTTTTATGGGTCTCATGAGATAAAACGACAGTCCTCTAGACAGAGAGGCGTCAGTAGGCTTGGTCAATTTCTGACTCGAAGGGAATCATCTAAGTTTTCTCTTTGGTATGCACGATTCTATAATTGTTTGGTCTTTGTTCAATGAGGTTCTACACTCATGCTTCCAGAGAGCATCTTTTTTTTATGTAAGAGCATGACTGTGTTGTAGTCAGCTCTCTTTGCCCACACGAGGACCCCTCCTCTGTAATTAAGCCGGACTGATAAAGGACCCGAACTTGCTGACAGGGGGATGTGGAGTGCTGGCTCAGCGCTGGATGCCCAGCCCAGGGTCATCAGTGCGGTTTGTATTTGTGACCGGAAGTGAGCTATTATGCACCCATGTTGTGGCCCCTCATTGGTTCTATAAGGATTACAGAAGCATGTATTGGTCTGTCGGTCGGTCGGTCAAATGAGACATAATGGTGAGTTATCACTTTAAAGGTGACATATCATGAAAATCTGACTTTTCCAGGTTTTAAGTGCTATAATCAGGTCCCCAGTGCATCTACCAACCAAGGAAACGTGAAAAAGATAAACCCAGTAACTTTGTTTTAGTAAGCCTTTTTCTACAAGCCTCTGAAAAAACGAGAGCGTCTGATTTCGCTCCCCTAGTGACGTGGCAAAGGGATCTCATTATAATATACAATTATATATGATTATATATTTGTATATAATAATATATATTTGTATATAATAATATATAATAATAATTGTATATCTTATATATATCATTATATTTCAATTATATATGAAAAAGATACATACACAAGCATAATATATAGGCTAATTTGAATCTCCTCTTATATTTCAATTAAAACTATTTTTAATTAAGAATATAATTTGTGGTGACAGTATCAGTATTAATAAATGAAAACACATGTTACACATGCATAGCATAGAATGCAGCAGTATTTAACAAAATATTTACTCATAAATGCAAATGAGTTTTAACGCAACTCATTTGGATTTAAAGAAACAGGCACGAATATCAGAGCGTTTCTGCTTCCACAAAAAATAGGCATTTAATAAATGATGATTGTGATGATGGGGTATTTTGAGCTGAAACTTCAGACACATTCTGGGGACACCAGAGACTTACTGTATATTACATATTGTAAAAAGGGGCATAATATGTCTGATAATGCTGATAACCGAACAATTTCAGTCCCCATTGATGTGCATATGTATTTTTTCTCCATACAGTCGAAGTCACTGGGAACCTAAACTGTTTACCAACAGTTACCAACATTCTTCAAAATATCTTTATTTGTGTTCCACAAAAGAAAGTGGTAAAGGTTTGGAATGACATGATTGTGAGTAAATTTTTGGCTGGACAAACCTAAGGCAAAGTGTTTAATTTTAATAATTAAAAAAAGGTTTAAATAAAATATATAATTTATGTATAATGCCTTTTTAAGACACAAAACAAAGTATCTAAAATAAAAAGTATATAAATTTTCATTTTTAAAAATACATTTGCTTGAGGCAAGTTATTTGTTTTCAAAGAAGATATTTTCTTATTATCTAGTCTTATTAAGCATAACTAAATCTAAATTTATTTTATTTCTAATTATCTAAAAGCCATTGAGAACAGATGAAGATATATTTTCCCTTATCTTATTTATTATTGCTACAGTTTTAGTGCACTTAAAGGCTGCAGTTTGTCTTTATTTATTATGTATTTATTGATGTAGCTTTTAATTCTCTGCTGATGCATCAAGACTATGGAAGGAGGATACAGCAGAGGGTCAGTTTACACATAGTAAACAATGACATTGCAGTTGTAACTGATCCATCGAACAGTATCTCGCCTCATTAACAGCAACAGCAAGTACATAAAGCTCCCATGCATTCTGTATACTCCCTGCTGTTTGTGTGTGTGTGTGTGTGTGTGTGCGCGCGCTCACATTTGCACTTTCTGTACATTGAACATTGTTTCTACAAGCTAATAGCATGCAAATTTATATCAAGTTTGCAAGATGAAAATGGGTTTATTCACCAGAGACTTTGTCAAAACGAGTAGAATGTGCAGGGATGTTTATTCTGTTACGTTCAACATATGTTGTTGCCCTTTTAGTAAATTTAATGGAAAATGTTACCAACTTCAAAAGGTTTTCTTTAAAAGAAGCCCCTCTTTGAATAGCACCTGTGATAGAACCGTCAGGACAAGAGTTGAAAGCAAACAGACAAATCTATTTCATTTTTTCTTTTCGCCAAGCATCTGGCTTCTCGTTGCATCTGCGTTGTTTACAGAATGCTGTATCACGTCCTGCAAGTCTGTTATTTGTTTACAGAAGCATTATTTTTTATCCTTTCCCTCTAATAAACAGTGATGTGTGCAAACAGAGGTCCATGCCGAAGCTTCACGATTAAATTGACCCGCCGTTGTTCACCTGCGTTGGCAATAATGCTACCTAAACACATTTATGCAACAAAATAAATTAGCAAGTGTTTGGGATATTGCTAAAAAAGAACATTGGTTATTATGCTGTCGAGTGGCGGCACTGAGTCTCGGTAGATTGATTTGGGTTCAGTCCCATTTTTGATTTATTACAAATATTGGACACTGTAAGTAGATCAGAACTGCTTTTTATATATTTTTTTTCACCCACAAACATCCCTAAATGTATTATTTCATTTCTCATTAAATAAAATAAACTGATAAGCAATGGCACTGATGTGATTTTAGCCCCATTTATACATTCAACTGTAATGAAATAATAATAAAAAAATAATAATAATAAAAACAAAACACATTTGGCTGTGGGTAGTGATCTGGGGCCGGATTCACGAAAATCTTCTTAGAAATAAGTTAAGAAATTTCTTAAGATAAATTCCACAAAGTTCGTAAGAATGTGCAATTCATGAAAAATTCTTAAGTTCTCAAATATATTCTTAAGAACACCTTATTTTTTTCTTAAGAAGAAAATAAATCTTTATCTGAGTGAATACATGAACTCGCACTTTATTGTCTTTTTGCGCTTCCTGCAGATTACCCTAATAATCATAATAAGCACGCACACTATTTTCATTGCGACTTTTTTGCCTGGTGCTCAGCTTCACTTTTTTAATGCGGTGTGTTTTTGAACAGTTACTTTTAAAATAGCATGTCTCAAGCTGCAGCGATCTGTTTCATTCATTTTTGTGCTGTTTTTTTCGCTCTCATCTGAGTGAACGCTTCCGGTATGTGTGTCCGCACTGCTACAGCAAACGCGTCCTGTGTATCGGCACATTCAGATGTGCTGAATACTGCCAAAGATTATGTCGGATTTATAGGCTAAAATTAAAAGCGTCCAATTAAAGCTCCCTATCTGACTCGTTTTTGTAGAGTAGCTACTGAGTATTGAAGTCAGCAAAAAGAAGCTTCAGACACAGGCTAATCATGACCGATTATTGTTTACATTATCAGTCATCGCTGTCACTTCTGAAAACTCGTGCACATCCCAATTAATAGTCCTTCTATGTATTTTATGTAGCTAGTGTTGTTGTAACGCTTAAATATAAAAAAATCAATAATTAAATAATTCTTACTGTTTGGGATTTAAGACAAGTCTGGGGCTGTCCTAAATTTAAGAAGTTATTTACAATGATTTTTAAGAAGATTCTTTTCAAAAATTTGAATTATTCTTAAGTTTTGTCTTAAGAACAATCTTAAGAAAAAAGATAAGAATATTCTTAAGAAGAATGTTTGGGAATACAAAATATTCTTAACTTTTCACTATTTTGTACTATTTTATGCTCTTTGCCCAGGTACATTTGACATATTGCTATTTGACATGCTATTAATAATTTGGATTTTTATTAAAAATAAAAAAAGAATTAGCTACATGCTACTAACAAAGTGCAAACAAAAAATTATATATGAAAAAGATACATACACAAGCATAATACAGTATATAGGCTAATTTGAATCTCCTCTTATATTTCAATTAACCTGTTAACATGCACCAGGACGCCAGCGCACTGAAAGCTCTTTGTTTGCACATGTCATTGTTTTCAAACAGATAAAGTAAAACAGGACAAAATTAATCTTGACAAACTATATATCATTTTGAAGGTCTAAGCCTCAAGCAGTATCGCTGTTTTTCGATAGAAAGCTTATAAAGGAATGTATTTGCTAAATTTGTGTAAGCAGTACACATCAAAACATGTATAAAAAAAACGCAGTACATACCAGATTCATCCTGATAACGACTCTCAAACGTATCCACTGCTGTAAATCCCGGTTAAGATAAGGGTCCACAGAACAACATTCCATCGAGCACTTTTAGTCCAAAGAAACAACAACGTTGTAATTTGGATCGTTATTCATTTGTTTAAGTCTCATCTCTTCAGGGAGAGTTATTGTTTGTGTCCGTTTTGGAACAAATTACGCTCAAAAACAGCGTCTTGGTGGTAAAAAACAGCATGATTTTGTAGCAGGCAATGTCCCAAACAGAATGAGATCATCCAAAAAAAAAAAAGTCAAAGATACACGGAAGATTGTTTATTTGAATTCTGGTGCTCCCTCGCGACGGAGCGTGACGCACGCTGTGACGCACCTGTTGTGATGGGGGCGTAACTTAGCGATCTTTTTTGCACAAATAAACTTTTTTTTTTTTCTTCTTCAACAGTTTTCATATATGTTTGCGTGTTTTGTGGGGAATTGCCTGTATCTGTATGATTAACATCTGTATGGCTGATAATCAGCATGTAATTACTGACCGTTCACAGATATCAGTGTGAATGCAGTCTATATAAAAGGCCATTATAATGTGATTATTGACTATATTGGGCGGCCATCTGTATGATTAGCATCTGTATGAATGATCCTCAGCCTGTGATTACTAATGTATGAGCAGGAGCATCTGTGTGGAAATCAGAGTATGTACTTAAGTTATTTTTTTTTATTATTATTGTTTTTTTTTCATCACTCAAAAATTATTATTATTGTATTTTTCTAGTGCTCAAATAAATCACTTACACGATGTAAACTAGAAAAATGGCTGCAGGAATCTCATTTTTCATGGTATCTTCTTCAGATTTGAAATATAAACTCATGAGACATGTGACTTTCAACCCATTACTTTTCTGGATTGCTCCAGGACTGATTTCATGTATTTTTATATGAAATTTACAGTGTGGTACAATTTTTATCAAGGCACTTCAGTGTCTCATACAAATTCATACGATTTTTGCTAAATCGTACGTATTTTACGAGTTGCACAATTCATATGAATTTGTACGAATGACCTACACCTAACCCCACCCCTAAACCTACCCGTCACTGGGGTTTAGACAAATCATACTAAATTGTAGGAGTGAGGTCGTACAAATTCATACAAATCAGCAACCTCGTAAAATACGTACGAATTGGTCGTGAGATGGTGTTGGGGATAGCTTGAATGAAAGTCTGCTTGATCAATATAATGTTACATTCTGCACAAGTACTTAATGAAGAAAAAAGCTTAAAACTGCTGTATTTTTTCTCACACACAGTATAAATGTGTGTATGTGCATATCATTTTTATAATTTAGTAGTTCACTGACATTTGGTTCACAGATATTTAAATTTATTTTGACCTAAAGCAATTGAATTACCATGATTACTTTTGGAGACAAAAGTAGGTCAATTTCTGTACTCGGGTTTGAACTCTTTGCTCTTTTAATTGTAATTCTAAAGGTTATTTTCTGCTCTGTATTAAATAGTTAACAATTTATAGGTGCTTTTCGGCCATCTGGCCCAAACTTTTCCCAATAATACCTCTTTCTACCAGGTATAACACAAAGCATAACTTTATACTGTATGTCTGAAGTAAATTAAAATGTTCAGATAAAGCAGATGCTTGCCTTTTAAACTATGGTATCTGAGCCCATAGAAAAACCCTTAAGTGCACCGGTTGAAAACAAATCTGATGTCAATATATTTTGGGCATCACTCAACATAAAATCTCTCAGAGTATAGCATGTGCGTGGCTGTAAAAGCCTTTTCATTCAATGCTTTTTGAGTGGGCTCCAAGATTAGAGGACTATCTCAGTCTATTGCGTTTTTCCCTCTTTGCCTCTAGCTACGGTAATGGGCTAGCAAAAACGACGTTGACATTCTTGCAACTTTAAGCTCCTGGAGTGTTTCTTTTGATATCTATTTTTTTTTTTTTCGTTTTCTACCCGTCGGATGGTACTTGTAGAAAACAACAAAGGTGAAGAGAATAAATCTGCAGGGCGCCTTCTGATCGGAACGGAGACATTTTTTTTTTTTTTTTTTACCGTTCCCTTAATGTTATCTGTGGAAAAATGAAATTGTGTTGTTCTTGGAAATGAAGATTTTCAGAAGGGTCGTGTCTTCTGTTCACCATGTGAGCCTACATATTAAAATGAAAATAAATGTTACTGTCAATCTGTTGGCCGTCCGTTGTGTCATCTTGTATGCATAGAGCAAGATTTTATTTAAGCATTTGTTTTTGGTTCTGTTATGTCTTATAGCACAACTAAATACACTCTTTCTTAAGACTCTTTCTTATTATTACATGCTATAAATCAAAATTTCAGAGAAGACATTATGCAGTTCTGAAACGCAATCACAGGAAATGTTATTGCTGCCAAATAAGGGACCAGTGATTCGTTTTTAGGGTTCAAATACATTTTCCACGCTGTGAAGGTTACATGCTGTGCTGAGTAAAGACTTTGTGTATTATTATTATTTTTTTATTTGTGACAGTTTATTATTTGTGACAACAGATCAGATCATATTTTGTGACCAATGCATGTGGAAATTCATTATAAGGGTTCACATACTTTTTTAGATGTGTACAATTCTGCTTGATATTATTTTAATTATTTTTTTTTGCTGTGGATTAAAAGGGGAACTGCATAGAATGAAATGTCAATCCGTATATAATATGAATAAACAAACAGAGACAAATAGGAGAAAAGGGTGCTGAACTCTCAAGGGCACAAAAAAACAATTTATCATTTCTGTGAAATCCTCCTTTATGGATGGATGGTGAATGCTACAGCGCTTGTCATAAATAAATATTTATCTGTGTTCCCTGCGGCCTCATCTTTCAGGCCTGCGCTCAACACATATGGGAGCTGTTGAAACTTTTGATACGAATCTGTCTCTTGGTTTATTACCTGGTAACAGTTTTATGGAGTCTTGGCCACATTCTCCCATAACAATTACAGAGTTGTCATTCACGCCATGATCTTCAACGACGGCCGAGTGACACGCCACATTAAGAATTATGCTATTCTGCATTTTTTTTCTTTCTTTGTTTGTTTGGTCTTCAGTATGTGCAGCACAAGTATGCAATTACGCATCAAACTAATTTAGAAAAATCTGCTGAACATCCAGACTGAGGGATGCAGGCTTTTGCTTAATGTTGAAATTGAAATCAATCTCAAGGGGCTTTTTATGCAAATGCTCAAAACTGTTGATCTAACACCTCCTGTTTTGCAGTACAGTACGTAAGGTAAAATTTAATTATGCTTGTCTGTGTCAAGTTTTAGTTTTTATTATTAGGAATAAAATACAGCTTGTTTTCATATTTTCCACATCAAAATAACTTGCTTTGGCAATCTTTTGAGGAACTGTCACCATATCCTAATTTAATATGCAGATAAATATAATTATGCCATAAAAGGTTTGTAGCAGACAATTTAAGTTTTGTCTGGTCAGATTTGTAAATATACATGTCACAGACCTGCATTGTTGGGACAGGAGCAATTTAGGGCAAATAAAAAAATAGAAAACAGGTGATGTCAACAGGTGATTGTAATTATGATTTGGTACAAAAGCAGCATGATTTTCACTTTTGCCAACAAATACGTGAGAAAATTATTGTGGTTCCATTTTGGATATTTCACCTTTATAACATAATTAAAAGATTCAAGGAATCTGGAGGAATTTCAGTGCGTAAAGGACAAGGGCACAAGCCTTGGTGATCTCCGATCCTCAGGCGGCACTGCAAAGAATCGTTTCATCTATAAGAAAACATGGGCTTACTTTGGCAAAGTGCAAGTTTTCCACAAATGAAAAAGTACTGTGCCAAAAGGAAGCCCTATGTTAACCGTTAGGCATCTGGGATGGACCATCACACAGTTGTGTAAATGAATCAGTATTTCAGGTAAAATGGACACAAAGAAGAAAAGGATCATCCAGACTGTTACCAGCAACAAGTCCAAAAGCCAGGGTCTGTCATGGTATGGGGTTGTGTCAGTGCCCTTGGCACAACTTGCACTTCTGTGATGGCACCATTAATGCTGAAAAGTACATAGAGATTTTGGAGCACAATATGCTGCCTTCAAGAAGACATCTTTTCCAGGGACGTCCATGCATATTTCAACAAGACAATTTCTGCACACATTACAAAGTCCTGGCTGCGGAGGAAGAGGGTACGGGTACTTGACTGGCCTGCCTGCAGCTGTCTCCAATAGAGAATGTGTGGCGCATTTTGAAGCGCAAAATGCGACAACGAAGACCCCGTACTGTTGCCCACCTTAAGACTTGTTTGCAGGAAGAATGGGACAAAATTACACCTGAAACACTTCATCACTTGGTGTCTTCAGTCCCTAAACGTCTTTTAAGTGTTGTGAAAAGGAATGGCAACATTACAAAGTGGTAAATGCTTTACTGTCCCAACTGGAATGTGTTGCAGGTCTGAATGACAGGAAAGGATGTATATTTACAAATGACATGAAGTTGACCAGACAAAACATGAAATATTTTGTGTTCATATTGTCTGCAATGAAATACAAGTCAAAATAAATTTAGAAATCACTACTTTCTTTTTTTATTTGCGTTTTCCATACTGTCCCAACTTTTTCTGATTTTGGGTTGTATAATTATGCCATGGTTTGTAGGTTTAAGAGAAATTTGTACGACATTGTTTTCAAATAAAAATAGAAAACTTTTCATGATTTTCACTTTTTATGTTGTGGCCATTCATTTACATGACAACAGCATTTTGGGGCCTGAAAACTTTTGAAAACAGGTTTCAAAGTGCAAGCTTTTGAAAAAGGATACCGTTATCGTCTCATTGTAAACTATGAAAACACAAATTTTACAGAAAATGGTGACATTACACACACGCATTACGTGTGTAGCGTTTCTTTACAAATTAGCATTGCCAGCTACTGACCTGGGCTGCGTTTTCCAAAAGCATTGTAAACTTAAATACATTGAAACCAATGGAGCTACAATCAACTTAAGCTTACGATGCTTTTGGGAAACGCAGCCTAGGTATGCATAATACAGGATTTTCAGAGGTTTTTAGACATTTTCACAGATCTGTGTGAACGGGGATCGTTTTGACAATGATGTCCTCTGCACACAAAACTTTTCAAAAACACAAACGAAAAACTTTCAGTTTTTCGCTTTCGTTCCTCGTTGTCATGTAAATGTACCCGTATTCTGTTGAAAAGTGTATCACCATAACTCTGTGGTACTTTATTAGCTAATACTTTATAACTCAACCAGTGTTGTGACATAGATAGGGATCTGTCTAATTGGAATAATCTGTCTTAATTGGAACTAGTTTAACAACAGACATTATTTTATAATTCTATTTAGTGGCACTAATGGTGCAAAATTTAACATTACATGCTAATGCTAAAAATAACAACTACTTTTGGCTTTTATCAGTAAATTAGATCAAAACAGGCACTTTACCATTACATTTAAACTAATCACTCTGCAGTAAATTTGCTGTACAGTGTGTTGGAGGTAAACCAGTCGTACTCAGTAAAATCCTGTTCAGCACTGTTCAGTTTGTGATTGCACCATTGTTATTGGAAACGTTGTCTCTACTGCTGCCAGCTTTGCCAAAGTGATCCAGCTAAATTACATTCTTCTCCACACTATTTATTGCTGCAATTTTCACTATAAAGTTAAATGTTTCTCACAGCATTTGTGACAGATGTGTGGTGGACACTGCAAAGATTGCAAGGCTATCATTTTCGGCCTCCTTTGTGTGCATTTTTTCCCTGTCTCTGTGTTTTGAAAATGAGCTTCTGTACTCGTAAATCTAGAAGAGATATTCTGAGGGAAATGGCCCTCAACTCACAATCCCTTTTCATTTTCTTTACATGAAAGAAATATGTAACCTCATACAAATGAGATGAAACACTGGTTGTTTCAGGTATCTCTATACAACGACCACTGAGAAAAACGCAAGCTAACAATGGAGGAATATGTTCAAAAGTGGCTTTTGAACACTGATTGGAAAGTATCTTTTTATAAAAAAGAGGGTCATATTGTCATGACAGAAAATAAAAAAAAAGAAAATTTTAAATTGTATCCAGTATTTTAAGACATTACATGAAAATGCCCTCCATAGTAGAAATGACTATTTATTACACTACTCTCATGTGATGTAGGACCGTTTGCTGTTTTTATTGCTTCATTTCAGGTCATTGAAAGTTTACATTGGAATAACTGATAAGTTACGTTGGCATTACTGATAAAACAAGATCACAGGAACAACATACAATGTTTAAGAGGCCAAATTTGATTTCGCTCTTTTCAGCCTTCCTCTTCCAGATTATCGATTTATCTCAGAGATACTAAATCTAGTGAAAGTTACCCAGCCAAAGTAATCTCTATCCATCCATATCACTGGCAGTGTAGCCCTTCCCGCCACCACCCATCCTCTGAGAAAACACATCCTCACTCAGAACCAGGAAGACATCAGACAGATTGAATTGCATGAAAGCGTTTAACTCTCTGAGAAAATGTATACCTCCCTCGGTGGGAGATTCTTTCTCTACTCCACAGTCTTATTCGTTTAATTTCCCTCGGCCTGATGCAGACTGTATTACAACATTGATCAAAGAGCAGATAACACTGCACACTGCTAATGGCCTCCTCTTTCTGATCACAATTCTCCTGACTGCTGTGAGTCGCTGTTGCCCTGATGTGTTGTGTATGTCCCCAAAACCCAGTTAGCTCAAGTACCATATCTTCAGTAATTATAGTGCCTTTTTTTCCAAATAGAAAGCCTTTTTTTACCACTAGATTTTGAGAGATGGCTGCTGGTGCAATACTCCCCGCCATCATTCTAAGATGTCCTGGGTGGTTGCCAGGGTGTTGTGATTGTTGGTAGTGTACTGCTATGTGTTTTCCAGGGTGTTTTTGTGGTTGCTAATTGGTTACTAAGGGGGTGTTTACACAACATCATTTTCAACTAAAAACTTTATGCATTTTGGCTGTTTATTTTATAACAACAGCGTTTTGGGGGTCTCAAAGCACAAAACTAAAAATGGTTTCAAAGTGGAAATTTTTGAAACTGATACCTTCTGTGTAAACCATAGAAATGTGATTTTATGAAAATGGTGGCGTCACGTGCATGTGTATTACATGTTCAGCTTATAGCTATGTGTTTAGTGTTTGCTCATAGTGTTTCTTTACAAAGTGATTTCGCCAACTACTGGCCTAACATGCATAATATATTTTGTCGTTTTTGGTGATTGTTTTGACAACATTGTCATCTGTATGGTAAACTTTTCAGAAACTTTTCAGATTTAGTTCCAAGCCTATATGAATGTCCTTCTTCACAAAATAAGAATGAACCAAAAGGAGAACCCCCACTAGATAAGTCAATGGATACCTGCAACTGTTTGGTTATCCACATTCTTTCTCTTTTTTTGTATTCAACAGAAGAAAGAAACTCAGAGGCTTGGAAGAAATTGAGGGAGAGTAGTTAATGATGACAGTGTTTTCATTATTGGGTGAACCATCCCTTTAAGAAAGGTCAACAAATATTGTAATAAATGTATGGCTTCTTGTCAGTTAATGTGAGTCATGCAATAATGCAGTTAATGAAGTGTTATCCAAATTTTTATGTTTGTTAAAGGGATAGTTCATCCAAAACTAAAATTCTGTCATTGATTACTCACCCTCATGTCATTCCAAACCAAATTCCAGACTGTTCATCATTCAGAACTTTCTGACCCTGCATAGACAGTAACGCAACTATCTCTTTCAGGGCCCTGAAAGATAGTATAGACATCGATAAAATAGTCCGTTACATCAGTAGTTCAACTATAATTTTATGAAGCTATGAGAATACTTTTTGCATGCAAAGAAAACAATTTCTTCTTTTCTGTGCCAATCTTCGACGCGTTCGACATGAGAGTACCATGATGGGTGACGAAGTCTGACACGGAAGAGAATTATAATTTTTTTGCATAAGTATTCTTGTAGCTCCAAATGTTGGAATATTTAAGAGTAATAAATGTAAAAAAAATAGTATTTACTTTATTTATTTATATTTGTTTATTTTTTATTTTTATTTTTTTGCAGTGATTTTCAGTGGGTTGTCAAATCTGTTCAGTTTTCAGTTTGATTGAATCTTTAATACATTGCCATTTATGAATGGGTATTAGTTTTCAGCATTAAAACTGAAAATGTCTTAATTATAAACACACTGGTTACAGTTTTACCATTTACTGCACTTTCTGATACTGATATTCTTCCATTTATTTTCCTATATCAGCTAATGAAACGGAAGTCTCACACATTCACAGAAAACAGAAAACCTCCGCTTTGAAAAATAAGGTGGATAAAGTGCCAAGTGGATCTTTATAGGCTTACAAATGTAATTTCCATTTTCTAACAAATAAACCCACATTTGAGTGATCTCATATCAAAACCAGGATTATGACTTTGCACAATCCTCATAATATCATACTTTGTTTGCTGACCCTTGGCAGAGTATCATCCAGTTGTTTTATTATATGCCCATTTGAGCAATACGGGCGTTTTATTAAGCCCTAAGAGAAAGATATCCATATTTTTTTTACAAGAGAGGGATTGGTGCATGGACCATTTGGGCCTTTATACAGATCACTGTCATATCTCGTCTTATGTTGGGAAAAAAATTGAAAAGCAGCATCTGCTCCCTTTTTGTCTTCAGTTTGAAGAATTTGAACTCTTTAGTTAGACTTTAAGTGAGGTACGTTGTTCTAACCTGGCAGGTCTTGACCCTAAATTTTACAGTTGTTCCCATCAATGGCATATGCAGAAGAAACAGTCTCTCATTAACCTGAACTGAGACTAAACAACAAAATCTGCTCCACATTGCACCTTATTCGGGCTAAGAACCACATTCTTACACAAAAAGAGATAGTGTTTCCTCAGCTGTAGTAAATGTGTGTGTTTTGTACTATTTGTATGTCACGGAGCATTGTTTGCTCTTGCAGTTGCACCATATTTCATGCAGCTTACCATTAAAACACAAAAATGGATTTAGCTGTCATATTTTCCTCACAGCCCCCACCCCTTTTTCATTTCCACAAAGCAGCGGCTCATTTCACTAATTAGTTTAGGACTTGTAGTTTCAGTTAAAAAGTTAAAAGGCATTGAGCTTGACTTAACAAGCCCTGCCTCATAATCCTCTGTTTCTTTTAGTAAACACACTGGGTAATAATCTTAAAAAAAAAGAAGAAACGTCTCTCTTTTCAGGAGTCTGAATTTTAAAGATAATTTTGTAAAATCCAAATATGCTTCAGAGCTCTTTATTACAAGGTGTTTAAATGTTTTTTTTCATGCTTGTTCACATGAGCATCCACATGCACCTGTGGAAAAGGTTTACATGTAAAAGAAAATGAACAGTTCACAGTTCCAGAAGAAAGCCACAATACTGACTGCTACTTACTGATTGGCACTTTGGATATTGACCCCCGCTCTGTTCAGGGACTCTTTATTCCATTTCTGTTCATCAAATGAAAAAGAATATGTTTATATATTAAATATATTTATTCATAAATAATATAAATTATGTGAATATAACATACAGGTGCATCTCAATAAATTAGAATGTTGTGAAAAAGTTCATTTTTTTCTTGTAACTTATTTAAAAAAGTGAAACTTTCATATATTTTAGATTCATTACATGTAAAGTAAAACATTTCAAAAGTTTTTTGTTTTAATTTTGATGATTAGAGCTTACAGCTCATGAAAGTCAAAAATCAGTATCTCAAAATATTAGAATATTTACATTTGAGTTTCAATAAATGACCATCCATACAGTATAAATTCTGGGTATCTCTTGTTCTTTGAAACCACAATAATGGGGAAGACTGCTGACTTGGCAATGATCCAGAAGACGAACATTGACACCCTCCACAAAGAGGGTAAGTCACAGAAGGTCATTACTGAAAGGTGTGTCTGTTTACAGAGTGCTGTATCAAAGCATATTAAATGCAAAGTTGACTGGAAGGAAGAATTTGGGTAGGAAAAGGTGCACAAGCAACAGGGATGACCGCAAGCTTGAGAATACAGTCAAGCAAAGCTGATTCAAACACTTGAGAGAGCTTCAACCTGTCAAGGAGTGGACTGGCTGGAGTTAGTGCATCAAGAGTCACCACGCTCAGACGTCTTCAGGAAAAGGGCTACCAAGCCACTTCTGAACCAGAGACAAAGTCAGAAGCATCTTGCCTGGGCTGTGGAGAAAAAGAACTGGACTGTTGCTCAGTGGTCCAAAGTCCTCTTTTCAGATGAAAGTAAATTTTGCATTTCATATGGAAATCAAGGTCCCAGAGTCTGGAGGAAGAGTGGAGAGGCAGAGCAGAATCATTTTTACATGTTGCTTGAAGTCCAGTGTGAAGTTTCACACAGTGAGTGATGCATATTGGCTGCCATGTCATCTGCTGGTGTTGGTCCACTGTGTTTTCTGAAGTCCACAGTCAATGCAGCCATCTACCAGGAAATTTAGAGCACTTCATGCTTCCTTCTGCTGACAAGCTTTATGGAGATGCTGATTTCATTTTCCAGCAGGACTTGGCACCTGCCCACACTGCCAAAGGTACCAAAAGCTGGTTCAATGACCATGGTGTTACTGTGCTTGATTGGCCAGCAAACTCACCAGACCTGAACCTCATAGAGAATCTATGGGGTATTGTCAAGAGGAAGATGAGAGACACCAGACCCAACAATGCAGATGACCTGAAGGCCACTGTCAAAGAAACCTGGGCTTCCATACCACCTCAGCAGTGCCACAAACTGATCACCTCCATGCCACGCCGAATTGAGGCAGTAATTAAAGCAAAAGGAGCCCCTACCAAGTATTGAGTACATATACAGTAAACGAACATACTTTCCAGAAGGCCAACAATTCACTAAAAATGATTTTTTTTTATTGGTCTTATGAAGTATTCTAATTTGTTGAGATAGTGAATTGGTGGGTTTTTGTTAAATGTGAGCCTAAATCATCACAATTAAAATAACCAAAGACTTAAACTACTTCAGTCTGTGTGCATTGAATTTATTTAATACACGAGTTTCACAATTTGAGTTGAATTACTGAAATAAATGAACTAATCTATTGAGATGCACCTGTATATGCATGTAAATACATGCAAATATTTTCAATATATACATGCATGTGTGTGTATTTATACATAATAAATATACAAAGTACGCACACATATATTATGTAAACAAACTTTAATTTTGGATGCGATTAATTACGATTAATCATTTGACAGCTCTAGTTTATACTAATATTTATTTACACATAATAATGTATATACTGTATATATTTTTAACACACATTGAATTTAATATACAGACAGTTCTGCAAGAGGAAAAGTATCCCAGAGTATCATACCTAGACTCATGTACTTTCCAACTGTTCTCAGTGCCATATGCAAATACTGCTGGTATTTTTTAAGAATTTTTGTAATAATGCTATTAAAGAATTCAATACATTTTTTAAATTAATTTGTTAAATTTTTATATTTGTTATACAATACACTGCCCATCAAAAATGTGGGGTCTGTAAGATTTTTATTTTTAGTGTTTTTAAAAGAAGTTTTGAAAAAAGTCTCTTTTGTTTATCAGAAATATTATGAATCGGTAATATTGTGAAATATTATATTTCAAAACAACTTTTTCCCTTTTGAATATACTTTAAGATGTAATTTATTCCTATGATGGTAAAGCTGAATTTTTCAGCAGCCTTTACTCAGATATGATTTTAATATGCCAATTTGCTACTCAAGGAACATTTCTTATACAGTCATAGCCAAAACTATCGGCACCCTTGGTAAATATGATCAAAGAAGGCTGTGAAAATTAATCTGCATTGTTAATCCTTTTGATCTTTTATTAAAAAAAATCACAAAAATCTAACCTTTCATTGGATAATAAGAATTTAATATGGGGGGAAATTTCATTATGAAATAAATGTTTTTCTCTAATACACTTTTGCCACAATTAACGGCACCCTTTTATTCAATACTTTTTGAAACCTCCATTTGCCAATTTAACAGCTATAAATTTTCTCCTATAATGCCTGATGAGGTTAGAGAACACCTGACAAGAGATCAGAGACCATTCCTTCATCCAGAATCTCTCCAGATCCTTCAGATTCACAGCTCCATGACGGTGTTTCTTCTCTTCAGTTTACCTCACTCATTTTCTACAGGGTTCAGGTCAGAGGACTGGAATGGCCATAGCAGAAGCTTGGTTTTGTGATCAGTGACCCATTTTTGTGTTGTTTTTGAGGTTTGTGTTTGGATTATTGTACGGTTGGAAGATCCAAACATGGCCCATTATAAGATTTCTAACAGAGTCAGTCACTTGTTGATTTTTTATCTGTTGTTATTTGATAGAATCCATGATGCCATGTGTCTAAACAAGATGTCCAGGACTTCCAGCAGAAATATAGGCCCACAACATCAAAAATACAGCAGTATATTTCATTGTACACATGGGGTACTTTTTATCCCTGTGTTCACCAAACCCATCTAGAGTGTTTGCTGCTAAAAAGCTCATTTTTTAGTTACATCTGACCATAGAAGCCAGTCCCATTTGAAGTTCCAGTCGTGTCTGACAACTGAATATGCTGGAGTTTGTTTTTGGATGAGTGAGGAGAATTTTTCTTGAAACCCTCCCGAACAACATGTGGTGATGTAGGGGATGTTTGACAATTTTTTTTAAGGTTTTCTGACCCCGAAACTCAACCTTTATCTACAATTCTCGAGCTGTGGTCCTTGAAGAGTCTTTGTCCACTCAAACTCTCCTCCTCACCGTGCATTAGGACGATATAGACACGTTCTCCTCTTCCAGGCAGATTCATAACATTTTCTGTTGATTGGAAATTCTTAATTATTGCCCTGATGGTGGAAATGGGAATTTTCACTGCTCCAGCTCTTTTCTTAAAGCCACTTCACTAATTTGTGAAGCTCAATTATCCTTTGCTGCACATCAGAAATATATTCTTTGGTTTTTCTCATTGTGATGGATGATTAAGGGAATTTGGGCTTTGTTTTCCCTCCTATTTATATTTGTGAAACAGGAAGCCATGGCTGGATAATTTCATGTTCATAATCACCCTGGAGTGCTCAAAATTGTGAATATGAATGGGAATATACTTCAGAGATATTTTACTCATAAGAATTTCTAGGGGTGCCAATAATTGTGTCCAACGTGTATTTGAGAAAAACATTTATTTCATAATGATATTTCTCCCCATTTTAAATTCTTGTTATCCAATGAAAGGTTCGATTTTTGAGAATTTTTTAAATAAAAGAACAAAAGGATTAACACTGCAGATTAATTTTCACAGCCTTCTTTGATCATATTTACCAAGGGTGCCAATATTTTTGGCCATGACTGTAAATGTTGACAACAGTTGTGTTGCTTAATATTTTTGTGGAAACTGTAATACATTTTGATGAATAGAAAGTTAAACATAACAGCATTTATTTGAAGTAGATGTTTTTAACATTGCAAAATGTTTTTACTATCACTTGATCAATTTAATGTGTATTTGCTAAATAAAAGCATTCATGTCCCTTTAAAAAGTCTTAATGACCGACTTTCATTAAGACCTTAGACCAGGGGTGCCCACACTTTTTTTGTGTGGGGATCTTCTTTATTCAAATGATAAACTCACCGAGATCTACCAAGTGAAAAATAAATAAATAATAAAATACATATAAAATAAAGAAATAAAAAAGCTTGTTGGGATGTATCTTTATATTGCATTCATTTAATTTTTAATAAAAAAAATATAATAATAATAAAATAATGTTCAATTCTTAGTACCCCTGTAGAACTGTGCCTCCATTTACCTAAAGCAGTGGTTCTCAACCTTTTTTACTCCAAGACCCCCTCCTCTCCAAATCAATACTGGAAGCCCAAACTTTTCTATTCACTAAAACCTTTGTATTTGTTATTACTTTTCAATTACATGTATTTTTTAAACGAAACAAATTCAAGATAGATTTAAATATTCCATGTTCTTTTTTGCAAACATCCTTTGCAAAAATGTCACTGCAGATATTCTATACAACTTAAAAGTATATATTTTATTATACAGTAATTTTAACATATAAGCAAGTCAACCTGCCATACCAAACAATACTACAGGGAGATGCCAAAGGACTGCATATAAACTACTATAGGGGTCCATTCAGAATCACTAAACACACCAAAATACAAATGAAAAATGAAACCATTCTGAACTCAGCGATCTGAAGGCGGCTTGACGACGCCATCAGTGAATAGTTCCTCTGTCAGAACAGGCTGTTTGGAGCGTCTGATGCCCATATAAACACCACTATCCTCTCAAACTTCTCCAAAACACGCGAGCATCCATTATAAAACACTCGCTGTATTCAACTACATGAATATACTGAGCTGCATTCAAGTAGAAATATGTTATAGTGATCAGTGCGCCGAGAGCGCACATACACGGTTCGTTTGCACATCAATTATAAGGGACACAACGCGCGTCTAATGCACGATCCTGTATGTCACTGTAATCTTCTTTACCCTGAATCGTCGTCCATCAAAACTTTAGGCTACTTGTGTGACACTGGCTTCCTTTATCCAGCCGAGAGCTAGTTTGCGTATCATATGCTCATACAGCGGTTTTGAGCCGCCGTTCAGTCTGTATTTCACACAGTGCGATGAGAAACAGTTTGCTGCTCCGAAACACAGAACATCATAGAATGCGTGGAGAGGTGGTGCTGTTATTTATTTATATATATTTTTACATTATTTAACATATTAGTCATAACATTAGCGAATATATAATATTTTAGTTTTAAGTTATCTCGCGCCCCCCTGGTTGAGAACCACTGACCTAAAGCGCGATCTACCAGCATTGCCTTCGCAATCGACTGGTAGATCGCTATCGACCTATTGGGCACCCCTGCCTTAGACTTTCGTGGGTTCACCCAATCAGATTTACAACCAGAACTATCCATTTTATAAATACATGTTTCATGTTTAACATGAATTTTTCATTAACTCACAAAAACAATATTTCAAATGTTGTAATATTTTCATGTCATATCATAGCTGAAGGGCAAGATAAACAACACAAGTCTAGGAGTCTATGAGTTGGTACTCTATTTTTCAAATTGGATAATTACTACACCTGCATATAAAAGACATTAACACACATACAGGCTGTGTGCTATTAGATAGCTCTGCTAGACAGCCTGTGTTAATTGGCTCCGTTAGCTACAGCAGTTCACATGAACTATGAGTTTGTGGGATATTCATCCATCACGCAGCCTGGCAAGTTAGGGAGAGATCTATAGATGAGGCTTCATCAGCCCAGAGAGACTGATGGGGCAATATAGCAAAGTGATGTGGAAAGTCAAGGCTGATTTGTAAGTGTATGACAGTGGTTCTCAACCTTTCCCTCTATTCTCTATTCTAAGTCTCACAAGCAGCATATCATTTCAACATGCATATGACATCATCAGTACAACCAAACAGTCATCATTTTAGGCAATTTTATGTAATATTATAAAATATAAATTGTAACATTTTAGTTCATTTTAATGTGAAAATGTAATGTTAAATGTAAATAATTTAAATAATGTTGAAATGTAAAACTAGCTATAATTTGAAAAATTGTTTAAAATAATAATATTAATAATAATAATATACTGTTGTTGAGGCAATGCAAGAAATTTGCCTAAGACTGGAATACATTATGCAACTTAAAAAAAAAATTTTTTTTTTTTTTTTAAGTTTTGTATTCATTTTATATTGCTATATAATAATAATAATAATAATAATAATAACAACAACAACAACAACAACAAAAATCATTAACTCAAATACATTTATGTTTATTTATTTATTTAGATATTTTAATTTTATTTATTTTATAACAACAACAACAATCATTAACTCAAATACATTTACATGTTTGTTTATTTATTTATATATTTATTTATATTAATTTTTATTTTATTATTTTATTTAATTAATCTATTTATTTATTTTATTTATATCCCCCATTCATTACATCTTTATTGCTGCTGTGTGTCCAAAATGCCCTCACACACATGCAGCACTATGAAATTAGTTAATTTGGTCACCAGAAAATGACTAGGTTTTATGTGATGAGAAATAATTGCTGAATCGTGACTTCAAGTCTGTTTTATTTGTTTAATCAGAGGAAAACCTGAATGTTGTTTTTAAGAAGTGGATGTCTCAGGCTGCAGATTGAGAAGCACTGGAGTATGGCTGAAAACTCACTGCTTTTAATGCAGATGGAAGACCCACTTGTGTTTGTAATGTCAGTGTGAGTAAGACTCTGACTCATCACTTTACTGGCCTCACTGTGCTGTGGTTAAACTACAGAGTAATTACTTCACATGCTTTGACACCATACTGTCAGACCCGAGGTACTGGTATTCCAAATATTGTGCGTTTTTAGAGTACTTTTCCCCACGCTTCTCTCTCTCCTCTCGACAGAAACCTTGAGAGACCTATATTCGGCAGATTTATTGTGCCAGTGGGAATACCATGTCAATATCAAATTACATATTGGCACATATTACATATTATCTCTGTCCTCCAGAGCCCTGTAGCTTCCTGCCTGATTTACAGCTGTTGATTGGTTAACAGTCCACATCGCTGATTTACGACCACCCCTATACCACACCTCAGAGATGCCACTGACTGCACCAGCTGTGCTGCTGTATTACATATAAACCTAGAGCACTCAAGCCGGCACATAAACCAACGGAGAACCCAGAAAACTGGGATGCCGTTCAGTTTCACTTATTCAGGGTCTGCAGGACAAGATGGATGGATGGATGGATGTTCATTTAATGATATGTACTCCAATAATTCTTTCATTACACCTTTGATTTTTTTTAACAGTATATTATGAACATATTTAAATCATTGTTTATTTTCTCCCACATATCTGTACATGACTTTAACAGACAGACTGATTGGTTGATTGATTGATGACTTATTATTTATTTGTTAGTTTTTTAGAAGATGTTCTTCTATATTATATGAAATATTGGAGGTGTAATGGTACTATATAGTGGTTGTATTTAAATTATTTAAATCATTATATATATTTTTTCAAATATCTTTAATTGTTTTTTTTTCAATATTGAAAGTAGTTCATGGGCATGCAGTTTCTTCAGTATTGCTTACTTGTAGTTGATTCCTTGTACACTGCATACTGTTTAGTGATTTAAAAAAAGAAGAAGAATCTGTTCATCCTTTTTTGCAGTAGTCTTGCAGTGATCTTGCCTGGGGCTCTACTAAACCTGTGCTCTTACCTCTGCCATATACTTCAAATCAATAGCAGAGACGCTGGGCAAAAGTCATTGATTTCCATTAGACTCGTACTTCTATATACATTTCTTATTGATAAGTGGTTTTTATGATATTGAAAGTGTCAATGAATCATATGATTTCTACTTACCCTTACAGAAAAGTACAGTGCTGGTGCACAGGGAAGGTTTCGAATGGTAATACCATGATACTTTGATATTTACCATGGTGCTGAATAATAAGCCATGGTATTTACATGATACATTTCCAAAAAACATACAGTGGTACCAAAATATGCAGAAATACTTGCTGTAAAATGTCACACGCACTGTAAAGAAAATAAAAAAACACTTTCGCCATCGTATTCATTCTTATATTTTCATTTGCTTAAAATATCTCCATAATGGACTCTCATAGCAACAGCACGAAAGCAACAGCTGTTATTTCTGCTATTTTAATAACAGTGCTTGCAAGTAGCTCAGATACTTTTGACATCAAGTTAATAGCATGTAAAGTTAAAGTGAAGGGCTAGTGTGAACGCAAAACAGTAATAGAACAGAATGAATAATTCCACTCCATCCAACACGTTTCATGCATTTTTTTCTCTCTTTCTTTTGACATCTCAGAAGGCAGAGTAGGATGAGGATGAGGAGGAGGCGCTCGGGATATTGGAGTGGGATAATTATAGCGCGGCAATACAATTGCAGTGGCTAATGAAGGCGCTAAGCTGATGTACAGCACAGCAGGTTATTGTCACTCTGCGGACCCTCCCTGTAGCACAGAGGCCTAGAGTTATGAGGAGTTATGAGACACGCTGGATAGGAGACATAAGAGAAACTTAAATCACTCTCAAGGCTCCTAGTGACAATTTAACAATCTGCCCACATCCTGTAGTAATTTTGCTGTGCTTGTTCGGGCCTTTTGATATCTCATGGCTCATTAGCTCAGTGGGTTTCACTAAGTTTTAAACTGTTTTTATTAGACTCTTCTCTAAAAAACTATGAGGAGAAAGATGAGGCCTGTGAGAAACTAATGCGAGACATATTTTTCTGGAAATGGGCAGTTGAGACAAAGCAATACAAGCAACAATAGCTCCCACCACCATTGGAGAAAGAAAGTAATCATTAGTGTCAACAAAACTGCCTCAACAAGAACAAAAACCTTATACTGTGTGTAAAAAATATGTTGTATGCTAACATTTAAAAAAAGTTTCTGCAGCAAAACACTACAGTACCTTCTGAAATAGTCTGGACCTGCTGAAATGACCAGTTGAAAACCATCTTATTACACGGCTCTCTGGAACACTCTGTTCTGCCATTCTGACATTCTGCGGTTAAATATATTGTTATAATGGCCCCCAAAGTATATAATTGACTGTTGCCTCAGCAACCAATCTGCTACATGGTGCTAGTTTCATGTCTTTCATTTCACGTGATCCAATAATTTCATCTGTCTATCACAAAACAAAATGTGGGGGTCCAAATTCAGTTTATTTGTTTAATGATGCTTAATGATCATAAATCTTTTTGGGCTTGCTTTCCCATTATGGGGTATGGATATTAGTTAAAATAAAAATTAAGCAGATTAGCATAAGGCTGCAGCATAACAAATTGTGGATTGATTGATTCAACCTTTTTATTGAATATATGTGTATATATATGTATATGTATATGTATATATGTATATGTATATATATATATATATATATATATATAAACTAACAAAAAAACTGCTCTATTCTATCTGTTTTCTTTTTATTTATTATATAATTTGAAAAACAAACAAACCTTGCTACGTGTACTGCGTTAAGCTAACTGAGACTTGTTATAGCACTTGCATATCATTGCTCTTTTGTTGATTTTGATTGCTTCCATTGTCCTCATTTATAAGTCGCTTTGGATACAAGCTTCTGCTAAATGACTAAATGTAAATGTGTGTGTGTGTGTGTGTGTATATATATATATATATATATATATATATATATATATATATATATATATTATTATAGTTAATGGCAAAATGAATGTTTGGAAATGTAAACTGATATTTCCTACTGATACACTACATGAAATGATAGAAATAAAAACTTAAAAATATTTTTTTTAGCTGGTGAAAATATTAGTGTTCTAATAATTTTGGCCACCACTATATATATGCTAGTTGTTGTCATAGTGGCAATATGCAAATCTCATCCAGCAGAGTCTGTGAAAAGTATCCTCTGAAACAGTTTGTATCCTTAAACATTTTCAGTGTTCAAATAGCCATATGTCCAGTGTCAAAAGTCTTCTAACCCCTAGAAACATGCCCATGGTTTCACTTGAGCCCTGTGCATCATTAATTCAGAGGTAAGCCGAGCCACCCTGGAGATATGTGAATGGCTGCTTCACTAGCAGTAATTAAAGTCTAGGATGGGCTGAGCAGCAGTCAATGCCCTCGGGCTTATTCTGTGTGACTCCCATTTCAGTCTCCCGCCCCCTGCCTTCCTCACGCACACTTCCACAAGCTTTCTTATTTTGATTGTTAAATTTCCCCTATGCTGGAATGCCAACTGCAAGCAGCACTTATGCTGAATGATTATTGTATTCCCAGAAAGTACACAAATTAACCTGGTTTTAAATACTGTAAATGGTCACGACTTCAAAATGTTGTCATCTTAAAAGGATAGTTCCCCTCAAAATTATTTTCTCTCCTTCACGGCATTCCAAACCTGTATGACTTTCTTCCATTGAACAGAAAAAGGGGATGTTTTAAAGAATGTCATGGTTGGTTATTTATTGATTGATGGAATGATTATTATTAATCTTGATTATTTAGTTTACAGGACTGATCCAGTTCTCGAGTGGTCCAGTCACAATGAATTATTTTCTTTTTTCTTTTTTTTTTATCAAATAAACTATTTCTATCATTATTCATAATGTTAAAGTCTTGAAAACTCTAGCCCCCCCCCCCCCCCCCAAAAAAAATCATTTTATTCTGCGGTGACATACTATTCAAAAGTCACAGTAAAAAATATTCTTACATTCTTACAAAATATTTCTATTTCACATAAAAGCCATTCTTTTGAACCTTCTCAAAATAATCTTGGGGGTAAAAAATTTATTGAGCAAAAAAAAAAAAAAAAAAAAAAAAAATTCAGCAGGGTTTTTTTTCACATGAGTGAGGTGAAATGCAGCTTTGCCATCACAAATAAATTACATTTTAGAAGACATTAAAATGAGAACGGCTATTTTAAATTGTAATATTTCACATCATTGCTGTTTTATGGTGTGTTTGATTCAGTAAATTGTTGAGCATAAGACACTTTCAAAAACATTAAAGAAATCTTACCAACCCCAAATTTTTGAACGGTAGCATACATTATTCAAAAGTTCTCCTTTTGTGTTCCACAGTAGATAGAAAATCATATACTTTAAGTTTGGAATGACATGAGGGAGAGTAAATGAAGACAGCATTTACATTTTGGATAAATTATCCCTTTAAGCATGGACAGAAGGGAGGATCTCTCTTGCCTGTTCATTTCCCCTCCCGCTCACTTGAAACCGAATATGAAGAAGCAATGATGAAGTGCAAATGGCTTCAGAAATATGGCTATGTATGTTCACACTTTGAATATTTCAAAGGATTCCCTATATTGTCTCCAGAGACCCATTAAAGCAAAAGCAAGAAACTTTAAAAGAATACATCAATTGCTGAGCTTGAGAAGGGTACAGTAAGATATTGAGCTACTGTATCACAGGTTTGTGATGGAAATATGCAGTTTAAAGGTCGATATCATTAACACATTATTCTGAGGAGAAATTCATGCAAACACCAACAATTTTTTTTCTTTTCTACATTTTATCATTACTGATTTGGCTTGCATTGCACACACAGCTCTAAACGGGGCTTTCTACATGTGGAAAACAACCATTTTTGATGCTTTCCACGTAAAAGCTTGAATCATTATCCTTTTTCCCCTCCAGAGGAAGAAGATGGGACGTTTTCTCTCTCAGCTTTGATTGATCTGTGTCTGGCGCACTGATGTGCTTACATTACAGATCCTGAAGTGAGGACATCATCTAAACATTTCCAATTCTGTATGGCACTCCAGCACTTCCACACTCTCAGGAGGGGTGTCTGGTGCCAGTCACAAGATGATGTCATGCTATGAGTCTAAAGCTCTGCTTGGCTTTTCCCTGCGGTTCCTCTCTGATCTCATCCTGCAGAGGAGTGGATACCCTTTCATTTGTAAAATGTGATGTGATATCAGGTCATTTCTTAAACATTCTGCCATTAAAATACTGGAAATATCTGCTTGTGTGAATGTAAGAGTACCTGTATTTATGTGGATGCAAAAAATGTGTAGTTTGGCAGATTTAAATGATACATTTATTTTTTAAAATGATAAATCTTACCTTGATAAAGCTCAGCAGAAAAAAAGGAACCGCTCCCAACAGCAACCTTGCTTAATTGCTTTTTCATTTAGATTCCTAATTTTACTGTGAAGTCTAGACTGATTCAAACACATTAAACGCCAGATTTACTAACAACTTGCGCTAGCGCAAACCGTCTTTTGGCATTAAAATATTGCTGTCAGGTTTTAATAAAGACATGCAGTGAAGAATTAGTGCTGAAAAGGCATGGACACAGTTATTTTTGTGCCTGATCTTATTGAATATGCATTTGTAGGAGTTTCCCTTTCAGACGCAAAATTTATGGGAGGAGAGTATTAAAAAAATTAATCATGCAATGCGATTTACTAACGTTTGCGCTCATCAAATTACTGGTATTTGTGCCATTTATTTAATGGCCAAAAAAAGCATGTCTTAAACTATTTTGCGCTTGTGTCGTAAGTAGATCACCCGCACTGCATCGGCTCTTCTTATTTGCGACTACAAAAATTTTCGCTGCGCTTGTTGCATTGGTCGATATGTAAATGAGATGTTGAGTCTGTGTTCTTTAATTAAACACAGTTTTAAGTGTAATTAAGTAAATCACACACAAAAATTTACACACCCATCAGCACTGTTTTGGAATTGCGCTCTCGTGCTAATTTGCCCTGATTCGTAAATCTAGCCCTAAGTATTAAAGCAAGTTGATCTACAGTACACTGTAAAAAAAAAAATTTTTTTAAGAGAGATTATTAAAAGATTATTTGTTCTTATTTTTGGTATTACTTATTTTGTTTAATTAATGTTAATTGATATATTTCAATGTTGCAATGAACTTCACAATGTTGCTTTCTACTTTACCACCTGTATAGTGGTTGTTAGTATAAAGATACTATTTAACATTATATCAGTTAATAAAGTATACCATTTTTACTTTTAAATTAAACTTTTTTTTCTTTTATTTATTTTTTATTTTAACCTAAACTGGTGCTAGTGTATTGTATTTTTACAGCTAATTTCTGTCAATCTTTAACAGTAAATTTCTGGCTTTCTTGTTGTTAAACTTATAAAATGAATACTAGACAGTCAAGTGCATAGTGTATAGTATGTCACATTGGGACACAACTAGAATACTGTGCAGTTGTTTTGTTATTCTGGATGGTTCCTAGGGTATTGCTAGATGGTTGCTAGGGTGTTCTAGGTTGTTGCTAGGTGGTTGGTGTTCTTTAGTGAAAAATAAAAAAGAGGCTCACCCCTCTGACTCTATTATGTTCTGGTCTCTGTGATCCCTGCTTCAATGTAAGTCAATGTTTTTTTTGTCTGCCTGTTTTATCGTCTGCCAATTCAAAAGCCTGATTGCTTAGAAAATAAACAGCACAGCTCTCCTCAACAAGATGTGTGATTGAGGTATCATTCATGTCTCTAACACAAACGGTGCTGGATGAATTATAAACTCAAGTTTAATATTAAAGTCAGGAGGTTTGGAAGTATGAGCAACAGTAGCAGTGAGGCTCGCCTTAAGCACCACTATATATAAACCTGTCCTGTCTGAGATCTGAAGGGGCAATCTCTATTTGTGAGTAAGGTGTGACCTTTTAACTGGTCATCTTACTTACCTTGACCTTTTCACATGGAAGGATATAAAACCAGCCGTACTATATGCTACTGAAGTTTTGCAAAAAGCACTCCATCACCAAGAGGGGAGGAGCACTTGCTTCCATGCTTTTGACCTTTTTAGGCTGATAACAACTTCCTGCCCCACTACAAATTGAAATAATTTATGTTTTTTTTTTACACCTGACAGCCTTTGTCTACCTCTTTAGCCTTCCTACCTGATTGGAAAAGAGACTCTTCACATTCATCTTCCCTCTGCCATCTGCCAGACCTTTATAGACCGAGGACCTGAAGCAGGACGCTCAGGCGTTTCCTTTAAGTCATATTGTGTCTGCTGCTAAATTAGATGTTTCTAACACTTATTTAGAGATGACAAATATGCCCATTTTTCTCTATCTCAGAAATCAATTGAGAGACTAAGCTTTGCTAATGATTTAAGCTTAGAGCTTCCATGTTCTTACACTCTCTGCTGCTGTATCATTTTGTTTAGCTGAAATGGATCTGACAGAGGTACAGCCTTTCATACTGCTGAGGAATAGTTAATTACTCTTGGAAAAAAAGAAACCCGTCAGGTTAAAATTTGATGCCCAGACAGATATGTTGTGTTTCACAGAAAGGCAGGAATCTATTCTGCTTTCATGACAGAAACACTGTAATTATGAGTTTCCAACTTGTAAACCCCTTCATGTCTTTGTTGAACTCGTAATTGCAAGTTGGAAATTTAATGAAAGCTCCGACTTCCTGACACTTGTGACATCGTAAAAAGAACCAAAATAACAGTGCCTTGATAGTTAAAGGTAGTCAGGTGGATCTACACATACTTCCAATACTTGTTTTATTATAGTTACTGTTACCCAGTGTGCTTTTTCCGTAAACATTGTGCAAGAGCAAAAGGTGAATTAATAGTGGTTAAATATTATGCTGCCATTAACAACAAAGCCACATATGGATTATGTTTGCTGTTATGAATGTTGCCATAGAAATTAGTCATTTCTGACATTAAATAGATTAGAAGAGTCACCTCTTGTAATAATGAGGATTCAAATACAATAAAAACGTTGCATTATTAGTGCTTTTTCTTAAGCTAGTCAGCTGCCTTGCTGTCTACTGCCTAAGAAATCAGCTGTCTTTTAAGGAAGCATTCAAAAGTGACTGATGTGGAACACTATATAGGCAGAAATTCTGCACGCTAAACAAATATTACGTCTCATGATGGACAGGCTGATTTATTCCATAGTTTAAATGCTAATGATACACAAAGATTAAGAGTAAAATAATAAATATCTGATAAAACTGAACTGGTTTTAGAAATACGTTTTTTACATTTATAATCAAACATATTAGCTCTGTTTCAAAACCTAGTGAGTGCTTTGGTGTCTAGAAATAGGCAGCCTGGACTCATTGTTTATATGTTGGTATTCGCTTAATTCGTAAATACTAAAAATCTAAAGATACTAAAACATACTTTTTTGTACTTTCAGATAGAAACGAAGAAAAAAAAAAACATACCGACAAATGTAAGCAGAAAGGTAGTCAGACTACCTTCCGTTACAGTTATAACGTTTACTTAATAACATTATTTTAATTTACATAGTTACATATTTTTTTATAGATATATTTTAGGTCCCTTTCTAAAATCGTATCACAATCCACTTGCATAAAACCATTCTTGTAATGCTTTTGAAAATATTACATTTTTAACAAGTGTGTTATGACCTCTGGTTTTATTGATGAAGATCGATAAATAAAGACTTGAATTTGGTTGTGTTCCAATATTAGATTCTGAAAATTCTGACTCCATGTGCACTACTGTGCATTTTATGGTAATTTTTTATTCACAGTATATTTGAAAAAAATGGCTGTGTCTCAAGGCAAACAAAATAAATGTTACGTAAGTAATGGTTAAATGATTACAGAAATTGGATTCATTTCAAGACTTTAAAGTGTATTTGTGTTTAAAATGATGTAATCTTTTGAAACCAGACACAGACATAATTAAACGTTAAGTAAATAATAAGTTAAGTAAATGAGCAAACGATGTTTAATAAATACAATTGAAAAAAACCTCAGTGATCATAAATGGAATCAACCAATTAATTTTATGTTAAATATTCATTGATTACATAAGGATCATTTGGTAACACTTTAGTATACAAATTCTCGCTATAGTTGCTTATTAGCATGCCTATTATTAACATATTGGCTATTTATTAGTACTTATAAAGCACATATTCTGCATGACCATATTCTACATCCCTACTCATTACCTAAACTTAACAACTACCTTACTAACTATTAATAAGCAGCAAATTAGTAATTTGAGGCAAAAGTCCTAGTTAATGGTTTGTTAATGGCGAGAATTGGACCTTAAAGTGTGACCGATCATTTTTATGTCTGTAAAGTTCATTCATAAATTATTCATGTTTTAGATGCTGTCAATATGCCAGTTTTAGTATCTGTGCAAACACAAGTAATGTAAAATAGTTGTTGTAGAACCACATTTTACTTAAAATACATACGAATACTCATGAGATCAGGTTGAAATAGGCAGCTCTCTACTAAGGCAGCATCCTGACTGAAGTTGAACTTCACAAGGGACTCATTTGGAACGTTCTACACGCTGATCCTGGAGTAATTGATTCCAGTAGAGTTTGATGTTAGTATGTTGCTAATGATACATCACATAGTGAAATATTGAGTAAAACAGTACATTTTTGATTAGATTTGAAATATTTTTATAGATATTTTTCTTTATTGAATGAAATAAGTATATTTATATTCAATAATAATGTCTCTTGCCTCGTCCACCAGCACCACCATTTTTTTCTCTCCACTGAGCTCATTTGCAATGCATTCTGATTGCCTTTTTTGTGAAGGATACATGCACTGCTGACTAAAAGGAAAAGTTCATCCAAAAATGAAAATTGGTTTAAAGTTAATTCACCCTCAGGCCATCCAGGATTCAGATGAGTTTTTTTTTTTTTTTATCAAAAGTGATGTGAAGAAATTTAGCATTAAATCACTTACTCACCAGTGGACCTTTGCAGTGAATGGGTGCCGTCAGACTCAGAATGAGAACCCAAACAGCTGATAAAAACAACACAGTAGTCCACAAATAATAATCAATGTCAATCACTTAACATCTTGTTAATTGATCAAAGCCTTTTTATGGAAGTGTTATTATAGAGTGATATTTTGGCCAAAAGAGACAGTTTAAAGCATCTTAATAATTGATTTGTTTATTACAAACACGCAGCTTTTCACTTTACAAGACATTAATTGATGGACTGGAGGTGATTACTTGTGGGTTATTGTGATGTTTTTATCAGCTGTCTGAATCCATTCACTTACTGCAGAGGATCCAACGGTGAGCAATGACTGAAATTAAATGAAAAATCCCGAAAAATCATTGAACAATGGTAAATGTGATCGCACCTTTAGAAATTGGCCAAAAAAGGTGTCTTAAAAAGTAGAGGTCTCCCTTTTATGATACTTTAAAATGCTCTCTTAGTAGGCGGCTCACTAGGTTTCAAAACCGAACTATTGTGTCTTATAAGTGTCTGCAAGACAGTGTTGACCCACAAATGGATCAGTCAGCAGATTAAAACCTTAATAAACATCAACATCACCCTGGATTAACTCATAATCTCAGACAAAGTGGGATAAACAATCATGATTGATAGCTTCACCTCTGTCCGCAAGCATTTATTAACTGACATCTGCAACCTCATCAGATCACAGTGTGTGAAATATACCTGTATTGATTTTGCATTGCATATGTCACATGTGGCACATAATATTTCTAATGTTATGCCCTTTCTCTCTTTCTTCTTTCTCCTATGCTTTCCCGTCTGACTAACCACCTACAAAGGTAAGTCAAATCTAATGATCTCTTCCTCGTGGAATGTGTGGGAAGGTTAAAGATGTTAAACTAAGGTCAGCGGTTATATGTTTCACACGTTCACTGTGCTACTGCATCATCGTCTTGAAAGTTTAGTGGCTCTTTGAGTGATTAGTGGAGTTTGGAGCTGATTGTGAATGAAAATGAGGTAGCCCCAGTGCGCAGGGCTGACCTGGGCCCAGCCTTAGAAACCAGTTTAAAGGAAATTTAGATAGTCAAGTCAAAAGAGAGGAAATGCGTATTTAGAGCTGACCATCTGAAAAATTGTTCAAGCTTTGCTGGCTTATTACATTACCTTTCAGTTTGAGCAGCTGAATAAAGAACATTAAAACACTTTCAACTAGCTCTAAAGAGGATTTTAGAGATGTTCTCTACTTCTGTAAATGTTAAGTATATACCTTTTCACTTCTTAAGTGAGTGTGATCCAGCATCTTTAGAGAGTGTTTTTAGGTGTAATAAACTTTCATATGCTCAAAAATGCGCATCCAGAAAATATGCACAGCGCTTCACTTTTTCCACATTTTATGTGACAGCCTTATTCCAAAATTGATTAAATTCATTATTTTCCTCAAAATTCCACAAACAATACCCCATAATGACAATGTTAAAGAAGTTTGTTTGAAATCTTTGCAAATGTATAAAAAAAAAAGAAAAACAAATCACATGTACATAAGTATTCACAGCCTTTGCCATGACACTCAAAATTGAGTTCAGGTGCATCCTGTTTCTACTGATCATCCTTGAGATGTTTCTACAACTTGATTGTAGTCCACCTGTGGTAAATGCAGTTGATCGGACATGATTTGGAAAGGCACACACCTGTCTATATAAGGCCCCACAGTTAACAGTGCATTTCCAGAGCACAAACCAAGCCATGAAGTCCAAGGAATTGTCTGTAGACCTCCAAGACAGGATTGTATCAAAGACTATAGAAATACAAAGACAGTTCACTCCTATACTTATGAATGGGAGAAAGTGCAATGCGCAATATGGCGGGATAGTCCCGTCTTCTAAATGAAAGAGCCAATCATTGATTGGTAAAGTCATTTCGTCACTGCAGCGGCCGTTAGAAGCTCCGGTTCCCATAGAAACCTGGGGCTGGAGCAGCAGCTGCGCGTGCGCAGTCATAAGCGTGTTGGAGCTATGCATGCGCACTGGGTGGTCTAGCCTGAAAAATAAGCTTTTTAAACGCTATTTGAGCATAAGAAACAACATTCATGGGACATTTCATTTCAGATTTTATTGCTGATCCGAAATATGTAATTTAATCGCGAGTTCAGCAAGCCGTTTTTGAGGTTTCAGGATTCCCCCATTCATTTAGGTAGGACTTGGTCTTGTCTGAGCTGCCCGGAGGCGTTGCAAATATGGCGGCCGAGTGAACAGACTTTCCTTAAAAGGGACTTTGATTGTATCGAGGCACAGATCTGGGGAAGGGTACAGAAAAAATTCTGCAGCATTGAAGGTCCCAATGAGCACAGTGGCCTTCATTATCAATTAATGGAAAAGTTAGGAACCACCAGGACTCTTCAGGCTGCCAGGCCAAACTGAGCGATCGGGGGAGAAGGGCCTTAGTCAGGGAGGTGACCAAGAACCCGATGGTCACTGACAGAGCTCCAGCATTTCTCTGTGGAGAGAGGAGAACCTTCCAGAAGAGCAACCATCTCTGTAGCACTCCACCAATCAGGCCTGTATGGTATAGTGGCCAGATAGTCAAGTCAAGTCAAGTCTGCTTTATTGTCAATTCTTCCACATGTACAGTACATACATACAGAGAATTGAAATTGCGTTACTCGCTGACCCTTAGTGCATACAGTTAACATTAAACACTGACAGTAGACGTTCAAATACAGATAAATACAGTTTAACCATATGTACATACAAACTATACAGATATACAAATGAGGACATTGTATAAAAAAAAAAAAATTATAAAAAAAAGAGATAGATAAAGTGGCATAAGGCACATGGCAGATAGAGTGCAAACCAGTTAAATAAAACAAAACTGTGCAGATATATGTGTAGTGCAAAAAAAGAACAGTCTTTTATCAGACTGTCAGAAGAGGTAGTTTACAGACAATGCTGGATGAGGTAGAGATCAGTCCAGTGCTGCACAAAGTGACTGGTGCGGGTCACAGTTTGTAAGGGGGGGGGAAGCTGGGGGGGGGGGGGTCGTAGTGTCAGAGTTCAGTGTTGCGTGGGGTAAAAGAGGGGAGGGGGGGCAAGGACGGGAGGGAGTTCAGCTTCCTGACAGCCTGATGGATGAAGCTGTCCTTCAGTCTGCTGGTCCTCGCCTGGAGACTCCGCAGTCTCCTCCCTGATGGCAGCAGACTGAAGAAGCTGTGTGTCGGGTGGGTGGGATCACCTGCAATGCTGAGGGCTTTGTGGGTGAGACGGGTGCTGTAGATGTCCTGGAGGGAGGGGAGAGAGACACCAACGATCTTCTCAGCTGCTCTCACTATCCGTTGAAGGGACTTGCGGCAGGACGCGTTGCAGGCGCCATACCACACAGTGATGCAGCTAGTCAGGATGTTCTTGATGGTGCCTCTGTAGAAGGTGCACATGATGGGGGTCGGGGCTCTGGCTCTTCTGAGTTTGCGGAGGAAGTAGAGACGCTGCTGTGCTTTCTTGGCCAGTGCCGCAGTGTTGTTAGTCCAGGAGAGGTCCTCTGTGATGTGTACACCCAGGAACTTGGTGCTGCTCGCTCTCTCCACAGTCGCACCGTTGATGGTCAGAGGAGCATGCTGAGTGTGCAGTCTCCTGAAGTCAACAACAATCTCCTTCGTCTTCTCCACATTCAGAGAGAGATTGTTGTCCCTGCACCACCCGGCCAGGCGGCTCACCTCGCTCCTGTAGTTTGTCTCATCTCTGTTGCTAATGAGACCCACCACAGTCGTGTCATCCGCAAACTTAATGAAAAGGTTAGAGTTGTGTGACGGTGTGCAGTCGTGGGTCAGCAGAGTGAAGAGGAGGGGGCTCAGCACACATCCTTGGGGGGCCCCTGTGTTCAGTGTGATGGTGCTGGATGTGTTAATGCCGACCCGTACTGCCTGAGGTCTTCCGGTCAGAAAGTCCAACAGCCAGTTGCACAGAGAGGTGTTGAGCCCCAGCTGGACCAATTTGTGAGTGAGCTGCTGAGGGATGATTGTGTTGAATGCTGAACTGAAGTCTATGAACAACATCCTGACATATGATTCTTTTTTGTCCAGATGTGTGAGGGCTGGGTGGAGGGCAGTGGCGATGGCATCATCGGTCGAGCGGTTGGACCTATATGCAAACTGGAAGGGGTCCAGGGAGGGGGGGAGGACAGACTTGATGTGTTGCATGACTAGCCGTTCAAAGCACTTCATGGAATAGGAGTGAGTGCTACTGGACGGTAGTCATTGAAGCAGGATGGAGATGACTTCTTCGGGACTGGAATGATGGTGGTAGCTTTGAAGCATGTGGGGACAACAGCCTGACTTAGTGAGATGTTGAAGATGTCTGTGAAGACATCAGTGAGTTCCACTGCACAGTCTCTCAGTACACGCCCAGGAATGTTGTCAGGACCCGGAGCTTTGTGTGCATTGACCCTGCTGAGGGATCTCCTCACGCTGTCCTCGGACAGCGTCATCACCTGGTCGCCGGGAGGAGGTGGAGTCTTCTGTGCAGTGGTGCTGTTTTGTGCCTCAAAGCGAGCAAAGAAGGCATTCAGCTCGTTCATCAGGGGGATGGTGCTGTCACAGGTCTGTGGTGGGGGCTTGTAGTCCGTAATGGTCTGTATTCCCTGCCACAGGCTCCGAGTGTCTCTGCTGTCGCTGAAACGATGGGCTATCCTCCTGGACTACTGTCTCTTGGCCTCTCTGATGCCACGGGATAGGTTGGCCCTAGCTGTCTTCAGGCCCTCCTCATCTCCAGCTCTAAAGGCAGCGTTCTGAGCCTTCAGAAGTCTGTAGACCTCCCCTGTCAGCCACAGCTTCTGGTTGGCCCGGACAGTGATAGTCTTTGTGACCGTTACATCATCAATGCACTTGGTGATGTAGGCAGTGACAGTCTCAGTGTACTCTTGGAGGTCTGTAGTATTGTAGTATTGTAGTATATAGAAGCCACTCCTCAGGAAAAGCCACCTGAAGGACTCTCATACCATGAGAAACAAAATTATCTGGTCTGATGAAACAAAGATTGAACTATTTGGCCTGAATGGCAAGCGTCATGTCTGGAGGAAACCAGGCACCATTCATCACCTGGCCAATATCATGCCTACAGTGAAGCATGGTGGTGGCAGCATCATGCTGTGGGGATGTTTTTCAGTGCCAGGAACTGGAAAACTAGTCAGAATTGAGGGAAAGATGAATGCAGCAATGTACAGAGACAACCTTGATGAAAACCTGCTCCAGAGTACTCTGGACCTCAGACTGGGGTGAAGGTTCATCTTCCAACAGGACAACGACCCTAAGCCCACAGCCAAGATTACAAAGGAGTGGCTATGGGACAACCCTGTGAATGTCCTTGAGTGGCCCAGCCAGAGTACAGACTTGAACCCGATTGAACATCTCTGGAGAGATCTGAAAATGGCTGTGCACTGATTCTCCCCATCATCCTGATGGAGCTTGAGAGGTCCTGCAAAGAATGGGAGAAACTGCCCAAAAGCAGCCAAGCTTGTAGCATTATACTCAAAAAGACTTGAGGCTGTAATTGGTGCCAAAGGTGCATCAACAAAGTATTGAGTGAAGGCTGTGAATACTTACTGTATGTATATGTGATTTATTTTTATTTGTTATTTTTTATACACATTTGCAACGATTTCAAACAAACTTTACACGTTGTCATTATGAGGTATTGTTTGTAGAATTTTGAGAAAAATAATGAATTTAATTCATTTTGGAATAAGGCTGTAACATAAAATGTGGAAAAAGTGAAGCGCTGTGCATACTTTCCGGATGCACTGTACATACATTGCATTGTCGGTAGTTAATGCAGAATGTTAAAATGTTAAAAATTAAAAAAAATACAAGTTGTGTGTAAAAAAAAAAAAAACGTAACATTATTATAGTACAGTTTACAAGGGAATACTATTTCAGTGTTTCTTACTTCAAAAGTTTGTTTAGTCAGCACCAATAGCCTCGTGGGCAGCGCAATGACATATAGCACTGTTGCGTTTCAGTCGCCCCAGGCTCGAGTCCCGGATCACAGACCTTTCCCGATCACGTCCCCCTCTCTCTCTCTCTCTCACTTCACTTCCTATCATCAAAAATAAAAAAAAAAAAATTGTGTTGAATGTTACTTGCCATTTCTTTTTATTTATTTAAATTTACTATCAATTTCTGAGCAAAAATTGTTTCAACACCATTTTTTTTTTACTTCAGTGTAAACAGTGAGCAATATGGTAGTCTGATGACTCGAATGTTACCATATTTTAATTTACATACTTTAATTATTATTTTTTCTAGCAGTGTGATTTGCTTTATCATGAATTTTGATTAAGATATTTTTTTTTCCAAGTGTCATTCACTTGACCTTGTTGGTGGCCCTGCTTTTCCCTGAGGATTTTGCCATCTCTCTGACCCTTATGATAACACATGTGCTTCAAGGCAGTATTCTGGCTTTCCTACAGAGGTGCTAATGCATGTGTAATTTAAAAGCACGAGCTACAGATAAAATTGCAAGCATTTTCTGTTATTTCATTTTCGGCCTTACCGTCTGTGAGTGTTGAGCTCACACAATTGGGTTGCATGTAGATTTACCATAATTTTCATTATTCCAAGAGCGAGCGCTCTAACGCTGAGAGAGATTACCCGGCCTAGAGGGGGAAATTCAAGGTTAAAGAGGAGGCTTATAAAGATGACGCTAGCTTCAATATGGTTTTTGTGCACTTTACAAATGACTAGGTTTTGCACACTGTGCTGGCTGTTGAGTTATAAGCAGGATTTTACGTTTAGAAATGAATTACCTTACCTGGACTCTAGGGCAAAGAAAATAATAAAGCACGCAATCATCCAGCAACACTTAAACTGCTACCGAATCAAAGTATAAAGTATCACAGAGCATATAAGCACAATGTTACAATATTCTCAATTTTGCTACCTTTTGATCCAGTGGATCTTCATCAGGACAACACACTATCATTGCAATTCATAACTTTTTATGTTTTGGTGAATTGGTGGCTAATTCTTTCGCATGGTCTGCTCACACCCCACTGATGGTTTGGTTTAGGGGTGGACATCCTTTGTTATCCACGGAGCCTGATAACATCAGAATATAACTTTCCACACATTGTATGGAAAGGAGTCTTGCCATCTTGACCGTTGTTCACTACAGAATGAATTGGTAAATTGTGCATTCAGTTTTTTTTTTGTCATAAGTCTAATAATTTTATGTGCAAATTATGGAGGCAAAATGGCTTGTCAATGCTGTTTCATGCTGATTTCGTGGTAAATATAACATTTATCTTTGGGAATGTAGAGATTAGAAATTAAAGCAGCATTTCCCAAACTGGGATTCATAAGGGAAGTGCAGTGAGTTTATGAAAAGGCAATAAATAATTAAATCATAAAAATGAAAATAAATAATTTTAAAAAGAAAACAAATTAGCAGAGCCCCGCACATGACATGGAGGTTTTTTATGATTTAATTATTTATTGCCTTTTCATAAACTTCCTGCACTTCCCTTATGAATCCCAGTTTGGGAAACGCTGCTTTAATTTCTAATCTCTACATTCCCAAAGATTATCTCACAAATGTTATATTTACCACGAAATCAGCATGAAACAGCATTGACAAGCCATTTTGCCTCCATAATTTGCACATAAAATTATTAGACTTATGACACGACACATTATTTGACACATGAAACATTGACACATGACACATTAATATTCAACTACAAAAAAATCGTTATTGAAACATGCTTCTAGGACTCTGTGTCTGTGCTTTACTCTGAGATATCAGACATGGCTTCATCCTTGAAAATTAAATTTTTGTGTCGTAGCGTGTTTGTGTGTTGTGCGTCTTTTTTCTGTGCCAAGCACCCATGACTACTCATTCAGATGGGAAGGGGGAAAAAAAGTCTAAAAGATTCCCTAGATTGGAAAAAATTATCTACAGACTTTACTCTGGCTTACTGAAAGCCCCAAGAGGTGATACATGCAAGCATATCCTCCCTGTACAGCTCCCAGTTGTTTCTAAATGGCTATGTAATTAATTCTCATGTTTATCAGTGAAACAACTAAGAACGGTTTTGATTTATATCTTAATTGCACCAAATTATGCTTGCCTTACGGTGGATACTGAGCTAACCTAATGTAGAGATATCAGAATATGGTATGTACTTAAAACTCTACCTCAAAGCACAAATTTAATACCACATGTGAGTGATAACATATAGGGGCCTCATTGGAAATGTGATGCAGAGCAGTGGTGCGGTGCTCTTTGAAGTGATAATGATTTGAATAGATTCTTGCTAGCTGGAGAGCTCCACAGTAGAGCAATTAAATCTGCTTTAAGGAAACTGCAGACACAGAGAAAACGTATATGAGGGAAGGGCATGATTCCCAGAGCTACAGCGAAGAAACAACCTGTTGTTTTACAGTTCTGGGGATTGAGTAATTAAAAGTGGCGGTGGCGTTAAATTAGCTGTATTTTTCAGTAGCTTAGCAGTTGGCTACTTTTGATGCGAAGATGTGTAGATGCCCTGTCTGTTGGCGCTGGTTGGTGCTTGTTTTTGCCAGTTGAACATGTTGAGTCGGGTCTTGGGATGTTTGAGAAGTGACGTACTGTAGTCGGTTGGCTGTCAGTGTTGTCAGTGTGTTTGTAGCACAACAAACTGCTACATTGCTCTTGTATGTAGCAACGACAATCATATTTTGGTTTATTTGGCTAATTTGGTTCGTTCAGATGGTTCACGTAAATGTTTCAAATCAATCCACCAAATTTCTGAGGTATTTTATTGTCTCTTTGAGGCTTTTTTGCTATAATTTTCAGTAGCTTAGCAGTTAGCTACTTTTGACAACAAAATGCTACATTGCTAAACTATCCTTTCATATGTAACAATGAGTCAGATTTTTGCTTTATTTGCTTCATTCATATGGTTCATTATAAAACAATCACCTAATCTCTTTGAGGAATTTTATTTTTGGTCTGTTTGAGGCCTTTTTTTTCCTGCTGATGTTTTCAACTCAGCTATAGAAAATGGTGGGGTTTTCTAGACTTATTTGTTGTATTTAGTGTGTAGATATAATAAATATAAAATATAATAGTAGATATAGTAAATATATATCTTACAGACACAATTGAAAGGATATTATCCCCTCCATATCATCAGTGTAACTACTTATTACATTAATGTTCAGGAATTAGTACACTGAAAAAAATGATTTATTGAATTTACAAAATTTAGTTGACTAACTTTGAACAAAATTAGTTTATTTAAGTGTAGCTAAAATAAATTGATTGCAACCACTTACCTTAAAATCTTTTAGTAAATTAAATGAATTATTTTTTTCAGTGTACAACGTACTGAAATGTATCGTGTCTCAATAACTGCTTAATTAGTGTTTAGAGCACACAAAGACATAGCTTGTAAACAGTATGTCAGGTAATGTTACATTTACTTCAGGAAAGCCATTTAGCTTGTTAGAAAAAAAAACTACTCTAGAGAGGAGCATTTTGCTAAATATGCACTATATAACATAATCATTATATTTCTACTTAACCTTCATTATTTAATGTATGTTTGAATAAATCTGTCATGAAATTAAGCTTTTATGACTGCTGCTGTTTAAATGTTGTACATTATAGAATGTAGACTCATAATTATATCATTAAGAAGTTGATATAAAAACTGCCCTATGTGCAGATTTATTTGCTGTGTTGACACATTACATCTTAAAACAAATAGCAACTACTTCTACTAGCTTCTTCAACACAGCTTTACCTTTGTACTAGTAAAAGAACAGCATCATGATCTTTTTTTGAACACGTGTAAAATAACTTCCACCTCTGAGTAGATGAGATACAATTTTAATTATCGGTTAATTTATAGTAAGTGATTATCTTATAATGGACCTGGCGCTGCTTTTCCTGAGGAGTTATTACACTACAGTTATTTTAGTCTCTTATGAAAGATATGTTTCTAGCTGAGGAGGTCTTTATATTTCTCTTTAATTAAATGTATAAGTCTCCATTGAGACATGGTTCAGGACAAATATTAGCTTCTTTGTCTTTTTTTTCGCTACTAGATGGAAAAAAATCAGTTTGATTGTGGTGTCACTATGCACCAATCAGTAATAACAGTATTTGTCTAACTAGTGCTTTTCAAACGTTTGGAATCAGTAAGATTTTTAATGTTTTAAAAAATACATTAAAATGTTCATTATTTGATCAAAATACAGAAAAAAATAGTAATTTTGTGAAATATTATTGCAGTTTAAAATAAAGTTTTCTATTTTAATATACTTTAAAATATTATTTATTCCTGTGATCAAAGCATCATTACTCCAGTCTTCAGTGTCACATGATCCTTCAGAAATCATTCTAATATGCTTATTTATAATCAATGTTGGAAACTGTTGTGCTGCTTAATCTTTTTTTGAGACCTGTGATATTTTTTCTCAGGATTTTTTGATATATAAAAAGTTAAAAAGAGCAGTGTTTATTTAAAATAGAAATTGTTTATTACAATATACACTACTATTCAAAAGTTTGGGGGTCAGTACATTTCTTTTCTTTTCTTTTTTTTTCTTTTCTTTTCTTTTCTTCTCTTCTCTTTTCTTTTTTTTAAATAAATTAATACTTTACTCCCAAACTTTTGAACGTCTGTCTGTCTGTCTTAATATTAGTATTGGTATTGTTGAAACCACTACCGTGGAGAATTTTTTATTTTTTATTTCCAAGCAGCTCCCTGTGCATTACTTCTTCCCACCACCTCTTCTCACTTGCTGCAGCCTGTTTGCCCATGAGAATGTCTCCTCACCTGCCAGAAGCTGAAAATGAAGGAAGAATGAATGTTAAAAAGGTCAGGTGAATCAGGTCAGTGAAATGGCAAAATAAAATACAGCCAAATTCCCTTTGAAATGGGGGAAAAAAGTATGTTTTTTTTTTTGGTATTATTGTAAAGCTCATTATTGTCATTAACCTTGATTGTCTCTGTCAATCTTTTAAGTTGCAGTAATGAGAATATAATACTTGAAATTTTGTGCTTAATTTTCCCAATGTGCTTAATTTTCTTAATTGTCAAGAAAATGTCCATGCAAACTACGTTTGTTCCTGAAAATAGGCTCCGTTTTCTATTTTCAACATTTTATACATTTTCAATAAATTACATAAAATACTATACATTTACATACATACATATATTTCATTGATCATTAGCTTTTATTTGATCATTTATTGCAATTTAGTTATATAGGTGAGTAGTTGGTCCATGCCTCCCAACCCCTTGAAAAAATGGGCATCCTCCATAAGACTGGTGACAGTCAAAACCACTGACAGTGCGCTGGAGACACAGGCAGAAAATGAATTCTCAAAAGTGCAGATTGTGGCAACGGGCCATCAATAATCTTGGCAGGACGCATTTAGGCCGGACGTTGAGTATCCCTGCTGTAGCATGTAGGCGCCCTTAAAGCCATTGTTGTACGTGGCCATTATAATAGTTGCTTCACCTCTGCACTCTCTCTCTCTCTTTTCCCTCCTCTACCTCCCACACAGACTCTCAGTCTCTTGTGCTCTGAAACTGACGACCTGAAGCTTTTGTTGTGGGAGGATTTTGGCTGTCAGTTTTTTGGGGCTTATAAAGGGAAATAACATTTAACCTCTAACAATTTTTGTGTTTTCAGAGAAGGTGTCCATACTAGAACACGTCTGAAAGGCTTTGGGAGCCTACAGCTATAGTGTTTTGTGTGTGTGTGTGTGTGTGTGTGACCCAGTTTTACAGTAACTCACGCAATACAATTGTATTAGTATTCCTACAGTTCTTCCACAAGGTTTAGCTTTAGTATATGGCGCGTATCCATGGGTACCTGCTTAGGTAATTATCCAATTAGCTATAAACGCAATTGTAATGTCACCATCTGCTAATAGCTGCACGCTAGCAGAGTTCCTTCCTTTCGTTCTGCGAGGTTATTTTCACCTTTATGTTGGAAATGTGAGTCTAAAACAGGGTTGGAAGCCTTGGTGAGATTAAAACAGGGGCATGATGGGACTGAAATGCATTTCTTGTATAGAAATGCCCTTGTTCAGGCTTAATCTTCCAGCTTGCAGGGCTCTTTTTGCAATCATGTTCTCCTTTAAATATTACATTGAATGGTTAGCAGAGAACATGCTGTTGAAAATGCTTTATGTAATTGACAATATTCTGGGTAGGTGATGTGAGGTGAGAGCTGTTGTAGGATCTGGATTACAGTATAATACATGACAAGACTATAGGTTGGTTATTGTTTTTTATGATCATCATAATTTGAGACAGCAATGTGAACAGACATTGTACCCAATTTCATTGTTTATTTCAAAAAGTGAAAATCTAGTTAATAATGTGTTTACTACAAAAAAAAAAAAAATTCTAAGTACAAATATAATAGTTAGAAATTGGATAATAGTTAGAAATGACAAGAATGACAATGTAATTGTATAACAATTTAATTTAAATTGTTTTATATAATAAAATATAATTGACTGATATCGGTTCATCATCTGATATCATCAATCAATCAATCAGAATATTTATTAAAATAAGCAACAATATTCATTTTAATAAACACTTCCACGTCAGGCTGTTATTTTAGTATTATTTATAAACTATTATTTTATGTTTTTACACTATTATATACTTTTTGAATTAGCTTTTTCTATTTTCAGTTCATAATATTAATTAAATTATGAATAAATAAATTAGTGTATGTATGGAATATATATATATAATTTCAATTTAGCTTTAATTTAGATGCATTTCAGTTTTATTTTAGTACTTAATTTTAGATTTATTTCTGTTTTATTTAATAATAACTTAAAATTATTTTCAGATAGTTGCCATGACAACATTTCTAATTTTTGTTTTCATCTAATGTTTATATTTTATTTCACCTTAATATCAATTACTGAAGTGATTTTTGCGCATCAGTTTTAGTTAACAATAACAACACAGATAGGGACTCAAATGAGTTTTGAATCAATTCTGTGAAACAAAGTTTGAACTGATTCACAGATATGAATCAAATTACCAACATTTCTTTTGCTGAAGTTTAAATCTGAGACATTCTCTGTCTTAACACCCTTGTACCTAAATGATTTTGAGAGAATATGGGATACAAAAATAGTCTCTTTTGGAATTTCCATTAAAAGCATTGCAATATTCATTCTGCTTCATTATTTATGTTCAGCAAAATCACTGCATAAGTATTGTGAATATGCATTGGCCAACCCTACACCCTTCTCTCTTTCACCTATAAAAATATTATGCAATGGCAGCCGTGCCCAGCGTTGAAATCACAGCAGGCGTAATGCATTCTTTTCAGCCCATTGATCCATGCCAAAATGAAACCATTACTCGTTTCATTGATTTCCATTCTATCTCTACCGCTGCTCTTTCCCAGGTCTTTCTTAATTAATTGCAGCACTCTCTCTCTCTTTATGAACATGGTCGTATAGATTGTGTCCCCACAGATGAGAAAGAGAAACTTGTTTCTGCTTATTTTAAGTGATGCTGCCTTAAACTTTAATTGCACTGGGCCTGGACTAAGCAAAGTAAATGCACCACAGGAGATTTGAAATATTCATCTCTGCTATGAAAGATGGACCTTAATGAGGGGGTTGTTTTTATTGGCCCACAATGCTTTGCTTGAGCTGCATTATTTTTCATGGGGCACTTCATCGCACCAGCCATAAATTGGCAAAAGATGCTCAATTTGAGCATGTGATCAGGTGACATGGTCCTGGCAGAAATACAGAAATTAGAGCGCTTGGCCATATTTGTTTGATTGACAGTTGTTTTTACTGATAGATAAGCACAATGGGGTATGATGTATGTGAGCTTGACTAAATTTAGCCGGACTTAATGGTGGCTTAAACCTTTGCTGCCTCTGTCCACACTGGCACCGCTAATGATCTCATGCCATTAGTGGAGCATGAGGGGAACTCAGCCCATCACAAACTCTTTAGCAGATGACAATGACAATGCACAACTAGCAAATGTCATTTTGTGTTGTAGAGATCTCCATTAAAAAAATAAGAAATAAAAAAGTGATGATAATAATAATAAAAACAACATATTCTTGGTATCTAAGACTGAAAGGGATAGTTCACTCAAAAATAAAAATAAAAACTGTCAACATTTACTCCAAACCTCTGAGTTTCCTGCTTCTACTTTGGAACCTAAAAGAAGATATTTTGTTTCAAAAAAAAATTTTTTTTTGAATTTGATGCAAAGGTAATATAATACAAAGTACAGTGTTATAGATTTTCATACATAAAAAAAAAAAAGAAAATATAAAAACTTTGAAGGATGTACAATGCTGATGAAAAAGGTCCAAAAGAAAAAAACTGTTTATAATTTTTTTTTTTTTACATAAAACACTAAATAGGCTAATTTTCATTTTGTTTTGTTATATTTTGAATGCTGTGTTATGTGTGAAAAAAAAAATAGGCAAATTTTCTCATGTGGTTTTGTTACTGATTTTTAAGGACAGGGGCCTGCCATTCACACGGTCCATGTTGGCATCTGCCTAATTTGTTTAGCGTCTAATAAGAAGTTGATTATTTTTGACAGATGAAATAAGTTTTATTGGATGCTCAGTCTTTTGCTTTGACTGCTAGAGACACAGGAAACATTTCTAACCCCTTTTAAAAGTCGAGAAGCCTTTTTATTTTGCTGTCTTTACAATGTCCGATTATATTTATTAGCTTCCTTATTTACATTTGGCATTGGTTTTAGCATTTACAGATCTCAACAGATTTATAGGTTGTGACCCAATAGTTTTGCCACTGTTAAAGCACTCAGCTGTGCAGCAGGGTCTATATCTTGAGGTCAAATATCTTCAAGACAAAAAAAAATTGTTATTAATTTTTTTTCTGTTGTTTGGCCTAAGTTGACCTATATTTCTGTATTATCGTGGCTGTTTTGTGTTCCTGGGGGAAAGACAATAAGATACCACTGGAAGCCTCTGGCGTGGCACTTCTGCTGTCTAACTAGCCCCGAGTCTCTGCTTTCAAAATGAATCGGAGTTGGCGAAGGGGAAAGAGACTGTTTATGAACTGAAACTTTAGAGTATTTTGACAGCGTAGCTGAACTGCAGCCTAAATTATACATTTACATTTACATTTACATTTAGTCATTTGGCAGACGCTTTTATCCAAAGCGACTTACAATTGGGGAGTACATAAAGCGATTCATCATGAAGAGGCAATCAGACAGAGGAAGTGCTCGTAACACCAAGTCTCAGTCATTGTTCAAATAAGTACAAGCTAGCAAGGGAAGGAGAGAAAGATAAAGGGAAAGTTTTTTTTTTTTTTTTTTTTTTTTTTTTTTTTTTTTTTTTTTTTTAAGTTTAGGATGAAGTCAAGTAGTACCGAAAGAGATGAGTCTTCAGTTGTTGCTTGAAGATTGACAGGGATCCAGCATTCCGGATAGGGGTGGGAAGATTATTCCACCATCCAGGAATGGTGAATGAGAATGTTCTGGAGAGTGATTTTGAGCCTCTCTGTGATGGTACCACAAGGCGTCGCTCACTAGCAGATCTCAGACTTCTGGAGGGGATGTAGATTTGTAATAGTGCGTGGAAGTAGGAGGGTGCTGAGCCTGTGGTCGTTCTGTATGCAAGCATCAGTGTCTTGAACTTGATGCGAGCTGCCACTGGTAGCCAGTGCAGTGAGATGAAGAGAGGTGTAACATGGGTTCTTTTGGGCTCATTGAAGACCAGTCGTGCCGCTGCATTCTGAATCATTTGTAGAGGTTTGATTGTGTTTGATGGAAGACCAGCCAGAAGGGCATTGCAGTAGTCCAGCCTAGAAACGACAAGGGCCTGGACAAGAAGTTGCGCAGCATGCTCTGTCAGGAAGGGCCTGATTTTTCTGATGTTGTGTAGCGCAAAATTTGCCTGCAAGATCGAGCAGTCTTTGCAATGTGCTCTTTGAAGGTCAGCTGGTCATCAAAGATTACACCAAGATTTCTGACCGAAGTTGATGGGGTAATTATTGATGTGCCTAATTGAATTGAGAAGTCATGCTGTAGAGTCGGAGTGGCAGGGACGACAAGTAGCTCAGTCTTTGCCAGGTTGAGCTGTAGGTGATGTTCTTTCATCCATGCCGAGATGTCCGCCAGGCAGCCTGAGATCCGTGCAGCTACCGTTGTATCATCTGGTTGAAAAGAGAGATAGAGCTGTGTGTCATCGGCGTAGCAATGGTAGGAGAAGCCATGTGCCTGTATGATGGGTCCCAGTGATGTAGTGTATGTTGAGAAGAGGAGGGGTCCAAGAACCGATCCCTGAGGAACCCCAGTGACCAGTTGATGTGCTTTGGATACCTCCCCACCCCAGGCCACCCTGAAGGACCTACCGGTGAGATAGGATTCAAACCAGCGAAGTGGAATCCCAGTGATGCCCAGCGATGAGAGGGTGGACAGGAGGATCTGATGATTAACAGTGTCAAAAGCAGCAGAAAGATCGAGCAGAATGAGGACTGATGATTTGGAATTGGCCTTTGCGACTCTTAGGGCTTCAGTGACTGAGAGTAGCGCAGTCTCTGTTGAATGGCCACTCCTGAAACCTGACTGTTTATCATCCAGTTTGTTGTACTGTGAAAGGAACAGTGAGAGCTGGTTGAAGACAACTCGTTCGAGTGTTTTCGCTACGAATGGAAGGAGAGAGACAGGTCTGTAGTTTTCTAAAAGAGAAGTGTTTAATGTAGGTTTTTTGAGCAGTGGGGTTACGCGGGCCTGCTTGTACGCTGTGGGGAAGATGCCAGTGCGGAGAGATGTGTTGATAATGTGTGTGAGTGCCGGTAAGAGTGTGGGAGAGATTGCTTGGAGAAGGTGAGAGGGGATTGGGTCAAGAGGACATGTTGTGGGATGGCAGGAGAGGAGAAGTTTGGATACTTCCGCCTCGGTGAGGGGACAGAAGGAGAAGATGGGAGTTTGAGCAGTGGATGTGGTTGGTTGGAGGTCCTGTGTGTGTGGAGTTGAGAACTGGTTACCGATTGTTCTAGTTTTGTCGGTGAAAAAAGTGGCAAAGTCGTCAGCTGTTATAGAAGTGGTGGGCGGTGGTGGAGGGGGACAGAGGAGAGAATTAAATGTTCTGAAGAGATCACGCATGTCTGGAGCACTGTTGATCTTGTTGTGGAAGTGTGAGGATTTGGCAGTGTGGACTTCAGTAGAGAAAGACGAAAGCAAAGACTGGTACCTAGTCAGGTCCGACGGATCGTTTGATTTGCGCCATTTTCTCTCTGCCGTTCTGAGTGTGGTCCGATGCTCACGAAGAACATCGGATAACCAGGGGTTAGAAGGGGTAGCCCGTGCTGGCCTGGAGGAGAGAGGACAAATGTCGTCTAGACAAGAGGTTAAGGTAGAGCATAAAGTGTCAGTAGCTGCATTCACATCCAGAGATGTGAAATGGATAGGTGAGGGAAGAGAGGAGGATACTACAGAGGAAAGAAGGGTGGGGGAAAGGGAGCGTAGATTACGTCTGAAAGTAACCGGTAAGGGAGCTGGTGGCACCTGGGTAGAAAAATTTAAGGTAAATGTAATGAAGAAATGGTCAGAGATATGTAGTGGTTGTACCAGAATGTTATCTGTAGTACAGTTGCGTGTGTAAATTAAATCAAGTTGGCTGCCTGATTTGTGCGTGCTAGTAGTGGTAAGGCGTTTGAGATCAAATGAAGCTAGGAGTGAATGGAAGTCAGTAGCATAAGGCCTGTCTAGGTGAATGTTGAAATCGCCAAAGACTAGGAGTGGAGTGTCATCCTCCATGAAAGAGGACAGCATGCCGTCCAGCTCCTCTAGGAAGGTAGCTAGAGTTTGGCCAGGGGGACGGTAGATTAGTACTATCTGGAGTTTTATAGGGGCCGTTACAGTAATCGCATGAGATTCAAATGAGTTGTGATTGCCTAGGGGAGAATGGGTTGAGTATTTCCATTTGTTTGAAATGAGCAGACCAGTGCCCCCACCCCGGCCAACCTGCCTTGGGGTGTGAGAGAAAGAGAAATTTTGAGAGAGAGCAGCCGGGGTAGCGGAGTCTTCTGGACGAATCCAGGTCTCAGTCAAGCCCAAGATGCTGAGTGTGGATTGTAAGGAAAAAGCAGAAATGAAGTCAGCTTTGTTGACAGCTGACTGGCAATTCCAAAGACCCACAGAGAAAGAAAGAGGTGCAGTAGAAGATGTAGCGATCGGGCGCAGGTTAGCAGGATTACGTTGCCGTCTGCGTGTGATTTTGGAGCGTGGTTGGGAGAGAACCGGAATGGTTTCGAAACACATGATAGAGGTGGAGGGACAGAGGATATGGAAGGAGAGTGTGTGAGGGAAGATAGAAATGATACTTAAGTGTGTGCTCGGTGTCGTTGCTCGGTTGAAGTCGCGCAGGAGAAGTCGTCTGTCTTTACACTCGTTGGTCTTCACACGAGGAGGCTGAGCACGATGGCTGAACGCTTCCGCAGACGCTTCCGCGTCAGCGCACAGACGTCAAATAAATACGGTCTAGGAGACTAGAGTGAAAAAAGCTGAGGCCGGCTTCTGCTCAGCACAGCCAATAACCTTAAAGGACTGCTAATTGCTGGATACGAAACTAAACACTTCGCGCAATCACACACGCTCGTTCTTAGCTGAGGTGCAAATTATTCAAATTGCCAGCAAGTGCAATCAAAAATATAAACCTCAACGAAAATGCACAATAGAAATAGGTAGGAAACGAAGTATTCCTTCCTAGCAGCAAGTAAATAATTTAAACAACAGAACTGCGAAAAAGTATTACAAACTTACGCGAGCTGCCGTCCTTCTCTTCTGGTGACTAATCGGCTTTCCCAACTTATAACAGCCACCAAGCAGTTTAAATACTTTAACAGTCGCTGAGGCCGGCTTCTGCTCAGCACAGCCAATAACCTTAAAGGACTGCTAATTGCTGGATACGAAACTAAACACTTCGCGCAATCACACACGCTCGTTCTTAGCTGAGGTGCAAATTATTCAAATTGCCAGCAAGTGCAATCAAAAATATAAACCTCAACGAAAATGCACAATAGAAATAGGTAGGAAACGAAGTATTCCTTCCTAGCAGCAAGTAAATAATTTAAACAACAGAACTGCGAAAAAGTATTACAAACTTACGCGAGCTGCCGTCCTTCTCTTCTGGTGACTAATCGGCTTTCCCGATTAGTCACCAGAATACATGGGCATACATGGGAATACATTATACATGGGCACGAGAACTGTGTCGTGAGGGGACAGCTGACTGCAGGTAGACCTCACCGTCAGCACTGGCAGTTTGGCACTGACATCCCGCTCTATGCCAGAAAACACTGCCATCATGTCAGGTAACATCTCTCTCTGTTTCCTTTTCTTCACACAAACAACAAAACTCCCACGGAACAAGAGCAGCCTATCGACAACACTTGACAGGTCGGCTGGTGGCTCAGTGGCTTATACTGGTGGATGGCGTTTTGGATAACAACAACTCTTGTTATTCTGTTTTATGAAATTTAAAAATGAGCAACATCCTTTATGTACGTGGCGTCAAAATTTGCCTGAAGCAAACTGTCTCTTGTAGCAATCGTATCAACAAAAAGAATCCTCAAGATATTTCAGTATGGTTGAGATGTTTCAAGTGTTGTTTCTCCTTGATCTCATTTTAAGGTAAAAGCAGTGATAAATGTACTAGTCAGGCAGACAGTTTTCCTCTATGGGTAAAAGTTCTAAAGCGCTTAAGTAAAGGGTTTTTTATCACCCTGCTCTTGGAGCTGATGAGTGTTACTTCAGGGATTCAGTGGAAAGAAACGTTTGGAGTGCTCTGAAAGAAATCTCTTTTTGCTCTGAGCTGCAAGCCTGCATTCAGTTCCACTAAAATACTCTGAGGACTGTTTAATAATTATTGTATGTGATTCGCATTCAGGCTGGGGAAATCAAGAAGGATTCTTGGCTGCATCTTTACAATATATATGGGTGGTTGCAATCATTCAAATTTAGTTTGAATTAAATATGAAGAGTTGAGAGGGAATTGTAGTCTTTCTGTGAATATTGTTTCATATGAACTTGCATACGCTATGACAGCTAATTGCTTCATAACTAGGTCACATCTACTGGCAGATGAATAGGAGAGTACTCACAAAAAGATGATTTCTTAGTGCTTCAATAGCAGAAGGATCTTGAAGTACATTTACATCTGTAATTGTGTCTTTTTTTTGGAGGATGGACATCAAAAACTGCATGTAGCCAATTTGCCAAAACATTTTGGCTATCGAATAGTAATCATTTCTTGGATACCTCTGCCAAGTTTTGGACACAACCAATAAGCAATTTCATCTGAATGCCTTTTGTAGCAAAAATAAAATCATGAAAATTCATGTTGATACAGAATGTTTTTTGTATTCAGTGACCAAGAAATACAAGCAAGCACTGATAAGGGCACTTTCCAAAAGGAAGTGTCAGGACACAAATAATGCACTTCAGTTTTTTTGTTTTTTTTATAAAGCAAAGTTATATAAGCAGAGAACATCCAGATCCTGAGTTGTTGACGTAGTGAAAATTACAATTTCACTGTAAGGTTAGCACAGCTGCAGTCCTTGAAAAATGAGTTGCATAGAGAGTATAAGTATAGCTCATTTAAAGCTCCACATTGTTCTTAGTAATGTTTTGGAAGTCACAATTAAAATGTACGAAAAACGCTTTACCATGTGATAATTGTTTCAAAGGTTTGTACATTTCATATTAAATAGGGTTCCAGCATGAAATTATGAGAAAACATAACTATTTTACAAATTTTGTTTTTGTTTCACTTTGTATGCTGATGCCACTTGATATTTTGTAAGATATTTTATAAGACTTGGCCAAATATGTTTTTAAATTGCTATAAACAATTGAACAGTTCAGTGTCATATGTGTGATGAATCACAACTTCTCTCGTTTTGATCACACATTATTTTGTATTAACACAGGGCTCATTGATATACAGTACAAGTGCCTCTGTCCTCCTGAGGCTCACCTAGATAAAGGATGAGTAGCTTCACCTACACTGAAAGTCTTAATGTTGAAACCTCTCTTTGAGCGAGTTTCACGTGGTGTTGGTTTCAAGCCCTGCACACTCAGCATTGGTGTAGCGGTTGCCAGATTGCATCTGTCAGCATTCTCACTCCATCACTGGCGCCTAACCTTTGGGGGCAGAAGATCAAAGCAGAAATAATGGCTGGGCATCATCACTGCTTCCTGTTTTATTTCCTCTTAGTCAACTCTATTAACTCTTAATCATGAACATCATTACTAAAGGAGTAGTTCATGTTTTTTATTTAAACTACTTTGTTTTTTGGAGATGGTTATAAAGAGCTTTGTGAAGATTCGTCAAAAACTATTTTAATTGTGAGATAAAGTTACATTGTGACATTATAAAGTCACAATTATGAGGAAAAACTCACAACTGAAAGATGTAAAGTCACCTTCTGAGATATAGATGCAGTTACGAGAAACAGTCACAATCGTGAGATATATAGTCATATTCTAAGATGTATAGTTGCAATTACAAGAAACTAAGCCACATTCTGAGATAAATAATATAGTCACAATACCAAGAAACAGTAACAGTTGTGAGGTAAATAGTCACACCCTGAGATGATATAGTTGCCATTATGAAGTCACATTCTGAGATATATAGTAAAAAATTATTAGAAACAAAGTCACAATTATAAGATGCAACTTACCTGTATATCTCAGAATATTACTTTGTAAGTCAAATTAACATGAGATATATTGTCACATTCTGAGATAAGTAGATGCAATTACAAGAAACAAAGTTAATTGTGAGATATAAAGTCACATTCTGAGATGCATAGTCATAATTAAAAGAAACCGTAGTAATTGTTATATATGTAGTCATTCTGAGATCTGTAGACACAATTACGAGGAACAAAGTCACATTTGCTAAATACATCCATTGTGAGATTGTGGAAATTACGAAAAAATGGGACATCACATTCTAACAGTGATAATTATGAGAAACAGTCCCAATTGTGAGATATAAAGTCACATTCTGAGATATGTACAGTAGTTGCAAATATTTTCAGTACTCTTTCCACTACTGGTCACAATACCTTTTTTCAGTCTGAGACCGAAACAGGCTTTAATCTTAATGCTAATATGAGGTTGTTGAAATATGTGTCATGCCTCTTTGTGGGAGTGTAGGAACTTTTCTCAGTGAAACGTGAAAAAGTAAAGACAAACTCTGAGAGGTCTTTCAGTTTGAGCACATTGCTTGACTGACACTCACTGCGATAATCTTTGTGTTGTTTTCATTCTTGTTTAGGTGGGTGGTGCTGTGAGTAGGTATTCATGGATGATTGACAGCCTGTTGTTGCGACTCACTGTGCTGTGTTCTGTTTTGTGGCAGTACTGTGGGGAAAAAGTCTATTGATAAAATAAAAACCCAATCCCATGTGTCACAGAAAGAGGTAGAAAATATCAAGAGGGGTGAATGGATGAGTTTTGTAAGTGTGATCTCATCTGTAGTTTATTGGATTTCAGATCAGAAGCTCAGTCTCGAAAACAGCTGTTTGCTGTGTTATCTCACTGACAGACTAAATGAAAGTGCACAAAACCACACTCCCTTTTCTCGTTTAGGTAGAAGCAGCATTTTTGTATTGATCTAAAATCAGCTTTGCTGTTGTAATGGTTGGGTTTGAACTCTTAAATCTAAGGGATTACAAACTTTTCCCTCGACAGTTGATTAATCTCATTATCTTTTTACCATTAAGCAATTATTCGAGATTCAGTTCCCTTAATGGAAATTGACATCTCTCATAATACATGGCAATGTCTTTTTAATTGTGACTAAAAAGAATACTGTATTCATAGATTCCTTTGTTTTCTCCTAAATGAAACAGTGACCACATGCTGCAGACATTTTTATTGCATTACTGAATATTGAATAACATGGTGAAAATAATCATGGTTAATGGAATAGTAACTGTCTCTTTTAGAGCACAAAGACCCTGAGGACCATCTTGGTAATGTTATCTTACTGCCAGTAGGATTTCTTTGTAGCTTTTACAGCACCTAATAAATGTGGCATGAAATAATCAAGGAAGACACCACATTCTTTCCAGCCAATTAAACTCCATTTGAGCAAACAAAACGGGACGAAGATTGTGGTGGTCGAGTAATTATGGGACTGTATGTAATCACTGGTCACAAAAAGCTTGAGAAAGGCTGGAAACGTCACGTAATTGACGGGAAAAGTTTAATTGGGGTCAGTGTGTTTAATTTTAATTAACACTGCTGTATAAGGGCCAAATGTTCAACTTTTAAGCTTTCCTCTGGTGAGTTTGAATGTTGACCTCAAGACCTGGCCCATATCATGGTGGTTGTCATCAATTAGTTATGAATATGCAAAACATATTTTTAAAATGGACAGTCAGTGGGATGTCTGAACAACCAGTAGACAAATCGTTTGCACTACAGGTTCACTACAGACAATTTCAATTAGCAAATGCATGAAAATGGCTTCCTTTTAATGTTAGGTGCTAAATTTCTCATTATTTGTCAAAGTAATATTAAAACCGGCCTGGGTGACTTAAGCAACTTTGTGTTAGCGCCAAGCAGTGCATTTTGTTAAACAAAGAGAAAAGACATGATCAAACAGTCTTCGCAGATTTATTCTTATGGCCAGCATGTCTTGCAAACATGACTTATTGAATTAAGCTTTGGTGTGCATTACTGTTAGTTTTCGAAGTGACAGGAGACATGAGTCAGACGATGATATACTAATATTCTAAATGGAAGGTTATGTTTGTTCCATTTAATATTCTTTAGTCAACAAAGTAGGTGATTACTATCTACTCACATAATTTATTTACCTAAAAAGACATGTTAAAGAACATTTTAATTTTGGACAAAATATATGCACCATCATGAAACATAGCAATGGCTTGAATAAAAATTAGCTTGAATAAGAATTAGCTAAGGATGAAACAAAGTCATGCTGTGGAAAGACAACACTATTTATTTGAAGAATGCTTATTTTGTTTGTCTCTGTGTGTGTTATTCTGCAGTGTTTACAGTAAAGTGTTCATTGTGAATATTATGAGGATCTTTTCAAATAATGGGATACAAAATTGGACCTGAAAATTGTATTTTTCAAATAGACAGTGAAAGGAAGAGGTGCTTAAACATCAAATATGTTTAATGTCAAACATAAAATTGCTGGAGTACTTCTATTTTTGAGTAATTTTATAAGAGATTTGACAGTTTTTACTGTTAACAAAATGTGGAAAAAGAATGAACAAAATTTCATTAAAAAAAAAGAAAAAATAATGAGTTGCTAACTCATGGTCATATACGTTTGGTTTGCAATTCCATTGATTCAATTGAATTATTATTATTATTATTATTATTTACGTGTGTGTGGTTAAAAATCGCACAAATTTTGTAAAAGGAGTAAAAAAATACAGCGTCTTTGTTTGTATTTTTCATCATTTTCAAATTCATATATTCTGACCCTGGATAGCCCGTTCGTTGATCAGGGTGAACCAATGCCACCCTGGCCCTTATGTGGCCTGGCCCCTGGCCTGTGTTATGCCGGTTTACAGCTGGCCCACTGAACCAAATAGTAAACTGCACTTTGCCGTTTTATGTGGCTGTGATTGATCACCAAATGAAGGCAGCCTAAGTGCAGCAATGTTAGGCAGATGAAATGGAAAGCTCTAACCTGAACTGACAATCTGGAAAGTATTACATAGGTCAGCGGTAATCCCCAGGCGTTTTGAGAAACATACAAACTATGACTGTATATTGATTTTGAAGATATCTTCTAGCAGTGTGCATCTTGCTTAAGGAGTTTGTCTTGCACAAGGACTGATACACTTAGGCTCATGAAAGCAACATGCTTCTACGTTTGAGCTGAATGCAGTGCAATTTATGAACGTTTCTTCTGCAATTTCTTTTCACATTGACTAGCTTGGTCAAATTGGATCTCACCAGCACGTCACAGCAACTAATGTTGCTCTGTCTTCACATTGTGATTGTACTATCAAAGTTACCCCAAGTTTTGTAGAGTGAGCATCCACAGATTCTCTTTTAACCAGAGATACGACTCTCCATCTTTTTTCCTGGCAATACAGTTTGTTGCCAAAATTAGTGCAAGGTCTCGCAGTACCCTTTTTTTTCCAAGTCAAAAAGAGGATGTCACAATGCCCAGTCGATGCTGTCAATCATGCAGTCTTGGCTGAAACAGATTGTAGATGTTGCATTGTCTGCCTTGACATTTGGAGTCATATTGTACAAACTGACCAAAAAAATCAGGAATAGTTCACCAAAAATGTAAAATTGTCATTATTAAGCCACCCTTACAGTATGTCATTACAAACCTCTCGTTGGCGAGTTCATTAGAGAATGTCCAAGTCCTGAACAAATCCTTGTTTTGATTTGGATCTTTTCAATGAATCGAATGATGTGGTAAGTTAACGTTAGTTTACGGTTCTCTAATTCATTGAAGAGGCATTTACACAACATCATTTTCAACTAAAAATGGAAAACTTTTTATGCATTTTGGTTTCAAGACTTTGTGCAAGTGCAAGATTTACTATTTTCGTCTTTTTGTTAACTACAAAAATGCACCTTTGTAATGAAGGTGACATTTTCAGTCTATAGGTATAGGATTTGTAAACACAAATCCATCATTAAGGAGTTAAACCATCACATCTGGCCAAAAAAGTAATCTACACAACTCCATCAGTTTTCTTCTTGTGAAGCAAAAAGCTGTGTGTTTTTAAGAAACAAATCTATCATTAAGGCGTTCTGGCCAAAATACAAGTCCATAGTCCATAATAACCTTCCTCCAGTGAAAAAGTCCATCCCCAGTTGTCCTCTCACATCTAAATTCACTGACATATTTGTTTGTGACTGTTTGTCTTTGACCTGAGCATATCTCTCTCCTGATTCAGATGAGACAGCTTTTTCACTGAAGAAAGCAATATTATAAATATAGGATTCATTTGAAGTCTTAATGATGGATTTGTTTATTACAAACACACAGCTTTACACTTCATTAATTAATCATCTGGAGTCATGTGGATAACTTGTGGATTATTGTGAGGTTTTCATCAACTGTTTGGACTCTCATTCTGACGGCACCCATTCACTGCAGAGGATCCATTTGTGAGCAAGTGATGTAATGCTAAATTTTTCCAATTCTGTTTGTTAAGAAATAAACCCATCTACATCTAGTTTGACCTGAGGGTGAGTGCATTTTCTGCAAATTTTCATTTGCGGATGAACTGTTCCTTTAATGGAAGTTAGTCTTAAGGAGACATAAGGACTTTTGTTTTTGTCAGTTAAAAAGCCACAAGCATGTTCCAGTTCCTCTCACTCAGAGGGTAAGTGATTCTAGAACATCTTTTGTAGAAAATTCAGCAAGTTTGGAGTGATATTGCATGATTTCCCTCTTGGTTTCATTTGAATGAGCTAATTTAAAGCCATCTCGGGGGTAGAGATGATATGTGGCATAATATGAAATTAATCACGGTCATCAGTATAGACTAAGTCCACCCCCATTTTTATTGGGGAGAAATCAAATTAATTCCACAAAAGTAGGTTTGGGGTCTTAAACTCAGACTGATTAACTCAAGATAAATGCATTCCCTTTCGCTTCATTACTGCTAAACTTTGTGGAATAATCATGTTTAAAAAAGTAGAAAGAATTTATTATTCACTACAATAAAAGGAATTGCTAACTGATGGTTCTGAGGATGGGTTTCCCTTGCATCTTCACATCCCCGAAGGACCCACATTGCTTTAAATTACAGCCTGAGAAGCAAATGATAGCAAGAGCTAATATACCCAGACACATACATTTAAGAGCTAAAAGGTTTTTCATCTTCTACTCTTGTTTCATTTTCCATTCATTTTTCACTAGCACACACAGTAGAAATGTACACTTTTGCATCAGTTTCACAAGCAAGCACAAGACTCTTAAAGTCTGAGAAGCAGCGATTATCTGGCCTTAGGGAGCGTGAGGGCATCTTATTAATTATAGAATAAATGTAGTCCAATGCGCTGCTTGGTTAATTGAAAAACAAAGTATGCTTAGCAATAACATTTTACAGTAAAGATAAAGATTATTTTGTTTGTGTAATTTATTCGTGATGTCTGTGTAATGTAAAAACAGCTGAAGAAGCAAATTTTTTTTTTTTTATTTAAGTTTTAAGGATGAACCTAATTAAAAAGATTTTTGCTTGACACAAGATCAAACTATATGACAACTATATGATCAAAGTATATTCACTTTTTTTATTACTATTAAAAATTTACTATTAAATGAAATACCCCCAAAAGGCTGATTAATATATTTTTAAATAAAATATTTTTTTTGTAAAATAAAATATATATTCACTTGAGTAATTTAACTGATTGAAAAGAATGAGTGCTTGAATGATGTTTAAAGAAAGAATGCAGAAAATGCTGATGAGAAAATTGTTGTTTAATTTTTTTTTACATTTTATTTCTAATCATAGTGTTGATAAATTGCTGGCATTCTAGTTCTGATTTGTAAACGAGAAATACTCTGATATAGACTTGATATTTAGATCAGAACATTACTGTTTACTTATCAAAATGGTATAAGATCATGTTAAAATGTTTGAATAAAAAAAAACAAAGAATAAAGAAAACAAAACTGTCTGATGTTTGATCTCAGTGACTATTTATTGTGGTACAAATCATATTATGGAGGAGGATAATAATAACAACAACAACAACAACAACAATAATAATAATAATAATAATAATAATAATAATAATAATGATAATTATTATTATTAAACAAACAAATTATTTATTTATTTACATGATGTGGCAAAATACATAATAACAGTTATCATCATGACAGCATGGTTGAATCTTTAATTAAAAAACTGACACAAAGTGAGCCATAACGTTTTATCATTCACCACTACAAAAGCACACGTGCCCATTATTATAAAACAATCACCTTTCCACAGTAGACCTCTCTGGCCTCGTATCTGCTCCCATGCTGATGCTCAGATGGTCTAGCACACAGTAGACGTCTGCTCCTTTGCCCCTCTGCCTCAAGTGAAGGGGATTATTGCCTTCTCCTCCGTGCAGCAGGTCAGACGCGGGCCAGACAGGAGTGACAGCTGTGAGCGTGCAGAGGCTCCGTTGGGGCCCGCTGTGCGGGAGAGCGTGAGGAACCCGCTTTAGGGGCAGAAGTGGGGGGTTGATGTAAAGCTTTGCTCTCTGACCCGATCATCAGTGATTAAAAAACGTCCCCACAGAGAATTTCTGGAAAACAAACAACAAAATGTCACAGGTGAAATGAAGAAAGACAGGTGGGCTCAGAGCTGCCTGTTATACCAGCGCAGGCACTAGAAGGGCACCGTGTCCTCCTGCCCGGCCGTACATTTCTCTGCTCCTTCCTCTGAACCCTTAAAAGACAGAATTAATGTTGAATGTGGAATAATTCATGCTGTTCTTTTTCTCTTTTAAATTAATTTTATTAGCAAGGTGAAGTTGCAATAAATTTTTTTCATTAACAGGTAGTACCCTGCACGTCTCTCCGCCTGAGAAAAATGACATAATCATTTGATTTTGTTAGTATTTTTCAACAAAATAGCTTATTTTAAAATATAAACGTTGTTTCTATAAATCAAACTAATATCCATTTAAAGTCTATGGTTATAACATTGTCATTTATGGAAGACTGTTTCCACCGTTTCACTGTTTCGCAATTCAGTGTTTTTTGAAAAAAATAATTTTGAAGTGCAAACTCATAATTGCAAAGAAAAATGTCTCACAAATTCTCACTTTTTTTTTCTCAGAATTGTGAGAAATATCCAAATTTTGAGATAAAAAGTCACAATTAACTCTTTATTTATTTTTAAATCCTTGGCAGATTGAATTTGATTGAAGCAAGATTGAAAATAATTATTTAAAATATGTAATTTATTTAAATATGATTAAATGATTTTACATATTTCAGTTAATTAATTTACTGAATAATTTAATTTACTTATTTTTCAGAGAAATAGTACCAAAAAAGCTATTCAATATAAATTATTAAAGCTAACCTACTATACCATTAAAAGAAGAACCGTTGTAACTAATATTCTATTTTAAATGTCATATTATGATCACTCAGTATATTTTAGTGCATATACGTAAATGGTTTTTATACCAAAAATTGGAAGGTATTTTTTATAGTCTGTGGGTTATGAAATAAAATATTAATTGCCCTGGTTTCCCTTATGGCAAGCTGACTAATAAGTCTTCAGAATATAAATTTCAGTAAAGTCATAAATTAATAAATAAAGATATTCCATAATATTAAGATACTGCTAGTTTGGGTTTCAATGAATGTTACCTGCCTCAACATTTTATAAGTGTTATTTTTAAAACAATTAAATTTTTTTTTTCCATGTTCATGTTTTTAATCAGTCTTTGATACTAGCTTATAGTTGTTGATTTGAATCATGCAGCAAAATCAATTTCCAAAGTTTCAAAAGTTATTCTTCGTAGCCTCAGCTGGAACATGCCAGTTCATAAAAAGCACATCATGCTCATGCTGACAACGTGCTCATGCTGTATCTGACTCTTGTAACCCATCGTACAATATATTATCATATATTATTCCAAATGAATGTACTTTTTTTTTTTTTTTTTTTTTTAAGTAATGAAGGCTGCCATGAACAGTCATTTTCTGTTCACCTATCAGGAATTTATAGGTTTCTATAAAAGACAAGGCCAGACCATCTAGTTAAAATGAATACACCCCCTTAATACAATCAGTCAGAAAAGGTGAAGGACTGGGTTTATGATATCAAGGTCACTGCGCCCACAACATATTCTAATGTACAGCCATAAAACACTTCATATGGTAAAACCTGACAGTGGAATTGGACTTCATTTAAATGTTGTTTTTATTTAAAGGAATAGTTCAGCCAAAAAAAGCTCATCATTTATTCTTGATGTATTTTGAAATGTGTATGAATATGTGTGATACATGGAGATAATCAAATGTCTAACAAGATTTTCAAAGACCGAGTTTTTGAAGGCTTTTAATATAGTGCACAAGTTGTATGGCGCTATAATATGAAGCATTTATAAAAATATTTAAAAACAAAAACAAAATGTTTTTGTGACTGTCCTTGGACCCCATCCAGTTGTATTATTTATGGAAAGGAGCATTTATGGAAAACTATTATGTTACTCAGAAGAAAGTAAGTTATATAGGTTTGGAATGACATAATGGTGAGTAAATGATGACACAATTTTCATTTATGAGTAAAATAATAATAAATTCCTCTGTGACAAGGTAAATGATTCTGAATCAGTAATTCAGTCATTTTAAACAGTCTGCCGTTTGAATTGATGATCAGACTTATTCATGGCTCAGACTTTGAAGGTTCTTGTAGGTTTTGGAAGTGTCAGTCTTTATTAATGATTTCACAGTTCAGTAAGAACACCCTTTTCTATCAAAAGTGCTGGTTTAAAAAGTTCCTGCTTTTTAAAAGTGAACTTCAAGATGCATTAGCCTCTGAAATAACAGCTATCTCTTTTGCAAATGAGAATACATCATTTGGTAAGTGCAGATAATTATATTAATTTTAGCTCCATTATGAAGAGGAAATGCAGCCAGACAGTATTTTTTAGTCAGATATATTTCGTTGACTGTTTGCTTAAACTTGTGCAATCACATCTCCTTGTTATGTAGCTACTGAACAGTACAAGGCACATATTTCACAAGGCATCTTGAAGAAATTCCACGGAGTCCTCCTACTGTTTCTTTTAAATCTCTTTTGTCTGTTGACAGAGCAAAAGGAGCAGGGATCAGAGAAGCTGTTAACTCCTCCATAAGCAAGAATTCACAGTGTAGAATGAGATATTGATAGGCACCGTTGAATGTGTATATCCTTCACACATCATCACTCTGCTCAATCTCCTGATAAAATCACAACAAGTTTCTGCTAACTTAAGTGCATGCTCAGCGCACGCATATAGACAGTCTTTTCTTTCAAATATTTCCATCTCATTCCATCAAAAACATTACACTTTACAGAAGTACTTTACGCTATGGGAGGCCATTTTTTGCTGACTGCCATGAGATTTAAACTCTTCCACTTTGGACAGAGGCATCATTGACCTTGTGTGAAAAGGCCTGAATTCAAAGCAGCTCTGCAGTGTCACACCTTGTGAATAAAACAGTGTTTATTGCGCATATATGGTATATTGTACAATTCATATATTTTCATATATTACAATTTCGCATATAGGAAAAGAGTTTGTCTTCATGTTGATTGTATGATTTTATGTAATTAATTTGAGCTTATATCCCGCTATTCTGAGTTCTTTTCTCTGAATTGAGATGTAAACTCGCAACTGTTTTAAAGTTCAATTCTGAAAAAAAACTGAGCTCAGTTCTGACATTTTTATACAATTGCAAGTTTATATCTCGTAATTCTGACTGTATTTCTCATAATCATGAGTTTACATCTCACAGTTCTGACTTTATAATTTGCAATTTATATCAGTTTATATCATACAATTGCAAGAAAAAAAGTTGAAGTTTAAAAAAAAAAAAAAATGTATATCAAAAATACAGTAAAAATAGTAATATTGTGAAACATTAATAGTGTACATTCTAATTGTAATAGTCAAAAGTTTTTGAATAGTAAGGTTTTTAATGTTTTTTTAAAGAATTCTCTTCTGCTCAACAAGCCTGCATTTATTTAATCCAAAATACAGCAAAAGCAGTAATATTGTGAAATATTTTTACTATTTAAAATAACTGCTTTCTATTTGAATATATTTATATTGAATATTATTATTATAATATACATTTGAATGGTAGTATATCATGGTTGTTGCATAAATATTAAGTAGCACAGCTGTTTTTAACATTGATAATAAGTTATGTTTCTTAAGCAGCAAATCAGCATATTAGAATGATTTCAGAAGGATCGTGTGACTCTGAACACTGGAGTAATTGCTGCTGAAATCACATGAATTAATTACATTTTACAATATATTACAATAGAAAAAGGTTATTTAAATTAATAATATTAATTTAATAATATTAGTGTTTTTACTGTATTTTTGAGCACATAAATGCAGCCTTGGTGAGCATAAGAGACTATTAAAACATTTGAAAATCATACAAATCATGAAAAAGGTATTTACCCTGAAAAAAAAAGGATAATATCAGGTGACTTGCCAGTATTATATTCCAGTGAGGTTTATATCAGACATCATATGTGCTCATAAAGTGCTGCTTTGTGTGTGTTTATGTGCTGGTGCAGCTGTGTTGACTGTCTGCATGGTGAAATTCACCCAAACAGGATTAGACACTGTGGGATTAGCTGTATATTGGAACTAGTGAAAGGAATAAATTAAAATGCCATCAGAAACAATCCCCCCAAAAAATCAGGAGGCTTAGCTTAAACAAACACAATTAAGAAGTCGATTACTGCATCTGATATTGTTCAACCGTGTTCGGTTCGATCTGTTACCGATGCTTTCACGCTTTTGTGTTGCCATATATGCATTATGTTGTGGGTCGGTTGAGCTGTTGTCGTCAGGAGTCAATCATGTGGCATGTTGTTGTCTCATTAAAGGTGTTAGTGGCAAAAATGTTTGCCGTTCTCCATCCTAATTAACTTGCATTCTGTTTATGCTACTGTTACACTTAGTGCCAGTGATCACACTCAAAATAGCAGAATGTGGAAAATATGCGAAGACTGAGTTGCTTTGCTTCCTGGCTGCTCTTGTTTTTTTGTTTCTGTGTTGGGCCTGGATTTTAGTTAAAGTGAACAATAATAAGTGAACGACAAGTCGTTATTACGACGTCGGGTGTGTTCAAGTCACTTTGGTCAGAACAAGATGGCGATTTAACTTTTCTACATAAAATTCAATGATTTGTTAACTCTACATCTATAAAATGATGAATGAAGAATGTGCATCATTGTTTTTTCTTTTTTCTGTTTTTATTTAATTTATGAAGGTGATGTAAAATGAATAATTATATATTCTATTATAATTATACAATAATATAATATTTTGTATGTGTAACTTATATAGTTTTATTGTACATTACAAAAAAAATAATTTTATTCATTTCAACAACTTTACCGACGCTGCATATCTTTAGTCTTTGGCTGTGTCCATTGCATCCGACACATTTTTTCACTGACACGCCCACAACTCAGAAACTCAGGGCTTAAAGAAAATTTCGAGTTTCCCACTCGTAATAACGACTTTGTGGTGGCGTTCATGTGCTTTCAACTCGTAAATACGATGTATCCGACATGACTTGAACGCACCAATAGATACGAATATCTCAGTGTGCAATGATCTGATTGACTTGAAATTACAGGAGGTATATAGTAGGGCTGTCAAAATGGCTGAAAAACTAAATTCGAATTTTGTACTTAAATATTGAATTTGAATTATATTCGAATTTAAAAGGCATAATTTCATTTAGAGGAAAAAAAGCTTTTGGCTTCTCTCCTGAGGCCACAAGAGGGCGCATCAAGCAAAATATTACTAATCCACGGTTCTTCAAGCAATAAAATAACACATCTATCTTTGAAAAAAGTGCATAATGTTTAAAATAATGTTTAGCCATATATAATTAATTAAGTTGCTTAAACAATTAGGAACAAAACAGCATCATGTATACACAGTTTAATACAAAGCACGGAAAACCAATCACAAAGAGTAACTATCATGAGATGCAGTGGAATGGAATGTTTTGCAAAGTTGAACTTACAATAATTTTAAATGGCTTTCTAAATATCCGACTCTCTTGTGCGAGACGCGAGTGCAACAGTGATAGATGTCCCTCTAGAAAATGCACAAAATATGCGTTCTGTGTGGACGGCTTGGTTTCAGTTTTGACTTAAACAACATCTCCGCATTGATGTTCTCTTTTTCCGCAGTATTTTGGATGAACAACATATCCAGTGGGTTCAACTGGATAGGCAAAAAAAAAAAAAATGCAATGACATCTACCTACATCGTCATCGCATCTCGTGCGCCACTGATAAGGCTGCCTGACGCACACCTAAAATTCGAATGCAACATTTTGCATTTGAATGTGGATTTTTATTTTAAATTTGACGAATATTCGAAATTCGATTTTTTTTTTTTTTTTTTTGACAGCCCTAGTATATAGTAACAAACACATAAATTGGTTAAGTAGGATAATAATTTTTTTTTTTTTCTTTTTATAATCTGAGTGTGCTTAATGGGGACGTGAGCTTAATAGGTACAATTACCCTATTTATGTAAATAAATGTATGTATGTATTTTCCTTTTTGTAATAATCCTGAGGGGAAAATAATGCTTTCTACAAAATTATTAAGCAGCACAACTGCTTCCAATACTGATAATAATCAGAAATGTTTCTTGCACAGCAAATCATGTTAGAATGATTTCTGAAGGATCATGACTCTGAAGATTGGAGTAATGGCTGTTGAAAATTCAGCTTTGCATCACAGGAATAAAGTTTAAGGAATTTTAAGGAATAAAGCTTAAAGTAATAAAATTAAAATAAAAAGTTATTTTAAGCTTGTTTTTACTGTTAGGCATTAAAAAAATATTTTTATATACATCCACTTTCTCTTGCAGACCAAAAACTGATTCTTTGACAAATTAGTGGCATGTCATTTTATACTGACACCTCTTTCTTGAATTCTCTAACAGCTAAGTTACATAGCTCACCAATAACAATTATGCATCCATAACAATTTCTAGCAATAAAGCTCAATTTACCTCTAATCATTTAAGAGCATATTATGCATCTATTAATCTATATTTTACTGTGGCCCTGACAACCGCTAAGTACCTTTTTATAGCTGTGGAGCACATTGGAGCCTAAGTCAGATGTGTGTGTTGCCCTGCGCCTCGCTCTCACAGTTAATGCATCTTACATACAGTACTCTCGACTCCCTGTGAAACTGCCAAAAGCCCCACTGATTTTGTATTTCTCAGCTTTACATTTTGCTAAAGCCTGTAATAATGGAACGCAACCCGTGCCCACCCCGCGGCTGCAGCATTAGCTCTGATTGGACCTCGTCCCTCGCTGGGCACACGGCAGGAGCACTGCTTTCTCTCTAAACGGAGTCAACTGGAAATGTTTAATCTCATGCTATTAATTTATGGTGGCTGCAACATCTGAAGTAGAATGGAAGGCAAATGCATTTGCATGAATTTCCCATGGGACTTAATATGCAGGGCAAAACTAATTCAGTCCGGAAGTAATTAACATTCTGATATGACAGAGATCATTCACATGACTAATATCACTCGAAATGCATATTCATTGATGCCACAGTTCATATTCAGTAGCATACCACATTGTTGACATGATAGTTTCACACCCTGCGGGAAAGCTGGTTTGTTGCCAGTACAAGGTGGTTTAATTTCAGCTTTAAGCAGTTTACCTTTTTAAAATCGTTCACCCAAAAATTAAAATGTTGTCATCATTTACACAACCTCATGTCGATCCAAACCTGTAAGACTTCTGTTTATCTTCAAAACACCAGTGTAGATATTTTGAATATAATCTGAGAAATGTCTGACCCTACATTGACAGCCTACGCAACTGCTACTTTAGCTACTTTTCCCACCGTCGGGCCGAACGGTTCTAAGGACGAATTCACGAATTCTCCGTGCCGAGAAGAACCGTGCTGGCAGAATGCCTGTAGTGATGTCATCACTCAGGATTGGTCAATGGCAATGACTGACTCGTTTGTATTATGAGCTCTGTTGTCAGCCCCACAGTGGAAAACCAAACCATATGGAACGGTTGAGCAACAAGAACTGTTCGTTTATCAACTGTTCGTTTATCATTCTAAATTTTCTAAAGAGACTATTGCTTTGTATGATGAACAGCTTTAATCTAAGCTTATATTCACATATAAACATTTATCAACAACACACACATTAGTTATGGCAAAGGGAAGCTCAAATTGCTTGAATTTTAAGAACCAATTAGGTTCATTTTCACTTGTCACGCAGAATGTTCGATTTTTCGTAAGAATCAATGAGGTTTGTTCTTCTGCATCAAGCAAGTACGTTTGAGCTTCTGTTTATGTTTGCTGATCAATGTAAATATGTGAATAAAAGCCTAAATTAATTCTTCATATAAAGCCATCGGGTCTCTTGCGTAAATGATGACAGAATTTTCATTTTTGAGTGAACAATCCCTTTAAACGGCTGTTTTGGCCTCATTTAAACCAGTATGGTGTTTTCTTATGAAATGGGATCATAAATCCTCCGGAACGTGTCTTTCTTTGGAAGTAATGGCTTTGATTAGTGCAAAAAACTAAAATTCACTTCACATAACTCATAACCTCACATCTGACATCGGCCTGTGAATATCATGGAGCTGATAATGTCTGAGAAGTATTTCTCGTTTGACCCAACAGACTACTTCTAAAAAAAAAAGTCTATATGAGATTGATCTTATTAGGATGCTTGAGGGTCAGTTTAAATGAAGTAAATATTAGAGGTTCACCGGTATATCTTATTCTCAGCTGAATGCATTCTCAGCCCTGAATGCATCATTAGTTGTTATTAGCCAATACTTTCATTTTATAGGAAAGCTATGTTGTCAAACTGTATAAAACAAAATAAAAAATGTCCACAAAATGTCACTCATGTCAATTTTTATTGGCTGAGCTTGTGGCCTCAGCAGACATGTTGGCTGCTAGTACTTTTTGGCCAAAGACATCTTCATTTTTATTTATGTATGCATGTATGTATGTATGTACCCTTAGATGTAGTAGAAGTAGTCTCGCGCAGCCAGACCTTCAGACTGACGGCTGGAGGTCTGGAATCCATGGCAGCTTGCTTTGGCCAAGGCCCACCCATGAGGCCATTTGACCGACATGTCAAACAACCAATCACAGTTCGTTTCGTTCAGCGTCACGTTTTGGGGCATGGAAATATCGCCACAATAACAGACCAGTGTGCAAAACTCTCAGACGTATTTTAAAGATTCTATGCCGCAAACTTTAAATATTTCATATACTTTCATATACTTTTGAAAATCCAGCATTTAGTTGATCCTAATAAGCGTTTGTCGTCACAGTTGTAAACACAGCGGCTTTCTTCTTTCGTGAGGGGGTTTGGCGTCACGGCATCTTTGTTTCCAGGCGGAACGTTATAGAACGTTTAGCCAATGGTCCGTGGGCGTGACGTCTGAGGCTGAGACTACTTGGGAAGTAAAATAATGACAATGATAGTGGGTATATTTATCCAGGGGGTTGTAACGATTCAATGTGTGGTATTTTCATGACATTACAGACTTATTTAAAATTTACTTAAAGAAACATTACATTTTCAAGACAGTGATACACATTTGAGTTTATTTAGGCTAAATTACACCCATTCAAGTATTTAATAGTAATTTAATTTAATAATTTACTGTAATAACTTGCATCTAATTTAATTACATTACATTTATTTTTCCATATAACTAACAAACGCACTTCAATAATAATAACAACAGCAACAACAACTATTATTATTATTATTATTATTATTATTGTTGTTGTTGTTAGCAGCAGCTGCAAGTGGTATCAGTGCATATTGTCGTTAAGACATATTTCCATTGTTCCAATTAGTACCGTATGAACAATAAATGTATTATGTATTATCGAATATAAATTTTTAAAGCAGTATTATTAATTTGGAGTTATTTGGGTTAATGTTATTGTTACAATTACTTCTGTTCAAGTAAATTATAGGTAAAATGACATTAAACAGAAATACAGTAAATACATTTTCCAATTATTTTAAACAATTAATGACAATTATTGTCATTTTTATTTTCAAAACGAATTACTTTAGTTAGTCAATAAGTAAAAATGTAGTAAAGATTCATACACAATATCTAACCTTTTTTCCCTCATCAGAATTTCATATAACACATATAAGACCTATAGCAACTGTTTTTTTTTGACAACCAGACCCAATACCCCACTGTCAATTTTTCTCATACCTAAAATGTCAGGTACCTTTAGCTGTGTGTCCCTGCAATTAGACACAACTCCAGGTTCATCTGTAAATCAGGTTATGAAGATAGCTGATTGTGATCTGAATCAAAATCTTTTGATTTGCACATTCTCTTTTGCATGTCCCAGTCCCTTGTAGTTATCATAAAAGTGAATGTCAGATCGTCTCCCGCTGTTCTGTCTTATCTGGTGGATTTAACCATCTGGCCTTGACGTGATTATAAACCCATCCAAATCTTTTGTTGTCCACAGTGACAGAATCACCAGTGCCTTCACACAACAACAGCATTCAAGAGTCCGTAAATTAATATTAAATCTGAGTTGAGGGAGTAAGAGATTACTTAAGCATGAGTTGGTGGCTTGTACGGATAGAGGGGTTTATACAACAAGTAGGATGGCTATATTAGAGTCTCATTTACATAAAAGCAAACGTTGAAATTTTCCCATTCATCCGGCTTCCCTTGCGTCTAATAGTGCTTAATTACTCAATATTTTGTGCTGGCTGTCACCTCTAGTTAGCCTTGTTTAAAGCATGCATCTCCTGAGGTTATTGTTAGCCTTTAGCACATCTGTTTAGTCTCAGAAGTTCTCATCCTTTAACTCCTCATGGGGAAAAAAGACCAGAAACAGTTGTCTGGGCAGAGGGAAGTGTGTTCATTGCTCAGAGGCTTGGTTTATTAGCGAGTCTCTCTAATTTGGATCCAGGATTAGCATCCAAACCATGGATTTAATTGCACAATGGTCAGTTTATCAACTTGGCAGACTGTGTTAGAGCATTTTGCACTTTTATTGAGCAACAATTTTTTCATTGCTCAAAATTAATGATATAAATGCAGCTTTTACCACCTTCCCAGATCTCAGATTAATGTTTCCAATTCTCGAAATGCATTTGCTGATGAGCGAATGTCAAGTATTAAATAAAAAAGTACCAGATCAGTAGTCTATATGACTTGTATGCTAGATTCCAAGTCTTCTGATGCCATATGTTACATTACCTCCCCTGTTGCAAAGTCGTGTGTCTATGTTGTGATTATGTGCTTTTTGTTGCTGAGGTGTTTTTTTCCTGTTCGCACACTGTACTCCCAAAAGGAGCATAGTCTGGGGGTTGTTTTTTTTTTCTCCTCTCTCACCTTATGTATGCTGTATATTTCTTCAATTCCCTGTCTTCCTGTCCTGTCTACCCCCTTGTCATATTGTATGTATGTATGGACAGGTTGATGGCTAATTTCGCTGGTACTTGTGACTAGTGACAATAAAGGGCTACTACTATAATCATTGAGAACTTATTGATGATTCATAATGAGGCATGCAGTCTGTGCGATTTAAATATGTGCAATTAACATTTGGCCCACCATGATCAGTTATGAGACATCAGTGACATTTGGCATCATTAATGTCGAAACGAGCATGTCATTGGTGTGAATATTAAAATATGAAAAATATAATTTAAAAACATATTTTTCTCACACAAATTTATCATATGGCTTCAGAAAACATGGATGATCACATATCACTTGTATGGACTACTTTTATGCTGTTTTGACCGACTGTGGTGAACATTTACTTTTAATTTATGGGGGGGAAAAGCAGCTTGAACATTAATTTTTTCCTTTTGGATTCCACGAGGAGAAAAAAGTATACTACTTTTAAACAACACAAGAATGGGTAGTTGAGAAACTGAGGAATTAACCTGTTAACATGCACCAGGACGCCGGCGCACTGAAAGCTCTTTGTTTGAACATGTGATCGTTTGTGAATAGATTAGATGAAATGGGACAAAATTAATCTTGACAAACTATATATCATTTTGAAGGTCTAAGCCCCAAGCATCGACGACAGATCGCTGTTTTTCGATAGAAAGCTTATAAGGAATGTATTTGCTAAATTTGTGTAAGCAGTACACATCAAAACATTTATAAAAAAACCGCAGTACATACCAGATTCATCCTGATAATGAGACACAAACGTATCCACTGCTGTAAATCCCGGTTTAATTTGAGAGGTAAGGATCCACGGAACAACATTCCATTAAGAACTTTTACTCCAACGAAACAATAACGTTGTAATTTGGATCGTTATTGATTTGTTTCAGTTTCATTTCTTCAGGGAGATATCTGGAAATACTATCACAAAAATGATTTCAGGAATCTCATTTTTCATGGTATCTTCTTCAAATTTGAAATATAAACTCATTAGACATGTGACTTTCAACCCATTACTTTTCTGGATTGCTCCTGGACTTATTTCATGTATTTGTTTATGAAATAAAAAAAACATTCAGTGTGGTAAAACATTTATCAAGGCACTTCAGTGTCTATAACTTTTTATTTTTTTGAGCATTATCAACTCTGGATGATGCATAGTAAAGCCTAGAGTGTCTTCTTTCCAAAGATACATAAATTGTGTGTGTAGCACATTATTGTCAGGAAATGTTACCATTTTAATTTAGGTAGGTCATTTTCAGCTATGAGGCCCAAAATGGGGGTGCAGGTTAACAGGTTAATTAAATTAAATATATTTTTTTGAAATGTATGTTATTTTGTCAATACAGTGAATACAGGTCTGTCGGGGCTAAACCTACATTTCGTTATTCATTTATTTTATTTTATTTTTTATAATTTTTTGAAATTTGTTATTTTGTGAATACAGTGAATATATACAGTATATTCCTTAATAAAAATGTAATTAAAATCTTAATGCTTAATTTTATGAATGCAAATTACAAATTTTCTTTCTTTTGAATATATGGTCAATTATGAACCAGACATTTCTGGTTTAAGGTTATTTCAACAGGTTCAAGGTTATTTTGTTTGCATTCATCTGCACATTGAAGAAAATAACAAAAACATCAAAAAATTGTGGCAATTCTTTGTAAGCACATTGGTTTTTCGTCATTTGGTGCTAAGAAAATATAATATATTCATTTTTCACTTTTGGTGGCATTTTGTCACCCAGCATCAGACATTTCAAATCGTTTAACGACCAACTTATTCAATATTTTTTTTTAAGATACAGCATGATCACCAAAGTCTTGACCTTGCTGTGAAGACCTCGCTTCTCTCTCTCTCTCTCTCTGCTGTGGATGAGCTTTGTAGGTTAATCTGAAGAAGCAGCAAAAGGCTGAGCATGCATCGCTAACCAGCTTTTCTCTAGCAGCAATTCTTGGCCTTCCCTATTTTCTTTTTCTCCAAAAGGTTTTATCCTTTTCTTTTTACGTATTTTATCTTTTCAGCAGTAATTTCCTCAGTCGCTGTTTGCCCTGATCCCTCTCCGTCCCCACAGCCACATCACCGAACCGGTGGTCAAACATTTAGTTTCAGGCGATAGGCCATGCTCTAATGCATTTTGTGTGAGCAAGTAATGATCGAATTGTTTTTAGAGGCAATGCTCTATGCGTTGTGACCGAGCACCTCTGGCTAAAACAGGGGTGCAAAAATTCTATGATCTTCACTTTATTGACTGCCACATGGTGTTATTTGTCCTGCAGGCTTGCCACCATCACTAGCAGACCCACCTTTGGGAGGTCTGCCAGTCAATAAAAACCTCATTTATTTGCATGATAAGGAAACAAAGTCGCAGCGATCGACAGCAGTCTAGACATGACATGCGGTGATGACAGTTTTACAGTGGAGATGTACTACACTCTGTCCTCGTCCCTGCTGGGTGAATTTGCAGTTATGAGGGGATGGCTGAGAGAAATATAAAGCCACCCTCTCATTATGAAATTGATTTGCGAAGAAGTTAACTCTCCCAGTTTTCCATGTATAAATTGATTGCTATATAAAAACATCCATTTTCATTAAAAAGAGGATATACCATCTATTACTGCAAAGAAAGCTATGTCTATTCGAGTCGTTCTCAATGGTAATAATTGTCACTTGACTTAATTATTATTATTATTAGTAGTAGTAGTAGTATTAATATTAGTATTAGTTTTGTCAAATATAAATGTTTGAGAAACCCCATACAACATTCATTCATTACATTATTCCAATAATAATAGTAGTAGTTCTTCTTTCTCTTCCTCTTCATCTTCCTCCTCTTCCTCTTCCTCTTCCTCTTCTTCTTCTTCTTCTTCTTCATCATCATCATCATCATCATGGACAACATCTTGGACAATTAATATTTTATGAAAGTTTGTGATCTGTTACAACACGTGCTGCTTTGTGAATTAAAATAAAAAAGAAAGGCTTTGCCATAATAAAAACAGATTTTATGGGAGAAAACTGGATACCAGAAAATCACCATAATGAATAATCCATGTATAGTATATATAATTTACCTAGACTTAATGTATTCAGCTAATGCCTGAGTAATTGCTCAAAAACATAAATGAAAGCAATTTTGCAATTACTTTGAGAATCATGACAAGTGTTAATGGGTCATAATTATGTTTTAATTGTACATGTCTGGTGCACATTGTATTTTGTACACATTTTGTGTGCTGTAGATAAAGAAAATCTATGAAGCTTGCCAAGCAATCCTACTAATTTAGCTGTTCACGAGGCGACAAGCTTGTGCAACAGAACTGCATTACCCATCATTCTCAGTGGCAGCACAAGAATGGAAGTCATGATTAAATACATTAAAGCATCAGTTACACTCCTAACTCGCATCCTTTACTCTTCATTTTGTTGCATTAGCACTAAAACAGCCTGAATTTGTCAGTAAGTGAGAAAGAGAGAATAAATATGACTTTGCCAAACACATCCATTTTATTCTGACCACAATTACTAGAAAGCACATTATATCGTAATTACCACTTCTGGACTCATAAATAGGAACATCCCAGGAGAATATGAAGGCAGCACAAGTATTCAGGCTGAATATCTGCTTCTGAAATGTCTGCTTTTGTTACGGTAATTCAAGAATTATTATTGTCATCCTTATTATTTCCTATTTTCAGTGGTGGTCAGTATGAAGTAAAACTTCTTCGTTACTGTACTTAAGTATTTTTTTCAAGTATCTGTACTTTACTGGAGTAGTTTTATTTATTTTTTGTTATCAACAATTTTTTTTTTTTTTTTTTTCACACACAACACAACATAATATCCAAAATAAAACAAAACAAAACAGCAGACACATACTCAACATCTCAAGGTTCAATCAAAAGGGAGGGAGAGAGGGAAGGACAACAAGAACACAAAAGTTACTCCTTTAAATAATCACGTATATTCATCAAAAAACACTGCCAAGCCTCAATGGTTGAAGGCCTGGCCCCACCGACTCGCGCCGTTGTACATTCACATGAGACAATTTGCAGGAGGCTACGGATCCAATATGCCTCTCTACACATGTGTGGTGTAAACCAGTTCTGAATTATTGTCTTCTTCACAGCTGTAAAACCAGCAAACAACATTCTCTTTTGCATTGAACTAATACAGAGACCAGAATCATCATTAAGAAGACATAAACTTGGGTTAACAGACCAATCAATTCTCAGTAATGATGACAAAACCAGGTTTACATGTGTCCATAGACTGATGACGACAGGACATTCCCAAAACATATGCAGAAAAGTGCCCGATGATGTAGTGTTACATATATGGCAGTTCAAATTTGACTGCAGTTTCATTTTAAATCTTTTGTAAGGAGTTATGTATGCTCTATGAATGACTTTGAAGTGAATAAGACGATGAGCCAGATTTTTAGATGTTAAGCTGAGATTAGACCACACTCTCTCCCAGTCGACAATTAAGGTCAGATAATTCCCTATTCCAAATAGTTTTAATAGAAAGAGGTTTTGTAATACAATCAATAATTTTATTATATATCAAGGAAACAGATGGCCGACCAGCAGATGGTGCAATCCAGTCCCGCATAGGATGAGAGGAAATGGAAGAAGACCAAGGAACGCCATACGCTTTGAGAGCAGAACGTAATTGAAGAAAGACAAAATATGCAGATGCTGGTAGACAAAATTTGTCTCTCAATGCCTGAAATGAACAGAGGCCCTGGTTATCATACATATCACCGCACGTGTTCACACCTAAAGAGGACCAAGAGGGTTGGACAAATGGACGATTTCCACATACAAAGTTCAAATTGTGCCATAAAGGTGTACTGTTACAGAATTTGAAGGGTCCACCTATCCGACGTTCAACCGTTTTCCAGATTTTAATAGAGTTAGCCACAACCGGACCAAATTTATAATTATCCCCTTTTTTTCCTGTGCCAGTAAATAAAATATCTTGAAGTCTATTTGGTTTAACCTTGTCAGCTTCAATCACCCTCCATGAAACTGTAGATTGAGGATCAACCCAATTATGAAGGGCCTTAAGCTGGAACGACCAATAATATAATTCAAAATTTGGTACAGCCAGTCCTCCTGCGCTATTAGGATATTGCAATGTGGTAAGTTTAATTCTGGGACATTTATCATTCCAGATAAACTTAGAAATTATGGAGTTGATCTCCTTAAAGTAACCTGGAGGGGGAGAAAGTGGTAGCATAGAGAAAAAAAAATTAAATCGAGGTAACAAATTCATCTTAACAGTGGAGATTCTTCCTTGGAGAGAGACTTTAAGATTCTTCCATCTTTGAATGTCATTTTTGACCTTAACTAAAATGTTATTAAAATTGTCTCTGGCAATCTTATGAATGTTTTTATATATGGTAATGCCCAAATAGATGAAAGATTCCTTAATAGGGATAAATGAGGGAATAGAAAAATTAACCTTAACATTGTTAATTGGCATTAAAGCAGATTTGCTCCAATTTATTTTATATCCTGATAGGCTACTAAAATTATCAAATTCCTTAATTACACTAGAGACTGAAACATCAAAGTGGTCTAAATATAGAATAATATCATCAGCGTATAATGAAATACAATGATTATGGTCATGAATCTTAATCGATACTTCAGATTTCCTAATGGCTTGTGCTAAGGGTTCGAGAGATAGACAAAACAATAAGGGGGAAAGTGGACACCCCTGCCTCGTTCCCCGCTGTAAAGGGAATGAGGGGGAAATAATATTACCAGTTATGACTGATGCTGCAGGTGAGTGGTATAATGTCTTAATCATAGAAACGAAGTGTTCACCGAAGCCGAAACATTGCAGAACTGCCCACATATAATTCCACTCTAGCCTGTCAAAGGCTTTTTCTGCATCAAGTGAAAAGACCGCACAAGGTGTTGGGTGGGAGTCCGCAAAGTCAAGAATATGAAGGAGTCGACGCATATTGTCAGATGCATTGCGCCCCTTGATGAAACCAGTTTGGTCCTCCTTGATCAGACTGTGAATTACCTTCTCCAAACGAGAAGCAAAAACTTTAGCATAGATTTTTAGATCACATGGGATAAGCGAAATCGGTCTGTAGCTGGAACAATCTAATGGATCTTTCCCTTTTTTAAGAAGTAATGAAATCAGTGATGTTTTTTGATCTCTATGAAATACCCCATGTTCAATTGCAAAATTAAATGAGTTAAGCATAAGTATCCCTACCAAATCCCAAATTTCTAAATATAATTCAGGGGGGAGACCATCTAGACCCGGCGATTTGCCCTTTTGAAGGCTTTTTAGAGCGACGTGAAGTTCCTCCAAACTTAATGGGGCCTCCAAAGATTCTTTATCCATCTGTGAGATCCGAGGCAGTTCCAATTTATCTAAATACTGCTTACAAATTGGTTCATCAAAATCTGTTTCGGCTTTATACAGATTTGTGTAAAAACCTTTAAATATGTCATTAATTGCCACAGGGTTCGTGGTGACCTGATCATCTGATGATTTTATTGCGCTAATATATGCCTTAGACTCGCATTCTTTCAACCTAAGGGCCAATAAATGACTAGGTCTCTCTGATTCAAAATAATATTTTTGTCTAGTCCTATGTAAAATAAATTCTGCCTTTGAGTGTGAATGTAAATCATATTCTTCTTTTAAAGAGGACAGCTGTGTAGCCTGTTGCTCAGTAAAATGTTGTTTTTGTAGGTTTTGTAATGATTGGATTTTATTTTCTAATTGTGTAAACTGGTGAGTTTTCGCTTTGGCAAGAGTAGAAGAGAAAGATATACAGAAACCTCGTATAGCACACTTAGTCGTTTCCCACAGTATTTGAGGATCCACATCAGAGGGCATATTAATTTCAAGAAATTCCTTAATATATTCTTTTAGAGAAGTAATGAAAGTCTGATTACTTAATAATGATATGTTAAAGCACCATCTAGGGGACTTGGCTTTGACATCGGAAAGAGGAACACTGCACAACATAGCAGAATGATCAGATAATAAAATTGGTAATATAGATATAGAGGAATTAGATGAAATTAAAGATGGACTGAGAAATATGTAGTCTATCCTAGAGAAAGTCTTGTGTCTATTAGAAAAAAAAGTGAAGTCCTTAGCTTTAGTATTCTGAATTCTCCATAAATCGATTAAGTTGAGCTCAGTGATAAATTTATTCAATAATTTAGAGGATGGATTGGCTGTTGTATCAGATTGAGACTTATCTAAAGCAGGATTTATGACAGCATTAAAATCACCACCCACCACTAGAGGGCAATCAATCTCCTCAAGTAGAGTTTTGGAAATCTGTGTAAGGAATGCACTGTCTGTCTCATTCGGACCATAAATAGAGACCAATGCTAACCTATTATTATATATTTTGCATCGGATAAAAACAAATCTACCCTTCTCATCACTACCAAGGTGTTCAATTGTTAAATTTAACTTCCTGTTAACAAGGATAAGCACCCCCTTAGTTTTATTTTGAGCGCAGGAAAAAGCTATTAATTTGTAATACTTATTCTGGAAACGTGCCACGTCAGATTGTTTTAAATGTGTCTCTTGTATTAAGGCACAGGAGATAGATTTACGGTGTAAATATTCTAATACACGGGTTCTTTTAACAGCAGAATTTAAACCATTCACATTCAGTGATAAAATATTTAAAGTATTCATTGAATATTCATAATCCCAAGATTGTACTCAATAAATGCAAAAAACAAAAAACAGAAGCACTTCCATTCCGTAAATAACACGTAAACATTGATGTGCATTTTATATACCAAACCTCCTATATGAAAAATCCCTTTAGAAATAAGGTAAAATAGATAAAAGTATAAATGTCTGCTGTAAAAAACAAAAACAACATAAAAATATGAACAACTGACAACCATAAACAGAGAACAACTCAGACCGCACATTACCGAGAACATAGGTCTGACTGAGCAACAAAAAATAGTGATGGTTCGTGACCGATCCACTCCAACGCAAGACATGTCTCCCGAAAGGCTCACACAGCCAAAAAAAATATTTTTTTATTAATTAAACCTACTCTCCATTAGTCCCCTCCAAAACAGAAAAATGGAGTGTCAGTCTTACCAGCAAAGAGATCGTTGTACCGGATAAATAAGGACAATATCCCAGTATAAGAGAAGAAAACGCAAACAATAGGTTTAGCAAGCATCCATGTTCATCCTGCTATCATCCCCTTCTGGGCAGCTAGGGCCAAGTCCATCCCGGCCGTCACGCCCCTCCCGTCGAACTGGAGAAACAGCGGCCGCTGCTCCCCCGTCGTCCCCCCGCAGGGCTGCGGCATACGACTTCTGCTGAGACATGGAACTGATAAAATCCTCCGCTTTCTGAGGGGAATCATAGCTTCTCTGTTCCCCTTTGTGCCGTAGCTTAATCACCGCTGGATAGATGAGGAAGGGCTGGAGACCAAGTGCTCTTCTTCAAAACCGGACCAAATGCCTTTCTCCTGATCGCTGTAGCCGGACTAAAGTCAGGAAAAAACAGCAGTGTGACATTGTTCTGTGCGCACTTCACCGGATACGCCTGCCGAGCACCCTTCAGGATATCTGATCTGTCATGCCATCTCAGTACACGGAAGATGAGAGTGCGCGGCCGATCGGAGCCCCTCCCTCCGTCATACCCGCGATGCGCCCGATCAATCTCAATGTCACGGCCCCTCAAGGAAGGAATCCACTTTGAAAGATTAGCTCGGAGGAAACCAGCTGCATCTGGACCCTCCATCCCTTCTGGGAGTCCCACCAGTCTAACATTGTTCCGTCTGCACCTGTCCTCCATATCTGTCATCTTCTCGGTGAGTCGCTCCAGCTGATTTCTTAAGTCCGTTACTGTTCTCCTATCTTCACGTGCGTCTGCCTGAACAGAATCAACGCGGTCACGTGTCTGCTTCGCCGTGGTAACTATGGCCTCAAACTCCTCTCTTAGCTCTTTAACAGACTTATTGGTCGCTTGTATGTCCTCACGCAGTTCGCGCAATGCTGGAATCAGCACAGAGTCCATCGCATCTCTTACTGCCGAGTTCACAACCGAATTCAAAGTGCTTTGGTGTTCTTTAAATGCTAGTTCAATGCGGCTAGCAATAGCACTGTCCAGGTCTTCACTGGAGATGGCTGAATCTCTGAATTTTTTCTTCATTGGCGATTGCTCAATCTCTCTTTTCCGATCTCCTTTGTCTGCCTTAGTACTCATGATGGGTCTAATGCAGAGTGGTTCAAATTTTACTGACAGGATCGTAAAATATGTGGCAAAGTGAGCGGAGCGAAAAACTAAGCCTGCATCACCGTCGAGGGGTCACGTGATCCTCCCCTGGAGTAGTTTTATTTTGAGTAACTTTTACTTTTACTTCACTACATTCCAAAGCATAAGATCGTACTTTTTACTTCACTACATTTCATAAAACATATCGCTACTCCTTATAATACATCACGTGCTCCGAGACGAACAAACTGATTCTTTTCAATGAACCTGTTAAATCGGTTCGCAAATCGCAACAAACGATTCATTCACGAATTGGAATGATCCGATTGCAGCTGTTCTCGAGTCGAAAACTCACTGATTCAAATGAACCGTTTAGAGCGAGTCTCCAGTGAACTGAACTCACAAGTAAAGAGCCGTGAGATCTTATGAGCGCGTCTGATGCTGCGAAAAGTAAGTTACTAATGTCAAATTTTAGAATTAATTATTGTGACTGAAAATCATATTTAAGTCAAAACGGTCAGTTGTTTGTGAACTAAATCTGCTGTAAATGGTGATCTATTTAAGCCCTCTGAAATGCTTGAATGCAGACAGATCAATGTGTAGCGTTTGGACTAATCAGACACATTTATTCATTATATTTAATGAATAAACCAGCAAACCCTCTCACTGTGAGGGTCTATGGACCCTTCCCGCTGAAAGAGCACCCTAAAGGGCTCAGTTACCAGGGCAACCATCTGATAAGACTGTTTTATTGCTCAAAAGTATGTGAGATGTGACATGCCTGTAGAACGGACCCTTCTGAAACCCACGCAATGCCCTTACAAACAAAACTTTCCTCCTTGTCACTCATAGACAAACCTTTCTACAGATAAACATGCATCCCAGGACATTGTGTGTACAATTTTAACTATCTTGTATAGTGTCTCTTACATTGTATTTTGTTTTATGCATGCTTTATGAGTGAAGTACTAGTTAATGTAACCCCACCTATATCGTGTCTCCTACTAAATTAATTCTCATTTGATGATGCACACTTTGGTGTACACCACCTCCTCGTAGAATGCCATGTCTGTTTGTAATTTAATTAAAGTATAGACTGCCAGAGCCTTTCGAACCATGCTCTCAGACAAAGGGTCATTAAACCCCGCCAATATTTCCAGCCTCCCGCTTAGAAATTCAGCCTTTCTCATTGGTCAAGCCCATCCTGAGAGGTGTGACTCTTCCCTGACTTTAAAGGGCTCCCGCACAGGTCCGTCCCTCTCTTCTGCTAAATCTACTGATTGCGGGTGGACTCACGGAGCGCCTGAGCCGGTGCGGGCGCGCCTGGCAGGCCCCAACATAGAGCCGTGTGCGGTCTCCCCAACCTGGGGAGATGGCTCCTGACCACTGGAGTTTAATACCACTGGAGTTCATCTTCACTCAACCCTGGAATTCACCATCATAGAGAGGCCCTCGCTCAGACATTTCTCTCTCCCAGCTCCCAGCAGTCTCTGCATCTTCATCTATGGATTGCGGCCTGCAGTTCCACTGCGGCCCACAGGGCCAACAGGCCCCATTTTACACCCAACCATGTGCTTACTTAGGAGAGAGGACTCTCTCAACCCCAACAGTGTCAAGAACAACCTCGGAGTTTCAAGAGATTGCAACTTCGGCCATCGAATGGAACCATCCAGACCTTCTACAGAAGCTTCACGGGACTCTCGTTCTCGTTGCAAGTATCCAAATGCAAGTATCGTTCCCTGCACCACAGAGGTTTGTTGTAAGCTATCGTATACTGTGCTTTGAATTAGAGACTGATGGTTCTTTCACATGGTCAACTCAGCCTCATTTCCCCTGTTTCTGTCCGGTTTCATTCATCCAGTCTCACTTACCCTTCCCATGTACCATGCATGTGTGATGTGTGTGTGTGTGTGTATATATGTATGTGCTTGTTTAGTCTAGTTATGTGTTTGTGATTTAGTTAATAAAACTTTGTGCACAATACATACGAGTATTTGTTTCTGATTCCCTGCTTGCAACAGTCAATTTAACGATTTCGATCTTGTTACATGCTCTGAGTAGTACTGTACCTTAAAAAGGGTATTTCTCTTGCCCTAGAAATTAAGATGTCTTTGAATTCATAAATAATCAATACTGAGCGTTCACTAGACGACCTGATCAATTGATTGTACTGTAAATTCTGCTTTATTAAGCTAATTCTATTAACTTATCCAAATATTATAATTAATCAAAAAGTTATGATTAATTATTAATATTCCCCCTTGAGGTAAGATTACTACAAATGTCAGTGTCTCTATGTTTTAGGTAAAAAAAAGGAACATTAAAATAACACCGATTAAATAAAATAACTCATACACGTTCATATTCCCCGCTGCTGTAACGTTAGCAGTTTTATTAAAATGCTATGCATTTAGCCCTATGTGACATCTGTTTTTATATTGTTTATCAACAGTATACATTTTTATATTGTTTAGATCAACTAGCCGAGTAGACAGATATGAATGTTTATTCATAACCATACTGAAAATAAGTAAATATTGTTAGCTGATGCTAACTGTCTAACAAGATTGCTGGTGCTAAGTTGAGGAAATCTTTAGATATAAAGTCCAAATATTTTTATTCAGCCACCTAGATAGATTCCATCTGAGGTAAAAAGAAAGGATGTGACGTTCAGAACATGGTAACTACTTATCAAAGTGGGAAGTGATGCCCTCTGGGGGCATTTGGCCAGGAGTGTTTTTACACCACAGACGATGTTTGAGAAGAAAAAAATCATTATGAAAATATAATTATATTTTCCTTAAAATGTTCTTCCTAACTTCAGGCCTAATTCTCATGTCATATATAACTGACGTTCTGCAAAACAACAAGTTTTAAAACACTTTTTTCTTACTGGTGAAAATTAGATGGTCAAATCAGTTTTCTCTCAGGTACATCGCAGTGTAAGCTTCACAGTGAACATTACTACATCACTTTCATCAACGTAGTCCATATCAACAACAAAATATATATCTTGACTCCATATAGTGGTTATTTTAGAAAATCCCAGGTATTTTGGGCAGTAGGATTATAAAAACATGTGCTAATATAAAAATAAAGAAAGTAGTCTATATAAAATTGCAAAATAAATCTATCAGTACTTTTTTACTTAAGTACATAAAAAAATCGAGTACTTTTGTACTTTCACTCGAGTAAAATTGAAAAAGCAGTACTTTTACTTTTACTGGAGTAATATTTTATTATATGTATCTGTACTTTTACTCAAGTACTTGATATGTGTACTTTGTCCACCACTGCCTATTTTACAGCAGTGGCTCTCATCCATGAGGCCCGGGCCCCACTAGGAGAGGCTCAATAAACTTTCAAAGGGGCCTCAAGATGAAAAAAATAATAATAAAAATAAAAGGACAAAAAATCTTTAAAATAAGCTAAAGCAGTATAATAATAATAATAATAATAATAATAATAATACAGTTATGTCAATATATATTTGGAGATGGGCACAATTTTTATTATTTTAGCTGTTCACCAAAACATATTCAACTTAGAGTTATATAATGAATATGGGCTTAAAGTGCACACTCTGATCTTTAATTTGAGGGTATTCTCATCAAAACTGGAGTAAAGGTTAAAGAATTGCAAAGCTGTTTCATGGACAGGCGTGGGCTATTCCTTTGTTATTTCTACATCAATTAAGCAGGTAAAAGTTCTGGAGTTGATTCTAAGTGTGCCATTTGCATTTGGAAGCTGTTGCTGTGAACCCATATCATGCAGTCAAAGGATCTCTCCGTGCAGGTGAAACAGACAATTGTTAGGCTTCAAAATCAAAAACAAATCCATCAGAGAGATAGCAGGAGCATTAGGAGTGGCCAAATCAACAGTTTTGGTACATTCTGAGAAAAAAAGAACCCACTGGTGAGCTCATCAACATAAAAAGGCCAAGACGTCCACAGAGGACAACAGTGGTGGATGATTAGAGAATCCTCTCCATGGTAAAGAAAAACCCTTTCACAACATCCAGCCAAGTGAAGAAGACTCTCTAGGAGGAAGACGTGTCACCGTCAAAGTCTACAATCAAGAGAAGACTTCACGAGAACAAATACAGAAGGTTCACCACAAGGTGCAAACAAGGCCAGATTAGACTTTGCCAAAAAAACATCTAAGAAAAAGCCAGACCACTTCTGGAAAAGCATTCTTTGGATTGAAATTAAGATCAACCTGTACCAGAATGACGAGAAGAAAAAAGTATGGAGAAGGCTTGGAACAGCTCATGATCCAAAGCATACAACATCATCTGTGAAACTTGGAGGAGCGGTGTGATGGCTTGAGCATGCATGGCTTCCAGTGGCACTGGGTTACTGGTGTTTATTGTTGACGTGACAGAAGACAGAAGCAGCCGGAAGAATTCTGAAGTGTATAGGAGTAGCGCTTCATAGTACAAATGGACGATGACCCAAAACAAACTGCAAATGCAACCCAGAAGTTTTTGAAGGTAAAAAGTGGAATATTCTGCAATGGCCGAGTCAATCTCCTGATTTCAACTCAAAACTAAAGGCAGAAAGACCCACAAACAAACAATAACTGAAGTCAGCTGCAGTAAAGGCCTGGCAAAGCATCTCAAAGGAGGAAACCCAGTCTCTGGTGATGTCTATGAGTTCCAGACTTAAGGCAGTCATTGCCTGCAAATTTATGATTATATTTATTTATCCAATTACATTTGTATTTGTGTATAAAAATGGTTGTAATTCCTAAGCATTTTATATTATATTTTTGTTCAACTCCTTGAATTATAGCTTAAAGTCTGCACTTCAATTTCATCTTGATTTTTATTTTTAATTCTGTTCTGGTGGCATACAGAGCCAAAATTATGAAAATTGTGTCAGTGTCCAAATATATATGGACCTAACTGTACATGTATATTTCTTATTTTAGTTCTTCTCAACAACTGTCCTTGATATATGAGGTAGCCTAGTTATAAAAGTGTGATTTCTAGACCTGGAAAACTCATGTAAATTAATAAAATCTTAAAACTCCTTGGACATTTTATGAATATGTATTTTCTAGTTATGCCAAGCTCTAAGATATTTTATCAGGTAGAGATTGTGAGGAAAAATCCTTAGTGAATCACAAATGACTTGAAAACTCATGTATATTCATTGGTTAAAGGAGTGGGCACCTAAATGAACATTCAGCTGTTAAAACCTCTGGAATCTGAAATTTATGGAAAATGAGTGTTTTTGTAGACAACGGAGGGTCAAAAACAACCTGGTCTCACAGAATTCTGTGTAATGACCACGGACCCTTAACTCCGAATCTGTGGTGGCATCACGGAATCGCCGAAAATTCTGTGATGGGCTCACAGAAGTGATACCAATGTAAGTGTCACCAACGCGATACTGGGAATTTTATCGTCATAATTAAATTATATATTGGGTATCAACATTGCCATTATTGCATATATGTTGGGGTGTGATTTTTCAATGTAAACAGCCACAACAGTTTTATTTATATTACATTACACATTTATGAGCACGTAACCCAACCCCTGCCCCTAAACCTACCATTTGTCAATAAAACAGACAGACACAACTACCGTCATAATTTATTCAAAAAGTATTAATGTTCCAAGTCTTCCGAGGCAAAATGATTGATTTGTGAGAGGAATAGACGCGATCGCCGTCTCCGTCCGCCGTAAAGCTCATCCTGTGTGCTGCAGTCTCTGTGCGTAAATTCAAAAAATGCCGCCAGAAGAAACCTTACGTCAGCTTTGGTTGTGAAATGCCATTGGCTCTTGCGTGTCTCGTGAGCAATTGCGTCATGCTGTTGTGACAGGCTATTGGCTCTTGTGTGTCTCGTGACCGATTGCGTCACGCTACAGAGTATGTTTTTGAATGAGATGTGAGCGCGTTAACGGAGTGGGATCATTTTCAGCAATTAAAACCTTGTGTTTTACTCTCTTCTTCGCATAAAGACTTCGCATGGCTTCAGAAGACTTGGAATGCAACACGACTTGTTTGTAATGCTTTTATACTGCTTGTTTATGGTCAGTTTTTGCAATAAATACCTGTGACTGCACTTATCTTTGCCTGTTAACTGTTACGTGTTTTATATTGTTCAGAGGTGGGTAGGTCTAGGGTAGGGGTGGGTTAGGTGCTCCAGTGAAAGTATAAATTTATATACAAATATAACTGCACCGGAGTCACTCTTTTTACGTGGTCCACACACGTCAATTGAGGCAGCGCTGGTGTTGAACCAGTGGATCCATGCGTGGACCACGGTTGATGCCTGTCACTGACTTACATTGGTATCACTTCTGTGAGCCCATCACGGAATTTTCGGCTATTCCGTGATGCCACCACAGATTCGGAGTTAAGGGTCCGTGGTCATTACACGGAATTCTGTGAGACCAGGTTGGTCAAAAAATTTGAGAATTACTGAGAGTTATTCCTCTGATTTAAACATTTTCTTCATCAAAAAAAATACTGTGGTGGTACCATTTGTACAATAATTTTATCAGGTGGTAATATCTTGGAATTTTGATATACTGTATACCACAGTATTAAATGATTACCATATTTACACCTTGATAATTACATTTTACTTCATGATACTTTAGTATTCCATGGTAAAATTTCCATTTTGGAAATTCCATTTCTGAGAAGGTACACTGTTAACATATTCAGAAAACCATTGTGATACTATGGTAATTGCTGTGTGTTTTAAATTATCATTATTTTTTGGCTGGCTTGATGAAAGCAATGCAATAAAAGAGCCCTCCAAACACCTGTACATAATCAGTGTACTTTCAGCTAGTTTGGTGCACATTTTGCACCGTGTTTGTTGTTAATTAAAACGTCTGAAATCCATGGCACTTAAAAGTTGAACTCTGAGTCTGTTCCTCTTGAAATATTTATGTACAAGCATCATTTCTAGTCTAGTGTTATAATTTGCCTAGGTAGAAGCTCAACTGATATGTGCGTAATGGTGTGTAACACTTTAGTATGACATTAAAATTAATTTATTTTTTACAACAGATGCTATGAAGTCATATGTCAGTGAGCCAAACTGAAAATGATTGCTAAAATGCATTTAAGATACGCTTAATTCCATCTGTTTTTATACACACATGCACTGCGCATCAATTTGTTTTGTTTACAGTGTGGAAATGGTTTCGTAGTGTAGATTTCAAATGCTGTATGTGGTAATGGAGAGTGTCTCTGTTTTCTTCTCCTGAAGTTGGCAGAAACTGAAACTGTTCTTTTACCTGTGCAAGTTGTATAAATCACTTCTTCATATGCCAGTCTATCACAGCAAGCAGCTTGCCAATTATGGGGTTTAACAGAATTAACAGAATGGGATTTAACAGACTCTCTTGATTTTTCGGAGTCTGGGGTCTGTTGGTGAGAAGTAGGCCTATATAGCAAATCCCCAGCTGAGGCTGTGAGATACATGATGATTGTCTGCGTGTACCAGCTTTGCATGATCAACAAAACATGGACTGAATACAGATGAAAGCCTAAAGTAAAAAGAGTGCTCTGGTGGAGGGAGATATCAAGGCTATAATGGAAAAACACCATGGCAATGCTAATAGTGCAGGCTTGCAGGCTTCCTTTGGCACTTTTTTATTTTTGTATTTTTTATTTCAGCATATAGTGATCATTAGAAGTGCAGAAATAGATCAGGGTCATGAACCAGGACTCTGACAAAGTCCAACTTTCTAAATTAAGTGTTGGATGAGATATTATGTTAATGGTAAAAGGATCAGGCATGTGTAATGCACTTAACATTGTCAGAACCTGCTTCTTTTTTGTTCTTTTTTTTTTTTACTTTTTTTTTTTTTTGTTATCAACATTTTTTATTTTCTTTTTTCACACACAACATCACAACATAACATCATAACATCAACTCAAAACAAACAAAACAAAACAACAGACACACACTCCACGTTCCAAAGGTCCAATCAAAGGGGAGAGAGAGAGGGAGGAAAAAAGCAACAACAAAACAGGTCGTTCCTTTATATAATCACACATGCCAGGAAAAAAAATAAAAATAAAAATAGAAATAAAGTATAATAATAATAATAATATGTAATCCAATATGCCTCTCCACACACGTGCGGCTCACATCAGTTCTACATCATCGTAATCCTCGCAGCCGCAAAACCAGCAAACAGCCTTCTCCTTTGCATTAAGTTTCAAGAAGACACACACGTATCAGCAAAGCAATCAGTCCGCAGTGAGGAAGACAAAACCAGGTCTACATGCGTCCACAGATCCATGACCACAGGACACTCCCAAAACACATGGAGAAAAAATACCCGATGACGCAGTGTTACATATCAGGGCACCAGAAATAGATTTACGGTGTAAATATTCTAACACACAGGTTCGTCACATTCGGTAATAAAATATTTAGAGTATACATTAAATGTTCATAATCTCAAAATTGCATTCAACAAATGAAGAAAAGCAAACGCACTCCCATTATGTAAATGACATGTAAACGTTAGTGTGCATTCTAGATATCAAACCACCTAGATGAAAAATCCCCCTAAAAAAAAAAAAGGTAAGGTAAATAAAAGCATGAATATCTGTTGTAGAAAATAAAAACAACACAGACAGAGATAACCAACAACTATAGACAAAAAAAAACAATTCAGGCCGCACGTTACCGAGAACATAGGTCTGATTGAACAACAAAAACTTGTGATAATCCGTGACCGATCCACTTCAGCGCACAACGAGCCTCCCAAAAGGCTCACATAACCAAAACATTATTGTAATGTAATGAAACCTACTCTCCATTAGTCCCCTCCAGAAAAAAAAAAAAAAAAGTTAGTCTTACCAGCAAGGGGACAATTGTATCGAATAAAATATAAATACTATCCCAGAAGGAGAGAGGAAAGAAGAAAAAAGAGAGAAAGGGATCTAGTAATCATTCATATCCCTCCCGCCACCATCTCCTCCATATCGACCACCAAGCCCCTCCCGTCGGGTCAAAGAAAGGGCGGCCGCAGCAAATGTCCCACTCTGTGACAGGGAGCTGACAAAATCCTCTGCTTTCCGAAGAGAATTGAAGCATCTCTGTTCACCCCCGTGCCGTAGTTTAATTACCGCAGGATAAGAGAGGAAGGGCTGGAGACCAAGCGCCGTCATCGACCTCAAAACCGGAACCAAGCTTTTTCTCTTGGCGGCTGTGACTGGACTAAAGTCAGGAAAAAATAGTAGCGTGACATTGTCCTGCATGCATTTTACCGGATAAGCCTGCCGAGCACCTTTCAGAATCTCCAATCTGTCATGCCATCTTAGCACACGGAAGATGAGAGTACGCGGCCGATCGGAGTTTTTCCTTCCATCATATACGTGATGTGCCCGGTCAATCTCGATGTCACGACCTCTCAGGGAAGGAATCCACCTGGAAAGATTAACTCTGAGGAAACCAGCCACATCGGATCCCTCCATCCCCTCTGGTAACCCCACCAGTCGCATGTTATTTCTCCTGCTTTTATCCTCCATATCCGTCAACTTCTTGGTGAGTCGCTCCAGCTGATTTCTTAAATCCGTGACTGCATTCCTGTCCTCACATGTATCTGCCCGAACAGAATCAACGCGGTCACGTGTCTGCTTCGCTGCGGTAGCTATGGCCTCAAACTCCTATCTTAGCTCTCCAACAGAATTGTTAGTCGCTGGTATGTCCTCACGTAGTTTACGTAATGCTGGAATCAGCACAGAGTCCACAGCATCTCTTACTGCCGAAGTCACAACCGAATCCAAAGTGCTTTGTTGTTTTTTAAATGCAAGCTTGATACCGTTAGCAATAGCCTCGTCTATATCCTCTCTGGAGATGGTGGAATCCCTGAATTTTTTCTTTATTGGCGATTGCCCAATCTCTCTTTTCCGATCGCCTTTGACTGTTGAAACACTCATGAGTTCGATGCAAAATGGTTCGAAATTTACTGACAGGATAATAAAATATTTGACAAAGTCAGCAGAGTGAAAGACTACGCGTGCATCGAAGCCGAAGGGTCACGTGATCTCCAGAACCTGCTTCTTAATTGTATCTATCAAATCATATTTTATTGTGTGGAATAAATACTGTTTTTTTTAACCTGAGACCAATTAGAAAGTTAATGAGTTGATCAATAAATTAGTTGCTAATTAGCTGTAATATGTCTTTGTGCTGGCATCTAGTCATTTACAGTGAACTGTGCAGTTTTATTGTATCAGGGAATGTAATCAGTCTCAAACTACATTATTTATTTAGAGGGATAAACTCCTGTCCTGTCATTTTTACTATAGGAACACAACATTCTAGCAACTCTTCTCCATATGCAACGTTCATTATGATAAAGTCAAAAAAGGGCAAAAATCATCATAAAAATACTACAATATGACAAAAAGCACTACAAAGGACAAAAATCATCATAAAAGTACATAGAATAAGTCGAACACTGTATTTTTAAGTTGTATAAAGACCTACAATGAAGAATTTAAGTCATTATTCACTGATTATCTTGCTCTCCAGTGAGCTGTTAACGGCTTCATTTGGACTACTTGGACGCAAGAACCAGGTGAGAATCCACTGTGAGAGAGTAGGATGACCAGAATATGTTCATTATGCAGTCATAAAGCTCTTTACCTAAGATGGATTGAAGTCGGGCTGTTGTGCGGGGGTGGTCGGCAGATGCTGGTGGGGAAGCTCTGTTCCAACATGCGGCCCGACACACGGTAAATTACCTCATGGAAGCTACCTGATGCATTGTGCAACTCAAAGAAAGCCTGTCAGCGAGACTGTTGTGCAGGTCGTGTTGCACATGTTTTCTGAGGCCCATGGCTACAACTAGACTGCTTTTACAGTTCAGAGAATAAATTTACCTGCTGGGAAACCAGTGGAGATCAATAAACCTGCGGCACACACAATAACAGCCTGTGCTTGAAGCTTGAGCCCAATTGAGAATGTCCTTGACATGAAACATTCTGCTAGCACTCCAGCGCCTTTCTTTTCATTTACCGCGGTGATGACTCGAAACAACTCAGCAAACGTTCGTTCTTTTTTCCTCAGCCAACAGCCACCTTGTTGTACATCTAGCAATATTTACACTGGCACACGATCGTAACTACTTTGTCAATAGCATCAAAAAAGACAGCTGTTGTGCTCGTATTTTCAAAAATACAATGATGCATATCGCCTGAAACTGGGAAAAAATGACTTTTCTATCTGTTGCATTAACTGCAGAACAAATCAATCTTTTGAATTAATGCACTGCAGTGTATTGGCATTCATTTACAGAATATGAATAGAGAGAGCCATGGTGTGGGAAATCTAATACCATACATTTATATCTAGAAGTTAATGGTTCATAGTTTTGGAAAGTTTGTGTGTTATCAAGTGTTCAAAATGCAAGGCACACTATCATTGATGGCGACTGTCATAAAAAGAGCGCTGCTGAATAATAAATAGCGACAGAAGCGTTTATAAATGTCATGCTTATCTCTTATTCTGACCACGTTGTGCTTTCATCTTGATTTTTACTTGAGTTTCTAAAGGAGACTATGACTTTTCCTCTTCCGAAGTGTGGACGACAAACAAAGCAAACGGATCAAAGAGGGATTTTGTGTATTTGTAGCAGCACTATTTGGTTTTATATCATTTACTCATCCCATGTCATCCCATCTGCTTAGTATTTTCTTTTTTTACATGAAACATCAAAAGAGATTTTAGGCTGAATATTCTGTTTTCCATATTGGAACTATATATTTATACTGCAGTCCTCCAAAAAGGACAAAAAAAGACAATAGGCTAATAATTATTCAGGTCGATGACATGATTTCATGATTTTTTTTTCTTCTGTCATATCTAATAATTGAATTTCTGAATTAATATTAATGTTGATATTTTTGCATTTTTTAGGACACAAGGTCAAAATAAATTATAAAATGTCCTTGATATCATAAAAAAGAACCCCATTTAATCATTTAATTAAAAAAAATTAAATAAACAACAATAATAATAATAATTATAATAATTATTATTAACATATTTATTTCTTTATTTTCCTCTTTAAAAGTGTTGGATGCAAACAGATCAGGTAGATCTCATGCGCATCTCGTCAGTAAAGCCGGTTCCGTGATTGGCGCTAAATCTCCATCACCTGTTTTCAAATGGAGCGGCAGTTAATACACAGAGCCGTAGTTCACTGACAAGCTAGGCAATATCGCGTTCATAATCGAATGCGATTCATCTGCGATTATGAACGCGATATTGCCTAGCTTGTCAGTGAACTACGGCTCTGTGTATTAACTGCCGCTCCATTTGAAAACAGGTGATGGAGATTTAGCGGCAATCACGGAACCGGCTTTACTGACGAGATGCGCATGAGAATCGCATGTGATTAATTGCACAGCCCTGTCTAGTACACCCCCAAAACAAAATCAAGACTTTGTAAAAGAGCATAATAGGACCCCTTTAAGAAATGTTACAGGCAGCGTTTGCAGATAATGTGCTGATTAGTTTCCAGTGATAGTGTTTAGTGATTTCTTCATTCAATTTTGCAGCACATGGTTGTTTTCATTTGGGTTTAATTTGCATTATGTGAAATAGTACCGGTATGCTATATTCATTCCATATTTTTACATGTTTTTTCCTCCAGGTAATTTTAAATGTGTGAAAACTCATTGTTCACTAACTAGAACCTTTGCTATGCTCATTCATTTGACTCGTAATTTTGAAGACAGCAGAAAATGTAATTAGTCAGTCAGAAAAGTTGTTGAACAAGACTTAGTTAATAAGAGCCGGCCAAAGGTCACGGCCCGCAGTGCAATGAGACGCGAATGATGCAACATGAAGGAACTCAGGCTAGGCATAGGAATTGTCCTCATTATCAGGCACCTTTTACTGTCTCTGCTCTCGATTCCCTGGAGAGGCCAATTAGCTACAGATGAAACTCATTTGTTTGCGTGGCTTGGTGTGTTGTGCACTAGAAATTAAAGTTAATCTGGTTAACTGGGCCGTAGCTGGTACGCTGAAGAAAATGCACCTCAAGTATTTGCAGCATGACCCATCCAGTACGACTCAGAAGATATCACGCTATGATTGCTTTCCTGAAAATGTCAAATTTTATCTTTTTTTATGCATTTGGCAGACACTTTTAGCCAAAGTGATTTGAAGTGCATTCAAGGTATCAATTTTATCAACCCATGACCTTGCCGTCGGTAATGCTCTATCAGTTGAGCTACTGAGAAAGACGTAATCATTGATGCTGAAATAGGACGGGATTGACATGTTTCTGATTTTACTGCCACATCTTATACCATGTATTAAATATATGTTGAGTTTTCTAAAGGTTATCTAAACTTTTTGACATTCACAGTTAGGATAAGGGAGATTCGATTTGGGGAATTGAAATTCAGTGAAATAAAACTTGAGGCATTTTGCGAAAGTGATTCTTCAGCATTTTTTAACATTGTTTATTATATTTTGATATAGAGAACAAAAAAGTAAATATGGACAAATCATATGATAGCCGTATATAAAAAAAAAAAAAACCAGGCTAAAATATATGAAATTACTCACTAAAATTCTTGCCTCCGGCCATAGCTCTCAAATCTCCTTCATGCTATTCATATTTATATCAAGAACTTCACTGAAACTCAAACTTCAATTTAGGTCTACTTCTCACAAAAAGCTTTAGAAAACTACGAGTCATATAACTATTTCATGGAACCGGTAAGTAGATATTTCAGATGAAACTTTTTCATTTAAGGGTAGTTCACCTAAAAATGGAAATTCTGTCATCATTTATTCATCCTCAAGTTGTTCCAAACCTGTACGAGTTTCTTTCATCTGTTAAACAAAAACGTTGATATTTTGAAGAATATGGGTAACCAAACAGTTGCTGGTCCCCATTGACTTCCATAGTATTTAAAAAAAAATACTATGGAAGTCAATGGGGACCAGAAACTGTTCACATTCTTCAAAATATATTTGTGTGTGTGTGTGTGTGTGTTCAGCAGAAGAAAGACATTCATACAGGTTTGGAACAACTTGAGGGTGAATACATGTCAAAATTGTAATTTTTGGGTGAACTGTCCCACTAACTAGCTTTACCAGAAATACAAGCAAGTTTTAGTTGAGTTTTGCTGGTTAACAGAATTGTTGACCAGCTAGACAGCACTAACCAGAAGAAACTGTCTGAACCAACATGAAAATTCATATTTATCTTGACGGGGGCCACTTGTCAGTAATTACTCCAATATTTGGTGGTAATAACGCATATTAGTTGTAAATATACAGTAAGCCTATTTTTGCCATTGCATCCTTTTCTATCCAACAAAATGGTTGTCTTTTTTCATTCCTGTGTTGAATAGAAGATTAAAGAGTTTGTTAGAATCTAGCATCTTAGCTCAGTTTATGTCATGTTAACTGCAGTGAGAAGTGGAGTAAAGTGAGGTGGAAAGCCCAAGTGATCTGTGGGATTGAGTTGTGGGTGAAGAGGGTGAGAGTGAGCTTAGCCTAGCTTGACCCTCTGTGCTGTTGTTTATAAGAACAGTCCCAGGCTGCACTGCTTCGATGGACTGAATGATAACCTACTCTCAAAACATTTGTCAGGGAAAATGCTTTAAAACTGTAGCTTGTCATGCTACAAGAAATTTAAAATACTTAGGCTACAGCCTAACTAAACTTGAATAGTTTCAAATAAAAAGTAGCTATTTGCATTGCATTTATTTTAGGGGCAATAGAGTGCTGCAGGACACGGAAATGATTTTGTGCACTTATGGTTCAATTGTTCTGAAGTCAGTGTGTAAATAGCTTAGTGTAAATAGCCTCTATCACTATTTATACTTAGTGCAAATAGCTGCTGCCTTTAGGTTTTTATGCCTGACGATTGTATTTAGACTTCAAAAGTACCTTGATGAAAAAACAAAAAAAAACAAAAAAACTATAATTTATACAAAAGTTGTACAGAGTTTATTTTCTGCAATAAAACTAATGCCAAAGGAAAATCATATTTTGTTTTGTTTGTTTGTTTTTGGTTTTGTTTTGTGTTTTGTTTTGTTTTGTTTTGTCGGGGGTAGTTGGGTGATGCTTCCAGGTTGGCCTACACTGCATCACTTTATTCAACTGTAATAATAAAACTACTATCTTTTCCTTAAAAAAAAAAAGTATGTAGAGCAGAAATTATCTTCCAGAAAAACACTGAGGATCTAAATTAGGTTGACATTATAAATTATTCAAAACTTAGTGATAAACAGCAGTATTTAGAAATTATAATGAACAATTTTTCGCCCCACATCACTTCACCCTAAACAGCTTGTTAGTGGAACTCACTAGAATTTTGAAAACATCTGACCTACTGTCACACTACTAAAACACTGTCTAGTTATCGCCCAGTGCTGCTCAAATCTCAAATTAACAGATACTTTCCATCACTATTCTTCTATCTGAAAAGTGTGGCCTATTCCAGGTGACTGACCTCATATGACCTTTATGGGGTTTTAAAATAGTATGACACCATGCCAATTATTTTCTTTTTAATGAGGGCACACTTTCTGTTTTCTTGTTTGTTTATTTGCTAGCAACTTGTATAAACACGCAATTAGCTGTACACGGCATTTTTGTGCTGTTTTGATATTCTAATTCAATGCGCTACTGCTAATATGACAGTCTGCCAGACTGACTGTAGATAGCCTTGTAAGCAACTCGTCTTTTTGTACTTTTTTTTACTCCAACAGTGTACGCCGAGCACTGTGCACTTTGGGATGAATGTCCCAATGACGGTGTAATTAAATTTCACATATTAACACTTAGATCATTACAAGCACACTAACCCTCAGCCACCATCAGACGAGCTACAAGCGGCGCCTGCAGTCTCTCTCCTTGAGCCACAGAAATAAAAGCCTCTTAATGTGTAATTCTGAACGCATTCATGGTGAACGTGCTGCATTGAGTCCGTCTGGGTTAAAAGAGCCAAAGACTGTGTTTAGATGTACCTTACAATCTCATCATGAAAGGCGTATACAGTACATGAAAGCTGGTGACTCACCTGTGTCCAGTGCTGCTGTGTTATTGCATTCTGATGTTCTTTCCCCCCCTATTTACTCTTCTCAAATCAGTACAAACAGGAGGTGAGCGTGATTCACTAACGGTCTGCCAGGCATTGAGATGATACAGCTTTCAAGTTGTGGCCTACATTTTCATCTCATAGTGCAAATTGGAAATTGTATGTTGTACACAATATGTTGACACGTTACAGAGAAAGTAGGGAGGCAAAATGAGAATCCGCGCAATCCAGAAACAAAGGAAATGAATGTGGATGAGTGTATTAGAGGAAGATTACTCAGACAGACATGAACAAACGTAGTCAATCACACTGCCCTCTGTATAACCACATGTTGTACTCAGACCGTGGAGGAAATGCCAAAGGTGAAAGCTTAGCGGAGATTATGCAGAGCAGGTTCAACAGTGTGCTGGCGCAGCTTTGAGAAAAATTATTCGAGGGCTTTGACGAAGAAAGAGGCAGCTGTCATTTCACTTTCACTATCAGATATTTTTACCATGATTTACAGAAAACACCCACTAGAATATTGTTCAGTGTAACAGTGGTTTGTATACCAAAAAAATTGTGTTGTGTATATTTAGAACAAGTATCATTAGATGACATTATCCCCCCAAAAAAAATTAATTGTAATTAAATGTTTTCTAATCTTTGCCACTATCCTTGTTTTTAATCATTAAAAATAAAAAAAAATAAAAATATATATATATATTGTATGTTGATTCATTTTTACAAAAATGTCTGTTATGCTGAATGATGGAAAGTTATTAGAAACATTATTAGAGAGACCAGAGCCAGCAGTAAATTCCAGAAGATATGGCCGAGGTGAAGCGCTCTCCGTGGGTTTATGAGCGCTGAACGTCTTGCTGAAGCCCTGGAGCTTACGTCTCCGAAAACGTCAAAGCAAATTTTCAAATAGACGTCATCTTTATTAACAAACCCCATATTTGAAGTTCAAACAAGTACATTCTCGCCTAAAGTGCTCTTAAAACTACACTCAGTGACACAAAACAGTATTATTTTTAAAATTATAGTGGACTTGAGCCTCCGCCATGACACTCGCTGTAAGAAATACAGTAACTTCGGCAAGCGGAGTGATACAAACGGTGAAACGGCTGTTGGAGTTCTGTTGGACTCTAATATCAACACTCTTATCAGCCAATCAGATTCGAGGACCAGAAAGAACTACATATATATATAGTTACGTTTCATAGTTACTTTTCATTTAATGAAAATGATTAAGTTTAGTAATCTGAATACACATCTATACAAAGCAGTGGACTAGTTTTGTTAATCGTAGTTTGTTAATCAATTAAAGGTTTGTGATATTTTTTTAAATATATTTACCTTAAAAAATGCATTTATTTTTATTTATTTATTAATTATGAAGATGCGTTCACTTACACGTATTCAGGGTATAAGGAAAATGTTAATTACATTTTTATTTTATTATGTTACTTGATGGTTTCAATGAATTATATTTTTCATAACATTTCAGTAAACTTCTTTTGAATTGTCTTTTTTATTTAATTCAAATTATTTAATTTAATTTAATTTAATTTAATTTAATTTAATTTAATTACTTTTTAATTTAATTTAATTTAATTTAGTTTTATTAATAATTTAATTTATATCTAATTTAACATGTACATTCCTTAGTATTTCACATGTGTTTAAAACTAGATTTTTGAACAAATGTAGCCAATCACACTGCCCTCTGTATAACCACATGTACTCGGGCTGCAGAGGAAATGGCAAAGGTGAAAGCTTAGCGGAGATTATACCAACCTGGTTGCACCCCAGGTTGGATTATACAGAGCAGGTTCAACTATGTGCCGGCGGAGCTTTGAGAAAAATCATTCGAGGGATTTGATGAAGAAAAAGGCGGCTGTTGTTTCACTTGGGCTGGTTTTTAGATGCCAGACGTGCGCTCGCGTTTGGTGTGCTGGCAGGTTTTTGGTGCTTTGATCTATTACGGGCTCCACTATAGTAATGAATGGTGTGTATTTCCATCATTGGATTAGATGCATAGCTCGCCCTTACGTCCCTGTCCTTCTACATCACTCTCTGTCAAAGAGCAGACGTGGCAGATTAAAATATTGCCTGTGCTGTTGCAACCAAATGTGAGCAGTGGACAAAATGTGTAATGGCTTCAGCATTAATAATGGATAAGTATCACTGAAAAAGCTTTGCCTACTCTAATGCATAATTCATTTCTGCACCAGCATGGAGATGGACAGTAATTAGCTGTCCAGTGTCCTATGGAAGTAAAGGTGCTCAGGGTCAGATTGTACTACTCTTTCATCTTAAAAGGGCAAGTGTTAGACTGGCACACCAAGTTTGTTTTAGCAGCCGCTGTGATTTTTGGTCACGCAGAGGGGTGGTGTTAAAATTCACCAAAAATTAGCATGTTGTCATTTACAAACCCAACTGACTGTATTGCTTCCATGGAGAACATGGAACAAACACTCATGCTGTGCTTTGGATCAGTGACATGACGCTCATATATTTTGTATGGATTTATTAATTTATTCAAAAATACTTAAAACTGATATTTATGTGAGTGTTACTTTAGTACCGTTTAAATACTGTTATTGTATTGATTAATATTTTGCATTTTATTTTTATATCTTTTGAAAATATTACTTTTCCATTTGTAGTATTTCTTGTGTTTTATTAGTACTTTTGTTATGTGCTTTTGTCATTTTTATTATTATTTTAATACTTCTATTTAGCTTTAATGTATTTTATTTCAGTTTTAGTTTTAATAATTTTAGTACTGTGACATAAACTTGGCTGAGGCAATATTATTCTAAAAAAATAGTAGTTTTAGCTTTAGTTATAGTTAAACAATAAGCACTGTGTACAATAACCTGAATACACTTCTTCTATTATGAGCATGTTTTTAATTACTGAAAAAAATATATATTATTATTATTATTATTAATGATTCTTGATTTTTGAAAATAAGTTTTACCTTAAAAATTCATTGAAATAAGGAATAAGTGTGTATTCATTGTGTAAGGAAAATATGTTATTAATTATTAAACTATTGAGAAAATATGTTGGTATGTTGGTTGGCTTGATGGTTTCACCAAATTAATTATTTTATTTTATTTTATTTTTACTAGAAAATGTACATTCCTGAGTATTTAACCCTTGTTTTAAACTAGATTTTTGAAAGGTTTTTTTTTTTTACTTTTCTTTAACATGGACTCTATTATTTGTCATTGACTTTTTATCAAAGGCAGAAAAGTGGCTATCAAGCTAAAAGAGGGACAAAAGCTACCAGAGCAGTAATTCATATGATTCCAATGTCCTAAAGCCATACAATTTATGTGACAAAAAGGCAAAATTGTTCATTGAAAATTTTGTCTTCTACCCTAGTTTTCCTGCTACATTCATCATACACACAATGTGTTTGCTTACAGCCAGAAACAAATGCACACACCACAAAATAAAGAGGTGAGCTTCATTTATTGCAGCTAAGATGAACACGCTAGGTTTGAACATACTGAAGCATAAAGGACATTTGAGAGCTGGGATTATCAGTGAATAATGACATAAATTTCAGTTTGTACTTCACAAAAGTGACATGAGAGTGAGCAGATGATGAAAGAATTGTCATTTTTGCTTGAACTATCCCTTTAAAGGAGCACAGACTGAAGCTCTGTGATTAAAGAGTGTCTGTGCTTTGTACAACCATGTTCTGATTGCTTTTATCCATCTCCCCACGGTGAGAAGTATAAGCCCAACAACTTTGTTCTTAAAGTGTGAGAGAAAGATTTCATGGGAGAGATATTTTACTGAAGCATGGCAATCAGCAAACTAATTAAATGAGGCATTAAGTGAAGGCATTAAGGTAATAGCATTTAAGCTGTAGAGAAAAGGTCATACTTTTCTTATATTGCAACCAAGATTAGTGAGAGCAATGAGATAAAACAAATAAATGACAAAAATATGTGGATTACCATGCAAAGCTGTGCAATTATGACTGCTGTATCTGCATACCGCATGTTAGTATTAAACATAAAGCTGAAATGCACCTTACTGCTTCACAATCTGCTATATTTTTCAGGTTAAAGCTTGACAGATATATGCTGTGTTCAGAATACTGCACAGTATGTACTGCATTCTGCCTTCTGTTTGGCTTAATATGTGAATACAAGAAAAAACTGCCATCCCTTTATTGATGATATAGATACTGTATACATAGTTTTAATAAAATACATTTCTAAAGGTTTGACAGTATGATTAAATAAGTCAAGAAAGATATTGAAGTTAAAACTAAAGTTGAAACTTTGCAATTGATATAGAGGGTAAACTTCTAGGTACATGTGGTACACCATAACTAATATTAATATTATGAACATTAATATCCTCAAGCAAGGAAATTCATTAATTAATAATAATTAATTGATTATTGTCACTTTCCCAGCAACTTTATTGTGGGATATACTGGCTATTTTGGTTTAATATTATTGTATTTATTATTATATTATTATTTTACATTTTAATTTTAGTTAGTTTTCTATTTTATTATTATTATTAATTAATTAATTTGCTTCCTTGAGGATATTAATGTTCATATTATTAATATTAATAATATGAACATTAATATCCTCAAGCAAGCAAATCAATTAATTAATTAATAAAAAATAATTAATTAATTGATTATTGTCACTTCCCAAGCAACTTTACTGTGGGATATATTGGCTATTTTGCTTTAATATCATTGTATTTATTATATATACATTTTTAATTTTAGTTAGTTTTCAATTTTGTGTTTTTGTCTTATTTTTTTTTTTATTTCAGTTGTAGTTTCAGTGATAATTTGTAATATATAATACATAATACATTTTATAATATTTATATTTCAATGAACGAAATTTGTAATAATTTTAGTTTGTTAAAAATAACATCACTGATTCATACACATCTTCTATTATAAACATGTTTTTAATCTTTAATCTTTTTTTTAAACATGAATGAAACAGTACATTCCTAGATTTTTGTCATAGACCCCTTTTTCAAAGTCAGAAAAGTGGCTTTCAAATTCAGTTCATGTGTGGAAAAAAAGGTTCCAATTTATTGTTTTCTTACTGTAGCATTTGGTGACTCTCCTAATTCTTTTACTCTTACTTAAACCGAACATTGTGCCTGTTTTTCATTGTGATTATGGCACCTTCAGTTTTGTTTTAACAAACAAATACCTCTCGCCTGGCAGGTAAATGTGCCATTTTGTCACAAATGCGCTAAGTGCTTTTCAGTCTCTCCACATCTAACCTAGTAGACATGGATGGTGAGTTCATCCAGCCACTGCACCTGTGTGTACTTCTGCCTGTAAGGCCTGTTTGAGAGACATAGAGAACAATGAAAGGCTTTGCATGGAGAGATTAATTTAAAGCAGTGTTCTTCTGTGAAAAAAGTACTGTGCTGTTTTCACTACTGTATGTACGGTAGTGGTGTGAGGCTTGCCAAAGAAAGAAATGAATCCTGTCGGGACGACGTCACTTTTAATGACACGTCTGATTGATTTATAAAAATCTGTCATTATGTGAAGAGACAAAAATTTGACATGCTTAATAAACTGACAGGTTTGATATGTTTTCCTTCAATTTCAATGATAATCTTTCCGTTTTGTTCAACGTATTCAAGCATTTAAATTAACTGGCTTTGTTCGAGTCAAAAATATTATTTAATTTGACTAACTTTATTAAGTCTCTTATGTTCACCAAGGGTGTATTTATTTAATTAAAATACAGAACAAAACCATAATGTTGTGAAATTTAAAATAACTATTTTCTGTTTTATTATATTTTACAGTATAATTTATACCTGTGATGGTAAAGCTGCATTCTGCTTATTCTTATATGCTGATTTCCTTTTATTTTTATTATGATCAATCTTTAAAACAGTTGTTGCTTAATATTTTTGTGGAAACTACAATATTTTTTTTTCAGACTCTTTGAAGAATAGAAAGTTCAAAAGAACAGCATTTATTTAAAATATAAATATTTTGTAACAGTCTGTACTGTGACTTTTGATCAGTTTAATGCATCCTTAATTTATATCATTTAAAATGTGTATTTTGTATCATTGTTTTATATAGCCTATAGCCTAGAGTATTAGTCAAGTGCATTAGATGTTTGTCTCAAGAGTCTCAGATGTGTTCAAAGGCGTTTTGTGTTCTGTCTGTTTGTTTGTTTGTTTGTTTATTTTGTTTTGTTTATGGGTTACATAAAATGGTTGCCTACACGTTTTCCATCTTATTAAGCACAAACAATGTAATGTAGTGCATGTAAACACACTTACTAGGTGCTATTTTTTTTAAGTATCAGACAAACAGGTTTTAAGTGCCTTTTTCTTGGCTGCTTCCTAAATTGATCATAGTTAGTAATTTTGGTCAAAGCCTTTGCGAACATGACCGTCAAATCAGAAAATGATATATCAAAGCTATAGAGAACAGCACTCATTTGCTGCATATTAGTCACAGATGTAGCGCTAATGGCATTGCTCTTTGATGTGAGTCAATGGACATTTTTACAGTACAATGAGCCAACATTAACAATGTTAATGTACCCACGCTGCTGTTCACTGTCTTAAATTGAACAATGTATGGTTAGTTAACGTTGCCATTTTGCATCTGTCTTTGTTTTTTAATGTTTTTTTGTGTAATACCCATGTAGGATATTATTTGTGACAGATGTGGCAGTGCTCATACAAAGCCCTGCAGCTTGAAGCTGGGAGTGCTGGGAATGCTGACCTTTGAGTCAAAGCCTCATACCATGTTTATCGTGGAACATATCTGCACGCAAACACACACAATTAACAGCCGTTGGATACAGTCCCGCCTCCCTCTCGCGGTTCACACTGCCTCGGTCTATGTATGTGGAATAAAAGTGTTCTCTTGTTCTTCCCCTAAATGGAACAAATGTAAAACACATTGCTTGGGGAGGTTTGTGCAAACACACAGATTTACACACAAGCACCTTTCCCTCTAGCCAACATCCTCTGTATTGATCAGTAGCGCTCAGGCAGAAAGGTACAATACAGGGAGGGTTTCTGGCCTCTCACCTTCACCCTCAACAACATGCCTACGGTTCTCAGCACAAACACAGACTCATTCCGCTGTTGTTCAGCACAGCTAATGCTTGTGTAATTAATGCAGATTTCAGGCATTATCTTGTTTTTTGGATTTTACTGAAACATCCTGGCATTTGGCTATAAAGTCTAGCTAGTTTGACGTGTTGGGGTCTGATTTGACATTAAAGGGAACCAAAGTCTAAAGTGTTGGGACTCTGAATGGCTTAGTAACATGCATGGGGTTTTAATTTTTAAAACACTGTAAAATTGATTTTTAAAAGTTGCAAATACAGATTATTAGAGTAGGTTTTACAAGAAAATGTTATCTCAGTGTTTCTACTTCAGCATTTTCATGTTTATTTCAATGTGCTATTGCAGTTTATTGGTAATTAATTGTGACATTTACGAGCGATTTCTGAATGAAAATTGTTTCAAATCAAGTACTACAATAAATTATTTTTTCAGTGTAGAATTTTTCATCCATTCTTGTAGTAAGTAACTAAAATGATAACTCTTCATTGTAGATTGTTTTTTAAAGTTATATAAAGATTATTGGAAATTTGTGTAGAAATTATTTTTGTTCATTAATTGCTGAAAAAATTCTCAAATAATAGTAAGAAATAGTTAGTTATACATGTAATTAAGCATAAAATTTAGATAGATTAAAATGGTATTTTCTTGTAAACTTTACTCCAGCAATCTTTATTTACAACTTAGAAAAATCATTTTTCATAGTGTACATTTTACTAGAAATTGTAATGTAGTAATAATAATAATAATAGTAATAGTAATAAATAAATAATAATTATTATTATTATTATTAGTAGTAGTAGTAGTAGTAGTAATAGATGTAGTAGTATTAGTACTATTATTTAAAATTACTTGCCGATTTTTTGTAATTACTTGTAACATTTTATAGCAATTTCTGAAAATTGTTTCTATACCATATTTTTCAGTGTAGGTCAGTAGTTCAATGTATATGAGCAAATCTTGATAACTTTACAGTGGATTAGGACTAAATTGGATACGAATGTCAAAAATACACGTTTTAATAGTGATGGATACGCTTTGTTGATTGCCAGCCCTACATATCCTAAAATTCATCTGAAGAAACACATCTGGTGGGAAGAGATCCAGGAATCATTGAATATTGAAGATGATCTGTCCTGGATGAGATGAACCTTGCATGGTTACTTTACTGATACTAATCCTTTGTCAGCATGAAAGCTGTTGTTGCTAGTTGACCTGCACTTTTTGCAAATGTGCTGATATGCAGTTTACATAAGTATGTAGTGTCGTTTAGTGAACAAAGATAAAATACTAAAACTGGTACAGTTGATATATCATGCAGAAGTAGATGTGCTACATATATTAAAATAGCTGAATTACTAAAAAAAAAAAATCACAAAATGTTGCTTGCCTTTATAGATTGTTTAACATTAAATTTGCATAACATTGCAGAACTGCTAGTGGTGCATAAAATGATCTACTATCCACACACAATTATTAACAATGCATATCATTATATAACAACTATACATGGAATTATACTATTCATATATCATATAACTATACATGGAACTATACTACTATTCTTTGAGTAGGTAGAGAGTGAGAGAAATTAAAACAATATATAACAATGGTCTTTATGAATGTAAATGGTTTTAGTCAGTGTTTTTCAATGTGAAACATTGCACAATATATACCACTTGTTCAATTTCTCAGTTAATTATTGGAGCATGCTACTGGAAATAATTGTTAATTACAGCCTACAGCAAAGCAATTGTGAACTCAAATAAAGACTTGATGAATACAGCTTTTCTGCCATTTATTTTACTCTGAAGCACTGTGTCTATTTCAGGCATTGCAGAGCTCTTTACGTCATTCTTCTTTGTTGAATGGAGAACTTCAGTGTATAAAGCAAAGAGTGACGTAGATCTCTCAAGAAAAAACACAGGATCATCATGTTCAAAAGCTATGCGTTTCCAAGCTTTTGTGCATTTCTTTGTCTTTTCGAGTGTGTACAAGTGCCATGTGACTAAAAAAAGGACAAAAAATACATTTAATGTTAGGATGCGGCACACACACACAAGTCAGTATAGCAGCAAGAATCCAGTGTATGCTGTCAGATCTAATGGCTGAATGTGAAAGTTGAAGGTTTGTGTGAAAATGTCAGTTTCTCCGAGTTGAGCCTCTTATGAGAAGCTTTGTCTAGAGCACTTGTTTAAAGTACAGCAAGCTGTCATCCTTCAGGATGGTTCTTAACAGGGAACATCTGTGAAACGTGTTGCGAGGTGCAGCACTTCACTACCAATGACACAAATGCATTAGAGTACTGTGGCTTTAATTCAGTTTAATTCTGAAGGAAAGTTGAAGATCATCTAGAGGCATATGAAAGGGAATCACTCTGAGGTGGTCATGTACTCTAAAATGAAATGATAGGTTTTAATATGAAAATAATGAGGGCGTAATTATGAACACATACAATCTATGTTGAAAATAAGTATATCTTTGTGTCTTCTAGCATGAAATATGAAATGCAGGTATATTAGCAACTAATATAGACTGTCTGGAAAACAGATTGTATTAATTAATGTCTTAAATATAAAGTACTATCTGGGTTGAAAATTGTGTATTGACACAGATTTATGCTTTATGTATTTTCATTTTATACTTCACGTATTGTCCTCTTTTAATATATATATTCTGACTGACACTTTCCATAAACAGGGTACAAAATAAACTTATTAATAAGGACATACAGTACTATTAAAAAAAAATTGCATTTTGAAATTTAATTTCAAACGTTTGAGGTCAGAAAGATTTTTTGACAGAAAATAATGTCTTATTCACCAAGTATTTATTAAATTAATCAAAAGTGACAGTATAGACATTTGTAATGTTACAAAATATTTCTTTTTTTAAATAAATGCTGTTCTTTTTAACTTTCTATTCATCAAAGAATCAGGGAAAAGGTGTCGTGGTTTTCATAAAAATAATAATTGTAATAATAGTAAGAAGGATCGTTTGACACTAAAGACTGGACATAAATCACAGGAATAAATTGTAAAAATATTAATTAGAAACGTTATTAAATTAGAAAGATATTAAATAAAGTTATTTAAATGATGAGACACCAAATGATACACTATCTGTGGAAAGTATCATCTGTTTTGTATTAAGGCATCGGCATACCATAATTCCATCCACACCTGGCCATAAAATACTTTCCTACTGAAAGTTTTACACTTTGCGACGCTCTATCAAAACAAATATTGATGTTTTAATGAAGAACGTATTTAATGCGATTTGAAACTGAGAGGCGTAAACTATAGTGATGGAGCATTCTAACATAAGACTTACCATGTTATATTAAGTTTAAATGGCCCAAATACAAAATCTCACGATTATATTGAATGCGGCCTGCAGACTAAATATCATTATGAAATTGTGGCATCTGTTACTGTCTACATAATATGAAGCTTATGTTGTGTAAAGCTGTAAGCCTCTTCATGTCTAGACAGCAGAACTAGAATGAAAAAAGTATAATTCTGCTTGAAGCTTGTTTTATTGTGCTCCGTGTGATGGAGTTCAAGAGGCCAATGTGTAGTAAATATGATTAGGTTTTTCACCTCTGAATTTTTATCATTTCATTTGATAAGTAAAATTTTATATCATCTTAAAGTTGTGTAATTATATTAGTGAGGAAAAAGTTGATTGTATTTTGCTATTATCTAGTATAGACCCTTTTTCTGTTAGTAAACATTGTGAGGTTATTCTGTGGGCGGAGCTTAGCTGGAGGCAGAAAGATTCCACTGACCGCTTCACTAAAGCTAGCTATGAAGTTTGTTATTTTTTTTTTTTTAACAATAACTGGAGAAATTCCGATTTTACCTGCATATGTAAGGTCACTCACTGTCCAGGACCGTGATTGTTATTTGAAAAGGTTAACTTTAACAGACGAAACCAGATTGGCCGACTCGCACGCGCTTTTACTCAAAGGATGGACGATCTGACAGGATTCCCTCCGGTTGCGTCACATCTAACGTTTATAGTAAAGACAAACTCACCGTGTCTATCTAGTCGTGAAGATGTATATATTTCAATTTCAATAGGCAACTATTTTTACAGCTAACGTTACATTATTATTCCAGCCACAATTAATCACAACAATGTATATACAATTACATATGATTAAGCATATAAATCGTCAGTTTGTTGTTTTACACACATGCACACAGACATTATTTCATACACGACATAGTGGTGAGATGCATAAGAAATCTTTAGACGCGCCAATAACAACAAAAGACAATACTTTATTTAACCTTTTCTGATAAGAAGTGTGCGCTGCAAACGCGAGCATTTTTGACTATAGTTTCTGTCCAGTCCGCTCGTTTTATCTCGTTTAACCACAGCTTTCGTCATTTTTTTTGTCTGGCAGAGGCAGCAGGTATGCATTAAAATGTTAAATTTGAAGCCTCTACTACATCGATTCTGGCACCC